>MTQE01002208.1:42827097-42834754 GCA_014337955.1 Aspidoscelis marmoratus
GACATGTTGTGCTTGTTTTTTAAACGTGCGAGAATACGGAAGGACGAGGGGGCCATCTGCGAAACGAGATGAAGTGCGAGATTCAAAATGGCGGCGACGGGAAAAAGGAAGATGACGAACAACTCTCACACACACACACATATGGTAGCGCGGCCGCCATGGCGCACCACGCATGCGCAGTCGGCGGGTCAAGTTTAAGGGACGTGAGGCGGTCGGAGGCGCCCGCCCGCCCGCGGCGCTCTCGTTATCCCGAGGGGGCTGGCTGGCTAAAAGGACACTCTTTGCCCTGTGGGGTGGCGGGGGCCGGTCTAGGCTATATGCTCTGTCTGTTTGACGGGTTATGTATCAAAAAGCGGTCAACCAGAGCTGCTGCTTTTTTTCTTTTTAAAGTAGGCGGCGGCCTGAAGAGCGAAAGTGTCTGAAGAGTAGCAAGGGGAAGAGTTTCAGCAGGGGTGTCTTTCCACTTAGCACTAGAGTACCCATTAAGGACCCTTAATGGATACTAGTGGAAAAACCTCCCAGTACCCATTAAGGATCCATAAGGACCGTTAATGGGTACTCTAGTGCTAGTGGATAAACCTCCCAGGACCCATTAAGGACCCTCAACGGGTACTCTAGTACTAGTGGAAAAACCTCCCAGGACCCATTAAGGACCCTCAACGGGTACTCTAGTACTAGTGGAAAAACCTCCCAGGACCCATTAAGGACCCATAATGGGTACTCTAGTGCTAAGTGGAAAAACACCCCAGGATTAACCTGCTGCGTGTTCTGGGTGCTTCCTCAAGCTTTTCCGTTTTGCAGATGGTTTGCTGTCATCCTGGGCTGAATTTATTTTCTTAATTACATGTACAAACTGCCCCTTGCCCTAAATCACCAAACAATTTGAAGATAACAAAAAATTACAAACCCCCCCCCCCCAAACACACACACACCATGAATGGGCACTCACTAGAATGGTCGGTCTGCTTTGTGTACAGTAAAAGAGAAATACACACACACCCATATTGGAGATTTCCAACTTAAGAAGAGGGTGTGCCCAGTAACATGTGCAAGGCCTGGTGATTAAACATTTTTATGTAAAACAAGCCTCAGGATGGAGTCTTTTGCTCTAGTTCATATGATTGTTGGGAAACACACCTTTGGGTTTGTTTTGTTAAAAATAGGGACATACACTGCAACAATATTCCAGATGTATATGAATCTTACACTGTTTCTTCAACAGCTGGCTTTGCCTGTAACATTAAACCTAATTTGTGTCTTTTTATTTCCAGTTGATTTTTAACACCTACTTGCTCCTTTTTGTAAAAAAAATCTTTCCTGAGAAATAGTCATGGGGAACCAAAAAGTTTGCTGCTGTTTTGTGACTTAATGAAGATATTAACCAATTGTGAACTGGAGAATAGCTAAGTCGCTGTCAAGAATATTAACAAAAATGTATAGGCCCTTACCCCCAAAACACCTCTGAAATCTGATCTATTGCCATAGGGGTTTCACATTTTTATCTCTTCTTTCCACTCTTCCCCCAAAACTGATTGTCTGGGAAGTAATATTCAGCAATAAAGGGCATTAAAAAAAACACAATTAAAGGCTGTAATTTATTCGCTGGTAAGAAATGTCACAGATCATTTGCTTTTACATTAATACATATACATGGTACTGCTGTAAAACCCAGAAATGGTACTGAACATTTCAGTTTTATGGCACGCTAAGTAGTTCTATTTCCCCTACATCAGGGGTAGGCAAACCATGGCTCGAGAGCCACATGCAGTTCTTTGGCCCCTTGAGTGTGGCTCTCCCAGCTTAGGAGTACCCTAATTAAGTTAATAAAAACGTACCTACCTATATAGTTGAAGTTTTAAAAATTTGGCTCTCAAAAGAAATTTCAATCGTTGTACTATTCATATTTGGCTCTTTTGACTAATGAGTTTGCCAACCACTGCTGTACTTTAGGATATCTTTGACTTTAATGCATAAAAACATCATTTTGATTTCTCCTGTATGAAATATTCTTTTTCTCACTTTGCCAAAGAGCTGAAATGTATAATGAGGGACTAATGAATGTTAGTACAATATTGCTTAAAGTGATGTGGAAATCTTGTATACAACTTACTGGCAAATATGCCCAGTTGAACTTAATGAGACATTTCTGAGTAGATATGAAAACTTTTCTTTTCATGTTTTAAAGAAACCTATCGGACCTAGTGGGAGGGACAAGTTTTACCAAGTCTGAGAAAACTTCAGCCTGAGTGGGTATGCATGGACGACCTTGGGAGGTCCACAGGACTTGTCAGCTCTGAGTACTAATATACTTGGAGGTGAATGGTGATGTTCTCTTATTGAAGTGAAGATCCAAGGTAGAAGGCAAATCACAGTTTGTTTTTGTAGGTGCTCATGTGTTGACAGTCAAAGGGCCTTTCTGCACTTGGCCTTATGCTGGCATATATTCCAGAACAAGTGCTTACTGTCATCATGCTAGTGCAGACTATGGCAGACCCAGACAAGGCCTGCCCTGGTCTGCATTAGCTTGCAGACAACAGACCCCTATCCCAAGATCTATTCCATAATAAGTCCAAATGCAGAAAAGAATAAAGAGGGCAAATCCTTTAGAGTTCTCCCTGCATGCCCGCCATGAATGTTGCAGATGTGCAACATGTGATGAGTATCCCAGGTTATCAAGTTTCAAAGAGGAAATAGGTCTGTGTTTTAGGAATATGTAAGGACTGAGAAATTGAAATAAATCCTTCCAATTCACATAGTTTGTGCTTTCACTTCTCTGGAAAAGTGGAAAACTTTGCAATGGAGATCCTCCCCACGCTCAAAATACAAACTTCTCAAATCTAGTAAAGTTGCATGCATCCATTTGCAGTGGGGTGGTTCTGGCTCCGCCCTTCACACACATGCTACGTAGGCCTGCATGTCCTTCCTAGCAGTCTATGAAGCTGAGCACAGCTTTGTAGCAGCTACATAGGCAGCTGCAAAGCTGTGTCTCTCCACTGCACCCACTGTAACCAGAAGTGACCCCTGATTGATGGCTATGCAGGCAATTGGGCTCCAGCAGCAGCAGATCGTCTTGCTTGGGCCTAATTGGATGAGTGCTATGGCATCCACACGGCAGCCCTGTTTGGCACCCATTGTCATTGGGTGCTAGACGGCCCATGTGGACACATTAGGCCCTCACCATGATGCAGAACTTCAAGGTCCAGATTCCATGAAGACCAGATACCAAGGATCCAGGTCTTCTTAATCCTGATTAAGACAGGTACATGCAATAGACCCCATAGCTCAGTGATAGAACATCTGCTTTATGTGCAAAATAAAAAAAAACCCAGATTTGATCACTGAATCTCCCTGAAAGATGAAATGATAAACCACTTCTGCATTTTTTGCCAAGATTGCCTGGAGGCATCATGTGGTCACCAGGAGTCAAAGACATCTTTTCTTTTCCCCTTTCTGTGTGGACCCTTATTCTGGATTAAGGGTCCATGTAGTACACATTATGGGCCTCCTACCTGCATGTTAATGTAGATCAAGGAGGCCCCGCCCACTTCATCACTATTGGATGAAGCCTGATTCAGATTAAGAGGTCTTTGATCTGGATCTCTGGTAGTACCCTTTTAATCAGTACTACCATAGGGACCAGGCCCTGATCTGGAACACTGGAGGTGTACAGAAGGTATACCTCCATGTTCTGGGACTATTGGACACTCCTTTTCAGCAGCAGCCAAAGCATGCTCCTGAAAAAGGCTCCCCCTCACAAGTCCTGAAGCTGGAGGTGTGGGGGTTTCTTTGGATCAGCGTCATCAGTGCAGATGTTACTGATCCTGCCCATAGCTCCCTGCAATCCAGTTCAGTAAGCCTGGTATTCTGGTCTCACTGATCTGGGATCAGCGAGTGGTAAGTGCAGAAAGAGTCTTTATTAGTCCTATGACATCCTGAGGAAAATTCTCATTTACCTCACAAACGATCCTTTTATTGGAAGACTGTTGCTCAAAGTACTCTTGTAACAAGAGAGGAAAAGCTGAAAATTAATAAAATCTTGCATAGCATTCTAAAGCAAATTTAGATCTGAACTGGCACCAGTTTCAAAGAAAAGCACTGCTGATGGTGAGATTGCCTTGAACAAACTTTCATTAAAGCAACGAGGACAAAAAAGGAAGGGGGAAGTGCTTGGCTTATAGACATATAGTATTTTTTTCTACTTATTATGCTTGTATGATTTGGAATTTTTAAAAATTATAATTCAAGCAACTGCCAACTGAAGGAAGTACTACAGCATTTTGACTCATTCTTCCCAGCAGTTTTAAGTAAGAGAAGTCATAGAACAACATTTCCCAGAACCCACAAGGATTTTCTCTTTGATCAGCTGACTTGTCTTGTGACTCGTTCTTGATTTCCTGTCCAGCGTGAATGGAAATGATCGGTGAGCTAGAGTCCCCATTGGCATCAGGTGATTTAGTGACTTTTGCCCAAAGAACTGACTCAGAGCTATGGTGAGGGAAGTAAATGCCTAAGAAGACTGTCTAGGGCAAAATGGATCTCGTCCAACAATCTGCTGTTACTCTGCTTGTGAAAGGTAAAGAGACTATGCTTTCATTCTTATTGTCTGATATTCTTCCTGGCTTTGTGTCTGGTTACAAAAAAGTTAGTGTAAAAATTAATTAAAACCTTTGTCCTCATTTTGTATTATCTTGACAGGGATTTAAAAAAGAAGTTAAAAGGTAGATATTATCCAGCTCTGATGTGACAGCGTTTTCACAGTAATACAAAATGAATTCTGAATCAAAAAAGCAATTGAACATCATTGTACTAGGAACAGCTTTTATGTTTATTTTCACTGCTTTCCAAACATGTGGAAATATTGCGGTAAGTGCCCCTATGTAGTTCCTTTCTCTTCTGTTTGCACCCTCACCCTCATTTGCAATAAATTCACATTCTAAATACCTATGTAGCAGTATAACAGAATCAACTACCAGGCCATTTAAAATCATTGCTTTGAAGTTTAGTTAGGTTAAAAATCACACTGATTTTTATCTGCTAATCTGTATTAATTTTTATCTGAAGTTGTATCATGCATCTCTAGTGCTTATCATTTTTAAATCCTCTGAAGATGACCTGTATAAATAATATTTCAAATTTATTTCTTTACAGCAAACTGTTATAACAAATTTAAACCATACCGACTTTCATGGCAGCGGCTACACGAGGTACACCGCACAGTAATTGTCTTCTTCTGTTGCTTTTCAGCTGTACTCAGCTATTAGGAAATATGTCTTTCCAGTAAAGGATAGGATGTGGCGGACTCAGGACACCATAAGGAACTGTGGTTACCGTAGTTTAAAATTGCAGTGATGGGTATGGACAGTAGTCCAAACAGAGAGCTTATTTACAACATTCCTTTGTTGTAAATGAAAAATTATTATTTATTTCTTTGTCTTCTGCCACATTTGTGGTTAGTATTTAATATGTGAAAACTAAGCACACAAGGATCAATTCTGTGTTTAATGTAATATCTAGTTTAATGACTAGAGGCTAAAACTGCGTAGTTAATATTTTTTAAAATTCCTAATGATGCTCAGAATACAAAATGAATGAACGTTGAAATGTTATTTTTGATTTTACTTTATAAAGATGTTTTATTTTGTAAATATATTAATTTATTAAAAATTATTATTGCAGCATGGCTGTTATTTATGGGGTATTTTCGGCATCCAATCTTATTTCACCATCTGTAGTTGCCATAATAGGACCACAAGTGTCCATGTTTATTAGTGGTATCTTTTATAGGTAAGTAAATTACTTGGGGTTTTGATATTTCCTACCGTCTTTATATTACCTAGATTTATAATTTGCTATTTGTTTATTAACTGTATTTGTATTGCTGTCCAGTAACTAAGATTCTGGCTAGTCTTAGAGTCTTCTCTTCCCAAAAAGAAGCAGTATTTTTGGACCGTTTGGAAGTGCACTGTTTGGAAGTACACTGTATTCTCCATGAGCATTTTTGAGGGGAAGTTTGAGGGAAATGAAAAATACGTAGTATGTAAACAGTATGAATAGGCTTTACGAACCATTTTTTGAAGAAAAGAATGGAGTGGAAAGTAAATTTTCAGTCTGATGAAAGAATTCCTGTCAGAAGGGCATTAGGACTTTTTATTTCACTCTTAGATTTATAAATTATTCTCAGAATCACTTACAGCATATCAGTAACATAAGTCAGGTCCTTGGCATCAGACTTACAGCCTAGACAGCTAGGGTTAGACAAATTTGTGGATGATGTCTACTAGAATGGATGCCTCAGTACATCCTCCAGGCTGGGGAAACAGAGAGGATGCCTCTAAAGGCCATTTGCAGGGATTCAAAGGCAGGTGGTTTTGCCTTTGTCTTCTGCTTGCGATGCACAGAAGCAATTGGTAGGCCACTCTGTGACACAGGATGATGGACTAGGTGGGCTGTGGTCTAATCCAGCAAGGCTCCTCTTACATTCTGTGTCCTTACATGATACAATAAAAGAGGGGAAATGGATGGAAAGGAGGAAGGAAAAGAAAACTTGAATAAGATTGGTTGAGAGTTCCTATAGCCATTTTCATACTTCTCCTGTAGTATGATGGTATGGCTGCCAGGTTAGGAATCCTCTTTCTTGGCTGTTTCTGCTAGGCAGTTTATAGGGCAGGGAGTCAAGCTGGATCAGGATGGTCTCTACCATACTTTAATATGACAATTTTTCCTAGTTTTTAGTATATTTAAGGGATACCCAAGAAAGGAAGACAATTCAGGGTAAAGAGACTTCTTCTCAATTATAGGCGTAATGTCAAGCGAGAAAGTGATTGGATCACAGAAGGCTGTAGAGAGGAAGAACTATGTGAATGGAAAGAAAGGAAAGAAACTCATCTAGCAAAGAAAATGCTACAAATAAATGAAAGAAATGTAATTTTAAGCTCTGGTATCCAGAAGGACCTAAGTAACAGATCCCCTGCAAATGTAGGAGAAAAGACCAACCTGAAGGGTGTCCCATAAAATTTCAGCTCTGTGGAGGTAAAGTCACCAAGGGTCATATGCAAAAGTGCACTTTTGAGAAGAATCTCAACCAAACCTCAATTGTGTTCTGCCAGTTGGAATGTCAGACGGGTAGGTTCTATTGGGTGGCAAAGAACCTCAGCTCTATTGGGAGCTAGAAGCTAAACTTATGGTAGACCAGGGCTTTAGTCCAGACTCTCAAGATTTTCCAGTGGAATACCTGAAGAGAAACTGCATTTCTCCGCATTTCCATACATCTGAGAATCCCTAGGTGAAAATAACTGGAGACAGTCACACCTTTGCTTTGAGGTATATCTGTAAGCAATATCTGTAAGCAGAAAAAACAAAAGTGGCTTAGAGGCAATAGCAACCAGACACTAATACTTCTAGTCAACATTAAAGGCTAGAAAGTATGTTTCCAAAATGCATTTCTGGCCTTTAATGAGGATTACAAATGGGATGGTAATGGTAACACACTGTTTGGTTTAATATGTGTGCATACAGTCTTGGAAATTCGTCTGATAATTTTGAGTTATTTTGTGTCTTCTCAAATATTGATTTCTGAAGTTAACTTTGGGGTTTATCTCTGAAGAAATTCTAAGAAGATCTGGATCTAAGGAATGGTTACTTCCCTTAATCCAGATCT
>MTQE01002208.1:42834800-42859290 GCA_014337955.1 Aspidoscelis marmoratus
CTAAGAAGATCTGGATCTAAGGAATGGTTACTTCCCTTAATCCAGATCTAGTAGATCCGGGAAGTACCCAATAGCAATGGGTGCTAGCCTGCCTGCTGTGGAAACACCAGAGCACCCATGGGGCAAATTTGGATTGGACCACAAGGGGTCTGCCTGTCACCTCAGGTGTTTTGGGGGACAGGGAGTGCAGTCTCCGAAGTTGCCTTCGGAGATTAGCAAAGGCTCAAAGTCCCTCAGAAGGCAACATCTACTTCCGAGATTCAGAAGACAAACCCCTTAATTAGCTCCTGGCTTCCATCTATCCTGTGAGCACTGATGAGTCAGCATCATTAATATGCAACTCTTTCCATGCCTGGAGGCAACAGGCAGCTCCCAAGTCAGCCTCATTAATATGCACCTCTTTCCATGCCTGGAGGCAAGGGGTTTCTCTTTGGAGCCTTTGCTAATCTCAGAAGGCAACTTCTGAGGGATTTTGGAGCTTCCTTCAGAGGGACTCCAAAGTCTTGACTTTGGAGTACTCCCCCATGGGTGCCTGCCCCCCTGAGCCTCCTCTAGACCCCATTGCTGGATTTTAGTGAAAACAGGCTCCCTACAATCTTGATTTTAAGGCTGAAAACCCCATTGTAGACCCCTTTAATGTACACAAAATCCAGATTATAGGTCTTAGGGCGTTTTTCCACTTCAGCCCTTAGATCTGGATCTAAGAAGATCCTGATCTAAGGAATGGGTGCATTTCTTAATCCAGATCTAGTAGATCCGGATTAAGGGAAGCACCCAATGTGTTTCCACAGGAGGTGTAGCACCCATTAGGAATGGGTGCTAACAACCCTGCTGTGGAAACAGCTTTGCACCCATCTGGGGAATCCGGATCGACCCACAAGGGGTCGGTCCATTAACCCAGGTGTTTTGGGGGCAGGGGGGTGCAGTCTTCAAAGCAACTTCGAAGTGACTTCGAAGTCAGCTTGGAAGTGACTTCAAAGTGAATGTGAAGTCACTTTGAAGTGAATGTGAAGTCAACTTCGAAGTCACTTCGAAGCCAATGTTGGGGGGGGTCCCAAAGGTGCATCCCCTCCCCCTAGCCTCCTTTGGACCCCTCCCTTTAATCTGGATTTTCTGGGAGAAGACCCCATTGTAGACCCCCTTAATGGGGTCTACAGAAAATCTGGATTAAAGGCCAAAATGTTCCCATTAGATCCGGATTTCCCCAATGGCAGTGGAAACAATCAGGTCCCAAATGGGTGCCGTAGTGGAAATGGGGTCATCCAGCTCACACCCAAATGGGTCCTAAATGGGTGCAAAAATGGGTACTTTTGACAGTGGAAAAACACCCATAGAGGACCCATAATGATCCAGATTTACCTAGCTGTGGTGGAACCAAATGTGTCCCTAATGGGGTCGGTGGTGGAAATGGGGTCACCTGGCTCTTAGCCAAATGGGTCCTTAATGGGTGCTTCACTGGGTACTTAGTGACAGTAGAAAAACACCCCTAGTCTGTAACATCTATCTTGCAAGCAAGTATACGTCGTTCAATACACATTTCAGTCTGGACCATCTTTGCTGGAAGGTTCCTTGTACAAACAGAGCAGGACGAAGGGGTGTGCGGCTTCATAGATTCACATTAATGTGTGGATTACGTGGTTTAGAAATGTTCTACACAGAATCTTAATCTGGATTAAGGGTCCATGCAGAAAGGCCCTTTATATATCATGCTTTGGAAAATTTGGCCAAGCATAAGAAAGGATTCAACTTTTAGGTTTTTAAGGTTAAAATTATTTCAGCTTTCATAGGACAAGTTCAATATTGTAGATATCCTTCAAATTTTGTCTTTTCGTATCTCTGAACATGGAAACTTTTTTAAAAAGGAGCTCCTCCAGGTTATTTCTGAATTAGTTACCATTATCCTTTGCTATTGGCTATGCTGGTGAAGCTTGATGTGGGCTGTATTTCAGAAATATCTGCAGGGGTACATTTGAACTACCCCCCCCCCCAATTAAGCAAATGATATAAAATTGATGACAATTCCTAGTATACAGAGACAGAGATGGATAAGGTATGCTTGAGAAAGACTGAGACAAAGAAACAGGAGGTGATTAAGACCACTTAAATCATTTATGCCAGTAGTAACCACGTTGTGGCTATCCAGACATTGTAGAACTACAGGTCCCATAATTCCTTGCCACTGGCCAAGTTGCCTAAGAGTAATGAAAGTTATAGTTCTGCAATATTTGGAGTATCATAGTATGGCTGGTCTGACCATGTGTTCATTTACAATGTAACAGAAATGTCTCCATTTTGAGGAGTTCTTTGTGTGTAGTTTGGTTAGGAAGTAGAAATTGTTTTGGTTAAGCAAAGTGTCTGATATGTAACAAAAGCCGTGTTTAAACTGAATGCCATAAATTGTCGTCTTTTCAGCATATATATTGCCATTTTTATCCAGCCTTTTACATGGACGTTCTACACAGCCTCTGTTTTTCTTGGCATAGCAGCTGCTGGTAAGTATTTCCTTTGGTGGCTTAAAATTATAAGCCACATTAGTGCGTTACATGGATGAACTTCTGGTTTGTAGTCTCCTCTTTTCCCTTTCTTTTGCACTCCGAGGAGGTAAAATTCTGCCAAGGTTAATTTTACTTTTAAACAAGTTTAGCTTAGTGTTGTTACTGAAGCAGGGAGCATCATTTAAAACATACAATGATTTGTTTAATGAGGTAGTTGTAGAACCTCTGGCTTGTGCTTTGGAATGTTCGTTTTGTTCTAAACGTGGACCCGGGCCTTTTTGAAGACTCAGGACAGTCAGTCTGAGTCAGAACTGTCTCAATGCAAAATGCTTTGCACATCCCTAAACAGTAATTGAATGGATGAGGTTTGTGTTATTTAATATATATGAACTTATTAAAGCCTACATAGTCATGATTAATTTCCTATTGTGATTAATTCTCTGGATTTTGGGAGATAAAGAATAATTTTGAATTAGAATAGGAGTGATACCTGCAGTTAACCATTTATTTTTGTGGAAAGAAACAAAGATATAGAAGAAGAAGAAGAAGAAGAAGAAGAAGAGTTGGCTTTTCTACCCCGCTTTTCTCACCCATTTAAGGGGACTAAAAGTGGCTGACAAAGCTTCTGTTCTTCTCCCCACAACAGAGCACCCTGTGAGAGGCTGTGAGAGCTCAGAAGAGAGCTGTGACTAGCCCAAGGTCACCCAGCTGGCTTCGTGGGGGAGGGCAGAGTGGAACCTGGTATAGGAGTCCGACTTCCTAACCACTAGACAAACTGGCTCCAATATAGGAGAAGATACAATATATTCTGGCATATAAGACTACAGTGGTACCTCGACATACAAGTGCCCTGACATACAAGTGTTTTGAGATACAAGCCACCGAGCGAGTGATATTTTGCTTTGAGATGAGAGCAAGATTTGAGATATGAGTATGTAAATACAGTACAATACATAACAAAAACAACTGAGGTGGTGTTTTGGGAGCTGGAATGGATTAATGGGAAAATTGCTTTGAGATACGAGCGATTTGACATAAGAGCAAGGTTGCAGAACAAATTAAACTCGTATGTCAAGGTACCACTGTACTTTTTAACCCAGGAAAATCTTCTCAAAAGTTGGGGGTTGTCTTATACACCGGGTGTTTTCTTATACGGCGAGTATATCCCAAACTCTATATTTTAACTGGAAAAGTTGGGGGTCGTCTTATACGCCCAGTCATCTTATATGCTGGAATATACGGGTATGTCTTTATTTTAATAGTTGCTGGAATGACAATAGCAGGAAGCTTGAAGGACATGGATAAATTGATTTAAAACATTTTATCTACAAAATTATTAAACTTGGCTATAAATTAACTGATTACTTACCAAATATGAACAGTTTTGGGAGATGAATGGAATCCTTTCCTGAGACTGATGTGAAGGATTCAGGATGATTGCCACTGAAAGTCAGTATGGAAGCTATTAGTGAAAAGAAGTACATAAAGAACATGCTAGTCAAGGGGATGTAGAAATGGAGACAAAAAATCAAGGATTGTTCTAGGGAAGCAATTCTTGTTTCTTTTAAAATACTGAAAATGGGTGTTAAATACATTTGAATGCCCACACACACATGCACAATTGTTTGTGTGTACATATGTGTTTCCTGTTTTTAAGCTGAGGAATAATGAGCAACTTGCATCCATCAAGGACACATATCTTTGTTATATTTATACAATTTGGATATTAAAAACCTTAGATTAAATATATGACCTAAAAATACAACAGTGAATTAATTTTCTCAATGCACTCCAACATCAACATGTTCACAGATGTCACATAAGCACATTTTCGTTAACATTTCTTGTTAATACTGGTGTTACTTTGTTTAATTTTAGTACTGTGGACTTCTCAGGGGAACTGC
This sequence comes from Aspidoscelis marmoratus, assembly GCA_014337955.1. Taxonomy (NCBI): domain Eukaryota; kingdom Metazoa; phylum Chordata; class Lepidosauria; order Squamata; family Teiidae; genus Aspidoscelis; species Aspidoscelis marmoratus. The sequence continues at coordinate 42,839,200 of MTQE01002208.1, forward strand.
CTCACTATAAATTCAGATGAAAACACAATTGGCAGGAACAGTGGAATATTTTGGGCATTATTACAATCCAGGTAAGAAAGAATGCTCTTTTCTTTGTTTAAAACCACTCAGTATTTTCTAGCTTTTTTGGTATGGCAGTAACCTTGAGTAGTACTGTACACTGCTTTACTTGGATGTTCAATGATATTCAGTAGATAACTATACAAAACCTTATGTTTAGGGTTAGGCCTTGAAGACTCTCTTGGAAGTGAATCCCAAGAAAGATAGCAGAAATCATTTCTAAGGCAAAACAGCTTAAGAAAAACATAGTAGTTAAGGTAGTCAAACAGAAGTATCAAAAAGTTCTAAGGATCCCATTAAGTACCTAGTTTCAAATTTTAAAAAATGACAGTCACATTTGAAGAGTAAGGTAGTAATAAGAGGGTCATTGCCAACTGCCAAAAGATTGGAAGGGAGAATCCAATGTATCCATATCAAGACAGAATTACACACGTTTGGAGCAATCACCGAAAGTTTTCTGCCCCTGCTGAATCTTGCATAGTAGCAGCAAAGGAAGCTGATCCTGTTGGGCCACTAATAAAAATCAGAGAGATTGATGTGGGAATAGAGTATCTCACCTGTTTTTGGGAGCAGCAAAGAAAACTGGGTTTCCTGTGGGGAAGGGAGAGAGGACGTACTAGCACAAGGGCTTCTGGAGCTCTTTCTAATGGTTTTTTAATCAGTAGAGATTAGAAGAGAAACTGCACCAGGCCTTTTCTACTAAGTTTTTCCAGCCCTCATGGACACCCAGGAACGGTGTTTTCTCTGCATTTTAAAATACAAGTCTGTGGTGGAAAATTTTGAGATTTATTTGTTTTTATTTACTTTTTTAAGAATTTATATCCCGCCGTTCTCCAGAAGGTCCCAGGTTGTGTCAGAACAATAAAAAGCTAAAATATACAGAATATTCCTAAAACAGATTTAAAAGATAAACTTCCTCCTCTCCTGGTAGGACAGCACTCAGAGGAAGCTAATCCCTAATCCCATCCTCCCGCTAGATTTCCATTATTTAAAACTTGTACATTTAATATTTGTGAAATGGGTTCTTGTTGCTACATTCTGCACTAATGCCTGTGCTCAAAAGTGTATTAAAATCTAGGTGATGCCAAGCTGGGCAGTGCACTCTGGGACCCAGTTATGGTGTCATTCAGAGCTGGTAGAAGATGCATTTTGCTGCACCAGCTCTGAATGGCATCATAATTGTGTCCCCGAGTCACTTGAAGCTCCAATGACAATGCTGAATCAAACCATTACCTGCTCCTGCAAGAGTAGAACAATCTTATTTAGAACAGGGTACGTTTCTGGACCATGGGACCATGCATCAGCATAGTATTTGTCTTGTTTTGTCATCACTGCTTCAGTTTGTGTGATTTCAACCACACCCAAGTTGAACCTGTGTTCAGTGTAATGGAAAAATTAGAGTTGCATTTCATCAGCATATTGATAACCATGTATTCCGTATCCCCTGATGACTTCTTCCAGTGATTTCATGTATGTGCTAAACCTCATGGGAAATAAGGACTTTCCACTTAAGGGTCCAAGAGGTCAAACACTCCTCCCTCAATTGGATTTGACCATCCAAGGAGATGTATCACAGGGTACAATCATCCATGAAGAAAGTGAACCACCGCCACAGCGTTCATCTAATTCTGACATCAGCATGAACGCCAATAGTAAATGCTTATAAAAGCTGCTGACAAATGGAAGAGATTTGACAGGGTTGCTCTTTCTCTCTCCCAGCTTGATGTTATAAAGCAACCAGGGGTGTTTTTCCGCTAGCACTAGAGTACCCATTAAGGACCCTTAATGGGTCCTTAATGGGTATTCTAGTGCTAAGTAGAAAAACACACCAGAGCTGTTTTATGCCAAACCTAGAGCTAAATCCCATCCCACAGTATGTGCTAGATGTAGTGCAGAAAGGCACGTAACTCTTCAGAGGATAATTTGTTATTTTTCTCTTATGTCTGGATATATTAATATGTGCTTGCTAATCCAGTGTAGTCTAATCTTTTTTCTCCCAAAGGAATTCTTCAGCTTATTTAAAATTCATTCAAATTCATAGCCTTTTCTTATTCTGTAGATTGGGGTTAATTTCCCCTGTTCATGTAGTACAGATAGCTACTTAGTAATATGTTTCTTTCTTTTTACAGCCTGTTTTTTGGAAATTTATATATATACTTTGCCTGGCAAGGAAAGACTCATATATCAGGTTGGTGCTTGTAAATAACATTTTGAAAAAACAAAGTGGTGAGTGAAATAAGAGGAAAAAATATGATGAGGGTAGTGATAACCAGCAGTAAAAAAGCAATGCAGCTTATTTTAAATAGCTTTTAAAAACTCTTTTGGGACTTTTAAATTTTTTTAATGTCTTCTCACATCATCTTAAAGGCTGTAATTTTGCTGTACACACTTTCCTTTTTTTACTGTATTTTTTTACTGTATTTTTCCATAAGTTGCTCATTCTTTGTATTAGATGCAAGCTGTTAACCTGCATTCATTGTTCAAATTCATCAGTTTTATTGTCCCTCATGTAACTTGGTCTTGTTAGGTATTGCTTTCCTCTAACATGGTTTGTAAAGTGTGACTTTCTTAATTTAGTATGACCTTGGAAAATTGCAGTAGTGTGATTTGGCCTCAGTGATGCTAGTCATGCATTGGTAGGTTGGGTCTTGATTCTGTGGTTTGTCTTTCACTGGTAAACTGGGTCTCCCCACTACAATGCCATGTACTTACATTGGTAGGCTGAGTCTCCTCTCTGGATTGTCACTGACTTATTATCTGGGCTGCTTTTACATAATGCCCTTAATTTTCATTGGCCAGCTGGGTCTCCCTTCTGTGGCACCACCGACTTACATTGGTAGGTAGGGCCTCCACAGTTCCCGTACCCTCTGTTTTCAACAGGTGGCAGATACTTTAACAACATGGTGTTGCACCATATAGGGGCCTGTAATACAACACTATAAGAACGTAGAACATAAGAGGAGCCCTGCTGGATCAGGCCACAGCCCATCTAGTCACACACAGTGGCCCATGGGTATCTCAAGCAGAGACAAGGCAAGGGTAAACCTTTCCTGCTCTTGAATCCCAGCAAATGGCATTGGAAGCATCCTGCCTGTCCCCCCAGCTGAAAGATGTACTCAGACATCCACTCTAGTAGCCATTGATACATCTGTCATCCTTAAATTTGTCCAACCCTTCCTTAAAGCCATCTAGGCTGGTTGCTGTTACCACCTCTTCTGGCAGCAGATTTCATAGACAGATGGCCCTCTGGTTGAAGAAATACTTCCCCTTGTCTGATGTGACTCTCCTACTCATAAGCTTCATGGAGTGCCCCCCTGGTTCTAGTGTTGTGTGATAGAGAAAAGAAATTTTCTCTATCCAACTTTTCTATACCATGCATAATTTTATATACTTCAATCAAATCCCCTCTTAAACACAGTCTTTCCAGGCTGAAGAGGCCTAGACGTTGCAGTCTGATTTCGTAAGGGAGGTGTTTCAGCCCCTTAATCATTCAGGTTGTCCTTTCCTGCACCTTTTCCAGTTCCACAATATCCATTTCCATGTTATTAAGCATTGATGTTATTCAAGGGATGACTGTATTTTCGTGGAACGTCACCTCTTTGGGGCACACATACTTTGAGCATGCGACAAACAAATGCTTTTATGTTTTTCATGCCATCCTCCGTGCAGCCATTTTGATTTCTTTCAAAATACGTAATTGCAATTTAAGTAAACATTTGTCTTCTGTTGCTATTGTGTAAGAAATAGAGAGGTGCATGAGTTAACGAGTGGTAGCTCAGCTTAGTTCAAATAGATCAAAGTCCCTGCATGCTTAGCCACTTTGGGGGGTGCCTCATCAAGACAGCTGCCTAATTCATCTAAATGTCAGGGTGACAACTGGACAGCGTTTGTGCTATCAGTAAAGGCCCCCACACAACCACAAAAGTGTTGTGAAGCTGCCGTAAAAGATGCATTAACCTCTTTATGTCTCCTTTGCTAAGCTGATTTAAAGATCACTATAGTCACAAGGCCTCATTGAGCCAGGTCACCAGCCCTGATAAAATTTGGCTTACTTGCAAAATGAGCTGAAAAAAGAGCGTCCTGGCTTGGTTTGGAGCTGAGCTGAGCAAACTGGCTTGTCACCTCTCTAATACAGAATTTAGGTCTGGCTGATGGAGGTGTTGTAAATTCCCCAAGTGTAATTTAAATGGAAATGCTATCGTCTTTTCAGGAAAGAGTAACACACTTTTTTTTTCTTCCCAGACAGTGATCGTAGGACTGTCTTCATTGCCCTGACAGTGATCAGTCTTGTGGGCACAGTTCTATTTTTCCTTATTAGGACCCCAGAAGAATCAGATTCTGAGGAAGAAACATCTGAGGGCACTGCTGACAGTCATATAGAATGCACGTATGTACTTCCAGATATCTTTTTCACTGGATCAGCCTGTTTCTAGTTTAGCCGTTACTGCTTCAATGTGAATAAGAAAGTCTTCTCATATTTATTACAAAAATAAACTGTACACACTGAGTCTGTATTTGCAGGGATCCTATGTCATATAAATAATCATTTGTTCTTCATTACTGAAGGGGGATTATGAGCTCTCAGTTTATATTTCAAGACGTACCAAATGTACTGAGTGACTTGTGAGACAAAACTAAGTACTGCTTGCATTTCCTTTGACGACTCTTGTAAAACAGAGATAAAATCTTTCAAAGTTTACTTGACCACATGCCAGTGGTTCTCAACCTAGGGGTCGGGACCCTTTCAGAGCGGTTGTGATGAGTCTCCCACTGCTCTTCCCTCCCACCTCCCAGCTGCTCCGCCCCTGTGGTTGGGGGTCTCCACAACATGAGGAACTCCATTAAGGGGTTGTGGCATTAGGAAGGTTGAGAACCGCTGCCATATGTAATATTTTCTGACTTTCTGTTGCTTCGCTGGTGATGTTTGGAATTACAAAAGATATTCTATAGGGCAGTGATGGCAAACCTTTTGAGCTTGGTGTGTCAAAATTCACAAGAAAACCTAGCTTAACTCGGGTGCTGTGTCACATCTAGAAATATCCATAATTTTGTGATATTTGTAGCTCTAGTAAAAAAGTTATTTTTGATATATGTATTTTATTAAAAGCAAAAACAAATAATTCTTTACGTTTGCTAAATCTTCAATTGAAAGTTGATATTTTGTACACTTCAAGAACAAGCAAGCACTACTTACCCAGGTGCCATGGTGACCATGTGTGTCACCCAAAAGGGCTTGGTGTGTCACCTGTGACACACATGTCATAGTTTGGCCATCACTCCTATAGGGTTTAAGTGAAACAAAATTTATTCAGAAATCTGCAGTGAGCATATCATTTTTTTCTTTTTTATCATCAGAGTTTTTTTCCAGAGAAGACATAGAACTCAAACTTTTTTTGAAAAATTACTCCTGAGCCTCCTTAAGTATTAGGAAATCTGGTCTAGGTATTTCAAATTAGAACAAATAATGAATAGTCAGGAGTTCCATATGATTCTAAACATCCAATGGATTTTAAAATACTTTCATTAAGTTGAGGTAATTTTAAGGTTTATCTGCTACATGTTTGCTTAAATCCCTGCTGCATATAGTGGTTTTCGAAGTTTTTTAATAACCTGTTGTTTTGCAAAAGTTTGTTTACTCCACAGCTGTTTTTTGTCCTACCTCCCAGTGGAATTTCAGTCCATTATTAGCTTGAGAAACATTCTCCCTGCTCCATTTGTATTTTTTGCCCACACATTCTTCCCAGTCTCTCCACCCCTCTTCTTCTTCCTCCATCCTCTGTGATTGGATGCATTTTGATCAGTCTATTTTTGACGTCTCAGGGGAGGGAAAGACCAGTCTTCTCTGTCACTGCTTTCCCAAGATGTCTTTGGTGGAGCCAAGAACACTAGGCTCCCCATTTTTATGGACTCTCTCCCTTTCCATCTGGGCAGCTGTGCACATATTCATTATCTAAATGAGCATCCTTGGTTGCTGCATCTCAGCTTTGTTTCTTCCCATTCCCCAAACACAGTGCCTCCAAAGCAAAATAGATAGGATTCTTCCTGTTTCCTTTTCCAAGTCCTTCTCTGCCTGCACATGATCTCAATTAGATGTTTGCTCTACGCGTTCTTGGCTGCTTCATCCCATCTTAATTCCCTCCCACCCTCCAAAAACACTGTGAAGTAAAATAGACAGATGATTTTAACTCGTCTATCCACACATGGATCATTAAAAAATTAATAGCACATAATAGTGCAGGTGGAGAAGGCAAGCCCTAAATGCAGAAGTGAGAAAAGGATGGAGGAACGCCATAAGAAGGGCTACCTTTTCCCTCCTCCCTGCCCCAAAATCCTGATTTGCAACATGGCCCCCACAGAACCTTGAAGGTCCAGGATGGGTTTATCAAAAACAAAATGATGAGGCAAATAGAGATGTGGGGCAAGGAGAAAGGTGGGTGTAGATGGCAGCTTCCCACTAACTGTCTATCAACTCTGGCGTTGGTCAGAGAGAGGAAGGAAAAGTCTTCCAGTTTCTGCCCAGAAAAAATTAGATAACAGCTTCAGCAGTCCTCTGGCATCTTCACACTATGAAAATGTAGATGGGCTATGGAACTGAAGCGGTCTGAGAGCAGATATAATCTGATAGGTTGAATTTTGGGAGGAATGGTTCAAATATAAAATGGAATAAGAAACTTCTAGGGACTTGGGGTGTGATTGCTGCCTGAGACTTCTGGAAACTGCAAGATCTTAGGTTACGCTCTAGAGCCGTAGTTCTCAGACTATGGTCCTGCAGAGCTTTGATTATATTATTTCTAATTTGATGACACAGAAAATGCAGTTTTTTATGGTCTTCAGTTTCATCATTCAGATGCTCTATGACCTGTAAAAGTTTGAAAAACACTGCCCTAGACAGATTTTAAAGTATCCTGTACTGTATATCAGTTTAGTTTGTATGTTTCTGTATGTTTATAATGCACAGGCATGAAGAATATTAATTCATATATTTTTGGAGGCCTACATTGGTAAGAAAAGCAAGTCTAACAGGGAAAACAACTTATTGAAAATGTGAAGGAAAACATGTTAAAAAAATAAGCTCTTGTTTAAGTAACTATAATTAAACCATAGTAGGTCTTCTCAGTTTATTGCTTATTTTTTCACCTTAAGTAAATGTTTGTTTTAACTAGGCTTGAACAAAGCAAGATGTCAAAAGCAATAGATGCATTCAGTAAGTAAACTTTCAAGGGGGATTTAACATGGAAATATAAGAGATAACCATTTTCAAATTAAGGCTGCTTGCATGGTAGCAAAAGAGAAAATGGAAGAGACAAGAATGTACAAATTTGCATTAAAAATGAACCTTCCCATTTGGAAAAAATAGACTACGATTTAAGGAGAAATAGATCTGTGACCGAATTGACCATATGCTTGGGTGTATTTGGATAAGCAACTTCAAGTTGTCTAGTATTCCCTTGGATTTTTTTTTTTGTCTTTCATCTCAAACAGAAGGCATTTTTCAATGGAGGACTGTCCCTTGACTGACCCTCAAAATAAAGGGTTGTCCTCTATAAAATAGGATATTGGTCTGCTCACTTGTAAGTAAGTTTAAAGCAATGTTTCTCTCAAATTGAGGTTGCCTTTTTGCTTAACTCTTTTCCGGCATGATTTTTCCAGTCTAATGACAGCTCTGAAACTTTCTGGTGTTATAACTATTCAGATATACCAGATCTGACCTTGATTAACTTTTTGGGACCAGTCAAAGCCAGCTGAATATTATTGTTGACTGATGAAACTTAAAGGCTTACAGTTGGGTGAAAGCCTATCTTAATTCACTGTGTGTCTGGGTTCTCATAGTATCTGTGTGTTTTAACTGTGTTTTTTTTACAGAAAGGTCTATAAAGCTGTTTGCCACAAAAGAAATTCTGCTGCTTAGTATTACAACAGCTTACACAGGTATCTAACTGAACAGGGATGAAACACTGGTATTAATATTTGTTCTATGTTATTGGTAGCTTCTTTTAGGATTTTATTATTTTGTAGTGTATTGGGTACAACCATGAATGTGCTCGAAAGGGGCTTACAAATGTTTGTGCAATTTCATTTCGCTCATTAACAATCTCCGTTGATTGTCAGAGTCTTTGTAGTGAAGTTTGCCATCTAGTGGTTGTAAATGAGAGGGTTTTATCCCCCCTCCCAAAATAAGAAGGCTTAGAGAAATTTTCTTTAAAATAATAATGGATAATAATAATAATCACTTTTTTGTGTGATTTTCAATTGCTGCTTCTCAGTATTTTTTGTTTTAGAATTGGAAACCATACTCTTTGTTTCAAAATAAGTCTTGATAGTTTTTCACTTCAGTGTGTTTGAAAATGTTAGGTTTCCTTACTAAAGTGATTCCAGAGTGAGTTGCACTTAACAGGCAATAGAAACTTAGTATCATGGATGAGGTGTGATGTTGTGTTTGTGAAATGGTGGTGGTAGTGTGTGGGGGGTAAGGCACAGATTAGAATATTGGCATTGATTTCTCATACAGTCTGTTTTGACATGCAGCTCTATTTGGTGTTCTTCCCATTCCCCACCAGCTTCCTAATTCCACTGTACGAACTGCTGCTGCCTTTATATGCAACTAAATAGCTGATAATGAAACATAGCCATGAATCAACGTTCTCCTGAGCCAAATTTCATGCTGGCCAATGGGCCAGTGGCAGTGTGCCAGCAGAACCTAAGGCAGCATATGTCTAAGTGTTTAATAGGGAATTACAAATTAAAAATTCAGTAAAACAGATCTGCACTCAAAAGCAGGGGAAAGTCTTCTGGAAGAGATAAGTTTTTAAATTCCTTCAGAGAGCCATAAGGGATGGTGCTGGCATTAATAGTAAATGGAGGAAGGGGCAGTCTCAAGCCAGGCCAAAGCCCATGTGGTCATCAGCCTTGTTTCCCTTGCTGATGACAGTTGGGCCCCGGTCACACAAGTCTAAGACAGGAAGGCCTATTCATTAATTTGAACTGAGGTCGTACGAGTGCTTGTCACACCTGGATCATTATAGGTCATCCTTAGGCTGTCGCTGCCTTGGGCTGCATTGCTCACGCCTTTCTGTGTGATTGACCTGAGCCTTCTCCATGGAACTCTTGGCCCTCCACCCCTTCTGTTGGTGTCAAATCAACCTCCTTTGTTACTGGATGCCATTCTGTCACTCAAGGGAGGTGAGGGCTTGTGTTTGCAGTTATTTTTTAAGCCTGCTCCCCCGTTCCATGCCCCATTCCTTTTTAATGTGTTTTTTTAAAAATAATAAATCTGTGTAAAAGCACTAGATGGAGGAATAATACATACAGATTGAGCTGGGAAGGGGGGTGTCTCACGAACTCTGTGTGTGCCAATTGGCTGAAGGAAAGACTGGGTTATAAAGGAGGCATGGGGACACGCCTGTGTTACGATCGCAGCATTAGCGGGCGGGGCTTCACTGCCCCCACCGCTAACGCGATCGCAACTGTCCCCCTTACCTGGGCGCTTAATTGCCCAGGTAAGGGCTTGATTTACCCCAAACAACCACCTGACAGCTGCCCTGCAGCAACTGTGTTTAACTGCCTGAAATGAAGTTGTTTCTTTCTAGGTTTGGAATTAACTTTCTTCTCAGGAGTGTATGGGACCTGTATAGGGGCTGTAAATAAGTTTGGTTCAGAAGAAAAAAGCCTTATTGGTCTTTCTGGTATATTTATCGGCGTTGGAGAAATATTAGGTGAGTCCAAATTGGATATAAAATCTCAGAAATTTTTTTGCCTACATTTGTACACTATATAGTCAGCTAAACTAATACAGCAAATAAATAAAATGGATCTGTTGTCCAAGATCTAATGTAATACATTTCTTGTTTAAGCTACTGTTTTAATACATATTTTTATTGTTTTAATAATGTTTGATTTTAAATGTTTTTGTCCGCCCATTGACTCCTAGGGATAGGGTGGGATAGAAATGTGAGTGAATGAATGCACCAGTTGTTTAATCTTCAAATATAAGCTGGGGTAGGAACAGCCAGATTTATCCTTATGTATCATGTTTTACACTCATTGGAGAGTATGTAGAGTCTGCTGCCAGAACAAACTGCTGTGTAGTTTTTTTTAAACAATCTGTCTTTAACAGCCATAGCAATATCTATTATAAATAAATATATGATACATAGCTCTATAAATAATCCCAACATTTATATTCTACCCTTCATGAGAAGGTCCCAGGATGTATCAGAGCATTTGATAATCAGTCAATAAAACAATTATTAAAGAATAGCATACTTTTACCTAGTTTTTATATGCAACAGATCAGTTAGAGCACTTGCCTAGCATTGTCTTTGACATCCTGTTTTTGTTCAGGGATTTAAAAACTAAATCTGGGAACGGCTGTAATGCACTTCAGCTAAGAGTTTGGGATGGTTTCAGCATTCATGCATGGGCAGTCTGCCCAAGCAGAAGCCGCACCGCATGCATGTGTCGTGCACATTCCTGGCTGCCCCAGGTCATTGAGACCCAGGACAGTGAGAAGGTAGGGCCTCTGTGAACGGGCATGTGTCCCTGGGCCCCGGGGCGGGGTGTGCCGGGGCGCCTCTATGGGGCTTAGCTGCCTCAATTAAGGCGGCTCAACCCCACAGAGGCCGACAATCTGCTGCGATGGGCCGGGGGATATGGGACACCAGTAAACCAGACCCACGTGGGTCCATTCTACTGAAGGGTCCCACATCCCCTGGCCCATACACAGCTGGAGATCTGCCTCCCTCCACCCCGGAACGGAGTGAGGGGAAGCTGATCTGGGTGTCTCCCCAACTCCTGCAGTCCCAAAGGGACTGCAGCAGCCGGGAGCGAGCCACCTCTCCCCGCACGCAGTGATGCCTTACCTTGGCGGGCAGGGGTTGCCATCGCGCAGGTGCGCGTGCTCCCGGTAGACGAGGCCCTGTGGGTCCTGTCTACCAGAGTCAGTGTGCCTGCGCAGACCGCAGCAGAGGGCAACCTCGGAGCCGGCAAGGTAAGTAATTTCAGGGACCCCGCCACCTGTTTGGCTGATTTTTGGGCAATCGTGGCGGGGGGGGGGCGTGCCCACGGCTGTCAGGGATGGAAGCATCTGCGAACGCTTCCCTCCCTGGACTGCCGGGGACGCTTGGAATGCGGAAAGATGCGTGTAGAGCAGAATTAACTGCTCTACATCTCAAACGCACGGAGACAGGCTGGGACAGAACCACCGCTCCAGCAAAGTGAATGCTCTGTCTCCGTGTGTTCTCCGCATGTTCGCGACGATCTTGTGCGAAAAGGCCTCAGGTCATAACCTCTATTTGAGGAACAGGCAGCTGTGATGTTGGAGGGAGTACATGTAGCAGGGAAATGTGAATATCACTTAACTCTTTACAGACTAGATGCTTATCTCACATTGCAGTTGTGCTCTAGATAGGACTAGATAGAAAATCATCACAAGGCACAGGTGAGGCTGCAGGTGAGCTGTATTGTACTGTAGGCACTATCTTATCCTTTAGATTTCTGTGGTGCAGCAGCTGTGCAAATATGTCACACTGAAAGAAGTCTTTTTAAGTTTCTATAATTCAAATTCACTCACACTGAATATAGTTGCAATAGAAAGTCCCCCCAAAAAAGTATAGTTACTTTGGGTGTTCTGTGTCTTGACAGCAAGGGCACTTGCATGTAGATGGTTTAGATCTGATTCTTATTTTGAAAACGAGTCTCCCCACTCTGTCTATTCGCTGGTCCCCATTCTCATGGGAAATCCGTGGTAAATGTGGCTAATGTATTCTCCACGCCAGGCCCTGAACCTTCTGCTTGAAAACCTGGTTCTCTTGGGCTGTAGGCTCCAGCTGTGTGATCAGCGGATGGAGTTGTCAGTTGAACCACATGATTGCTCAGCCAATGAGGTGCTTTCCTTTTTCCCACCTGTAGTGGGAATTTATTTTGTATCAGTATAAAGAGAACCAGCACCCCGTCCATTTTGATTTAGGGAAAGGGTAAGACCTGAAATGGAAGAACTGTTTTCCTAAGGAAGAATGTTAGATGGTGTGAAAGTCATAAAAACCTCCAGCCTTGGTTGTAAAACTTTACCCGGAGATAGCGCCACCTGGCCGGAGCTACAAGGCCAGGAGATAAGGGGCAAATTGGAGACAACTGGAGACAAATTGGAGACAAATGATTAAAGAGATGGGGACGAGTTCTCATAAACATTCTAAAATTGACCCCGGGCTTGCTTAGCATCCATTGGCTTACAGCAGTGGTTCTCAACCTGGGCGCTGGGACCCCTTTGGGGACCGAATTACCCTTTCAGAGGGGTTGCGATGAGCCTCCCGCCGCCCTTCCCTTCCACCTCCCAGCTGCTCCGCCCCCATTGTTGGGAGTCCCCACAACATGAGGAACTCCATTAAGGAGTCGCGGCATTAGGAAGGCTGAGAACTGCTGGCTTACAGCTTGCACTTGACTAGCTAAAGTTTAAGATAAAGTAACTGTATTAGATATAGAAAGGATCCTTTTGGACAATAGCTTTGAGAGATAGTTTTTGGAGATTCTTCTTGGTGATGTTTTGTATCCTGTATTCCTGAATGTATTTTTGGCTATCTTCTCGGAAGGCAAGTTAGTGCTGAACTTTTGTAACTGAAGATGTGTGCCTCATGCCACTAGGCATGAAGACTCCTTTTACCTTTTGAACTCCTGTTTTGTGTACTTTGGGTCTGCTTTTGCTTTTCTTTATTTTTTAATAAACCATATAAAATCCACGTTTTGACTTTGCTTGGTCGGTTACCCCAGGAGTTGTGAAACTGTTTTGACAACCGAATCACTACGATCCTGGCACACCACGTGACAGGGCAGTCATTGCCTCTCCTGTTGCATTGGAAGAACTTCTACTTTTTTTCCCTGCAAAACCCACAAATCTGGATAACCAGATATTCAAACCTACAGAAACGCAGAGCTGTTATTACAAATGTCTTTGATGTTGAACAAATTCTCTTTAATACAGTCCAGGGAAGTATGTACAAACGTAAAATGCCAGAGACCTTCTAGATGAGTTAGACAGTTAAGGAAGGATTGAATTTCCTGAATACTGTACTTAAGTGTAGGCGTCTTACTGTTAATAAAACTTGCTCTATCACTGCCCTTTCATACACTAGTTTTTGGATGCAGTTTGTGAAATGCAGATGATACAAAAATAACTAAAACAATATAAAAATTGTTGAAATAGCAATCAGATACAAGGCAAAACTTTATATCTGAAGGATAACAGAGTACCTGCCCTAGGAGAATTTCTGGGCTGGATGGATGGATAGATAAACAAACAAAAAGACAAATAAAACCTATCTTTGTGAAGTTCTTTTAATATTATGAAGAGCTATTTCCACAGAGTTGTCTTAAATACTGTATTTTCTGGTGTATAAGACTACTTTTTAACCCAGGAAAATCTTCCCAAAAGTCAGGTCCACTTCAGAATCAATTGTTCAAGTATAGCTGCACTCTGTTTACTTCCTCCATGATGGTACCACACAAATTAATGCCCTTTTACTTTTAACATCTTAGTTATTTATTACTATTATTAGTTATATTTCTATCCCGCCCTATACCCGAAGATCTCCCTAATTTAGAACAAGAATATTTGACTTACTCGAAATAGTTAAACATTTTCTTCTTTTCATTTCTCTTTGCCTGACCATCACAATCTATTCACTTCTACAGGAGGAGGACTGTTTGGCCTCTTGAGCAAGAATAACCGATTTGGCAGGAACCCAGTGGTAATGCTTGGCATTGTGGTCCATTTCATAGCCTTCTATTTGATTTTCTACAACATACCTAATGATGCCCCCATTGCCTCCATGCGTGGGACAGATAGTATGGCATTCATGGAACCAAGGTAAATGACTCCTTTCTTCCTTCTCTGCAAAACTGACAGAATCTTTTTTTTCAACTACAGCAAATTAAAGGCACAGATGATTGGTTTGGGGTCATTGTCTACCTATGTTCTATAGCTACTGAAAATGTTGTTTTTTTATTCTCTTCTAATATGATGAAAGATAAAATATGAGGTATCCTTTTTATACATAGTTATTTTGTTTATAGCTAGAGAAAGATGGGTGGAAAGATGGATGGATGGGTATTCCTTTTTACAATTGTTCTTAAATGTGAGCATTTCTTTTCCTGGTAGTAAACTGTCTTCTTTCATATTTATAAACCATTCTTTTTGGGATATACTGTTCCTTTAACTTAATTTAGTTTCTTATTTTAATTTCCTATTTTAATTGTCATTAGTCCATATATTGTCATCATAACAATAAATAAATAAATAAATTTTGGGGATGGTGACACTGCTGGTTATTTTTCATGAAGCCTTGTATTCCAAGAAGCTGTGAAGTATTTTGAAAATTTATTTCCCTTTACTGTGAACTGATGCACATCAGTTTCACTTCAGTGATGGTTAGTGGCATATTTATTTAAGAGCATTTATGTAATTCTTATTATGTAATTCTGGGCGAATCCCCATGGGGCTGCCAGTTCCCGCCGTGGAGGGCAGGGGGGTGCGAGGTGAAAACTGCGGCAAATCCCTGCATCAGGATGCTGCGGCTTTCTCCACCACCCCCCTTGCCTGAGTGCTAAATCACCCAGGCAAGGGCTTGATTTGCCCCAAACAACCACCTGGCAGCTGCCCTGAAGTCAGCTGGGCAACTGTCAGGTCGATATAGGGGCTGTCAAGAGCACAGAAGATTTTTAAAACAGACGCAAAAGCCACATCTGTTTTAAACGGCTTTTGCGTCTGTTTTAAAAATCTTCCATGCTCTTGACAGCTCCTATACCCACCTGATAGATGCTCAGCTGACTGCAGGGCAGCTGTCAGGTGCTTCTTTGGGGAAAATCCCTTGCCTGGGCAATTAAGTGCTCAGGCAAGGGGTGGGGTGGGGGTTGCAATCGCTGCATTAGCGGCGGAGACAGCAAAACCCCGCCTGCTAATGCTGCGATTGTAACCAGGGAGTGTCCCCATGCCCCCTTTATAACCTGCTCTTGCCACATAATTCGGGGTGAGAACAGTTATAAAGGTTTTTTAAATTTGATTTCTTATTGTCCCTCATAATTAGGGCTTTAATCTCATATTGCTTGAAAGTACATTTTTTAATAGACGTCAATAAACTATTTGGCTATGGACCATTATTAGCCATAGGAAGGTGGTATATGAAAAGGATATGTGCCAGTTTGTTTCTATGCTTTCTGTGCTCCTCGGTCACCTCCTGCCCCAAGGAGTGGAATAAAAGCTCGGCACGATCTACTGCCACATCAGGTCAAGCTATGCTGTTTGGCTCTTCAAAGAGCTTGGAAGCAAAAAACCACAGTGGTTCAAGATATGGGGTCTAGTCCCGCCATAAATGCTTATAATACCACTTTGGAGATCTTACAGATAACAAGAGGTTTGTTATTCCAGAGAGCATGTTCCATTGTCAAGAATTCTTCTAATTTTTCTGACATGGGCTTCAACTTAAATCACCTCATAAAATTTAAAGGAAATTTTTTTTTAAGTTTTGCACATAGCTGAGCTATATTGAAATATTTCATTTAGATAAAAGTCTGCATTGTTTCCTATTTGAGAGAGGCCACATAACAAAAAAGATGTATGTTGTAGATTTTGTATTCTCCATTAAAAATTAATATCTCATCTGAACTACAGTGAAAATCTCAATGAAATATAGAAAAGAATATCTTGCTTTCATTAAATGGCTTTCTTTCAATCTCCAGGAACATTTTTCTATATTAATTGTGAATCTCCCAAGTTTCTATTTTATTATTTTCTTGCAAATTGAGTTCACTATCTTCTGAATGTGAATTAAAAAAAGCAGTGATCTAAAGATCCAGTACTGCTAATCCAAAAACTCCACGCTTGTAAACAGAACTCAGAAGTAATGAAATTTTGAAAACATTAAAGATTGATTTGATTTTTTTGTTTATTTTGAGCTCCGGAATTACTCTTCTAGGCAGCAAGCAAAAGTTGCATGTCAGTGTTTGGATGGGGAAAAATGGCAATAAATATTAGAGCTTCTGTTATTTCAGTGCAGCGATGTTTAAAACATGAACATATGCCAGTCGTCATTGAATATTAGCTGAAGTGCAGAAATGCCATCAGAGTAATTCTCATAAAGAATGAATTCAGTAACGAGGTCTAAATCGACCCTGACAAAAATAATGGTAGGAGTGTGCATTATGCAATTTTCTGGTAAAAGTTGTGACTATTAATAACAGTATATTTAATGTTTCTGTTTTTCTACTTTAGCAAAGAAGTAGCAATCTTTTGCAGTTTCCTATTGGGCCTAGGTGATAGCTGTTTCAACACACAGCTTCTTAGTATTTTGGGATTTCTCTACTCGGAAGATAGTGCACCTGCCTTTGCGATTTTTAAGTTTATCCAGGTAAAACATATAGCTAAGTGATAGAGGCATAGTTCATTTATTATATGTATATTATCAGTAGTCTACCAGGTTAATACAGTAGTTATAACACTTATAATAGTGAGAAGAGTTTGGTAGCAATATAATTTGATACCTTTGTTGATATTGGAGTTTTTAAAATTAACATAGTAAAAACTGACATTAACTGATTGAAAATCAGAATTTGCATAAATGCATAGGAGTAAACACTATTGAAGGTAGTGCTATAACAAAGCATGGTTTATGTTCTTACCCTAGTACCCATGATGAAACAATGGTTGATTAAACAACTATGTTAAAGACAAGGTAAAGGAGTTACCAGAAGTAATATATAGTACCTACATTAGCTGTGTTGTTTAAAACAACAGGGAGTTGTATTAGTAAACTGCTTTACTAAGATTAGCATATATTAAACTGCTCTGAGCATTTTTGGAATTTTAAAATAGCTATTCCATTTAATATTAATATTATTCATATATTGTGCCAGTTTATGGCACCCAGGACGAATTTCCAAGACTAAAAAATCCATGTTAAATGTATTACATAAAATACCAATACACACTAAATAGCATCAGTGCAGTGGATAAAACAGAACTGATTATTAAATAAATAACATAAATCTGTAATTCTGCGTGTCAGTTAACATACTAAAATCTTGGGCAAGCACACAGTGAAAAATTCAGCAAAGCCGGAAAACTGAAGAGTAAAAAGTGACATGGAAGGATATTTGAGACTGGTTATTTGATTGGAAATAGATTATAGATTGATCAGACTGAAATGAAATGGGAAGTTTGTGCTCTAGAACAGTGTTCCCTAAATAGTAGTTACAATATCTGTGTAGTAGCTAGACTTTTGGTATTGACTTTATCTAATAAATGAATTCATTTAATAAATAATGTTTAATAAATAAGTAAATAAAACATTTATCTAAAATAATGTTTAAGTGTTACCTAAGATAAGCTTCATGTAATACTTTTTGGAGAATTTTGGTTTAAAAATGGAGGGAAAAAAGAAATGTCATTAAAGCTGCCTTGGAATGTCAGTAAAGCTGTGTTTATCATTTTTCTCTTCTTTTCAGTCTGTCTGTGCAGCCATTGCTTACTTCTACAGTAACTACTTCCTTCTTCAGTGGCAGCTCCTGATTATGGCCGTGGTTGGATTCTTTGGGACACTTTCCTTCTTCTCAGTTGAGTGGAAAGCGCCATTATTTGTTGCAAAAAGTACTGATTACAGTAGCATTTGACTGAAAGCATTTCAGCTGGAAACAAGGCCTCACGGACATGCACATGTGTTGATGTGTGAATGCAGACTCATCCCCTGACCCAACCAGACCCACTCCGAAATACATGTTTGCTGAGATTACTTGATAGAATTTGTGGTTGAGGAATGTGGAAGAACTGAACACCAAAGTTTAAAATTATTTTATTATCAAAACACCCTAGCTATTGGGGCATTGAGGCCTTCTTTTTGCCATTCACCATGCCAAGTACTTGTGTCTTACGCTTCTAATCATCAAGTGTGAACACTTTACCACTGTTCTTAATTTATTATTATTAGTTTTTTAAATTACCAGAGGTGTATAAAATGCTGTTTCAAATGTTTTGTAAAGCAGGTGCAACAGCATTAGTGTTGCCCCTGGCCATGCATGTTGAAATTTTGGCTCACTACTCCTTTGCCCTCTGGGACCCTAAGGGTGGCACCAAGTAGCAACATCGCACAGAAGTATGTTTTGGGGCCTCTCAGAGCTCCTCCTAGCCTATGCCAGCCCCCTTATTTAGCCTTTAGATGACTGGCACAAGCCAGTAGAACATCCAACAGGCCCAGAGGCATGTCGTGCGCAATAAAGGCATTAGCGTTTGGAAGGTCAAAGCGAGCCAGGAAAAGCCCAACATGTGTGTTGATATTATAACACATTGTGATGTAGCCATGCTTGGCCCTTTTCCTTCAAGCTGCAAGACTGCCAGGGGGGGCAATGAAGGAGCAGATGAATCCCCCACCTAGTGCCGAGTGAACTTCACTAGATATTTGGCCAAGCCCCCTTCTATTTTGTATGTTTAATGAAACATCAAGACAGAAGGTCAGAACCTAATAATGAATTTATAAGCCAATGATGCAGTTCTTATGTTACGTGACTCTAAAAGGGCAATGACTAAGGCTGCCTCCAGACTAGAAAAATAAATATGAAGTTCAGTCTAAAACCACAGTATACTCACTGCGCCGGGAAGACTGGTTGTCCTGACTGGAAGGCAGCGCCATAGTTTCCCCTATTGGAGCTGTGAGAGTTGAGGAGGCATGTTTTGTCAGGTTGAGGCAGTCAGTCAAATTTTGAGTTGCCCCTCCTGCTTAGTCAGCACCTGGTCTCCTTTTCTCGCCATCCCGCCTTCATTGATTTGAAACTTTGAGTTATGTACATGCAGCGCAGCGAGAGTAGTTCATCTTGCCCTAAGGAAATGCGCAGTCCCAGTCATATAATGTAGCTCTATGACGATAGATTGATCATCATGTGATGGCTTGATCGGGACTTCGCATTCAGTGTGTAGTATTAAACGCGTCTGGACTCTGCTTAAGTTCGTAAAATTAGCAAGCTTCAGTTAATATAAACAAATCTGAGAGCGTATACAAAAATATTGCCCTTGAGTTACATATTGATTGTTGTAGAACAACAGGTTTACAAATTCAAAATAAAGGCATTAGATATCTGGGAATTTATATAACTAGGAATATTAATAAGATTAATACCCATTGATTATGTAAATGAAAAATGAAGTATATTGGAAGAAGAAAAATCTACCTAATGAACCATAAAAAGATGGTTCACACCCCTGAATTTTGCACACTCCTGAATTTTATCTGCATATCATTGAAGCCTTGTAAATGGTAGTCTTGCCAGGATTTTTCCTTGCAAGTGAATCTTTTGAGGGGCGTTGATATATTCTGCAGCACAAGGGAATTACTGGAAGGCCAGTTCACTTCATGGACTTATATTGAACAGAGGGATTCCGCTGCCTTCCTGCCTTCCTGCCTTCCAGTTTGAGCTGGCATTGCTTTTTAAAAAGAGAAACTGTACTATGAGATAATAGCATAAGGGATTGAAATGTGCTTTACAAGCTATTTTTCTAATTTTATGTGAAATTTAATCAGGAGGCAAACATGATTAAGCTGCAGAGCCCTTTCAGTCTTACCTTTATATCTTCAGAGACTATGTTGTTTCTCAGGATTACATTTATAATTATGTTTGCTGCTAAGAAAATGTAGGAAATGCACTTCAAAGACTCCCAAAGACTTTTCCACAAACACTGAAATAGCTTGATGAGTTCACCATGTGCGGAACATTCTGGAATGCATGGAAAGTAGTTGGATTTCAGGTAAATGCCCTGCGGGATTTTCACACCATTCACTTAATTTATTGGCAACAGCACTGAGGGAAATTTTATTTCATGCTAATGCATTTTCAAAATGTTTGCTTAGAATAAAACAATATAAATACAGCATTATAAGGTCCCCAGAAAGGAACACTATAAAAAACAATAGTCTATTTTAGGGCTATTTTAAACAGTATTTGTTTGTAAGTCACACTAAATGCGGTAGTTCACATGTGTAAATGCAAAAAAAAAAAAAA
>MTQE01002208.1:42864774-42896221 GCA_014337955.1 Aspidoscelis marmoratus
CAGCTTCATAAAGTGCCCCCTGGTTCTAGTGTTGTGTGATAGAGAAAAGACCTTTCGACCTTTTCTATACCATGCATAATTTTATATACTTCAATCAGGTCCCCTTTTAAACACTGTCTCTCCAGACTGACAAGGCCTAGACGTTGCAGCCTGGTTTCATAAGGGAGGTGTTCCAGACCTTAATCATTCTGGTTTCCCTTTTCTGCACTTTTTCCAGTTCCACAATATCCTTTTTGAGGTGTGGTGATGAGAATTGTACACAATATTCCAAATGTGGCCTCACCATAGATTTATTAAGAGGCAAAATGACACTTGCTGACTTGTTTTCTATTCCCTTCCTAATTATTCCCAGCATTGAATTCGCTTTTTTTTTTTTTTTTGCTGCTGCTGTGCACGGGGTAGACACCTTCATTGAACTGTTCACCAGAACCCCAAGGTTCCCTTCCTGCTGTGTTGCAGAAAGCTCAGACTCCATCAGTTTATAGACATAATTTGGATTTTTGGCCCTGATGTGCATTACTTTGCACTTGTTAAGATTAAAGCACATTTGCCACTTGGTTGCCCACTCACCCAATGCTAAGAGATCCCTCTGGAGCTCTTGGCAATCTCTTTCAGATTTTACTACCCTAAATAATTTAGTATCATAATCAAACTTTGCTATTTTATTATGTACCTCCTCTTCTAGATCATTGATAGATAAATTAAAAAACATTGGTCCAAACACTGAACCTTGAGGGACCCCACTTTTTACCTGTTTTCACCCTGAGAATTGGCTGTTTATTACTATTCTCTGCTTGCTGCCCTTAAGCCAGTCACAAATCCAGGACACAACCTGTCCTGTTATTCCATGGCTGATGAGTTTACTCAGTAGCCTTTGATGTGGGACTTTGTCAAAAGCCTTCTGAAAGTCCAGATAGATAATGTATTTGTGTATTTGTTGACACTCTCAAAGAATTCCAACAAGTTTGTAAGGCATGATCTACCTTTGCAGAAGCCATGCTGGCTTTTGTTCAGCAATGCTTGCTCCTCCATGTGCACACTAATTTTGTCTTTAATGATGGTTTCCATCACCTTACATGGAACTGACATTTAGCTAACTGGTCTGCAATTGCCTGGATCACCCCTGGATCCTTTTTTGAAGATTCACATTTGAGTTCTTTAAGGATTCTTGCATGAATACCATCTGGTCCCGGTGACTTGTTAACATTTAGTTTATTAAGACTTGGTTATTTCTGTCCAGTTTAATTCTTCAGAAAATACAGGCTCAGCTACTTGCATGTATCCTCTGTCTTCCTCCGTGATTATGGAGGCAAAGAATTTGTTTAGTCTCTGCAGTCTATGTGTCTTCTTTAATTATCCCTTTCTGTCCTTTACCATCTAATGGTCCAACTGCTTTCTTGGTTGGATTCCTACTTCTGATATAGTTATAGAAGTTCTTGTCATTTCTTTTGATATTTTTAGCAATGTGCTCCTCAAAATCGTTCTTAGCTTTCCTAATGGTTATCTTGCATTTGTGTTGCCAGTCCTGCTCTCTCCTGTTCTCCTCATTCGGACAAGCCTTCCATTTTCTAAATGAACTCTTCTTGTTTTTAATGACTTCATCTACTTCACTTGTGTGCCACATTGGTTTCTTCTTGGACCTAGAAGTCCCCTTTCTTCTTTTAGGTATGCATTCCAGTTGCACTTCCATTATTGTGTTTTTAAGTAGTCTTCATGCATTGTGAAGTGATCGAACTCTTCTAACTTTCCCTTTCAATTTCCTTTTTACTAGTTTCCTCATTCTGGGGAAGTTTCCCTTATGAAAGTTTAAGGTTTCTGTGTTAGACTTTATTAAGAACTTATTCCCTGTATGTAAGTTGAAGGTTATTGCATTGTGGTCACTGTTCCCAATTGGATCAGCCAGTGACATCCTTTACCAGGTCCTGAGCATTACTAGGATCAAGTCCAGGACTGCCTTTCCCCTGGTTGGTTCCATGACCATTTGCTCCACAGAACAGTCATTTAGCAGATCTAGAAATTTTCTCTCTCTTTCCTGAGTTGAACAGGAGTTCACCCAGTCTATGTGAGGATAATTGAAGTCCCCCATTATAACAACCCTGTCTTTATGGGATACCTCCTTTTCCAATTGTTGATCTCCTTCGGGTGTTTGGGTGGGAGGACGGTAGCATGTCCCTATTGTTAGGCTTTCTTTTTGGCTTGCTATTTTTACCCACATTGCTTCTGTGAAAGTGTCAGACTCACTTAGACATTCCAGTTTGTAAGATTCTATCTCTTCCTTAGTATACAAGGCTACACCACCTCCATGTTGCCCTTCCCTGTCTTTCCTGTATAGTTTGTAACCTGGGATGACTGTATCCCGTTGGTTTTCACTGGTCCACCAGGTTTCAGTTATACCAATGATATCAATCCTGTTATCCATCATTAAGCTTTCTAGCTCCCCTATTTTAGCTCAAAGGCTTCTGGTGTTTGCATATATACATTTGTATTCACTCCTCTGGTCCAAATTCTGCTGTTGAGGAGCATGTGAATCCTTATACTGCCCCTTGCATCGTTCTGCTTGCATACTATTGCCTAATTCCCCACTTTGCTCAGCATTATGTGCATATTTCTAGCCCTCCTCCATGAAGTTAGCTGGGTGACCTTGGGCTAGTCACAGCTCTCTTCTGAGCTCTCACAGCCCCACCTACTTCACAGGGTGTCTGTTGTGGGGAGAAGAACAGAAGGTTTGTCATCTGCTCTGAGTCCCCTTAAATGGGTGAGAAAAGTGGGGTAGAAAAACCAACTCTCCTCCTCCTCCTCCTCCTCCTCACTCAAGGGTGCGCTCTCCTGAACCGGATGCTGCCCAGCTCCTGTCGACTTTCCCCCAGGGGTCAGTTTAAAAGCTGCTCTGCAACCTTTTTAATGTTAAGCGCCGGAATTCTGGTTCCGTCTTGGTTCAAGTGTAATCCATCCTGCTAGCCTGCCCGCTATGGAAACGCCTGAGCACCCATTTGCAAATCTGAATCTACCCACAAAGGGTTTGCCTGTCACCCCAGGTGTTTGGGGGGACAGGGAGTGCAATCTTAGCAAAGGCTTTGAAGAGAACTGCTTGTGAGAGCCGGCTCCAAAGTCCCTCTGAAGTTGCCTTCGGAGATTAGTGCAGGCTCCACAGAAAAACCCCTTGCAAGAGCACTGCAGATCCGGAGCCTTTGACAGCTGCATTGATCTCGCAAGGAGTTTTTCTGTGGAGCCTGCTCTAATCTCTGAAGGCAACTTTGGAGGGACTTCGGAGCCGGCTTTGGAAGGACTCCGAAGTCTTGAGTTTGGGGCAACCCCCCCCCCATGGGTACCTCCTCCCCCAGCCTCCTCTAGACCCCATTGCTGAATTGTAGTGGAAACAGGCTCCCTACAATCCAGATTGGAAGGCCGAAGACCCCATTGTAGACCCCTTTAATGGAGTCTACATGAAATCTGGATTATAGGTCCTGAAGGACCCATATGATCTGGATTTCCCTATCTGTGGTGGAAACATGTGTCTCTAATGGGGTCTGTAGTGGAAATGGGGTCATCCGACTCTCAGCCAAATGGGTCCTTAATGGGTGCTTCAATGGGTACTTAGTTCTAGTGGAAAAACACCCTAAGATCTTTCTCAAAGTAACCTCTAGCCACTCCTTCTAGCTCAGGAATGGCTAATCCTATAATGGCCTATGCTAATGTTTTCTTTGTCCTTTTCTTATTCCTTGCTTGAGCAGCAAGCAGTAAATAATATAAACAAGGAAATGTAAACAAGGAAATGTGGTCTCCCAGAAATTGACCTAGAGTAACCTCAACTAGAGTAACCTGAACTAGCTACCACGGCAAGTTCCCCAAACTGACCTAGATTTTACCTGAACTGGCTACCACAGCAAGTCCCCCAAACTCTGTCCAAAAACCAGAGGACTTACCTCCCAAACTTACAATAGTACAGCAGCAATTTTTCCAGATTATTTTATCAAATTCCCAGTCAATTTGTGTTCAGTCTCTGGAGAGACCTCCTTCCACCACTGAGATCTTTCTCAAACTGACTTAGTGTCAGTTCCCTTCAGGTAAACTAGATTTGTTTGTTTTCTTCAGTTTTATTGTGTAAGCGACAGGTATGGCAGGTATTAAATGCAAATAATAAACAAGTGCTTCTGCCTGAGAGCTGCTTTGGGGAACAGCCGTGTTGCCTGCTGTCTCCAAATGGGTCTTGATACTGCCCCTTCCTCCACTCCCTCCCAGTACTTTCATACAGCACAAGGAAGTCAAGACTGTGCTGGAAAATAGCCTGCAACAAAGATTATGGCAGCAATATTATGGAAATCAAAGCTATTTGCATAATTTTCTTCATGCGTTGGCTTGAATCCATATCTCCCAGCTGGCAGCCACAATTTTCTTTTAAGAAGATGGATATGTTGGGATTAGACCCGTCGTTTGCCAAGACAAACTTTAATCATGTGGAGCTTATGAAATAAGACTGAATGAAGTTGCCCTCGAACCCATTATTGTCAATAGCATGTTACCGAAAACTTTGAAAAGGAGTGCTGGGGAGGTTTTGAAACAATATTTGAAACAACACATAATATCAGAATCATCCTGTGGAACTTATGCTCTAAATAAAAATAGTTCATTGAGTGATCTTCATTCGACATACATTGTTTGCAGTGGTGGCAGCATGCTGCTTCTACACTTGCTGCTCTTCCATTCAAGGCGAACACTGAACCAATGCGCTCTCATCCTCTGATTCATTATTTTTGTCTGGAGTCTTTGGATAGCACAGGTGATGGCAGCAGAAGTTTTCCATTTTCCTATGCTATCCAAAGAAGAGCCGGATCAGATAGGGCTGGACAGCACCCTAATTGCAGAGGGCACCAAGGGTGAAGGGAATGCTTGCAGTATGCAGGATTGTGCATATTCTGCAGGCCAGGGCAATCTTAAAATACAACAGGACCATGCAGGTATATGGCCAATATACCCTCACTGCAATACCATGGCATCCTTAAGGGCCTTTTCTGTTGTGGAGCAAAATAAACAACCACTGTAGCTTCTACCCCATTCATCTATGAAGGTGTGGCCTTGAACCAAATTTTGTCTTGTTAAAATGGGTAAGAAAAAGAATGACGAGGGAATAGATAATTCCAGAATACAAGGTTTATATTATAATTAGTCCCCAAGAGGAAGAGTGTGGTCCAGGCACTGTGGAATAGGAATTTTGTCAAGGGGTGGGCAGAGTTTCCAAGAGTGAAAACAAAATAGAAGAATAGGTCCTTAACCTGCTTTCTACCCTGCCTGTTCTATAGAGCTTCTAAAGGCTGTAATTTTGAATGTTTTCTAGCTAGAAGGGCTACCAGGGCAGAATTTGGGCCAGATGTTTGAGGTGATATTCAAATGAACAGGTGTGACACATGCATGCTCACATACCATATACAGAATGACTGTTTTACCATAGTTTGAACTGTTGAAATGATGTGTATGTCTTATCTTTGGAGTTGTGCAAAATGATCGTGAAGGACGGGCCTAACAGTGGCTACTAGAATTGAAGCCTTGGTTGAAGAGACAGGCGGGATGCCACTAAACGCCATTTGCAGGAAGTTGAGAGCAGGTGGAGGTTTGGCCTTTGTCTTTGAGATGAATGCCCAGAAGCAATTGGTGGGTCACTGTGAGACAGGATGCTGGACTAATGGGCTGTGGTCCAATCCAACAGGGCTCCTCTGATAGTGTGTCTGTTGAGCCATTAAAAAAAAGCATAATAGCATGTCACCTCTTTCTTGCAGCTTCTGGAATGCAGGTGAGTGGAAGGTAAGCACTTTAGGGTTGTGCACAAATGCAATTTTTGACATTTGAATCATGATGAATATTAAAAAATTCAAATTTGTATAAATAACAAAATATGAGTAGAGACACTCTTATCTCTATGAGTACATACACATCTGGTATGTACCTGTATGCATCCTGTATTAATCGCGTTTTCATCCTGTATGGATGCATATGAGATGTGTATGTACCCATACAGATACAAATGTCCAAATTATTCATATGAATAACTTGCAATATTCATATTCGTTCAAATTTGGAAGTACAAATGTCTGGACATTTGATTAGTATACAAGTGTCCAGATTGGTACTAATTTGTACGAATAATGAATATTTCAAATATTTGTGCATGACCCTAAATCACTTTCTTGGAAGTTTGCAAGAGGTTCTTTTTGCCGCTTAACATGTTCTTTTGCATGCTTCTATCTAGAAGACCACCAAGCCCCAAACTTAAAATCATGAAGCTGTGCTATTGTTTACAGCAGTGTAGCAGTGTCAGTCATTTCAGAAGTAGGAAGGGCACCTCACTAGTCCTAAACCAAAATGCTGGTTGTGTGTCCATTATGCAGCAAAAGTGCCTAAGCCAGGATCTCAGGGTCCCTATTGTACATAAATGGAGACTGGCAGTCCTAAGGCCCTGGTTAAGGCGGCTTTGCTGCATGATGGAGATAACAGCATTTTATGCTATAAGGGCCTTGGATTCTGCTTTGCTTTCTCTGTTTTGCTTTTTCAGATGGCATGCATCTCTTCCATTCATAGATCAGCAACAGGAATGCTAGATTAACATGAACAAAAGCTCTGTTGAAACATATATCTTCCACAAGGTTGCAGTTACTGGAACTAGGAAAACAAGCTCATAGTTCCTGAAGATGACAGCCATGTTCTCCTAGGAAGCCTAACAGACTCCTCGTACCTGTTTGTTCAGGGAAAGGAACAATTCCAGTTAACACACCTGCCCTGCCCCATTATGTGTAGATGTGCCAAGCCATTTTTAACAAATGGTAGCAGAGGCGTTGAATGTAAGTATTCAACAGTCTTGGTTCCCTTAGAGACTATTATGAGACTCCTGATGGTGTGTGTGGCTGCATGTAATGTTACATGCATGCACAACGATGAGTGCCAACACACACTGCAGCCCTGCCTCTGGAGGAATCTAAAATGGCAATAGACCACCCTTTCCAGGAAAGAGATGAATTCCCTCACTTCCTGGATGCAACTCTTTGCTAGGGAGTTGCATAGAGCTTTCCAAAGGAGCCAAGACTGTTGAATAATATGGTCCTGTGTCTCTACCGCTGTTTGTTGAACAGGATATAACAGTTTGGCCCACCTCTACCTCAGTGGTATTGTAACTATGATTGTGAATCAGTAGTCCCGGTTTCTTTAGACCATATACATACTACAATGTTTTCACCTATATCTAGTTTTAATGCGCCTTAAATCCTCTTTCAGAGTGAGAGAACACGTCTGCAAAGTGACAAGCCATTTTCCTCCCAATTTAAGCTGGAAACAGAAAGTGCAGAATGAGAATTAACTCATCACTTTGCTGAAGAGATCTCTCATTCTGAAGGTGGATCAAATATGGGTTAAAACCTAGGGGTAGCTGGGGCCTAATATATGTTTATGCACATATATGTAAGGTTAAGATTCATCAAGATTTTGCAAGATGATGGATTCCTGGTAGCTGAACAGTGATATTTTTGTTTTAATTGTAAGTGAATGTACTTCTGAAGGCCTATGTAGAAGGTCAAGAAACCACCACCTTATTTTGGGGCAGTCATGTCTCACTTCTAGGACATTTGTCATTTGTATTAATAGAAATGATGATTGCCTCCTTTATTTCTACCCTTCGTCCTACTTTTTCCAGTATGGTACCTTGCTAACTCAAAGATCTGATAATATCTGGTTGAAGCAGTAGGACTGTTTCTATATAACTGTATATCCACATGTATGCATCCATATTGCAAAATTGGGTTTTGGAAAGCACTAGTTTCCAAACTTCCTTCCCCAGATTTTGTTGGATTACAAGTCCCATCAGCTTTGCCTAGTATGGTGTCTGTAGGCAATGAAAATTTAATCCAACAGGACTTCAGGACTCATCTTTATTGTGTATTAGTCCAGATGTAGCGTTGCTGCTCTATACATGCTCAGTTCCCTTAGTGTTCTGATTTCTTGACATGCTAAATCTTGTTATTCAAAATGAGTTACTTTCTCCTTTATGAGAAAAAAAGAAGATAAATGGGTAGCTGTGCTCCCACCTTCTCTTGCAAAGGCCATTTGATCATCAGTATTGTCTTCTAGGATGGAGAATAAATAGAAAAGAGGTTAGCAGCTTAAATAAGAAATTGCTTATGCTGTCATATTAAAAAGAAATTGCCATTTATGAAGGTCATTTATTGAAATTAACTTCAATTATGCTGCTATATTCTATTTAATGATGTCTATCCAGTGGCAGGACCATTTGTCATGCAGCAATAGCTAACCTGAATGAGTTTTTGAGTTTCAAAAATAGTTTTAATTTTTTTAAATTTGTTCCGAGTGACTCAGCGTAATAACAAGACTTCAAGAAGTTGGTTTTGAAAACAGTGGTCTCAAAAAGCAACCCAATGAAAACCAAACAAAACAGACAGTTTTGATGTTTTATCAGATATTAACAGATGAAAGATTTTTGTAGCAATTACCCTTTATATATGGTTTGGGCAAAAGGCTGGACTAATGATGAAGAAAAAATGAAGGTGATAATACCAAATGTTACACAGACTGTACCCAGGTGGATACACAACATCAAATGTGATAATTAAAGGAGAGCCAGGATAGGAATTAAACTGCAAATATCACTCAAGGTATTTTAACATCTCCAAAACTGGTGCTATTGAATATTTTTCAAGGGGATAATAAGATTCTTAAATATTAGACTTTAGCAAACCATTTATTAATTGCTGCAAGACCAATAACAGCAAAATACTTGGAAAAGATCGGCACTATCCTGATGGCTTGGGGAAGCCCTGGCCTTTGGCTGAGGGAACAGCAAGCTGCCCTCCCTGTCCCATGTAGGTATTGCCACTGTTTGAGCTAATCAATTCGATCTGCTTTCATAATGAGAGCTTTGGGTATACAGTGGAATATAAACAAAATTAAACTTTTGCCTCCACTTTGGCCTGCCAAAACACGCACAAGGCTCCCTGTGACTTACCAGATATCTGACAGAGTCATTTGGCACACCATTGGAAGGGAATTTCTGGAGCTTACTGTGTGCCTCCCCCCTTTCCTTTTGTCTTTCCCAGTGCTTCCGGTTTCATCAGACTGCTTGTGAAAGTAGTGCTGGATCATCCCAGGACTATTTTTACTCACTTAAGGGCGTGTTCCCACCTACCATGTTTCCGAATTATTCTGGTCCGGGTCCTGGTGCGGGTAAGAGTTTCCGGCTGGGAACAGCACTGAGTGCACATCGGGCTGTTCCCAAATCAGACCCGCAAGTGCGCAGAAGCACATCAGCGAATGGTGCGGCACGGCAGTTTTTGAGGATAGGAGCCGCCCCTGCCACTGCCGCCCTCCTCCTCCTCCTTCAATGCTCGGCTGCTTGCAACCAACAAGGCCTTAGCAAAGCCCCATCCTCTGCTGCCTTCCTTCCTTTCCCCTCATTGCTTCTCTCCCCCACTCCATTCCACGCCTGCCTGCCGTCTGATGCCACCACATCTGAGGGGCGGCCTCCCCTCCCCGCACCCCTGGCTTGCTTGCTTGCTTACTCGCTCACCCTGGCCACTGGCTCTCTTCCTTCGCTCACCTTCTCCAGCACTAAAATCCAGACTGCAATGGAGAAGTCCTGTTTCACCAGGGTTTTTCCCCTCCTGGATTTCTGCAGGGGTTTCTGCAGAAAATTCGGGGGAAAAGAAGTGGCATGGGAACGAGGCTTGCTGGATTCGGACTATTAGCCAGTATAATGGAAACTCTGGATTCCAGTCTGGATTTTAGTCCCTGTGGGAGCATGACCTAAGTGGCTGATAGGCCTCAACAGCCCCAAAATAAAGTGCAGTGATCCTGTATGTTACATAGTTGTTCCATTATGGCTGCACTGTGGTGTGGTTTCCAGACTATCTGTGGCAACCCCACTATAGCTCAACTATATCCCCCCTAAAAAACAAACAAACAAACAAACAAACAACCCTGTGATAGCCTATTGCTGATGGTGGGCTTTTCCAGCAATAGTGCTATGCCTACCTTGGTGAGGGGAGCTGCCATCATTTCTGTACACAGCACATGTGTGGGGGTCAAAACAGATGGTGGTGATGTGCTCTTCTGGGTATTCTGTGCCGTCTGAATACCTGATGTGTGCGTCACTAAAATGAGCAAAGACAGCACTGGCCAGAGCACTTTCTAGCTAGCCAGTGATTTTTCTGGAGGGGCAACACTCTGGATTATTGTTTGCTAGTGGGATATCTCACCGGCATCTGGAGGCAGCCCAAGAAGAAATAAAAGATGGCAGCTCCAAAGTTTTAAAATATTGGCTTTTATAAAACATTTTTATAAACTATTTATTTCTCATGTGTTTGAAAGGCCCGTTCAATGCCAAATAATTAATAACCCCTTAGGGTTCCACTCTGATACGCTAAAGAAAAAAATAAACATATCTGCTTCGCTTTTCACAAATGTTTAGCCTCTTAATTCTCAAGCAGGGAGCTATAGCAAATATAAATGAATCATTTGCTCTGCAATTGACAGGAATGTTGGACTACATTCATCATCTACTTTTTTCCTTTAAAAGCAATAATGATTGCAATGAAATATTTATATTATAAAGATCCAAGAGTGCTTAAAGGAACATATTTCCCATTGCCTACTAAATCCAAAATAACCTCATATTAATACAGCAGTATTGGAGAATGCACTTTGGTCTTGTGGTTAGGAAGCCGGACTATTATCTGGGAATACCGGGTTTGATTCTGTACTCCTCCGCACAGGCAGCTGGATAACCTTGGGCTAGTCACAGCTCTCTGCTGAGCTCTCACAACCCCACCTACCTCACAGGTGTCTGTTGTGAGGAGAAGAATAGAAAGCTTTGCCAGCCCCTGAGTCCCCTTAAATGGGTGAGAAAACTGGGGTAGAAAAGCCAACTCTTCTCCTTTTCTCTTGGCAAGAATGTAGCTGGAAATGAGCATTTCTCAACTATAATTAACACAATATAGAGATTACACCATGTTTCCTATCTTTTACTTTCCCATTATAAACCCTGTGAGTTCTTCCCACTCAGCCCAGTTCCCCTGTTGATATGCCCATTTTTATTTGCATTCTGAAACATCTGCTTGCCTGTCCTGCTAACACTCATGCTTGTTACAATGCTGACAAAATGGCCATCATGAGGAAATCTGCCACTATTATGGCAGGAAATATTCAGAGGGAGTTAGGTATCAAAGACCTGGGTAAAGAGGAATGTTTTAACCTGGTGTCAAAAACCAGGCAGTGTTGGCCCCTGGGTACTTACAGTGGTAGGCTATTTCAGGGACTGGGGGGGGGGAATCACCACAGAGAAGGCCCAGTAATATGCTACTGTCTCTTGTGTGTCTAAGGGTGGTGGAACTACAACAAAGGCCTGACCTTGTGGTTGTACTACATGAGGTTGTATGAGAGAAGGTGTTCCCTCAGACATTCAAGGTCCAAGTCATTTAGGGCTTTGTATGTTAATATCAGCACACTGAACAGGGCCAGGTAGCAAATAGGCATCCAGTGCAAATCTTTCAAGACTGGCCAGAAGCTTCTATCAGCAGTCAAGCTGCTGCATTTTTTACTCATTCCAGCTTCCAGGCCATCTTCAAGGGTAGCCCTATGGATCATTACAACCAATTGGAGGTGGAGATAAGCACTCCTGTTTACTCTCTACCAGCTAAGCTTCCAAAGACAGGAGTGAATCCACAAGTACCCCAAATCATGTACCCCTCTTGTCTGCATTCAATTTCAGTTTATTGGTCTGCACATCTAGCTTTTTGATCAGGCAGTAATCAAGCACATGAACTGCCACTCCTGGGGCCTATTCGCTCTTGGCTTTATTCTGGAATATATTCTGGAATAGGGGCCTGCTGTCCACATGATACTGCAGGTTACAGCAAGCCCCAGGTGAGACCTTCCAGAGTCTGCATTAGCATGTGGGCCACACACCCCTATCCTGAGATATACTCCAAAAAAAGTCTAAGTGTGAATAGGCCCAAGATTCAGAAGGAACAGGGAGATAGAGTTGGATGTCATCAGCATATTGATGGCTCCTCACTCCAAATCTCCCGGTGACCTCTTGCAATGGCTTCATATGGGGACAGAACCAATCCCTGAGGAACCCCACACGAGAATTCCTAAGGTGTCGAGGAAACGTTCCCCATGGCTACCCTCTGGATCCTACCTCAGAGTCAGGAAAAGAATCACTGTAAAACAGTATCTCCAATTCCCAGTCCCTGAAGCTGCTCCAGTAAGATAACATGGTCAGTGGAACTGAAAGCTGCTGAGAGACTAAAGAGAAACAACAGGATTACATTGCCCCTGTCTTTCTCCTGATAAAGGATATGGATGGGATCTCTGTCCAAGAAGGGCCTAAGCTGCCTAATTATCCTTCATTCCTGGTCACCAAAGCCCCCTGAGAATCAAGTGACAATTGAAGATCCAAGTGAATGTCTAAATTCTGAATCTGTTCTTTCAGGGGAAGGATTTGTTAAATGCCATGACCACAGGTGCTGCTGGTTGTGTTTGTCATTTGTCTTGAAGACACAGAACTGTGTGATACATAACACACATTTAAACAAGTTTTGATTGGTAACAAATCACTGATAATCACAGAGCCATGCATAATTCTATTCCTTTCTTCCTTCTTTCAGTATGGTAGATGGTTAATCGGTGCATCATGTCTCAGGGAAATGTCTTGTCCCAGATCTAATTTGAAAGACATGAAAGATAATACTATGCCATGAAGGATTAACCTGTTCTTCCAATGTTGACAGGTTTATACAGCTTTTTTTTTTTTAACGGGATTAGTCTGAATGGCATCAGCAATAAAAAGAAGCCGGAATATATAGATAAACAAATAAAAGCCCAACGAGGCAACCAGAAAATGCATGCCTTAATAAAGAAGCAAATGATTAAAAATTAATCACAAAGAAGATGAGATTTAAGATACAATAGGCGTATATTTCTCAGGATTTTTTTTTCTCAACAAACATACAGCAGATGGAGATTATTAGTCCCTCCCTGCAACATCAGTTATTATCTTTCAGCTTTGAATTGGAAATCACATGGCTAAATTAAAGTATGTTTACGAGTTTTCTGGGTCTGTGAGGGAGAAGAACCCCAAGGTTGAACACAGCTCTGTTCTAAAAACTAGCTGTACCTGTTGTGTTGGTAGCAGGTAGGCGACCTTTTGCGAGGCTTTATAAGCTTGCCACCTAGTGGAAATAAAACAGTTACTACACCACCCGCTATTAATTCAGTCACCTTTTTGCTTTCGCGTGCTGGAAACTGTCCTAAATCCCCAAACTTACACACCAGTTCAGATCCTTCGCTCCTTTCCGACACATCTGCCTGCCTCAAAAACGACATTATTTTTTCCCCTGGAAGTGACAGGCAGAGGGTGCTGTTTGCTCATTCAGTGGTACCTTGTCTCGTCTTTTCTTCCCTCCCCTTTCAGAAATTCTCCCGTTTCATAAGTCACTTTGCACTAGACTCTGCTGTGAAGGTGCCCTTTCCAATATCTCATTCTCACTGCCAACAAGAGACTTTCAATTAAATCCAGTGCAGGTCACCTCTGACAAGCAGCCTACCTTGTAAATCCAGAAGGTTACGAACCGATGTACAGTATTCCTGAAACGCGCCTAAGAAGAGAAGACTGAGAAGGGAAGCCTTTGCCTGTGATTCAGTGATGATTTGTTTTTAATTGATTGTTTTCCACTTGCCTTAAAAAAAATCCTCCTAATGCACCTTTTAGGCTTTCTTTATGAATTATTTGGTTGCCTATCAGTTAACAGCATTAGAGTATATATTGACAGGGCTATGTGGATTAGAGTTTCTTCCTATACCTTAAAGTCCAAGCTGTTGTTTTTAAAAGTTGCTACAGAAGGTGGACAGCCAGCTGTTAAAGACACTGGATAGGAAGCCACAGCTTGAGCCCCCCCCCCCCCAGCAACCTGTGTTTTAAGTGTAAAATCCAGGGAGGGATTTGTCTTTTATCGCCTTTTAGATCCAGCATACAGTACACATGGCATGCTCACAGTTGATGCTTTCCTGGTCTGTTAAAATGGTGACATGGCTGCTAGACCAAAACAGCTGGGCAACTGGGGCACAAAGCTGGGCATCTGACAGGTGGTAGAGAGGCTGAAAGGAGCAGGGGAAAGGTTTTTGAACAAAGATGAAGGAGCTTTGTGGCTCCACGTCTCTCTTTAAAATCCCTCCCCGCTCTTTGCGGCCCTTCTACCACCTGTCAGTTGCCTGGCTGGATGCCCCAATACTATCCTGGAAAATGGATCATTGGAGACTTCAGGCTTATCTCAGAAAGACAAATAATAGAAACTGTTTAGTTTTAATGTGCATCTTTCTTTTCTTATCTCATCAGGCCTTTTGGGAAGAGTGCACTAATTATTAATCCAATGCTCTTATCAGGCTAAAGAAGACTTGTTTTTGCTCAGAAGCAATTGCAGAAACAACAACCAAATAGTATTATATGAGTGGAAAGCTTGTCTTTTTACTAGTAAACAATGGAGATATTTGCCTACTCAAAAAGAAGAAAGAAAAACAAAAACTTTGGTTAATTAAAAATGAAGGGGACTAATGTTGATTCTTTTACATCACCAGCAATGTTCTTTATTCTTCCTGTCTCACCAAATCGAGAGAAGGGAGGCAAACTGCCATGTTTATTCACACATAGATTTCAGGGATTTTTCTTCTTGCCCATATTGCTAATAATTACTATTACCTTTTACTTTACCTTTGTTTGTAGAATTTGTGCAAATATTCCACAAATATTAGCTGAACAAATTATTTATTTATTTATTATTTACATTTATATCCCACCCCATACCCGAAGGTCTCTGGGCGGGTTACAACCTTATGGGCGGGTTACAACCTTAGTTACGCATAGAGGCATAGATAGACACAGATGAAATGGAATGTCAGTTCTCAGAATCCTACTGCTTGTACAGATCATTCCACTCAGCTCTGGATGCTGCCAGGATTCCAGTGCAATGCAAAAGAATCACCAATACATTGGAATAATGGTTGATTTATGGAACTTGACTGACAAACATTTCTGGTTAGGAGATGTCAAGTACCCAAATAATAGATTGAGGGACTGTCATGACACACATCATGGGCTGAGGTTAGGAAAATACTAACATATTTTGAAAGATCCTCGGAGAGGTCTCAGGGTGCACTCGCGCTCACACACACACACGCGCAGACACACACACACTTTCACTGCTTAAAGAGCTCTAACAATTTTTTTTTTTGCTGGGAGAGGGTTCCTGTTACCAAATGGAGATAATACATTGGTTTGCTGTGCCTGAGGCACAGTTGATTGACATCTAGCTATTAGAGTTTGGGTTCTAGACACCATAATCTCTGGTTTCTTGAAGATGACAGTATCCCTGAAAAAGACACCAAAGACTTTAATTTTTCCTTCTGGACAATGTTGTCTGGTTTTGTTTGGTTTTAACAGAGCTTGCAATGGTTTCCTCTATCTAAGTTTCTGTGATGCAAGCATATACACGGCTGTTCGTATGTAAATGTCATTGAGATTAAGGAAACTTGCTTCTGGATATAAGATTGGATACTGAATTTCATTAAGCTTTGGTGCACTCAATGTATCCACTGCCAGGACTATAGACTTGCAGTGGTTTTAGAGTATTTTCAAAAATGTCTTCTTTGTTTTAAAAACAAATAATTCTAGAAATGCAGACCAAGACTACCTACAGACGTTTAAAAAGACCTCATTCTAAGAACCTCCAGGTCATGGCAACCATACATCAATGTCTGCATTGAGCTTGCAGCTTTTCTCTGAGGTGTGGAATTGCTTTTTACAGAGAGCCTAAAAGCTGGCCACAAAACCAACTCTGAGGGCAACTTTCACTGTCTTGTGTCCCCACTGCTACCATTTAGGTTTCAGTGACAATGGTTCAGTGCCTCATAGTCCATCTCAGGGATGGATAAGAAAGCTAGCCATAGTCAGGCTGTTTTAGAATGGCCTATCCACAACTACCAGCTGCTATTCTTAAGGGGGCCAGGGGCCTGCTTAGTATGATGGGGGCATGGTGGGAGGGAGAAGGGGCTGGTGGGGGTGGGTTTATGTACTGGGTAGGCAGTTCAATGAGGATGTGTGTGAGGGTGAGAACTGGTGGGGTCATGGTGACAGAGGTAGCAGTGGCAGGAGCC
This sequence comes from Aspidoscelis marmoratus, assembly GCA_014337955.1. Taxonomy (NCBI): domain Eukaryota; kingdom Metazoa; phylum Chordata; class Lepidosauria; order Squamata; family Teiidae; genus Aspidoscelis; species Aspidoscelis marmoratus. The sequence continues at coordinate 42,880,978 of MTQE01002208.1, forward strand.
AATGTGATGGGGCAGGGGCAGATGTAGTGGTGGGGTTGATGAGGAGCATTGTAAGAGGGAGAGGGGGTGAGAAGTTGTGAGCCAAGGAGGTGACAGGAGGGGAGGTGTTACAGGAGGGCAAGGGAGGCATGGCAGTGACAGTGACAGTCATAATGCTATAGGTGAGAGGTTGCTCAGAGGGATTTAAGGCCAAGGACTCTGAGGTTCTCACCCAACACCAAAGAATTCCAAAGCTTTCTGGCTGAATACTTATCATAACTCTCATCCTAAGAAAATCTAAAGTCAAACCTCTAAAGCACATTCCAGTAAAGAAGTATGAATGACAGTCCAAGCTGGCAATGTAACTCCTTTCTCCATTTATTATGAAGTGGATAGGATATTAGAGCATTCCCACGTAACTATTTAAATGTTACGATGCTACAGTTGTTCTGGCATGGTTTACTAACTGTAGTTAATGAGTACCTGGAAGTATTCAGCTGGTTAATATTATGAACAGCAGCTTCAGGAGTGTCATCTCAGCAGTTATACATGCTTTCCTTCAATAACAGAACAAAATAAAATAAACTTGAACTTACAGCCTATGCCTCAATTCTAACACAACTGCAACAGTTTCTCAGTGAAAAAATAAAGTTCTTTGACTTCTGTCACCAGGTTATTTCAGGGAATAAAGCCTGTATTTTATTTTTAATGAATTGAAAAGAATATGTGTCTGCAATCCTATAGTCTGTATTAGCTTGTGCCTTCTTGATAAATGGCATACATTTTCCAATAAATTTGCTCTGTACTTCCATTGTTTGCTTTTTTTCCTTTTGTGCAATTATCAGTTCATTGGTGATCTGGGACCAAATCTGTGAGATCCATTTACTTAAAGATAAACATCCTGGGAATTTCCAGAATAAAGCCACTTCTGCTTTCGCTGTTGTAATTAAAGTTTTGAATACATCCCTGTGAGAGGAAGGTGCATCTGCCTCTTTAAAATATAAAAGAAAAACCTGGGGGAAAGGTAAAAGTTTGAGAGCTTATGTCCCTCAGGGTCTTTTCAACTATACAGCAGAATGTTTTGTGTTACTGGGCACTTCCACCATAGATGAAAATAAGATCCACATTCATCACAACAACCATTCCAGCATTGTGATGAAAATCTGGCATCAATTCTATGTATAACCAACGCTGTTCTATCTAGTATACCATCTATACTGTATATCACCTTGAACAATAGCTCTCATTCAAGTTGAGATTTGAATGAAGAAAACATTTTACTTAACATTTTTAGCCATGTAGCATCATCCTTACGTTCTGATTCCCACATCGATTTCAGTCCCTGTATATTATTTACGTTGTGTTCAAGAAGAAGTTTATATAAGACTGAGGATATACCTTTCTATTTATATTTGGTTCCATTTATGATATGTTCTAAAGCTGTCATATCCCTTGTGCATATCCCTTCTCTATGAAACCTTAAGAAGATATTATGTACAGCAAGTGGGATCATCCAATTTTTGAATCTTTTCCTATCAGGTCCCTAATATCCTGGGAAGACATCGAAATAAAATCTTTAAGCTGGAAATCTCTCAGGGTGTTTAATCCTTGACTCTCTAGGTTGTCCATACCTCTCTAGGTATATACTCATGAAAGTTTATCAATGAAAGAGGGAGAGAAAGAGGAGTGGGGGCAGTCATTTCTGCCATGTCTTCCAACATATCAGGGCGCTTAATGTAATAGGGTTTCTTATATCCAAAAGTTTGGAATCTATAGTCTTTGCTAGAAGCCCTGAAACAGGGTTTGGAAGATTATCATTTTCAATTTCAGCCCAGAGGGGAGGAGAGGGGGGATAAAAAAGCTAATAGTCTGTGTAGTTGACACAAATCATAATATAATTGTAGGGAAGGATATCCCCACCCTCCTTGCTGGGTCGATCTCATTAATATCTGTTTTGACAACCTGGACTTTTTCCCTAAGAAAATATATTGTTTGATTTTCCTTGTCCAATCCATGTATAACTTATGGGAATGTGGATAGGGATCGTCCTGAATAGGTAGTGTAGAGCCAGAATTACCTTCATCTTAACAGTAGCTATTCGGCAACCCATACTAAGTGTTTTTGTTTTCTTCCACTTATTCATCTGCATAGTTAGCTTTGAGATCACTGGAAAATAATTAAATTGAATAATTTTGTTGAAGTTTTTTGACAGCCAAATTCCAAGATATTTGAGCTTCTTTCTAGCAATTGTCAAACCATATGTATTATGTATCTCTTGTTTTATCATTTACAAACAATGCTTCTGACTTCTCATAATTTACTCATAGGCCTGAGTGGAAGTCACCCAATTCTGTTTTCAATGCAGCCATTGTATTTATAGGATCTGAAGCCATAACTAAAAGATTGTCAGCAAAGAAGCTGAACTTTACCGAATGTTTATCAGACTCACAGCCTTTAACCAGAGCATTATGGTGAAGACGGGATGCTAATACCGCTATAGCTATAAAGTGGGGATGGGGCCAACCTTGACTGGTGCCTCAAGCTAGAGTGAATGGGGAGGAAAATGAATTGTTAATCTGGACCCTTGGTATGAGGATGAATAAAGAGATGGAGAAGATTAATAAAATTAGGACCAAAATTCATGCTGTCTAACACCGACAGAAGGAAAGTATGAGAGAGGGAGTCGAAGGCTTTGAATAGGTCGATGGAAACAATACCTAATTTTTTCCCCCATGTGTTTGGCATGTGCTAGTGTGTTCCAAGCTAACCTTATTGGGTCCACAATGGATCTTGTTGGTATAAATCCATGTTGTTCTTGTCTGATACTTTGTGAAATAAACAGATTCAATCTTTGAGCCAATATGCGAGATAATAATTTAAAATCAACATTGAGAAGCGAGATCGGTCTATACAACATGACCAATTCACTAGGTTTGTCTTTTTTAAGACATGTTATAGTAAGGGACTCCTTCCATGTATCAGGAATTATTCCAGTCCCATATACTTGATTAAATAATAGAGTCAGATGGGGGGTTAAGATGGTAGAGAATGACTTGTAAAATAGTGCAGTAAACCCATCAGCACCTGGGGCCTTGTTACTCTTAAGCAACCTAATTACCTCAGTCACTTCTTCCACTCTAATCTCCCTATTCAATATTTCTCTCTGTTCCGTAGAAAGACAGGAAAGATGAGAAGATAGCAGATAGTTTCTTAGTGGAAGGGAACCTTCAGTAGAAGGTGAGGGAGCTGTATATAGTTCTTTATAAAATTGCAGCATAGTGTCCATGATCTGCATAGGTTTGGTCACTGGCTGTCCCTTATTATCCCTAAGTTTGTGTATATGCGTTATGCCTCTGCAACAAGTTTGTTTGTGGCAATTGAAGTTTATGTTGTAAGCCTTGTTTATTGGAAGTTTAGTAAGAAATGTGTGCCTGTATCTTTAAGAGGTAGGCTTATGGGTAAGGAGGGTGGAGCGTTTACAGCTTACACAGGAGAGTTAAGCCAGGTTTCAGTCTGCTGTGAGAGTGGAAGGAATCATCATTCTTAGACAGGCTGAAACTCCTCATAAGCCGCAAGTGCCACAGAAAGAAGAAACTCCACGACAGAAAGAGTAAAGCAGCAACTTCCAATAGGCCAGCAAGAGCCAAAGGAAGCAGAAAGTCCTTCTAGACCAGCCAGTGTTTCAAAAGGAAGGCAGGAACTCTTTCTAGGCCTGAGTGCCTCAGCAAAGGACAGTAACTAAAGCCTGAAGACCCAATAAGCTGCAAAGAAACTATAAGCTCTTACTTGCTAAGAAAGTGGTTATATATTTGTTTTGCTGTAATTTGTTAATACTAAGAAAGACTGGTGGATTCTTCAAAGAGGGAGGAGTTTCACTTGTTCAAGACCTCTGCCCAAGGCCAGAGTGCAGACTGAACTTAAAGCTTGAGTATACCTGGGGCAGAACAATATGGTTTTTAAGCTTTTTTTTTTTCCTAAGAAGGCAGGCAAGTAATCTAGGGTGTTTTCCCACTGTCACTAAAAGTACCCATTAAGTACCCATTAATGGGTACATAATGACATTTTTGTACCCATTAATGGGTACTTAATGGGTACTTCTAGTGACAGTGGAAAACACCCCTAGAGCTTTTGTTTCCATCACTGAAAAATTTATTTTTTAAATAGAGCCGTACCAATTTTTGATCTATAGAATCTGACAGTAAGGAAGGAATGGTACTTTGATCAGCCCCTTTACTTTGTGATGATTACCTTACTGTGCCACAGATACTTTAAAATGAAGCCAAATTGCACCCATCCCTGCCATAATGAGGTCCTCCAATAGTATGGTTTGGGTTATGCACAGAAAGAAAAATGTCAGTAACTATGGAAAATGAAAGCTGGCAATTAGAGGGAGCACTGCACTGCATTTCCTTAATGTTATCTTCTTGAAGTAGCACCAAAATAAAAGTTTATACTACTAATAAAGAAAACTTACATGATTCAAGCTCATCTAATATGCTGCTGTTCAGAGGTAGCTGAACCCTGCATAGCCCCAACCAGCATGAACAATGACAAGGAATGACGGGAACTGTGATTTATCAATATCTGAAGGGCATCACATGTCAGATGCACTATCAAGCCTAGCAAACAGGATTATTAATATCTTATTCAATGTCATTGACTGATCTTCTGTAATCAGTCAGCACAATGGGCAACTTTCCTAGTTGTTGGGATGATCCCTCAAGTCCAACCTCCAGGAACGTTTTTGTTATTCACTCTTTGCCACTAACCTTCCTCTTATCATAGTGTCATAAGATGGCAAAGAATATGGTTTAAATAGTGTGCAATTCTCACTTTAAAAAAGAGAAGGCCCAAAGAAAGAATTGTTTTTATATATTTTTCTTCTCCTTTTGTTATTGTTATTTAAAAATAAGGTTTCTTTAAACTGCAACTTTTACTTCTTTCTTGTAAGTCAAGTTTCCATAATACTTCTGTTTCAATGCTTTATTTTATACTGTGACAAGCAGTTTGATTATTCATTTTTTCTATGTCACTAAATATTTGTCCAAATAAGAGCAACTCCTTGGACAGAACTCTCTCTATCTGCTCAGCTCAGTCTCAGTTCCTGAAATCAACTAACAGTTTTTAAATTCTCCTCTCCCCTCCCAATCCAAAGTTGCTTAACAACTAGAGCTAACTCCCCCCCTCCAACCCCCTCCCCCAAGTTCTTAGAGGAACCCATCACACACAGGTTCTTCAAAAACTTACTTTGGGCACAGTCACACCTTCACTTTAAACCTTCTTCAGTCCATCTTCAGGTCTGACGGTTCATACCTTTTCATTTCTATCCATTTTATTCGTGGACTTTCCACCATTTGGACTTTCATGAATGGAAAGTCCATGAAGAAAATGGATAGAAATAAAAAAGGTGTGAGCAGCAGTCAGACCTGAAGATAGACTGAAGAAGGTTTAACATGAAGGTGTAACCATGGCCTCTGACATATCCCACCTTTCAGTTGAATATCCTGAATAAATAAAACCAAATAAAACTAGCTAACTAAATAGCTTCTCCTTACTTCCTTCTCAGCTGACCTTTCTAGCCAACAGTGACAAAAGACAAAGGTTGCTTTGCAGCCATGGTTCCTGAGTTTAATTTACCCTAGTTGTTCTAAAAATGACTAGGAGCTTTTTGTCCTCCTTACTGCTTCCTTATGTGCCACAATACATAAGTACTTCATCCTCAACCATAAAAAATAATCACAATTATTTGGGGTAAAGCTGCTAAAAACAAATACAACCTTCTGAAGCTTTTGGCTGAAATCTGACCTAGGGAGAGGGCGTTCTGTCCATATCTAAATCAGGAGCTGGAAAAGGAATTAAAGCCCTAGAGTGGTGAATGTGTGATAAGCATTAGGACAGCTCATTTGCTAATCCATCCTGATGTTCCTGAACAAGCCAGACCCTTTTCTCTGTTCTGTTGCGAGTGACAGCCTGGAGGACGAAATTAGTTGAGGCTGGAGGAGAGGTTTTTCTCTTTGGCCTTGCACTGGTTTGGGACGAAGGGATTTGCTGCTGGCTGTTTGTGGTGTAGACACAGCTGCTGGCTTCCATTAGGCAATCTGCTTAGCTCGGATGGTGGAAAAGTATCTCAGGTCAGTTTTAATTAGGAGGCTTATGGCTATTGGCAAATGAAGAAGGACTGTCCTTAGCCAAGCATGGACAGGCCTGTGGATAAGTCCAATCAGTGAAGATACTGATCTGTGAGGTGAAACCGACCTTAAAATGTTTGGTTTGTGGAGGAGAAGGAGAGGTGGTGCTAAACTGAGTACAACTCTCGGTTTTTACTTTCCTCTTGTTGGCTGTTCAGACTTTTGGAGCAGAACTTCTTTAACTATTTTACCTGATACAAAATGCACATTTGGGACTCAGTATATATCTGAGAGAAATGCTTTTGCCCAATAAGGGAAATAGTGAACATCTCTGTGCTCTAGCATTAATCACCATCAACTCTTATATGCTCTTCTATAGAAATTGTACTTTTGTGGTCAGTGGGAACAGCATTGCTAAAGATTTATGGGATGTGGGTATGATAGTTTCTCCCTGCTTGTAAAGAAGCTGTGCAATCTTTTCAGCAGATTCTTTACTGAAGATACAGGAAAATACATTGCCAGATTAAAAGCACAAATATGAAACGTATTATGTGCAGCAAACAGATGTGAAGTAGAATAAGTAACTGACATCTGGATGCAGCCTTTGTCACTTTTGAAGGACTTTTTTTTTAAGTCCTTGTTAATACATTCTTACTGAAACTTAGGCCCTGTCCCCATGCAATTGAAAGTCTGCTGGAACTCTTCTTTTGCCTCTGAGCGGCCCCATTCCAGACTTTACAGAGTGCTTAGGGAGCTTAGGAAAGTGAGACACCCGTGATAAAATACGTGCACTTTAAAGAAGAGTTCCAGCGCTCTTTCGGCGATTTGCGGGTTTTGCTCGCTATATCTGCCTTGAGGACGCTCCGTGGCAAAAGGGGCGGGGATTGCTTGCCTGCACACACAGCCAAAAAGCATTCACACATCTGAGAAATGCAGCAGGTTCGCTTCCTTTCCTTTGTAAAAAGAGCCAGAATTGCTTAGAATTGCAACATCGTTATCAGTGATCTGTGAAAGTCTTAAAAGAGAATGAGCGAAGGATCACGCTGCCGATGCCTGCAGCCGCTGACTTTGCTGGGGCAGAAAGCCTTTTCTAACAGAGAACTGAGGGAAAGTAAGTGCTGAAAGTGAATGAATGAGCGATCATCTGCCTTTGCTAGGGGCGGGAAGCCGTTTCAGGAGACAGAGATCTGGCTATTTTTCCTTTTAACAAGGGGGGGGGGAAGATGCGGGGAAAGGAAACAGGCTTCCTTGGGGACGGAAAGTCCGTTTAGATCGCGGCTACCATGGGGACGCTTATTCCAGAAGTGGAGGGGACTTTTAAAGTGAGCTATAACAGAGTGACGGTAGAGGAAGCCGAGAGGGGCTAATAAGTCTTTTGGGGACAGGTCCTTAAAGCATTTTCCTACGCTATACATGTTTGGGAGTAAGTCTGTACAAGCAAACTGTGTGCATGCCCTGACTTCCAAGTTGATTTCCAGTCTCTGACCAGCCTCCGCCTGTGCATAGCGACATTCCAGGCAGTGCAGAGGAGTGGATGGAGCCTTGGCTGTGACAGCCAAATAGCGTTTGTTATGGATTTAACCTACTTAGCCCAGTTTAAGCAGGTCTCCTGTAGTAAGTGTCACTTATGTTCACAGGTCTCTCTCTTAGGTCAATTATTCCAGGGCTACAGATTTGTTCTGCATAAATTGAACCCTTAATTTCCATTTTACAGTTAGTGGCAGACAATGACATCAACATTGCAGCAGATTTGTTATGCTTTTCTAGTTTTTGACCATCTGGTTAGATCTTCTGTTTTAAGGAACAAATGGTACCCTTAATTACAAAATACAACAAATGGAAACCCATATTCTCTTGAAATTTGGACATAGACCCAGTCTACCAATCTATTGCCAGCTACTGCAGCAGCAAGACCACTTATGCCCCAGCCATTTCATAAGGTTCTTGTGAGATTAAAATGAAGAGAATACAGTCATGTGAGTACCTTGAACTCTTTTGGGAAAAGATGGGATAAAAGGACTATAAATAAATGAATATGATCTTTCTGGTCTGATGAGTAGAAAGGCAGTGGCATGCAACATACCTCTGGTGGAGAATGCAATGTTGAGTCTCCTAGTTCTGATCCATTATAACCAGAAAGGATAGTGGTTAGAGATGATGAGAATAATCACAGGCCTGTGATAGATGTTCTCCTTAAATATCTGCCCATGTATTAGGATCACAAGGGGAGGCTCTTATAGTTCTGACACTTTCAGAAGTGTGAGGGGTGATGCTACACAAGAGGGCCTTTGCTATGGTGGCCCCTAGGGTTTTGGAGCAGTCTCCCAGTGGAAGTATATCTGGTGCCGACATTATATGGCTTTTGGTGCTAAGTTAAAACATACCTCTTCACCCAGGTCTTTAAAGTTTGGCTCCCTCTGAATGTTGCCCTGCTAGGGTGAGTAGGTTATCTTTAAAATATGTTTTGTGTTTCACTGTTGTTATTGTTTTGTTGAATATTGTGAACTAAAGTCTGGCTCTACAGGAGTTTGCCTGTCAAAAGCTATATGGGATAAGATGATATTTTAGGAAGTGCTGTTCTTAGCAGCACATGATTTATTTGTTGTGATGGCTCCACAGTATGAAACTACAGTGCCTTCTTATAAATATGGTGCAGATATTTGTTCTTCCTGCCTTGACCTATGCTGTATGATTTTTTTTTTAAAGGAGAGAGATCCTGCTGGATACCCATTTAGTTTGTCTTTTTTTCTTCCTTTTTTTTCTTGAAAAAAATGTTGTTTATTACTTAATATAGGAATTGCTTCTGGGCATTTTCAAGCAGAAGACAAAGGCAAATCCCTCACCGGCTCTCACTACCCTGCAAATGGCCTTTAGAGGCATCCTGGAGGAACTATGTATGACTGAATGCTACACCAGATGGACTATGGCCTGATCCTAACAATGTTCTTTTTATATATATATATTTTATTTATTAAAAGATTTTTTCCAACAATTTAAAAGAAATTCTTACAATCTTTTCTCCTATCCAATCATTTCATTACTTAAAGATTCTCTTTAACTTCCTCCGCTCTTCCGACTTCTTTATTAAATATCCATTGTTAATTTACCCTGCATCTTTATCTCTCCATCCTTCCCTGTTTGCTCTTGGTCTTCACTCAAACCCATCAGTCATTAAGTTCAGCTCTGCAAGATAGTTAATGAACGGGGACCAGTCTTTCCCATATTTGTCCATTGTTCTATCTTTTAGTAGATTTGTTAATTTGTCCATTTCTGCCAAGTCCATCATCTTGATTAGCCATTCCTCTTCTGTTGGTATCTCTTCTTCCTTCTACTGTGCATATAATAGTCTAGCTGTTGTCACTATATATAAAATTAATGGGTTTAAACTATCCACAGTATTATCTACAATTCCCAATAAAAACAATTCTGGATTAAATCTAATATTTATTTTCAAGATTCTTTTCATGAAATTATATATTAATACCCAAAATTTCTTTGCCTTTTTGCATGTCCACCACATATGGTAAAACGTACCTTCATTTTTTTTTACATTTCCAACATTTGGTAGACATATTTTGATAAACCTTCCCCAATTTATGGGGCGTTAGGTACCATCTGTACATCATCTTATACATATTTTCTTTCAGTAACATACAGGATGTAAATTTCATATCCTTTGTCCACAATTTTTCCCATTGATCCATTTGAATATTATATCCAAAGTTTTTCTCCCATGTGATCATACATTCTTTAACCTGTTCAAATTCCACTTCGATTTGAAGCAATGTTTTATACATCATATCAATCGCACCCTTTTCAGCTTTGTTTAATTTTATCTCCCATTCCTGTTTTTCCCATTCAAAATTTACATTCTCTTTATCTTTTCTATATATATCCATTAATTATGCATAGGAAACCCATTGTATATTTTTTCCTTCCTGATTTAATTGTTCTCTTGTTTTGATATCATATTCATTGCCCCCCTTTTTTGTACAACATGTCTTTGTATTTCAACCAAGCTCTTCCATCACCAAACTCCTTTAACAACCCTTCATGTGCTGAAAGGGATCATGAAGCGTTGTAAAAAATGATCCTAACAATATTCTTATGCCAAACAATGCTTTGTTATGGATTCTTGCCATGGGTGTGGTGTCATATTAAATGGCATGGAATATCTCTCTTCCACACAGTTTGCTTCATGCCAGAGACTCCTTTATTTATTTTGTGCCACGAAATGGCTTAATCCCATCAGCTTGCAATAGGTAGACACTATTTTATTTATTTATTTTAAGAAATGTATATCCCGCCCTTCACCAATGGTAAGAAATGAAATATATAAAATATTTAAACACATTTAAAATACAACTTTCCCTCCCATCCATCCTCCTTGGCAGGACAGCTCCTTTTGGATAAATCAAGATGATGGGAACTGATTATAGGTACTACTGTATATATATATATAAAAACCTAGAACAGTGGTTCTCAACCTGTGGGTTGGGGCCACTTTGGGGGTCGATCTACTCTTTCACGGAGGTCATTATGAAGTAGAAACGAAAATAATTTTATGGTTGGGGTTTGGGGTTAGGTTGGGGGTCGCCACAACATGAGGAACTGTATTAAAAGGTCACGGCATTAGGAAGGTTGAGAACCACTGACCTAGAACATTGATCTAAAAACAATTTTGAATATAAATAAGTAGGTGCATGTGTAGTGTAAAAATATCCTTATAGAAAGAAGGCAGGTTAAAATGCAAAAATGACTTTTTAGCAAAATAGCCTATTTCATCAGCAATCTTCCCTGTGTACCGCCTCAGGGAGGCAAATCACTATGATCTGGATTTTCCCCAAACTAATTGGCATTTCATGCTTTTTTCTCTCTAAACTCCTATTTCCTCCTCTTCTATTCAAATTGCTTTCAATTCTCCCAGCTCTAGTACTCCCGGAGTAGTAAATACATATTTTATAATTAAGGTTATTCTCTCAATAAGGCACATCTTGTACCTTGCAGAAAATTGGCTAACCTGGGAGAAAATTGGCTAGTTTGGGAGAAGGCTAATAGGAAAGGTAAGCTTTGTAACCTATCGTCAGCCTGAACAACAAGGCTTCCTGACGACTGACCTAAGAGGTCTGGACAGTAAGTCAACAACCACTCAAGGGTCTTTGATCTGCTGACCACATAAGCAAGAACACCGTTTATTTCTTAACTTTGCTTTCCTACTTCCCTCGATGAGGAAATAAAAAAAATCTCATCCAGTTCTTAGTCTTTTGCATAAAGTATAAACCTGCCAGAAGGCATCACAAGCTGGCTGAAAAACATACATCCAACTATGATGAAAAATGAGCACCAGGTGGTTCATGGAGCCATATACAATTGAGCAGTCTACACTCCACTAAACCAGCACAGAAGCAGCAGCAGCACCCTTTGGCCAAGAAATGTGTTGAGTGCTTGTAGAAAAAGGGAACAGATGAATTTTGCACACATTTTGTCTTATTTATGATAGTTGCAAAGGTGTCTCCACTGCATTTGCAGCCCTTAGGGGCCAGTTGCTCTACAAACAAAATAATTTGCATTTCAATTTGAAGCAGAAGTCACTGTGAGCCATGAGGGCAAAACATATGGGCGAGGAATGGTGCCAAATCCCACTAAAAGCAAAAATTGGATTGAACTCTGATGTAGTTCTGTTAAAGCAGAATGATACTCTGAAACAGCTGGCGAGCCTGCTAAAAATATGCAGAGGCAATTTGAAGCTGAGGCTAGAGAAGAAGTAGTTAAGCACCCCCTCCAACTGTCCTTGCCATTGCTCGACTCCAACAACTTTTTTGCACAGAAAGGTCTGTGATGGGAATCTGAAGTCTGCAACAGTCCACCTGCTGATTCTGACCATGAAGAGGCGTAAGCTGCAGCATTGTCTGCATCATGGTGCTGGTCCATGTTATGACTTTGAAGCCTAAACAGGTGTTGAGGCTGGGCTCTGATACCACTAAGGGCTCAGAACAAACATTCCTAACTTTGGAGCTTCAGGGTGATGTATTTCAGCAGCACACTGTGGCACACCACTGGCATGCATTGCCTGGTAGTTCAGAACGCAGTAGGCATGCCTTTGCCTTGTTCTGGATCAAGCCCACTGGTAGGCTGGTAGATATATCATGTCTACCAGTGATATCAAACAAGGCCTCCATATTCAGTTTCACGCTCCATCTACTGCAGACAGAGCAGACCAACAGAAGGTGTGGCCTCATGGATTTATGTGAACAGGTAGATCTGTGAGGCCTAGATACCTTTTACATGGGGCCTTAATCTGAATTAAGGGTCTGTGCAGAAAGGGTCAAGATTCAATTCCTGCCATCTTCAAGGAGGCCTGGACAAAGCTCCTTCCAGACACCCAGGAAAACTGCTGTTAGTATTTCGTGTCTATAATGGCATCCCTCTGTAATAACGGAGATGTTGGATGTGTGTCAATGATGCATATTTGCAAGAACAAAGGGCCTTTGTTGGCATTTATGTGTTAGTGAATGGCAGTCTGCTCACAGGGCAAGTGCTTCCACACACCATTGGTACCACCACTCCCAGCCCAGAGTGCACTAATCCCTCTCCAGAACTAACTAGCTCTGGGCTGCTAAAATGTGGACTACAGCTTGACTGTGGAAGGCTAGGTGCTTCCTGGACAGCAGCATCCACATCTTCTTCTGCGGGTGGCACTGCAAGTGGGTGTGGTGCTGCTGTAAGTGGATGTGTTGCTGTAACTGTGCCTGCGTAGTCAAGCAACACATACAGATCTCCATGGCAACGTTTGAGCGTGTGCCAGATATTGCCATGATGATCTGTCCTGTCCAGGTCATCTGCACTACTGGTGCTGCTGGCCTGATTCAGGGCTTTACCAGCACTTGATGTGCAGATGGTTGCTGCTGCACTGGGTCTTTACATGACTGGTATGGTATTATTATACCATACCAGTCAGGTAAGTGCAGACAGGCCCATATATTTAGGGCCCCAACTTGGCAAATCAAAGTGTGGCTTAAGAAGATCAACCCGTTCCTCTTCCCCACCCATGCCTACCCGTGCCCAAAGTATAAACATTTTTTCCTGCTTTCTGTCACATGAAGTTATTTGGCCCATTATATAGGTTGGTGCTTTTTAAAATACAGTTTCTTTTTCAAAGTATGGAAGTTACTTTTGAAAGTTATTCTGTATCTTTCTGTATGACTTGGGTCCCAGATATCTAAAGGAGCGCCTTCTCCCATATCAACCTGCCCTTCTGGTGATCCCTCCGCCTTCTTTAGTTAGGCGGGTGGGTACCCGGGAGAGGGCCTTCTCGGTGGTGGCCCCCAGGCTGTGGAATGGTCTCCCCCTTGAGGTGCGTCAGGCCCCTTCTCTGTTCTTATTCAGGAAGGCGGTGAAAACGTTCCTATTCACACAGGCCTTTGGTTAAATGTTCCCCACACTTCCCCTCACTGAAAACCGCTGATATTTTTAACTGTTTTGTACTTCTAAAACTGTATTTTTAAATTTGTTTTATTTTTTATACTGTTTTTATAAATCTGTTTTAAATGTTGTGAGCCGCCCAGAGACCCTCGGGTATGGGGCGGCATATAAATTGAAATATAAATAAATAAATAAATAAAAAGAAGAGTAAAGCATCTTCTAGGCCGGTGATGGCCAACCTATGACACGCGTGTCACAGGTGACATGCCAAGCCTTTTTGGGTGACACACCTGGTCACCCTGGCACCTGGGCGTGTAGTGCTTGCTTCTTCTTGAAGTGTACGAAATACCAACTTTCAACTGAAGATTCAGCAACAAAAGTCACTAATGTAAATAATTATTTGTTTTTGCTTTTAATAAAATACATATATCAAAAATATAACTTTTTTTATTAGAGCTACAAACATCACAAAATTATGGATATTTCTAGATGTGACACAGCACCCAAGTTAAGCTAGGTTTTCTTGCGAATTTTGACACACTGAGCTCAAAAGGTTTGCCATCACTGTTCTAGGCTGGCACACCCACTGATTATCAAAAAAGAAAGAGGGACACTGAGTTAGATTACAAGAGCCTGTCCTCACTTGTTGAATTTTGAATACTGACTGTTGCACACCAAGGGTTAGCACAGGGAAAGTTAATAGAGTTTTTTTTAACTGAAAGGAAACAAACAAACAAACCCAGAAACGTTTTATCTTTGAACCACCCTCTATTTTTTAGAATTGTTTCTGCCAGCCAATCACGTTCTCCTGCAGCAGCCAATCAGCAATACGGTTTAATCATGGCCAAAGTGAGGACTCAGCATGTTTCGTATTGTTAGTTTGTTTCATTTTGCCAAGTGAGAATGCATAAGTAGACTATTTTAGTTGGAAACCATATTTTTCTGGGTATGCAAAGGGAGGACTCCCCATTTCCTCCTGTCCAATAGTACATTTTGTTATGGGTATTGTACTTAGGGAGGTGGAAACGTCATTACTGAGGTGGGAAGAGAACAGAGCACTTGGCATATATTTCCTGGTTTCCACTGCTTAATTGGGCTATGCTTGCAAGTGCTTGGGGAGATTTGGAAATAAACTGCCAACAAAATTAGCAATGATTTTTTGGGGTATTTTTTCCCCATAGTTTTATTTTCAAGGAAAGTTTTTGCACTCTACAGGCAACTGAAGCTTGTGCTGCAGAATTTTCTCTTAGGCTTGAGATAAGAACAGCTTGCCCAGAGCCGACTGCACTGATCACCGGCTAAGTGGATTAGAAGCGCTGCAGGCAGCATATAAATATAGGATATAATTATTCTTCGGCGCTCCCCCTAGCCCAAAAACACAGTCTTGTGTTTTCTGATATGGTGAATCTACAGGCAGGAGCGTATTCAGCACAGGAACGGCTTTCATTAGATTGGGGTGCATTGAAGTTATTTCCCAAAGGGTGGAAATTGAAATATACAACAGAACAAATACACAGATAGATATGAATGATGAATTTGGAAATCTTCTTCTGTGTCACATATATTTAGATCAATCTGATTTTGTTGTACTATACCATACACAGATTCTTTCCCTCTCTAATAGTTATATCTTGTTTGGAACTTCCAAACTTATTGTTGATGGAAGCTGCATCCACATGGGATGCCTTAATTCGGTTTAAGGAATCCAAAATAAG
>MTQE01002208.1:42904639-42929983 GCA_014337955.1 Aspidoscelis marmoratus
CCTCCACAGCCACCATCCCCAGCAGGGGTTCCCCCCCAAAAAAGCACCCTGGCTGCGTGGCTCGCTCTGCTGCCACCTCTGCCTCCACACACACACACTTCAACATGATCTCCCAGTTCCTGCAGCAGCTTCACCCCCAAAAAAGCACCCTGGCTGGTTGGCTGGCTTGCTCTGCTGCTGCTGCCACCTACACACACACACACTTCAACATACATACATCTCCCAGTTCCTGAAGCAGCTTTCCCTTTTTAAACAGCCAGAATTGTGCAGGATTGCTCTTTCCTTAATCTTTAGGCTTTCGTGGGTGGTAAAGGAAACATTATTATCAGGTGTGAAGTGGCTGAATTGTTACATTGAAACAGTAGTTTATTGTAAAGGGGGATACTCTAGCATTCCCACAGCACTAAGGAAGAAACATTTTAAAAGCAAAAGCGGAAAAAAAACACTGGAAAATTCTGGTGTTTATTTATTCCGTTTTAAAGCCAAATAATCCTCAAAATACCTCTGAAACTGGATGGGAATGGGGACGACAAGGATCCAACACGCTTTTAAACAGTTTTAAGTGGTAATGGGAACTCGCCCCTAATGTGGCATCACTAACCAGAGGTCTGAGAGATTTTTACCTGAAAGGATTTTCGTGGAGCTACAAATGCTTGTCTTTCTTGGTAATTTAAAAGGAACAAATACTTGGGTATGAATAAAATATTCTCTTCATTTTAAAAATGTAACCGAGTTATAAGAAATGGTGTTGACCATTGCAAAGGAAATTGCATGGAACAACTTTAATTAAAACAAATATTTCTTTAAGATTTGCCTATCAGAAGTTCTGGAAAATTCTATGAAACAGAACAAAAATAGAGTAAATGTTTATCATTAACCTGAAACTTGAACTACAAATGGAACACAATTACAACCATGATTTAACTTGCACTATTCTTTGTTTAGTTGGCAACATTAATGTTTGTCTTTGTCTGGAAATAATCAAAGCGCAATCAGAGGCAGGATTAGAGCATTGATAAACTCTGATTAATCCTTGTCCCTGTTTACATATGTCACAGCTATACAAGCATTGCATACACACATAGGATCCCAAGATGAAATTTCCCTAGGGTTTGATTGGTGTCATTTAGGTATGTCACATATTTGGGAGGGTTTGATGTGGTGTCATTAGGATGTCACTAGAATTCTTTGTTTAGTTTGGTTCTGTTTCTGTCCACCTTTGCCACTGACCAAGATCTTCAGCAATGGATTTATTTATTTAGCGTATGACAATATCATATAGTTTAAACAATGTGATAGAACCAGGAGATCTTTTAAGATTGTCTGGCTGCTGCACCTTTGAGGTTTTAGATGCTTGCCTTGAAGTGGCTGCTCTTTAGTACCACCCAGGGAACACATGTGACTTAAGGAATGCCACAGACCTGAGCAGTCATTTCCCCCTCAGCACTGGAGAAACCCCATAACACAAACTGTCACCTTGGGCTCAGCAACTGTAGCTGGACTTGGCCATCCGTTGCAGCATAATTTTGTGGTGTTGATGGAAAGGTTTGACTTTGGCTATGTTCTTCACTTTTTGCTTCTGCGCTTTGTAAGCACTGACTTTTTACCAAGAACTGTGTCATTGCAACTTTCAATGCTTAGCTAGTCTGTCAATTACACTATTGCAGATGGGGCTCTGAATTGGAACTTTGGCACTCCATAAGGGCAGATATCGTGGCTGTGAAACATCTAAGGGTGAGAAATAATCCACATGATTACTAAATTTTAGATGCTGGGCTTCCTTTTATTGATATATTTTAGCTTAAAATTCTATTTTCTAGCTTTTATAGGCTTTCTGTTAGGAGAACTGTTAAAATTCAGCTTAAAATACCTCTTTCCATTGAGTTACATTGTGAAGAGGCTCTATTGATTTAAAGAGTCTTGAATTGTTAAGACTTTAATTGAAAATAAAATTGAAAAAAAATAAACAAAAAGAGTTGGTGCATGCATATTAGTATCTAATTAGTGGGATGTCCAGCCGAGGAATACGTTGTGTTATAGGCTTCCCTATTCATATTCCTCTGTTTTAGCCTTTAACATTTCTGTGGGTGCGTCCCCATGATCAAAATACTCCGAGGTGAACCTGAGTTTGCCTTGGAGCATCTGCATGGGAAGCCTCTAATCCGGGCTACATGTGGGACAAATGTCACAAATCCACGGCACCCCCCCCTTTCCAACTGTTCTCACTCTGAATTAGGAAGGCAAACATGTATTATCTTGAGTCATGGGATGCTCCCAGGTTATTGGGGAAGGGGTTTGGTGATCGGAGCATTAGTGGGCAGGGTTTCGTTGTCCCTGCTGTGCATGCTGCAATTGCAACTGCTTGGGGATCTCTTCAAAAGTGATGAGCTCTCATTTGCCCTGCGAGTGTTTCTCCAGGTACAAGCATGCCCCCCCCCTTGTCTGATCGCCGATCGGCAAGGCATGCATGGGTAAGGGCTTGATTTAGCACACAAGCACCTGACAGCTTCCCTGCACTTAGCTGAGCAAGATCAGCTGTCAGACATAGGTATGTCTGCTGTCAAGCAGAGAACTGCACCTCCGCTAAAATAATTGAAACAGCCACGGCTTCAGTTAATGAGCCGGGTTCCCTTCCTATTATGCCCCCCCTGTCATCATCTCTTATTGATGCAGTGTGTGGGTTTTGGAGGTGCAGAAGGGAAAGTGGCTCATTGATTGAAGTTGCAGCGGTGTTTCAATTATTTTAGCGGAGGTATGCTCATTTGCTTGACAGTGGGCATATGTCTGATAGCTAATCTTGCTCAGCTGAGTGCAGGGAAGCTGTCAGGTGCTCGTGCGCTAAATCATGCACCCATGCGTGCCTTGCAGATTGGGTGATCAGGCGAGGGGTGTGTTTTTGCCATACTTGTACCCAGGGGGGCGGGGTGGAGAAAAAAGGATGCGGTTCCCTGCTGCAGGGGTTTACCGTGGTTTTCAAGGGGACAGGCGGATTTGGCTTGAACCCGCGCTGTCCTCAATCCCATGGGGACATCTTAATGCTAGCTACAATTTGCATTGGGGCTGCCCCAAATCCACCCTGAAGTAACCGGAACCCATAGGGATGCAGCCTATGAGTTTGGCCATGACTTGTTTTTGAAGAATGCTTGCTTCTGATTTATTTTTATCTGTGATTTGTTTGGTTTTATGGGTGATTTTCTGTTTTTAAGGCCTGTGTTAAAAGATCTTGCTCTCTTGGAATTTTGAACTGCAGGTTTTGATTTTAATATTCTGCAGGGTATTACTCATAACAAACCCAATCAAGAAACTATAGTGGAAATTCCTAAGCTTTCAGTCATATTACTATTTTAGCACTGACTATGTATATTTATGTATTTTCATTTGCTTATAATTGTCAAATTGTTACCTTTATTTGTATTCTTTGAAACAGAAAGATTTTATAGTTTATATGTCTATATTTTGGCTTCCAGTAGACCAGTGGTTCTCAACTTCCCTAATGCCATGACCATTTAACACAGTTCCTCATGTGGTGGTGACCCCCAACCTAACCCTAATCCTAACACCCAACCATAAAATTATTTTTGTTGCTACTTCATAACGACCCCTGCAAAAAAGTAGATTGACCCCGAAGGGGTCCCAACCCACAGGTTGAGAGCCACTGCAGTAGACCCAACTGACCCTACTGTTAAAGCTGCTGACTGACGTTAAGGTAGGCCTGAAATTGTTCCTTACATCTCATAAGGGATGACGAGAGGTGATTGTGGGATCTTGTTTAGATCTTTCATTGCCTCTTGTTGCCTGGAGGCAGCTTAAAGTGGAATGAAGAAAAACAAACAACATTATTCTCTGAGGCAGAAGGAATAGAAAACATTTTGGGGAAAACATTTTAATGGATTTTAAAATTTATTATCTCAAGGAGCTCCAATTAAGCTTGCCTAAGCACAGTTTGGATAAATCCCTGTATAACATGACACTTGGGCTGTGTTTGCACATAGCAAAAATGAAAAAAAAAATGAAAAGAAAGCCTAGAAAGCAGATTAGAAAGAATAAAATGTCTCCTTCGTGTTCTCATCCCATCTCTAATGTGCCTTTTTTAGGCTAAAATGTTCACGAGAGAGGGAGGGGCAGACCGGTATGGGAACAGTCCCACCTGTGAACATTCTCTAAGCCATCTTTGAGCTGCCTCAGAGATGGTTTTTATTATGATTAACTGGGTGGGAATGCAGCCTCTGGAAGCATCAAAAAGTTGAATGCCATTTCCTCTGCCTCTAGTAAATGCATTTAGTAGTGAACTATACTGTTTCTTTCAGCATACAATTATAGTTCAACATGAGGGAACAGTTGTTTGAATCCATATGCTCAAATTAAAAACTCCCCAATTTTTGCAGAATGTTTCCACAACTTTCTAAAGAATTTCCTGAAGGACAAGATCCAAATTCTCAGTCCTGGGTTTTGATCCACATCTGGGTAGAGAACGTGCTGCTTTACAGGTCAAGGTTCATGTAAACCGTGCTCAGGTAAGCCGTGTGGATAACAGAATATCTCCCTCTTTCCCTTTTGTGTAGCTACTATGCGCAGTTCAACATCTGATGTGCAGATGGTTGGTAAATGATAAATGAGGCACAGGGGGAAGAACATCCATCCATATCAAGCAGTGTTTGCTTTCTCTTCTTAGCCTGGTGTTTGATTTTCAGCTTCCTGTTTTCAGAATAACAACGTAATTAAAATATATAGATTAGCTAAAAATTGTCAAAGAAAAATATAATTTATTTATTTATTAAATGTAGTGCCTCACAAACAGGAAGGGACTAAGGTTAACTTTGTACATGTAGTAGTTTTGGTTCTTTCCAATTCAAGGTGGATACCTGGCACAACATATCTGAGGCTGTGTGCAGACATCACAGGGCACCTCAGAGACAGTGTGTGGCCCTTGTGTTCCTAGACCCTTGTCTAATCCACGTTTCATAGCACACAATGTTTAGGAGCGGTGGGAATGGCAAACTCGTGTGTGAACAATCCCGTCTTGAAGCCTTCTCTGAGGCAGCTCAGAAATACTCGTTTTTAAATTAAAGGTCTGAAAATTAAAAGAGAAGAATACAAAATAAGAGCTTTCACAGATGATTTGGCAATCATGCTAACAGAACCTAGTACTTCAATTGAAGAGTTTTAAAAAGTAATATATGATTATGGAAAAAGTGCAGGTCTGAAAGTGAATGAAATAAAGACTAAGGTCTTAATAAAGAATATGTCAAAGCAGGAACAAGAAATCTTTCAACTGAAATCCAGATATGTGGTAGAAAATAAAATAAAATATCTAGGAGTGACTTTGATCAACCAAAATATTGCACTGTATAAAAACAATTATTTGAAAACATGGTCAGGGATCAAAGAAGATCTCTTGAAATGGTTCAACTTACAGTTATCATTGATAGGAAGGATATCAGTGATAAAAATGAATTTACTCCCAAGGATGATGTTTTTATTCCAGGTCTTACCTATCATAAATAATACAAAGGACTTTGCAAAATGGCAAAAAGACATTTCAACATTCCTATGGCAAGGAAAGAAGCCCAGGATAAGATTTAAGCTGATGCAAGACTCCAAAGAAAGAGGACTGGGATTACCAAACTTGAAATTATATCACGCTGCAGCCTGTTTGGGCTGGACTGCAAAATGGCTTTTGTTGAAAGACCAAAGACTACTGTAATTGGAAGGAGAAGGCCTCAGGTATGGTTGACATGGTTATTTGTGGTATGACAAAATGAAAGTTAACTCATATTTTAAGAACCACTTTGTGAGAAATGCTTTGTTTAGGATTTGGTTGAATTATAAAAACAATCTTTATAGAAAAATGTCGCTTTGGGTTTCACCACATGAAGGTCTGCTAA
Organism: Aspidoscelis marmoratus; assembly: GCA_014337955.1. Taxonomy (NCBI): domain Eukaryota; kingdom Metazoa; phylum Chordata; class Lepidosauria; order Squamata; family Teiidae; genus Aspidoscelis; species Aspidoscelis marmoratus. The sequence continues at coordinate 42,910,525 of MTQE01002208.1, forward strand.
AGGAATTTGAGGAAGGAAGATATTGGTTTATGAAGATATATAAAAAAGACAATACTAATGAACTTGATCTTAAATCAAGGGAACAACTGATCCAAGAGGGAAAAAATATACAGTGATTTACATGTGTACAATTAGCTGATATATATTGAAAAGATAAAGAAAATCTTAATTTTCAAGGGGAAAATCAGGATTGGGAAATAAAACTAAAAAAGGTGGAAAGGGGTACGATCGGTATTATGTATAAAGTACTACTTCAGATTGAAATGGAACATGAACAGGTTAAAGTATGATTACATGGGCAAGAAACTTTGGCTATAATATTCAGATGGATCAATGGGAGAAATTGTGGACAAAGGATATGAAATTTACCAATTGTATGTTATTAAAAGAAAATACCTATAAGATGATGTATAGATGGTATTTAACACTTCATAAATTAGGAAAAATATACCAAAATATGTCAACTTAATGTTGAAAATGTAAAAAAGGGGAGGGAACATTCTATCATATGTGGTAGACTTGTGAAAAAGCAAATATATAACCTGATGAAACAAATTTTAAAGAGACATTTTACATTTAAACCAGAATTGGTTTTGTAGGGAATCGTAGATAATACTTTGGATAAGATAAATGTACTGATTTTATATACGGTGACAGCAGCCAGATTATTATATATATAAAAAATGGAAGGAGGAGGAGATACCTACAGGATAAGAATGGCTAATTAAGCTGATGGACTTGGCTGAAATTTACTAAAAGACAGAACAATGGATATGTTTATGAAAGACTGGAGTCTCCTTATTATCTACAAAACATGGAAGTAATGACAGATGGTTTTGACTAAAAAGCAAGAGGTTAGCTGAAAAACAACAGGAGACTGGAAAGGGAAGCAAAGAAACAAGCGATATTAAGAAGAGAAGCCGGAAAAACGGTGGAAGTATTAAGGCAATGTAATACCATGATATGAGAAAATGTAAGAAAGTTTCTTTGTTTTTATGTTGCTTTTTAAAAATAAATAAATAATAATGGGGGGCAGAAATATTCATTTTTGCAGTGTCTGATCACAGCCTCAGATGAGTTCCATCTCTTCTGCCCCATTCCTTTTTTCAGTGTAAGGGGTTTGAGCCACCAAAGGAATAATTGATTCTGTTGTGGTCAGTTTGACTTTCATGATCTTTATTCTTCCCTTGTTGCAGAGTTCCTGACTAGGAGCAAAAGACACAGGCCCTTCATGTGATGAACTAGTTCTACCTGCTCAGTTCAACTCACTTTTCTTGGAGGTTCTCAGGGAAGCTGTCTCTAGATGGCAAGAGGCCTTGCTGGATATAAAAAAAGAGACAACAGTTGTCTCTTGCCTTGGCTTTTAAGATCCAAGTGGCAAAACTCAACATGGATTTGCTTATCTTTGTGCCTGGTGATGTGCATGTGAGGTTGCCTCACTGGAGGACTTCTGGAAGCCAACTGCTCAATCCCTTTCTTTTGTTGTTGTTTTTATGAACTTGGCTGACTCACAAGCACTTCACCAGATCTGAATATACTGGGTTTCCCATGAATAGCGATGCAATGGGTTTGGCGCATGTTACAACCAGCATTGATTTAAGAAGGCCATGGAGATGTCTGATGATCTTAGTTCGAGAGTATCATGGGGCAAGTGTCTTTGCTTGGTAACTTCCAGCTGAATTGCTTGTTTCAGTAGGAGGCAGGTGATGTGGTTACCTGGCAACTGCCAGCAGTACAACCTTTCTGCTATGCAAATTTCACCTACTGAGTTGTCTAGCTGTGGTGCCCCCTAAAATTAAGTTATTTTGGCAAAAATTACAAAGTGTGGTGAAATTGGGATGTCTATACGTTTAAAAGTGTTGTCAAAGTGTGTTTTTTAGAAATGGTAAGTAGCTTAAGGGAGGGGCCAGTCAAGCTCTCCAGGAGGGGGTGTGAAATAAACTCCTGGCAGAGTCTCCACCAATCAGAGTGAAGCTAGCCAGCCAGGCCCATATTTAAGGGAGCCTGAGGGAATTGTTAGCGTTCTCTGCCTGGGGTTAGCTGACCAAAAGGTGGTTAACAGGAGAGAAACGGGCCCTTAGCTTAGGGAAGCTGGAAGAAGGGTCCTGAGTCATTAGTGAATATATGGTGTTTGGAAAGTAAAAGAATTGAAATGGTTATACGTTACTTATGCTGCTGGCATTAATCTGAATAGGTTGGAGTCCTTGGGCTGAGTGAGGAAGCTCGGACAGTTCAGTCAGAAGGGTGAATTGACCTGTGTTTGACATAGTGAATTTACCTGTTTATTAATATGAAAGCTGTACACAATAAACTTGTTTTCTTGTTATTTTAAAGAAGCTTCAACTGAGTACTCTGGTTTCAAAGTGAGCCAAGTTAGGCCCGAGTCCTAAACAGATACTGTAACTCACTGCTGGTTAGGCGGAGTTGGGGGAGGAGCATTGGCAAGCAGCTATTGTTACCATAATATCAAGACTTAGAGACAGAAGGAAGAGAGACATTGGTAAAGGGAAGTTCTGACTTTGAATCATTATCTTAGGATATAAATACACACAACTCAAAACAGTAAAGTAACAAACTGAAACGTTATAAAAACCAGCCTTTACATCTGGTGGAAGACGTTACACCAGCTTTGTTTCAGAAGCCCTCACAGAGGAGCTGCCTAGTGAGTGCTAGCAGTTGAAGCCTTGCCACTATCTGGGATTACGCTGTTAATGGTCTGAACAGATCTACTGCCCTGACCTGAGGGCAGGTGGTGGTTTGAGTTAACCAGTTCCCATCTGATGGAGTTACTGGACTTGGTTTTATCCTCGCAAGAAGATTTGCATCGGTGAGCAACACCATTCTGGGTTACAATATGTAATGAAAGCCAGTTTTTCCCTAATGATATTATAGGGCTGTGATTATTCCTATATATATTTCTGATACTGGCAATGACCATCCAAGTGCTTTTCTTTCAGGGTTTGGAGAGCTGTATGCAAAATGTAGCTACCCTTTGAACTAAATGGAAGTAGTTGGCATTATGGAGGGCAAACAGACATTTGTACAAGATTCTGAAAAGTATTCCACTAAAAGTTGAATTTGGTCCTTTAAAAGGATAAGGATAGAAGGAAGAGCTCTATGACCATTTTGTCATGCTGTGGGCAAGGGGGCATGTTTAGTTTCCTTTAATTTTTACTTTTATTTCATGGGTCTAACATACTCAGTTCCATTTAAATCATACTTCTGAAGACTTTCATTTCCAAGGTTCCTGTTTTGCTTTCTGCATCTAGTACAATTTGGCTGTTGTATAATCTAAAACTAAGTGGGTTCTACAAGTCTTTTTGAGGTATTTTCTTACTATTGTCTTGACAGCTGCTAACTTACTATGAAAAATGATGGTGATTCTTGAAGCAGAACTTGTGGGTCACTGAGGGACAGGTGAGGCCCCAATTGAGGTCTCACCTTGAAGATCTTCAAGCTGTGCTTTGACTTGCACTATCACCAGATGCGTAGGCAGAGAAAACAATTTGGTAGGAAACTAGATGGAAGCTGCAAGAACATTAACTTGGCTACAAATATTTGGGAATGTGATTTTAATTGTTGAGTAGAAGTTGGCTATGACTCTGGTCTGTTCTTGTTCATTTATTTCTTGTAAATCAAGGTTCAAAAATCTTCCTCCTAGCCAATTATTTTGTGAGTTAGTGAGTAGCAGCTAATCCTAATCCTAGCCCCTTCCCCCTCTGGAGAATAGAGCCTCAAGATTATAAATGCACCCCACCCCCCCAGTCCCACTTTCCTCATAGGATCAATGTTTCAGAATTCACAAACTTTTATTTGTGACCATTTTCAGGAACCCCTTGCAAATCAGGAGTGGAAACTGTACTATTACATTGATAATAATATACAGTAATTAGGCAAACGTGAGTGGAACTGCAAAGCACAACAATTAAATATTTTCTCATTATGTAACTATGGATAACGAGCATATTGATACTTTTTTTTTTGCAAACGCAACCAGTATTATAAAGGAAATGTGCACAATATTTATATTCCTGCTTGTATAAAGTCTGTGTCCATTAATTTTTCTGCATGGTTTGTTTTATTGGCCTAGGACTGTGATAAAATTTATCTATCCTGTACAGAGAGTTATAGTGAGGATGTTGCTTTGCAATTGCCTGCAAAAGAAATGTGCCTCTACCATGGTTTAAATAATGTAAGCTAAGCAAGTTCCGGCTGCTTATACTTACTGCCTTACTTTAGACAGACAGAAACTCTCACTAACTGTTGCCTGACAAATTCCAACTGGCAAGCAAGGACACTTGCCTCCATCTTGGGCTGAGTTCTGCCTTGGTGCATTACCTTGCCTTGGAGAGACTTTGCTGCTTTTGCTCAACCTGAACAATAATGGGTAAGTGAGCCTCAATTGCCCTGCCCCGCTCTCTTACCTCAGTGGGAGTAGTCTCCTGGCAACTTCAGGTATGTCCATCCTGAGCTGATTTAATTCCACTTGCCCTGTTCAGGTGCTTTTCCTGGACTGAGGGAGTTCCTCCCATTGTGCCTCCTGCCTGCTTTTTTCAGAAGGGATTACAGGGAGCAAACAAAAATGTTTCTGCCATGTTTGTCATGACCGCCATATACAGGCTTGAGTACAAGAATACAGAGGCTCACTTTCTATAGCAGAATTTCGGCATTTATTGATAAATGGTCACACAGAAATGAGCCCCAGAAAGCACATGTATTCCTCAGCACTTCCCCACTCATTTCATGATCCAACAGCATGATCCAATTCTTAACGTTCATATTCTTATTTCTACAACAAATAAAAATTGGGGTCCCTGAAATATGCAAGCAGGCATGGCCTTGTATTGCAGAGCTTGGAAGAGGGCAGTGCAGTGGCCAAGCTTATAGCATTTCATTGTGTGACTTCCACTTACTCTGTCATACTCCATGGTCTAAGAAGATCTTTTGCTTGATAGCAAAGTAGTTTTTCTCTCTTTGCTGTACCTTTGTTACACCCGCTTAGTGCCACTCCTTTAAGTCTATAATCCACCTTTTACCCAAAGCTCCCAGGATGAGTAACAAAAATGAATAAGTTGAGGGCCATAAAAAGCTAATTCTAAAAATTATAAAATGCCACTTATAAAAACAGCTATTAAACACAGACATACAAGCATAAGCACAACACACCAGAATTGGGAAAAATATTTTGAGGGCTGAAAGGTGCTTTTAAACTAGACATCAAAAGATATATAACTGTTAGGAATGTGCAAGTTTATTTGAAATATTGTTTCAAATAACCATCAAGTCTCATTACTATTTTTACTATGGGATTACTAGTAAGATGACACATGTTGTGTGAACATCTCTGTGTGTGTGTGAAAGAGAGAGAGGGAGGGAGGGAGACCAGTTCAACATCATTCCCATGTGTGGACACTGGTCCTAAAGGAAAACTATTCCTTATCAGCTGACCACTTAATTGTCAATAAAAACCAACCATAATTACATCAGTTTCTCATAGATAATTGATGAAGGGGAACAAAAGAAGATGAGATATGAAGAGAAGATGCTGGCAAAATGGAGGAAGTCACCAAAAGAGTAACAGAAAGATGGAATGTTACCATATGGTGTCAATGTATAATTAGAAGTTTTAAGTTGTTAAAAAAATTGAATAAAGAGTATATATATAGAAAATAGTATTCCCTCCCCGTTCAGCCACTGCCATTGTTTTACTCAATCTGTTTTATCTGCTTTATAATGATTATATGACACATCCTGAGATCTTTGGTTACAGGACAGGATAGAAATAAAAACAAATCAATGGAAACATGATGGGGCACATGTGATCACATGCAGGCTGCCTCCCCATGCAAGCCGGTTGCTTCGCTTGTGATGCGTGTCATACAAATCCACATTGTAACTCGCAATAAAGTGTCCCCATGTGGTTTGGGGCAACGTGGATTCAAATCATACGTGCCTGTCCCCATGCAAGTCGCAGCATGAACCCACATCTTTTTCTCCTCACCCACCCTCTCCCCTGATAGGAAGCTGGGTTGACGTCACCATAACCCGTTCCACCCGCTGCAGTGATGACAGGCAAACAGCTGCAGTGATGTCAGGCAAACACCTCATTTGCCCCTCCACAAACACAACACACCTCCTTCCTTTCCTTGGCCGCCACAGTTAAACGCATAACCAAAAGTTATAACATATAGTTAAAAGCATAACTAAAAGCAGATCATTCCTTTCCTTGGCTGCCTCAGGTTAGTGGAGGTGCGCATATCTGCATGACCGTGGGCATGACAGCAGGCACCCCCATTGCAACCAGCTCAAAATTGCTCACGCATAGCTTGCTATCAGGGAAGGGGGGGTGTAATAAATGTAGCCGGAAAGACACTTTATTTAAAGAAATCCCCAAGTGGTTGCTGATCGCAGCACGCACATAAGGAACAGGAAACAGAGGCAAAATCCTGCCCGCTAATACTGTAGCTGCTAAGCTCTGCCCCAAATAACCCGGGAGGGTGTGTCCCCATGACCACAGGACAATATGTACTAGCCCCCTATTTTGGAATGAGAACACTTGCTAAGGGATTGTGGGGGTTTTTTTGACACGTATTATCTCACATGTAGCCAGTACTAGGGCTTTGCATGGAGATGCTCCTGAGATGACCTCACGATTGTCTCAGACTCTTTTCAGCATGGGAACGCACACGCAGTGTCTTTGATCTGCTGGGGCTTGTGGAGGCAAGGGGAACAATTGTGCAATCTCTCTTTTATTGCTGATAAGATCCATGCCAGCCACACTTTGCGCTTTTCTCCTAACCCCAATTTGCTGGTACCTGGCTGCTACTGACATAGATTTTTCTTTCCTTTGGAATTTGCAGAGGCATTAAAATAGAAAGGCAATAAACAAACAAAAAATAATTGACAAGTCTACAGGCTTTCCCAGACTTGTCAATCAGGACGAGAAGCTTTCCCCCCTTTCTCTTAATTAAAGCAGCTTCAGCCTTTCTGTGCAATCAGAATGATCAATAATACAACACCTGAAGATCCAACACTGTAAGCAAGGAATGTACTCTTTGAATGTCAATGGTAGGAGCCACAGCACCATTATATATAGCAGTGTTTTGGCTTCTGTTTTAAAAGACGGCAGTATGGCCCATACAAAGGTTAGACACAGGATTGGCTCAAGACACTTTCAGGTCTCTGTGGAAGCACAAAGCGGTACTCAGTGTGCAGAAGATGATTAAACTGACAGCTGGCGCTCCCAGGATCCATCTCTTGAATTGCTTTACTTTGCATCAGTGGTATAGTAAGCATGAAACGGGTCATCAGGTCATGGAATTTACTACCAGAGGGAGTGGTGACAGCAAACAGCCTGGATAGCTTTAAGATTAGACCAATTCATGGAGGACAGGTGCATCAATGGCTACTAGAATGGATTCCTAGGTACTGCCTCCAGGTTGTAGAGATAGGCAAGAGACCTCTAAATGCCATTTGCAGGGAGCTAAGAGCAGGTGAATGTTTTGACATTGTCTTCTGCTTAAGAAGCCCAGAAGCAGTTTGTGGGCCACTGTGTGAGACAGGAAGTGGGACTAGATGGGTTGCCTATTCCTGTCACCTTGTCACAGAGACATGGGAAGTAGAGAGGGTGGGATTCCACACTCTCAAAGCACCCCAGCCAGTGTTCCCTCCCTGCTGTACTAGAGATGTGCAGGAATGTTCTAAACATTCAAAATTTGATCAAATTCAATTGAATGTGGACAAACAAATTCAAACGAAATGTCTTCACATTTGAATTTAAACATTCAAACAAATTTTGAATGTTCCAAAACATTTGTTTGAATGATTCGAAATATTCAAAAAGTACAGATACATAAGTATTACATACGAATATCATACATACAGATGCTCTTTTTGTTATGTTTACGCTTATAATAAGGGAGGAAAATGGGATGTATACAGGATAAAACAGGATGGGTACAAAGTGCGTAGAGATACGTATAACATACGAATGTTGTCAACATTCGTATCTTCAGATTCAAATGCAACATTCAAATAAATAGTTTCGAATGTAATCCATTCGACTTGGATTTGTTGCATTTGGATTCTAAACATTTGAATTAAATGCAACCCCCCCCCATGCACATTTCTATGCTGTACCAGATTGGGTGCTGCATGACGTCTGTCAACAGCACAGCTGCTGAGCAACTGGATGAAATGGTTGGCTGCTTGAAATGATGAGTGGCTGTTTTTACAGCTGTCGGTCATGCAGTAAAATAGTGCAGGGCATGATATGGAAGCCCAACTGCACCAGGCCAATGCAGCAGACTCCAGGAGGGGTCTGCTTTAGCAGCAGAGGGCTTATCTACTCCAGGGGCTGTGTGATCTTGTCCTGTTTCCAGGGTACTTTGAGGTGGTTTAAGAGATTCCTTAAATGGCAGTTTGGAATGGTTTCAACACTTACTCCAGGGAGTCAGATGAACTGCTCAGGGTAGCAAAATTTACCTTTTTACTAATTTAAATTACCCCTAAGGACCAAATCTGAGAAGCTTCGAGGAAAAGCGCTAATGCAACTCTCCCAGGAGGAATTCTAAAACTGTACTGTTTAAGGTGAACATCATCTCAAAAGGCAAGTGGGATGGCTGTGTTTCAAGCCCCTTTTGGAGAGGAGGCAGCTTGAAATACTCATGGAAAGCAAGGAGAGGATTGCAGGATCTCCCTCCCACCCTTCGCCTGGGTGGGTGGGTGCCCGGGTTCAGGTCTGCACCACATTCCCATTTCAGGCACTGGTACTTTTCAGACACTGTTACTGTTTTAATGTATACTGTCATTGTTTTAACATGTTTGAATTTAAATGTTGTTACCCGCCCCGAGACCTTTGGGTATAGGGCAGGATAGAAATACAAATAATACATTTCCCTGGGGTGGAGGCTCACTCCCTGGGGCTTCATCTAGGGGTGAGAACATGGTGTGAATCATGCTGTTCTGTTCCAATCTCCTTCCTTCCTTCCTTCCTTCCTTCCTTCCTTCCTTCCTTCCTTCCTTCCTTCCTTCCCTCCTTCCCTCCTTCCCTCCTTCCTTCCTTCCCTCCTTCCTTCCTTCCTCTTCAGCTGGAGAAAGGCTGAAAGAGTAATGGATGGGAGTGAAATTTCGGATGTTTAAGCAATCTCCTTCAAGTAGTTTGGGGGTCACTTAGTGGGGATAGGAGTCCTACTACAGCAGCTCCCTTTGTCTCACTTTTGATAAACACACATAGGACATTGCTGTTTTATGTGTGAAATAAGGAAATGTTATTTTGTTCTGCAGGGCTAACGTGTAGTGATGTACCTAAGGACAATTCTTTCTGTTAAAAAAAAAAAATCTTGCAACCTTGCTGCCAAAAGACCGAGGTCATCACTTCTAGGAGCTGTAGCCTAAGGGCAGAGAAGCTCTGTCTCTACAAATCTCTTTTTAAAGAGGAAAGTATAAATAAAAATAACAAACTGTTCACTGGAAAGTGCAGCATATGGCTTCGTTTCCTAGGAGATTTGAGGAACGCAGCAGGTGAGCATCTTTTTCAATTCTGCATTAAAAGCACAGGGACAAGAGTTCCTTGCCTATTGTGATGCTGAAATGGTTCACTGACTTAACATCTTCTGGGGCTGAGAACGAAGGCTGCATCCAGACATTGGTTACTTATTCTACTATATTTGGATAGTCTGGACTAAAGCATGGGTGTTCCAGAATATCCATGCTTTGTTCCGGATTATCCAAGTATAGGGGTATATTTAAGTGACTTCTGGATGCAGCCAGTATCAAGTTTGTTTAATAACAGATGGTACTGTCTGGAGTCAATGTAATGATCTTCACTTGATCAGAGACACTTGGTGGCATACCCATTTTGGGAGGCATGGCAGAGTAGGTCAAACACTGACCTGATCTTCATGAGAACTTTTGGCAAGATTCACATGGGACCTTATTGGTGTTGTGGATCAGTCTGATGGTCCAGGGGCCACACATCACAAGAACACAGGATATGCTTAGTCCTGTGTCATGGGAGCACCTCTTCACTTTAAATGTTTAATAGAGTGCTATACTGTCAGGGCATGGGAAGAACTTTGAATGCATTTCCTATCACTATCATCTCCCATGCTGTCCATGCTTACTGGTTCACATCACTCTTTTTGCAGAGGACAGGAAAATGGGTGACTTCCATGGCTGTTCTTGTGTTCTGGATAAAAACATCCAGCTGGGGACTGAAAGTACCTGTCATGGTCAGACAGGAGGAGGACGAGGAGGACGAGGAGGAGGCACTTGCTCAGGTGCAAGGCGAACCTGAGGTGGTGCCAGAACCCAGCTCTGACCTCCCAGCCCCCGTGGGGCCTGGGGTCCAGCAGTCCAGCCTCACCACGGCCGAAGTGCAAGACTTGGGAGACTTGGGGCAGCAGAGCACTGAGATTCCTAGCTTCAAGCAGAGGAGAGCAGAGAAGGAAGGGTTAAGACGCTCAAAGAGACTTGCACAGAGGCACTTGTTAGTTGATTAGCAGCTGTGGTCTGGAATAAAACACCTGGCAGATGCCTAGGCCTTTCATCAGAGACTATTGGTTCTCCTAAGAGAAGGCTGCCATTCCTGACTCCTAGACCTTGACTGCTTAGGACTCCTAGACCTCAGAACGTATCTCTTGACTATTCTTCTGGCTGCCCTGACCCTGACCCTGGACTGGACTGGTTAGATTGCTCTCCTTAATCCTGAACTTTGGACTGGCTTTTGGCTTATGCTCTTGGACTTCCTCTTTGGCCTGTGCTCCTGGAGGCAGCTTAGTAAGTACTCTTGCTGAGCAGTCTCTTATCAGCCATGTGTTTGTAGGGTGTGCTGGCAGCTTTCCCGGACAGTACCCTGGTTTGATATGCACATGGCTAGCAGTAGCAGCTGGCACACAAAAACAGCATGCTGCTGCTTCAGTGACTTCGTGCATGGAGCAAAAATCACTCCAAGGGCAATCTTTGCTCACTCCACAGGTTCTCCCAGTGTGTGGGGATCCTGAGGCCTTTTTGCACTACAGCTAAAATGCTGTAGAGTGCTTTGGCTCAAACACGTGGAAGACAGTTTGCCATCTGGATTGGCAAGTAAAGGACGCATTGACAAGTAAAGGACACATTGCAAACGTGTCCTTTACCTGCCTTTGTGTGGATGGCAAGCTGTCTTCAATGCATTCGGGCCAACGGGCCATCCAGGGACTCACAAGTTCTGGCTCCGGCCTCCCGCCATTGGCTCCCTTGGAGCCAGGGACGGGGAGGCCTATCTGATGCCTTCCCTGGGGTCCTGTGAGCTGCATGGGTCCAGATCAGGCCCATGCAGGTGGCAGGACCCCCCACAACACCCCCCAACCAACCCTGTGGGTGCGCATACATGTACGCTGCTTAACTTCTCAGCACCAGGTCACAACTGGCACGAGGAGGCCGGTGGCTCTGTGTGCCTGTGCATGGCATGGTCCCTGATTGCCCAGGCACCTGCCTGGCTTCAATGGGTGATCTGCACAGGTGCAGGTGCCTGGCCAATCAGAGGCTGTGCCACGCACAGGCGCAGAGCGTTGCTGGCCTCCTTGTGCCAGTTGCACCAGTTCATGCATGCGGACCCCTGGGGTAGGTTGGGGGGTGTTGGGTGGGAATTCTGCCACCTGCATGGGCTTGATCCGGGCCCATGCAGCTCGCGGGACCCCAGGGAAGGCACCAGATAGGCCTCCTCATCCCTGGCTCCAGGAGAGCCAATGGCAGGAGGCCGGGGACAGGGTCCACATCTGTCAGAGAGGGTGAGCATTTGCTCTTGCTCCCTAACATCTGGGAACGCCCCGGGATGGGCTGAACGTGCTAGGATGGTTTCAGAGCACAAATTTCAGAGCACGCTGTGATGGTTTTTACTGTTCCATTATATACTGTTATTTGATATGGTGGATTTTAAGGTTGTTACCCACCCAGAAACCTTTGGGTATAGGGTGGGATATAAATATATGAAGCTTCATACGAATGTATCAAAACATTTGATTCAAATTCAAATGTCAATCTTTGAATATGTGCCAACATTTGATTCAAATTAGAATATCCTAATTTGGCCAAATTTTTACAAACTTTGAAAGTTATGAATATTTGTGCATATCCCTAATTTGCAGCATTTTCTACAACAGGAACCCCGAGTCTTAGTTATTTTATCGAGTTTTAATTTTATTTTAAAATGTATTTCTAAACTATGGGTGTTTTTCCACTGTTACTAGAAGTACCCATTAAGTACCCATTAAGTGCAGTGTGTCTGGTGTCTGAATGGTGTAAGGAAACACCAGGATTCCTTTAAGAGCAGGCATTTTTCTGTGCTGTTAAAAGCAAAAGCCCTCAGTCAGCACACAGTCAAAGCTCTTTGCGTGGGTGTGACAGTTATGATGCTGTCATGATGGTTTATTTTTACAATTCTCATTTTATTCTCTTGAACTTCCAGATTGTTTTATTTTTGAAAAATGAATTTATAGTGCTGGGTTGGGTAGTTCAAAAACAAGAGACAAATTTTGCATTTGAATTGTTAACGAATCTGAGTATTTCCAAAATAGAAAAGCCAATCAACTGTTATGCATTTTATGCCTGGCTCCCACCAGAGCATGAGTCACCTAGGTAGGATAATAACACAGATAGCATTGCCATCTTATTTCACTTTTCATGGTACTCAGACTTTGGCAGTGATATATGTTTCTGCGAAGTGAAAATATTTCCTGCAAGGATGCTTCTAAATGAGTTCTAGGTTGGGATCAGGATGGTCTCTTTTCTTTCCAGTAGGGCCAGATGGTACATTTCAGGTCCTACAGACATCTCATAGATTTTAAATAACATTTCCATATATTTTCCTAACTAATGCAATTTATCTTACAAGAACTATAGAAATTGTATTGGAAAACACATGGGCTTACTCCGGGGTCTGGAGTAGATCATGTGGACCTTCTAGAGGTCTGGAGAGCAGAGAGAGTAACATACTACTGCTGTAATAGAATATCTGATCTTTCTCTTGCAGAATATAGTGCAACCTAAAAAGATACCAATTCCAAACATATGCAATGAATTCTATAAGAACATAATTTCTAACTACTAAGGAAAATCCATTGAACTCCCTAAAAAAAGCATATATATTTTCAGTGATCCTATACCTATATTGTTTTTATGGTTGTAACCCACTTTGAAAACTTCAGGTATAGGATGTGACAAAAATTTGAATAAATAAATGCCATTCCTAGCTCATCTAACAGGAAATGTAAATATATTTGTTGGCAAATCAATATTTTGTATGCAACCTAAGACACATCATGATAGAAATAACATAAAACTTCTAATACGTATTCAAGAGCATGGACTGCATAGAATGTGTCTTACAGGCTGTTTTATGCTAGGTGTTCTGTCGCACGTAAAACTTGGATTTTCTTCTGTCTGTTCTGTTTCCTTTTGTGTCACATCATGGTTAGATTTGATGTATTGTGGCAAAAGGGGCTGGATACGAATGCAGTGAAACATCTGGAGTGGGTTCAAAGACTGCATCTTTAGAGCTTGATGGGGCACAAGCATACTTCTGTGGTGGCCAGAACATTTCTGTGGATGGAACATGCCTAAAACAGCTTTCTTTCCAGGCTGGACACATTGGCTAGGGAATGGGATAGGGAGTACACCCAGAAACTGGGCTCTAAAGTTCTGAGTCTTTGATTGTAATGAGAACTAGGCAACCATCAAGCCATCATCTATGGCCACTGGAGTGACAGATGGCCACTTATGGTGCATGATCATTTGCCTGCTCTACCTCCCTAACCAGGGTTTGGTTGAAAAGTAATACATAGGTGGATCTTTTGCCAGATAGTAAGTTGACACTTCAGCAATATGCCCTTAAGCATATTTTAGTCAGGTTGAGAATTACTATATCTGACCCATCTGGAATAATTCCTCCTGTAACTTCATGAATGAGCTTTGGTGGGAAGTGTGTGTCTTCATGTGTCTAGACCCATTTCAATCTGGCTTCAGGCCCGGTTATGGCATGGAAACAATCTTGGTCGCCCTGGTTGATGACCTTATCTGGGAGAGAGATGGGGAACGCTACCCTGTTGGTTCTCCTGAACCTCTCAGCGGCTTTTGATACCATTGACCATGGTATCTTTTTGGAGAAACTACGGAGTTTAGGAGTGGGAGGCAATGCTTGGCACTGGTTCTGCTCCTATCTGCAGAACAGATCCCAGATAGGGGCTGTGGGAGACACTGATTCGACACCCTGGGAACTCACTTGTGGAGTTCCTCAGGGGTCAATCTTACCTCCCATGCTATTTAACATCTATATGAAGCCATTGGGAGAGGTCATCAGGAGATTTGGAGTGAGGTGTCATCAGTATGCAGCTCTATCTCTCTGTACCATCTGAATCAGGAGAGGCGGTTGAAGTGCTTGACAGGTGTCTGGAGGCGGTAATGGGCTGGATGAGGGTGAATAAAATGAAGCTGAATCCAGACAAGACAGAGGTGCTGTGTGTCTCAGGGTCTTGGGTCTGTGTAGTTTGGAGATACCCTGTCCTTGATGGGGTTGCAATGACCTGGAAGCAACAGGTGCGTAACCTGGGGGTACTCCTGGACTCTGCGCTAACAATTGAAGCTCAGGTGGAGGCCGTGGCCAGGAGTGTCTACTGAAACCTCTTCTGGATAGAGACAACTTGGCCACAGTTATCCATGCTCTGGTAACCTCTAGACTGGACTACTGTAATGCACTCCACATGGGGCTGCCCTTGAAGATGGTCCAGAAGTTGCAGCTAGTGCAAAATGCAGCTGCTAGAGTGCTGACTGGAACATCTAGCCGGATGCACATCACACCGGTTTTAAAAGAATTGCACTGGCTGCCAATTCACTACCGAGCCCAATTCAAGGTGTTGACTCTGACATAAGGCCCTAAATGACTTGGGCCCCAAATATCTAAAGAAACACCTTCTTCCATATCGACTTGCCCATGCCGTAAGATCAAGTGGTGAGGCCCTCCTGGTTGTCCCACCACCTTCAGTAGTGAGGCTGGTGGGCACCGGGGAGAGGGCCTTTTCAGCGATAGCCCCCAGATTGTGGAATAGTCTCCCCCTCGAGGTGTGTCATGCCCCTTCCTTATATATATTTAGGAAGGGGATGAAGACACATCTCTTTTCCCTGGCCTTTGGCTGAGCTGAATATATTTCCCACCCAGGTCAGACACTATCATGTTAAACATAACATATTGTTTTAGTGCTGTTGAATTTTTAAAGTCCTTTAATGTATATTCTGTTTTAATCTGTTGTTTTAAGGTTGTAACCCACCCAGAGACCTTCGGGTATGGGGCGAGATAGAAATGTAAATAATAGATAGATAGATAGATAGATAGATAGATAGATAGATAGATAGATAGATAGATAGATAGATAGATAGATAGATAGATAGATAGATAATGTTACTGTTACAGAACATAGTCTGCACACATATATTTTGAGGGGAAATTAGCAATTTCAGCTGAGCACTATGCAGAGTGCTGTCAAATGGATCAAAAATCCAAGCAGAAGGGGAATCCCAACAATGATGTAGGCACAAGGCTTAATCAAATAAGGAGTGATAGGAGCAGCAGGTTCTCACCCTTGATGACATGAAAAGCACTTGAGATGGATAATTTGGTAGATGGTGAAGCTAGAGTGGGAAAAACCTCTTTTCTGGAGCCACAGAGAAGGAGTTTTGTGTAGAAGCTGGAGCGTGATTTAAAGAGAGGGGAATGAGCCATCTATAGACAAAGACAGCAAGCTAACAAGAATTTTAGAATGCAGCACATAGCTTCAGGCTGAATGGTAATGCGCAGCAGCAGCTGGATCAGAGTCTTCTTTCTGGAGATGTGGATAATGATGACAGGAACTGGAGGGAATGATGGATGAAGAAACAAAGTATTGATGGAGAGAGAAGTGTTGAGATGATTAGGAACTGCTGGGATGATGAGAATCATATTGGACTATTCCTGATATATTATTCTTATACATTGGTAATCTGGGGGCAAATACCCTGCCCCTAAAGTCCAGCCCAAGGAGCAGAAGTTAGGAGTCAGTGACAAATCTGAGCGGTAAAGCTAAACAAAGGAAGGTTGAAAACCATAGGTGGGGTCTAAAGATTCCCATCAGGTGAATGGGTAAAGGAGGGGCTAAGTGAACAGTAGGAAGGAAACAAAGTAGGTGTGTGCCTTGAGGGGATCTTTGGTTTTATCGTATCTGAGCTGATTTGGCTTCACTGCAATAATCTAATCAAGATTAAATTGGAATTTATTTAATCCTGCTCAGCACTCTTGAAAAAAGATCCCTCCAAATATTTACTGTTGCAAAATAGCTCCTACATCCTTCCCTGTTTTCATATAGAATTCTCCAGACAGGAGTCAATCTTTAAGGTGATGAGATTATCCTTCTTCCTAGGCTTATATAATCAGCCCCTTGCCTCCTGAAAATTAGCTATTTTGCAAGTTTTGCCTTTCTTGCCAGAACAGAGGTTTGTTTTTAGAATATTTTAAATCTTTAATATGACTTGATCCAGAATCTTGTTCGTAATAATTCTGTCCTTCCAGCCTGAATGACAGTATGCCAATCATAACTTCAGATAAGATTCAGAACTGTCTGTGCTTTGGCGGAGCCCTGCCTTGGCTTGGTACAACACTCAGAGTGAAGGATTCTGGGAGTATATGGTATCATTACTATTGAGACTTTTTAGCAGTTTGAAGCTTTTTCTTCTTTCTTTGAAACTGAATATTCAAATACTCATGTCCTTTCCATTTAATCCCTCAGATATTTGTGCTCCTAGTGGTCTTTTCCAGTCTTGCATCACATTCCTGGGGCGCACAAATGTGTCTTCAGAAGGAGGCTCTCAGCAGCACAAACTGACCCCATTGTGCCTTATCATCCCTAGTCCCCAGTGCTCATCATCCAACTCTTTTGGCAAGATGGCTCAAGAGCAAAGAAACTTGTTCTTATGGACTCCTGGAGCTCAGCTGGGCAGCATCCAGGTATTCTCCATGCTTTAGTCCAGAATATCCAAATATAGCAGAATAAGGCTGCATCCACATGGGATGCCTTAATTCGGTTTAAGGAAACCGAAATAAGTGAACCGGGTTAATCCTGTTTACACGACTTGCAAGTTAACCCGGTTCAGTGGCATTCCGATTTCAGCCTTAAATTGGAATCAATCCTGGGAGTCCAGATGGCAGCCCTGTCCTCCCACCCATTGCCCACCCCCCCTCTCTCATTGGTGTTCCGTCCCAGGATCCCACCCTCCCTTCCCTTTGCGTCATCCATGCTCCGCCGGGGATTCCCGTTCTCTCCTCTCCCCCTTCCCACCAGCAGCAGCAGCAGCAGCAGCATCCATCCATCCATCCATCCATCCATCCATCCATCCATCCATCCATCCATCCATCCATCCATCCATCCATCCATCCATCCATCCATCCATCCATCCATCCAGGTGCTGCAGCATTTGCCCCACTCTGCCGCTGCCGCCGCTGGCTGCTCTTCCCTCGCCGTGAGGCTGGAAGAGGAGGAGAGCCGAGGAGCGGGCGAGAGGGCGGGGAGGCTCAGTGTGCCCACCATGGGAAGGGCGAAGGGGGCTCCTCGCTCGCTCCTCTCCTCGGGGCCGGGAGGGAAATCGGAGAGCGGGGAGAGTGGGCGATCGCCGCTCCGCATGCTCAAGCCCCCGGGTGGTGGTTCAGGGGGCTTGAGCGTGTGGACCAGCCAGCGGCGGCAGCCAGCGGCGGAGTGGGGGCAACGTGTCTCTGGCTGGGAAAGTTCCCCGGGGACTCCAGGGCTTTCCTTTCCTTTTAAAGTTTTAAAGTTCAGAACTTGCGGAAAACTGCAACATTGTTACTAAGCTACCTCACTACATTGTAGCTTGTAGTAGCTGTTTCGAGGCTGGATTCTTTGAATGAAGCAAGCTATTGGGAGAGGGAATCCTAAACATGACGTGCTTCGAATATGTCCAGCCATTGGTTACAGTGCGATTGGGGGCGGGACAGCCTTAACACGGAATCTCATCCCGGAAAACGATACTGTCCACACAGTTAAAAAGGAAACACGTATCGACGCACAATCCGGAGTGAGACCTGTTGAAATCAGGATTTATTTCAAAACGGTTTAACGTCGTTTAACACGGAAATACCGTGTTAAGCCGAACTGCCGTCTGGCTGAGGAGAACTCGAAACATTTTGAATTCGCGATAACGATCCCGTGGGGATGTGGCCTAAATAATGATCTTCAGGATGCAGCCTTGACCCACGTGCAGGCTGAAGGTGAAGCAGGGCTTATTAGGGATGTGTGCAAATGTTTGTTTGTTTGTTTTGCATTTGAGTAGAATTGAATATCCAGACTGTCAATTCGATTCAAATGTTTAGAATCTGAATGCAACAAAATCCGATTCGAATCAAATACATTCAAATCTATTTGTTCGAATGTTAGTTTTGAATCTGAAGATACGAATGTCAACAACATTTGTATGGCCGTGTCTTCACGGCAACCTTATCTCAGATTCAAAACGTTTTCAATCCTCGGAGTTCGCATGGCAGTTTGGCTTAACATGCTTTTCCTGTGTTAAACCACCCCAAAGCATGGTGAATCTCAATCCTGATTTCAACAGGTCTCACTCCGGATCGTGCGCTTGAAACATTTTACATTTTTTACTGTGTTGACAGTACCATTTTAAGAGATGAAAATCCTTGTTTAGGGTTTCCCTCTCCCAGTAGCTTGCTTCCAAAGACAGTGATTTCAGTGTAAAAATCCACTTAACAGGGATCGCTATACTGTAGCGATGGAACCACTTCACATTTGATGGTTGGAATAACAATGTTGCAATTTTGCGCAATTCTAGCTCTTTGGAGTTCTGACTTTAGAAAGGGAAAGGGATAAAAGCAGCTGAATGTGAATGTTTAAAGCAAAGGGGCTTTAGTTGCTGCTGCTGCTGTGTGCCCTGAGCAATGGGGAGAGGAGGGGAAAGAATCGCTGGCTGGCTGCCCGCTGCCATTTTTCCTCCATCCATGGAAGCGGCAGCCCCCAGTTAGGCTCCGTGAAGGGGTCCCTTATGGGTGGCACGTCCATGCCAGGAGGAAGAGGACAGGGCAGCCCCGAAAAGCGGCTTTTAAAAAGTAGCCACTTGAGTCCCACCTTGAGTCACGTACGCCACGTACGATCCTCAGAATCCGGATCGAACGCGATTAAGTTAAAAGTAATGGGAACAGGCAAATTCGCGTTTGCATCCAGTTCTATTATTTTGGTTTAGGGAAAGCAAAATAAGCTTGCTGTGGGGATTCGCCCTATGTGTTATATGTATCTGTATGCATTTCGTACACATCCCGTTTTATCCCGTATGCACCCTGTTTTCATCCTGTACTATCAGTGCAAATGTGTACTGATACATATGAGATTCGTACAGATACATATGTAATACATACATATCTGTACATTCGAATGTT
>MTQE01002208.1:42930080-42940215 GCA_014337955.1 Aspidoscelis marmoratus
ATATGTAATACATACATATCTGTACATTCGAATGTTTTGAATCATTTGAATGTTTTTGAACACCCTAAAATTGTTTGAATGTTTAAATTTGAATGTGTAGACATTCTATTTGAATTTTAATGTCCACATTCAATCAAATTTGATTGAATTTTGAATGTTTAGAATATTTGTGCAGATCCCTACTGCTTATAGCCTATTTTAGCTCTTGCAGATTTTTCTTCCACCCCAAAAGATGCACCGAATTTAAATGAATTGCCTCTTGGAAAGTTCCTGAAACAACAAAACGAGTCAGATTTAGTAACACAAATGTTTAGCAAGGAATATCAGAGCACTGCCAGAAAATAAATGAAAACAACAACACAGCATAAATATGTTGTCAGGCAACAAGTTCTGTGCCTTGTCTTTATGCTGTGAAGTTTAGAAATCTTCATAATTCATTGCATGGGTTGCAGAACATATTGCATTGGCGTTTTATTTGTTAGACTGTGGGTTTGATCTCATGTACTGTAATACACTTTTGGCATTTATATCATGGCTAACTTTAGGGAGCAGGTTTGTGTGATGGGATGGAGGAGCCAACTGAATGGGTTAATCCTGTAGTAATAGTAGAAAAACCAGGGGGAAAAACCTGACAAGGGAATGTTTAAACCCTATTCAGAGAGCATTTTCATCCTCCTACCATTGATGAATTTACAGCTACTAGAGCCAGATTATGTACACTTCTGGATGCTAGGAGTGAGCCAGTTTGGTTTTAGAGTTGGGCTCATATCTTGTACTCAGCAAGTTTGATCCCACATTCCTCCACAAAGCCAGCTGGGTGTCCTTGGGTTAGTCACAGCTCTCTGCTGAACTCCACCTCTTTTACAGCCCCACCTACCTCACAGGGTGTTGGTTGTGGAGAGAAGTACAGAAAGCTTTGTCAGCCACTTTATGTCCTCTTAATGGTGAGAAAAGCGGGGTAGAAAAGTCAACTCTTCTTCTTTGACAGGTAGGTCTAGATGAAGAAAATTAAATATTGTGTACATTTAAAAAACCTGGATTCCAAGGCATGGATTCCAAGATATAACTTTTGGTATATCTTTTGCTCCTGAGTTTTATCAGAGAACCATCCAACAGATGTTTGAAGGAGTCCTGTGTTACACTGGTGATTTATTGATATGGGGTAAAAATGAGAAGGAACATGATGAAAGAGTGAGACAGGTATTAAACAGATGTAGAGAGAGGAATGTGAAACTTAATAGAGAGAAAAAAATCAGATTTGGTTTAACAAAAATAAGTTATTTGGGCCATACCTTCATTGTGGATGGTATAAAACCTGATGAGGCAAATATAGAGGCTATTATTAGAATGCCTAGGTCTTTGAATAAACAGGACTTACAGAAGGTTTTTTTAATGGTTACATACATATAGGGCAAAATTTACTCCAAGCATGTCTATAGTAATCACACCATTGCAATAACACTTATCGCAAGATGCTGAGTTCCAAAGGCTGAGTGAGCATGAAAAGGCATTTGTAGAACTGAAAACCCTGTTAGCTAAGGCACCTGTGTTGAAATATTATGATGTTAATAAGGATGCTGTTATATCTGCAGATGCAAGTTCTACAGGCTTGGGTGTTGTTTTACTATAAGAAAATTAGTCAGTGGCTTATTCTTCTAAAGCAATAACAACCCAGCAGAGGTATTCTCAGACTGAAAAAGAAATATTAGCTCTAGTGTTTGGGTGTGCAAAATTTCACCATTTTATTTATGGGAAACAAGTGAGGGTACAGACTGATCATAAACCTTCAGAAGCTATCCTTAAAAAGTCATTACATCAGACTCCATCCAGGATCCAGAGATGGATGGTAACTTTGCAGAAATATCACTTGTATGTAACTTATAAATCTGGGAAAAAAATAATAATAGCTGATACTTTGTCAAGAACGTTTATTGAAAAGAGAGAAGAATTTGATACTAGTGAAGCAAATATATCTGTTTGTTTAATGATGTCCTATCTGCCTATATCAGATTCTATACTGAGAATTTAAAGAAACTATGAAGGAAGATATGTTTCTACAATAGTTCTGTAGTATTATTTTGAAAGGTTGGCCTCACAGAAAGAATGATCTATCAAAGGAACCGAGGCCTTATTGTAATAAGAAGAGCTAAGTATGAATGAAGTTCTTATATTTAAAAATAGTCACAGCATAGTTCCTCAGAAAATGAAGAGAGATATGCACAAAACACACTTCCCCCTTCAATTCAATTTGGGAAAATGTTTGGCTTCGTGCAAAGTCCCCCCATCTCTTTTCACATCCTCACTCTCCCCCTTCACTTTTTTCCACTGCTGCCACTGCCATCATGCCCTCCTCAGAGGCTCACCCCGGGCCTTCTGAAGGTGTGCACGGCAGCTGGAGTGCCCCTCCCCGTTTGGGAATTGTGGACAATTGTGTGAGAATCCCTGCAATTCCCAAATGAGACAGCCTCTCCAGCCGTGTGCTGGGAGGCCTGGGTTGAGCATTTGAGGAGGGGGCAATGGTGGGAGCTATGGTGACTCTGGCAGCCAGATTTGAGGTAAGCGGGCATGACCATGGGGGACACAAGGTGGGATTGAGCAGATCTTGTCACGTGCATCTGCTTCCCGTGTGAAGTGTTGAAGGTTCAAATCTGAATGCGTATTTGAAGCTGATGAACCTTTTTTGCCCATCCTTAAATGCTAATTAAAATCCATGGAGGACATTTAGGAATTGAACTTTGTAAAAGACAGGCTAGAGATGTGATGCATTGCCTATGCTTGATGAAATTTTCTACAGACCTTCTTTCTCACATGGCAAACCTATGCATGTGGGAGTGTTGTCTTCTGTTGTTCCACTTTCCTGGGAACCAATCTCTTGACAGTACCTGAAGTGCTCAATTTCAAGGTATTTTGAACATTCCAGTCAACTCAAACTGTGTTCTGATTTGCCACAGATCAAAACAGAGTTTGTGCTTCAGTGCGATTTGTGGGTTGAACATTTATGTCTAGTATTTTTAATGGCAGATGTGCTCTACACCCAGGATCCTAGAGGTGACCCCTCCCTCCCCAACTGCCTCTATAAGATTTCCAGAACCATCTTGCCTGAGAGTGGATGGAACTTTAAATACCACCCCATCTGTCCTACAAAAGACTTTTTTTTATTTCCCCCACCTGTTCTCTTGTGCTTGTAAAAATCACGTCTATTCAACCGTGAGCTTGAGGGCAGGGACCTGTCTCATATTATTAACATTTTGTAAACCACTGTGAGAGGCTTAAGGGCAGGATTCAAATACAGTTGATAAAAATATAAACAAATCTGTCTATGTCTCGAATGCTTACTTTCATCCCAGCATTCTGGAGGGGATCAGGTGCAACCTGGTAGTGAAAATTTCTAAATAAGTTCCTTGAATTTTGTTGGCTGAAAGTATTTTACTAGCCGTATCGGTAATGGTAGAATTTCTGGATACCAAAGAAGGATTGCAGATTTGCCCTTCTAGAACTCCATGTGCTCACCTGGGTATCATTTGTGGTTACTTTTGGATTGTGGGCTGACATTTACATAGAATGCTGGGTTCACTGGGGATAATTAATATAGAACAGGTAGAAGAAGTAGAGGACTAAGCAGAGATACTAATAAGTACAAGTGTATTGACGTGCAGGGAAATTGCCTAATACAATTTCAAAGGAAATGTTTCAGTTTCAGTTGTTATTGTTGAACTGCAGCCAAGCTCTCTGCTATCTCGTTACTTTTAGAACTCGGCAGATTATGACAGACTGGCATATCTCTGTGGGGAGATTGTTCAAGAACTGTGGAGTCATAATTAAGAAAGCTCTCTCTTAGGGTCCTACTTCTTAAACCTCCTCTAGTGATGGAATTGCAAGCAGAGTCTCACCAGAAGATCTTAATTTTTAGACAAGGCTACATGGGAGGAGGTTTTCCTTCAAATATTTGGGTTCCAACCTTTAAATGTCAACATTAAGTTACATCTGGAAGTGAAAAGGTATATAAAGATTGGTATATTATGGGATCTTATAGAAACTCTTGTCAGCCTAGTTGTAGTGCTGTACAGCTTCTGGGTTGTCTTCAAGGGAAGTCCCACATAGAGAAACCATCAGTAATCTATCCTGAATATCACAAGTGACTGGGTCACCATGTTCAAATGTTCTCTGTCAAGGAAGTGCTTCAGGAATAGCTTCACTGGAGAGCAAGGAAGGTCATCTTTACTAAGAGTGGATAAAAGAAACAGAAAAGAGATACACATGGATTAAAGTGGTCCATAAATAAGGGACAACGCACACAATCATGACACAATTCAACCAATATTGACCTTAACTAGGGCATTGCAAGAATATTCAAAACATTCAAAATTTGATCGAATTTCTTCCAATTTGGATATTCAAATTTGAATTGAATGTCTATACATTTGTTTTTAAACATTTGAACGTATTTGAATGTTTTGAATCATTCGTATGAATTATTCGGACATTCATATGTGTACGGATACGTATGCATTATATACACATCTGTACGCATCTTATTCATATCTGTACGTATTTCTATGAATACATATGGGACAAAAATGGGATGCGTACAGGATAAAAATGGGATGCGTACAGGATAAAAATGGGATGCGTACAGATTCGTATGGATGCATATGGACACATATGAATGTTGTCGACATTGGATAAAAATTTATTCAAATTGGATTCGAATTTGAATACATTAGTTTTTTCTCTATTCATTTGAATTCAAACATTTGAATATTCAATTTGAGTCAAATCAAATCTGAAAATTGCATTTGTGCACACCCCTAATCGTAACATTAATAGCATGGGGAAACCCTGACAGTTCTCTACTCTGCAGCTTCTATTATGATTACATAAAAATCTGCAAATTCTTCAAAATCCCCATGATCCTTAGCCATAAATGTCTATAGGTGACATGGGGTGTTTTCTCAAACAGCAGCAACAGACCTTTTCAGTCTCTGAGAAAAGCCTGACATTTCCATTTAGTAAGGAAGCAGGAAATGACCTTCTCTATGCGTGTCTCCAAGTTTTTGTGTTTTGTGGGAACTTCTTTGCTGTTGTTGATACAGCTGTTCAACCAAATTAACTCCATCATTTTGAGGTGATGAGAGCAACCGATTAGTATTTTTTAACATCTGTATTAGGAAACTAATACTGTAGTGTTATACCCACTGCTTATATGCACTATATAAGTGCATAAATCAAGTGTTTATTTTAAACATAAATTTAAGTCCAGAAGTGTAGACACAGAACTGGACATGTGATGACACTGCATTAAGAAATTAATGTTTAAACTTGCAACAAATGATTAAGTAATCACAGTGGTCCACATTTTACTGGCTTTAAGGATTAGCTTCACATCTCCAGCAAGACCATTTTCTTAGCAGGATTCAAAACTTGAATAAGACGTTGATCAAGCTGCTGCTCAGTTAATGTGGTTCTTTCTGCCTGTGTTAATGTCATGCAGTAAAATATGACTTACTTTCAATAATGATATTTTAGAAGGCAAAGGATAGTTTAATAAACAGCCATAAATAAAAACCATGTAAGATGGAAAAGAAAATTTCGGTGCAACTGGAGCAGAACTAATTTGAAATGTTTATTATTGTACCAAAGCCAAATGTGAGTAAGTATGTGGTCAGCAACTGGACTGATTAAGTTGGGATTCTCCAGCTGTTTTCTACTGTGTGAAGGGCCTCCAAGTACTCTGAAGGGCAAGAACATATGTTCCTGGCCTTTAAGAGCTCTTGGAAGGGCCATTTTGGCATTGTACTGTTATCCCACCAATATGGGTCCCCTGTGTTATACCAGACAACAGAGGTGTGTTGTCCACCCATCCTTATGGTCTGGTATATCACTTCTAGTCTGCCATTAACCCTTGGAATTGAGGCCTACTGATAAATTTGACTAGGGTGCCATTTTTGGTGCCCTAGCTTTGTCTTCACTCCATCCTGTGCATGTTAAGCAGGAGTGGGGCCTCCCTTAATCTGCACCAGCATGTGGAATGGAGGCCTCTGGAGCTCTCCCTATTGCAGGACAGTGGCCTGTGTGGAAACGCCAAAACATCTGCAAGTTCTGAGGAACAGCTTGTCCTCCCCACTCCCCTGGGCAGTGCTATGGTTTTATATGTTTAATATGCTACGGTTTGATTTGGCAAACTGCTCTGCTACATCATGTATTGGCATCTGCACACAGCACCACATTGTCAAATTATATTAACTGGCCTGTCTGCTGCAGCCTTTGCCCAGCTGAGGAGCAATCTTCTCTCACGTGTTATCACCACAAATCCATTTCTTTCTTTTTTTGTTCTCTAGGTTTGGAGTCACTTCCTGTGACATAAGCTGAAGCCCAGCTACCATCCTAATAATGCTCTAAATGTCCATCCCCAGACGCTCCCTAGTTCATATGCCAACTGTGGTAGATTTGATTTAAAAGTACTCTCCATTCACCCCCAGAAACTAATGAAAACACAAGATAAGGCTCAGTGGAGAACAAGAGTTCAGCTCCTCTTAGATATACTTTTCAGTATTACGTTGATCTGCTAATTTTGAATTATGTTCTCAGCCAGTTCTCCATTCTCCACTTACCTCTGTGTGTGTCTACAGTATGAGCATGGCTTTGTGCTTTGAATTTCCATCTTTGGCTGTATGACATACCTGCTAAATAGTTTGATGCCTTTCTGAGCTGTCTGGAGCCAAGGGTGTGCAATGACCCACTTCTTCAAGAGGTGCCCCCTGTCTCCCACTTCATCATCTGATTGTCAGTGACAGGGGAGAAAACTGAAAACAAAGGGAAGAGGAAGAGGAGACAAATTTCATGACAAAGAAATCATGTGACCTACCTGCTGTGAAAACTGTTTCAATGTGTGAAGAATAACACACAGTTAAATGAAATATAGAATAGCGTTAGCAAAATTAAGCTCCATAAATACCAAAGAGCATTCTATAAATAGAAGGCACAGAGTATTGGAGATACAGACCATGTAATGTTGACATTCAAATTTGAATTGGATTTTCAAAAATCTGAATTTACACATTTGGACGAATTTCAGATTTTTGAAAATCCGATACGAATTTTGGAATAATTTGAATGAGTAGATCCATGTCTGTCATATACAGATGTGTGTGAAAATTATCTGTATTTGCACCTATAATGCGGGATGAAAAATGCAGGATGCATACGGGATAAATATGTATTTCCACAAATTTGTATATTGGATACAAATCTTATCGACATTCGGATATCCAGATCCAAATCGGATTTTCAAAAGTACAGATTTTTAAACTTCAATTCAAATCAAGTCATCAAATCTTCAATTCAACCTGAATTTGAATGCAAAAAATGCATTCATGCACACCCCTACCATGTAATAAAAAAACACAAGGAGCAATAGTGTTACACATAGCAAATCTTTAGTATCCCAATTAAAAAACATAATTAGGCCTTGTTGCAATCAATGCCTGCACACAGCTAGGTAACTCTAAATCAAAGTGGTTTTCCCATAGCCTGAAACCCAGGAGAGCACTGGCATATTCAAACTGCACAGGGACAGAGATCAAAACATGCAACCACGTTGTGCAGTAAAATGCTTGCGTAGCTAAGCCCTTAGGCTGTGTTCACACCTAAGTTTTTATCCAGCTCCAGTCCAATTTCAGAGTGAGAGAACACATCAGCAAAATTACTAGTCATACTTTCCACTTTATCTAACCCAAAAGTGAATTTCTAACTTAGATAATGCTGAAAGCTTGATACTTTTCATTTCTCACTCTGAAAGCAGAAGCTGGGTTAAAACTTAGCTGTGAATGCAGTCTTAGTCAAATACATTTAGGATTATGTTATTGTGTTATCTCATTTTCTCCAGAGTTACTTGGAATAAATGGTTTTCTTTTCATTTTACAGTAGTTTACTAAATATGTAAATTAGCTCTGATTCTCCATGTTGTTGTTTTTTGTTCCATTCAGGCTGGGTCCCCATTCAACTTTTAAAGAGCTTTGAATTCATTTTCAAAGCTAGCAATTCCCACAGGATCAGATGAATCCAAACTTTCTGGGGATTAAATGTCCCAAAATGCTGATTGTTTGTATTCATATGAAAAGAACTCTTGAGTCCCATTTCCACTGGGGGTTTATTGTGTTTTAAAAATGTTTTGAAAATCCTTTGGCCCATTAAAAATTTGCTTCCCACACTTTCTGAGGAGTAAATCGCCCAAAAACGCATTAAAAAGCCCTAGAAAAACAGTCTTGCTCCCGTTTTTGCTGCTACCATGCTTTATCTATTTTGCTTTGGGAACGGTGCCGCAGTATTGGGGAGAGATCATGCCTTTTGGATTGTTCCCCCCCCATTAGCCTTCTGTCCAGTGTCTGTTGCCATTGTGGGTGCGTCATTAAATGGCTGGGGTTTCACTCTTGGAAGGGCAGCCCCTTGCCATCCCTCCTGTGTTATCATTCCCCTCCTCTTTTGTGGTAGGGCAAAACAGAGGATAACATTGCCAAATAAAGGATCAATTTGAACTGTCTGTTTTCTCCCCTCTCCCTCATCCAGATCCAGTCTTTCCTCCATCCTTTCCTATCTTTTTCTTCTTTCCCCTACTTTTGATCACCTCCCACCTGGTTTGGGGCATTGATGGCAGATCTCTTCGCTTGCAGGGAAATATTCTCTTTGGCAAAGCCCTCTTCCCAGCACTTGGGTTTTAAAGCCTAAATCTATATTCAGATCTGGCTGAAGGTGTGTTCTGGGATTTATGAAAAGCAAAGGGGGTAAGTTTACCAAGCTGTGACAAAATCATCCGAGATCTTGCTTTTTTAGATGTTGGAAGTGGATGGAGAATTTTAAAGAGAGAGGGCAAGAGAAAAATCACCTCCCTCAGCCTAGATTTAGCCCATGTTTTGTGCCCGGTGGTGGGGGCACATTATGGTTGATAATTTTCTCTCTCACCCACCATTGGGCGCCAAACATGAGCTAGATCTAGGCTTGGGGGGGTGGGGTGATTTTGTGCATGACTGCAGCATTGTGGAATTGATCCCTGTGGTCATGGGGGATCACTACTTTGCAATTACACAGGTCGTGTCCCCATGCACTATAAAGTCTGAATCAAATCCGAATTTGGCAAGGAACGTCTCCATGCAAAGCCCCCAAACCAGGCTACATGCAGACCAAATTGTTCAAATCCACAATGATTGCCCTGTTCTCACTATGGTTTGGGAGTGAAGTCCTCATTATTTTGGGAACTGAGTCTGCACATGGAGACACTCCTGGACTATTTGGTGTTATTAGGAGGTGGCCTTTCATGTCCTTTGTTCACCGTTCCTTCCTGTGCATTGGGAATTGCTAAACATTGTAGCAGCTTTAGGTTAGCTTTTTAGCTGGCAAACTTCAGGAGCTTCTTGCCCACGATTGGGGAGTGGGGGTGGAATAAGGGTTGCAGGAAGCGGAACCCTTGTGGGAGAACAAGGGCCAGATTGCCCCCTTCATCGCTGCATCTTTTCCTGTCAAACTGGGGCGATCAGTTCTTTTACGTTTGCCCAGCAATTGGATTGTGGAGAGAAAAGGCTCGTTTCTGTTTGATCACTGTTTAAAAATGGCCAGCAGTTGCGATTGGGGAAGGGCCGTTGGGTGGCATTTCCCTGCCCTCGCTACAGTGGGTTGCACAGAGGTTGGTGACGTCAGCCCAGCTCCTATCAGGAGAGAGGGGGCAGAGAGAAAGTGATTCTGTTTCCTAGGGGTTTAGCACAGTTTGCATGGGGACAGGTATATTCGACTTGAGCCCGCACTTTTGTCAATCACATGGGGATGGGTCAATTTGGACTCAGCTCCGTATTTGGACTAAATTCTTTCCAATTCAGACTAAATGGTGTGCATGGGGACACGTTCTCAGTCATCCAAGCGTCTGGGAGTACAAATGAGAGTTTCCCAAATTTGACCCCTGACCCTCAAGTAGCCTAATAACAGTACAGTGGCAATTTAAAGAGAAGTAACAGTTTGTGGAGCTGCTGACTGGATTCCCCTCCCACAAGGAAGATCAGACTTATGAGTCAAAAAGGTGTCTATTGGGAAGGAAGCAAAGAAGGGAGGGAGGGAGGGAGGGAGGGAGGGAGCAGGCAGGCTTTCATGA
>MTQE01002208.1:42940329-42960761 GCA_014337955.1 Aspidoscelis marmoratus
AATCAGACACTTTGTAAAATCACAGCCCATACATCTGATCTTTTGTTACAGTTTCAGTCCATTCTTCCCCTTCATCCCTTTCCCTTTCAGCCAGTGGAGGATTCCTTTAGCTGATAATCACACCTTCTCATTGGCTGAAGGAAACTCAGGAGAAGCCCTAAAAAACCACATGCATTTCCATTTGCAAAAAAGAGGATTACTCCTAAATCGCACAGCGAGAGTTCTTTTGATTCAAGTATGGATAATCTGCATTTTGGGACATTTGATCCTCAGAAACTGCAGATTTGTCTGATCCTGTGGTAGCTGCTAGCTTTGAAAATGAATTCAAAGATCTTTAAAAGTTGAAGGGGGACGCGCCCAATGTTTTCTTTTATTTTACCATTGGATTGCATCCTATTGGGGTGGCTTTAGTTTAATATAGTTAGAACTAGTTAGGATGACAGTAAATGAAGATGGTAAGGGAAGGATTAGAAGTAATAAGCCATGGTTCTCTGACCTATCCTGAAGCGCTAGAGAGTGCAGTAAGAATAGAAGATGACAGCCATTGATCTTCAAGTATAAAAGAACTATGATTTATTGGTGGCTTTCAGGCGTATTTTATACAGTGGAAAATGCTGAGGCTTGTGAGAAAACAAGCAATTCTCAGGCAGTTTTTAGTAATACATTATTACAGTCACAGAGTCAGACAAATGTTGCTAGTGTGGAATCCAGCATACTATGTTCCTTTGGAAAACTGTGGATAGCTCTTGGCAGGCATAAGCAACTTGATAAAAGTTTCAGAATGTGAGGTCACTCTATGTCCTATTGACAAGGGTATGCCCAACTGCCAGAGGAAATAGAATATTTCTCTGCACTATCCATGAGTTGAATTCTTGTCATAAAATCTTCATCTTCATTTGTGGAATGCTTACCAGTAGCATTCAAATTCTGTTTCTCTGCTCCAAAGGCCAAGCTAAATAGGAGTAACTTATTTTTCCACTGAGAACAAACTGGAAATAACTTTCCAAAAATATATTCTCAAGTCTCTTATTGAATGGGGCACCATAATGAATTGCAGGCTGTTTAGCAGAACTGCACTTCAGAAAAGATTTTTCATATCTCTATTGATCCTTTTTCCTTTTGGGAAGGAGAATAGAAAGCTTCAGAGAGAAGAAAAATCGGTGATGAAGTTACCTTGGACATGGTAAAATAATTTGTTTAGCATTTGAATCAGAAAACAGCTTTCTGCAGATCATGGTGGTATTGATTACTGGAGGTTTCATGTTAAATAAAAGTCTTTGGGGAAGGAAAAGAACAGCCATATTGATTAATTCAGCACACATCACTTGAGATAACTCCGGAATGAACAGAGCTGGATAAAGCTTTACACTGGGAATCTACAGTAAGGGAAGAATAAGAGAACCAAGGTTTAGGAATAAGAGGAAGGAAAATGCCAGCACTGCAACTTCTGATGATAAAGACACCATCCATATTGTCACTGCCCCCCTCAGGCAGAAAGTGTGTGAACTTCTTCAGGAAAGACTGAGCTTTGGAGACATATCTGAGGTCCTCTGGCAGTGAGAGGGAACACTGCTGCAGTAGAAATTCAGCAGCAGCAGCAGCAGCAGCAATAACAAAAACGTTTCTGTACAGGTGGTTGAGAACTATGGCTGGAAGTTGTCCATCCTCTAGGTTTCCCAGCAAGTTTGAGCAGACATTTCAGCCTTGGTATCACTACCTCACAGTGCCCCCCAAAGAAATCCACAAGAAGGCAAAGAGGCAATTCTGTAGATGGGAGCAGCAGCAAGACTTTTTCCTTTCCCATCCCTGAAATGGTTTAGAGTCATAGGTTCCAATGAGAACAGGATATGCAGAAATTGTGCTTAACCCCAAGAATTTCACAAATTAATCCACTTAAGAATGAATGAATGAATGAGCAAAGCAGCCTGGATAGTTTTAAGAAAGGATTAGATAAGTTCGTGGATGACAGGTGTATCAATGGTTACTAGAATGGGTGCCTAGGTACGTCGTCCAGGCTGGAGAGACAGGCAAGATGCCTTTCAAGGCCATTTGCAAGGAATTCAAGAGCAGGTGAAGGTTTTGCCTTTGTCTTCTGCTTGAGATGTCCGGAAGCATTTGGTGGGCCACTGTGTAAGAGAGGATGATGGGCTGTGGCCTGATCCAGCTGGGCTCCTCTTATTTTCTTATTATAATGACTGAATAATCAAATAAGCTAATGTGGAGGAATCAAGTGTGTAAATTAGAGAGTCACTGAAGGATGTAGTCTTGGATTAGTGAGGCTCAAATGTATATATCTTAACTCAATGAGACACACATTCATTTATGTGCCACATCTAGTGCTGAAAGTTGCATTTTAATTTTTAAAAATCATTTGAGTACTCTAGGGGTGTTTCCACACTGGGTAGTTAAATCGGTTTAATCACCCAGTTAACACCCATATAAGACACTTACCTTGGAGGCTTCTGCACTGGAGACCTTTTGGAGACCCCTTCCAGGATGCCGCTTCCGCATTTCGGTGAGCAAAATTAGGTCTTCAATCCATCCCTTTGCCTGGATCCGTGTGGAAGCGGCTGCCATGTTGTGGAAGGTGGAAGCAGGCCGGTTTGCCTCCTTCCACCCTCCCCTGTATGCCGCGTGCCGCCTGAAACACACGGTGACTGGCAGCTGCTTGCTGTAGTCCCGTGGCTCCGGGGGCGGCGTTGGTGGCACAGAAATCTGGCAGACCTTTCAAATGGGTGCTGTGGCGATCTGTCCTGCTGGATCCGTCTTTCCCGTGCATGTGTGGACATGTGGGGCCTCCGAGAATGATTCGCTGAAAAACAGATCTTCTTAGATCCATTTTTCGATGGCCAATGCGGAAAGACTGTAGGATGCATGGATGAGCCCTAATGCTCTCTTAAGTATTTCCCAATTTACTTTTGCCTTGGGTATCAGATCTCTAGGTCTGGGTCCAAACTCTGCACTCCTTAGGCTGCACTCAGAAACTCAGAACAGTGGCTATGTCTCAACTTTAAAATAGAAGCATCTCATTCCTAGGTACATGGGGGAGGCACTGCAATTGCTGCTGAAAGTGACACTGCCTCATCTCCAGTTGTGAGTGTGATGTCATTTTCAGTGTTGATTACAACCCCTCCATTGAATGCACCATATCACATTCTCTGAAAATAGCACCTTGGATGGTGATCATGCCTAGTAGTGGGTAGGGGCAATTGTCAAAGTTGTCTACTGCTGCTGCAAATAGAAATGTATTGGAAGAAGTTATGCTATTGGGCACCTGGCCTGGAAAGTGGAGATGTGGCCAATCTTGCTGTGTGTGTTTTGTCTTTGTGTAGGGATTTTAAATAAAAATACAGAAGTGTTTTCAGCATATATGATCTGTAGCCAAGTCAGTGCTGTGAGAGTTCAGAAGAGTGCTGTGACTAGCCCAATGTCACCCATGGCCTCATGGAGAAGTGTGGAATCAAACCTGATATTCCCAGATAACAGACAGGCTCTCTAACCACTAGACCAGCGATGGCAAACCTTTTGAGCTCGGTGTGTCAAAATTCGCAAGAAAACCTAGCTTAACTTGGGTGCTGTGTCACATCTAGAAACATCCATAATTTTGCGATGTTTGTAGCTCTAGTAAAAAAGTTATATTTTTGATATATGTATTTTATTAACAGCAAAACCAAATAATTCTTTACATTAGTGACTTTTCTTGCTTAATCTTCAGTTGAAAGTTGGTATTTCATACACTTCAAGAACAAGCAAGCAGTACACGTCCAGGTGCCAGGATGACCATGTGTGTCACCCAAAAGGGCTTGGTGTATCACCTGTGACACGCGTGTCATAGGTTGGCCATCACCGCACTAGACCAAACGGCAGGCTGGGGATCCTTGCCTATATTTATAATAATTTATAATGACCTACCCTGAGATTTTTGGGTATAGGACAAGATAGAAATATACATAAAATAAAAATGCTCTGATGGTGCAGCTGTGCCAGGCTGGTATGATATCTCCAAAGAAGACCCTGCTGGCAGATCACTGCTGCTTTCACCATGCTACCTGAATTTATTTTGTATAGATTTTTCTAGTTTACAGTATTCCAATATAATGGTAAATCTGTACATAATACACTTAACAATTCAACTACCCACCACTCAACTCATTCAGGTCCATAAATCAAAACTATTTATCATATAATGGAAAGGTTTCTTCCATTTCAATTTTCCAGCTCTTATTCCTTCTTAATTGTTTTATATAATCACATGCTTTTACTCATTTACTTTTTGTTGTATAGGATTGTACATGGCCTATATATATTTGAGATTTTTCATTTAATAAGTCAAACTTCATCACATCTATGACATACTGAATCCAATTCTGGAATGTTCATTTTTCCTTATTATTCCAAGGTAATGTCACAACAGAATGGACTGTCAATTGTGTGTCTTCCAGGTTTGAATCTAAACCATCTAATAGTAACAGCAGATGTATTTCTTTTCTTCATTTTTCTTCTTTTCAAATAAGTATTGTACCAGTCTCTTTCCAAAATTGCTATATTCACATAACTATCAGAGATGGATATATGTTCCTTTTTCTTGATTACAATACCAGCACATTGGCCTTATGTTTTTATTTATATATTTAAATTGACATGGCATTTCATATCACTTGTAAATAAACATCATTTTCAGTTTCCAGATCTGTGCTTATTTGCATTAATATATCCCCTTGATATATCTCTTAATATGATTTCTGTTCATCTGCACATCTCCATCCCAGAAAATAATGTACAGTATTTTCTAGTGCAACTTAACCTCTGAGTAAAAGTTTATTAATTTTCCTTTATACCCTTCTCCCTTCTTGCCTGCCAACATTCATTTAATTATATCCTCTCAATCTGTTTATTCTTTATTCATCAAACTCCTGTTTTCTTTCTTATTAATATAATCAAATATTGCTCTACTTTGTAATTAATTCCTCCAATCCAAAACTTGACCTAGATGTTCAACCATTATCAGTTCTATGTTACTATTATAAAAATCTTCTAGTTTTATAAGCCCTTTATCAAATTCATTTTTGTTCAAGTGTGTAAGGGGATTAAATTTAGAATTGTTACAAATAAATTCTTAAAACTGTTCTAAATTTCTAATGGAACTTTAGCTGGGCCAGTGAAGACTTTAGTTAGCAAACTGATCTTTGCTGTCTATTTTTTATTATGTTTTGGTATTATTTTAATTCATTTAAAATGCACTGTATAGCATTTTGTGACCTACTTTGGAATGTAGACTATAAATAGTTTGTAAGCACTACCTGTGAAGGGTAAGGACTCCTGGAAAGAAGTGTGTTACACATTATTTATTTATTTATTCTTTCCTTCTTTGTGATCAGTCAGTATTGACCATATATATTGATAACAATAATCAAGTCCAAAATTATTTCAAGATAAATAGACACGTGAACATAAGTTAAAGGTAACAGGGTTAAATTAAAAATACATAGAATGGAATAATTTTAATTGTTCTCTCTACAGGAAACTCTGATAGTGTGAATATATGATTTTCTTGCTCTGAAGACTTTTAACGTAAATATTATAACGGTTCTCTCCTGCAGCATTCATTTTTAATCCATCTTCAGTCCACTTTCAGAGAAGCCAGCTGTTTTCTTTAGGAATTCTTTAGCTCAGAAAACCTACTTTGCGGTTAGATAATGTGGAAATAAAATGAGTAGCCACTCTGAAGGTGGACTAATGTTGGATTAAAAATTAGATGTGTACACAATCTCCATGTAGAAAAACTTTATCCTGCATTTCAATTCTGCCTGCGTGATTAGGCAGATAATTCCCTGGAAGAGGCAATATGTGTGTAAACCTCTTCAAAGGCCCTATTTGCACTGTGACTTATTCCAGATTAGGGACCTGGGCTCTAAAATAGGACTAGGATGGGACTGTGGCAAATGGTTTGGGTACCCTTGCCCCATCATGGACCAGGTTACCTGCTTTGGACTGTGCAGTATCCACATGTTAGTGCCTTAATCCACATTAATGACCAGGAAATACACCTCCGAGATGCATTCTCTGACCTTTAATATTGATTAGAGGTGGGGCATGAGTGTCTTGTCTCTTGTCTCAATGCTACCTCTTCTAAATTGCTTTGTTTATTGTTTGGCGATTCAGTCTATGGGTCTTTCTGCACTGCGCAGTAGACTGGATCTGGTCTTGGCCTCTGTGTGTGGATCTGCTAGTGTGGGACCGCAGAGGTACCAAACCATCCAACTTCTTCTACGTTGGATTACATGTAGACCAGGCTAGAGTAGGGATGCGCACAAATTGTTTTTGTATTCTATTCGTATTGAATTGAATGCAAGAAAATGAGTATTTGTTCAAATAGATCCCCTTCGAATGTAGTGGGATTCAAATTCGATACAAATGTTCAGTCCCATATGAATCCCATACATATGCCATAAAAATCCCCTATGAATCCCATACAAAGCTTCATACAAATGCATTGTAATATTCAATTTGAATTTAAATGTCCAAATTCAGCCAAATTTGTAATAATTTTGAAAGTTACAAATATTTGGGCACATCTCTATGCTAGAGTGCTGAAAATGGTCCACAGTGAGCCCAGGACTGATATACTAGACCACAGACAAGAGGCAAGATCCTCCCATAGTGACTCCCCTTGTGTGGGGAACAAGAAACAAAGAAGACTACTGTATTTTCTGGCGTATAAGACTAATTTTTAACCCAGGAAAATCTTCTCAAAAGTCAGGGGTCGTCTTATACGCTGGGTGTTGTCTTCTTATACGGCGAGTATATCCCAAACTCTATATTTTAACTGGAAAGTTGGGGGTCGTCTTATACGCCCAGTCATCTTATATGCCGGAAAATACGGGTAAGTGCCTGAGAATGGTGTGCTTGGTGATCTAGTTGAGAAAAAAAATAATTTATTTTACCTTTTCTTTTCAAAAACATTTCACACTGATTGCTTTACAGTAAAAATGTTCACAAACATCTGTGCCTTCACATTTTTGTGTGCTGTTTTATGAAATCTGGGGATGCAGCATGCTTTCAGATTGTGGACCTCTGGAGAAACAGTTTACAGAAATAAGCACACTTACAAATACCCCTAGGAGACTACAAAATAAAAGTACAGAAAACCATTGCCGTGCTTATGAGAATTTAATAACAATTATAATTACATTTTGCTAATTTCAGAATGCAATCTGTTTTCTTATTAAGTGGTGGAGAGTGGATTAAGCAAAATGCAGCACACAACATCATGGGCCCAACTACTCTAGAATTTTACAATCCAAATTAAACCAAAAACGAAGGTCAGTCTGATTCAGGACTGGTCACAAAGGCGTTTGTTACTACAGGCTGAGGGTACATTCTTCAGACACTTTTGTTTGTGAATTCATTCTGAACCCTCATAGGTTAGCTCTGCTTATTTCCAGCCAGCCTAGAGTACTGGACAAAATCTGTCCCAAAACTGCTCCATTTTCTTTAAGCAAGTTTGGAATGTACTTCTCCACTTGACATGGGCTAGACCAGGGGTCCCCAGCCACCGATCTGTGGACTGGCGCCAGGCCATAGGGGTTTGTTTGCCGGTCCATGCTGCTGCTGCAACAAGCTGCCCTGCCCCACCCCGCCCCCACCATGGAAAAGGAAGCTGGTCCCTGGTGCAAAAAAAGTTGGGGACTCCTGGGCTAGATTACTCCAGGTGGTTTGTTCCCACTGGAATGGTTCCCACCTGGAGCAGTAATGTGCTATTAATGTGCAGAATGCACCATGAATTTTACTAGTGGTTTGTTTGTTTGTTTTTCCTCCTGGTAAATAAAAGTAGAAGTCCTAAATCCTATGTAAAGTCTAATTTAATTATTAAATTCTGAATTTCTTATTGCATCTGTATCTCAAATCATTTAATTTTTGGACATCCTCCCACATATGTAGGATAGATCCTTTGTCTTGATAACCACACTAGCATCTTACTGAAGACTTATTTGATACGTTTGCTATTTTAACTGGTGTCATATGTTACGTATAGTTTATTTTGAAATGTATTTCTCTAATTTTAAAATTAGCTGACTATTCAATGTATTTAGCTAAGTGTGTATCCCATATCTCTTTGTCTATATGATGGCCAAGTTCCTTTCCTCATTTTTTTTGATGCCTGGTTTATCACCACTATCATGCTTGAACATTATATATAGATCTTTGAAACTAGCCCATAAGGTTTTTGTACATAATAACTAAAGATTTTTTCAAAGATCAATTCAGTAGTTGCATTAATTTCAGGTTAGTTTTTGATAAACATGTTATTACCATTATGAAGTTTATATGAAGTCTTTGGGTGTTTTTCCACTGCAGCCCTTAGATCCAGATCTAAGAAGATCCAGATCTAAGGAATGGGTACATTCCTTAATCCGGATCTAGTAGATCCAGATTAAG
This sequence comes from Aspidoscelis marmoratus, assembly GCA_014337955.1. Classification (NCBI taxonomy): domain Eukaryota; kingdom Metazoa; phylum Chordata; class Lepidosauria; order Squamata; family Teiidae; genus Aspidoscelis; species Aspidoscelis marmoratus. The sequence goes on from MTQE01002208.1 coordinate 42,948,769, forward strand.
GGAAGCACCCAATGTATTTCCATGGGAGGTGTAACACCCATTAGCAATGAGTGCTAACACCCCTGCTGTGGAAACAGCTTTGCACCCATGTGGGGAATCTGGATTGACCCACAAGGGGTCGGTCCTTTACCCCAGGTGTTTTGGGGGGGTGGGGGGGCAGTCTTCGAAGCCACTTCGAATTGACTTCGAAGTCATTTTGAAGTCTGTGCAAAATAGCTCTGGAGTGCCTTTGAAGTCTGTGCTGATCTTTGGAGTGAACTTCGAAATGACTTTGGAGTTACTTCGGAGTCACTCCGGAGTCACTTCAAAATCACTCCGAAGATCAGCACAGACTTCAAAGGCACTCCACAGCTATTTTGCACAGACTTCGAAATGGCTTCGAAATGGCTTTGAAGTAGCTTTGAAGTGGCTTTGAAGTGACTTCAGAGCCTAGGTTTAGGGGGAACCCAATGGATGCATCCCCTCCCCCTAGTCTCCTTTGGACCCCATTGCCTGTTTCCAGTGGAAACAGGCTCCCTTTAATCTGGATTTTCTGGCAGAAGACCCCATTGTAGACCCCATTAATGGGGTCTACAGAAAATCCAGATTAAAGGCCAAAATGTGCCCATTAGATCCGGATTTCCCCAACGGCAGTGGAAACAACTGGGTCCCAAATGGGTGCCATGGTGGAAATGGGATCATCTGGCTCACACCCAAATGGGTCCTAAATGGGCGCAAAAATGGGTACTGTTTGACAATGGAAAAACACCCTTTGATTTCTCTGATAAGGTGTTTTAATTGAGCTAGTTTCAAAATTAAAAAGCTTTTTAATAGATTGAGTTCATGTTGTTATATTATTTTGTGCACTTACAATTTTTCATAGTTTGATTGGCTTTAAGGATGACATTGTTGGTAATGACAATTTTTTAAAGGAATAATTTTTCTTTTTCTTGTCTTCCTTTCCTTTTTTAAATCACAAACTTTTTAAATTAATCCTTATATTATTTCTGTGGAAGTCTGTTCATTAGGATTTTCTCATTCTAGATCCATTTGAAGTAATGAAAAGCAAACATGAATAGCTTTATTAGCTTGCATCTAATATACACAGTCAATTAAGTACCAGGCTTGCATATTTGTGCAGCGCCACTATACATGTTCAATTGTGAACTAGTGAAAATTCATTCATTTGCATTTGCATATGGGAAGTGAAAATACACATGCATGGAAAGCTGCTTAGCAGATACTTAAACATTTCACACAAAACTGAGCAGGAGTTGAACTTTCAACCCATCTCTGTAATTCGTTTCTCTTCTTTCTAACTCACTAAACATGCTATGTTGATTTTTGCATTTGTGGGTTGTAAATATTCAAAAAGCAACATGTCCTAGGAGCAATCAAGAGTAATGGGGAGTACCTGAAAGGAAGGGTGGGTAAACAGGCAAGTTCTCATGCAGATGTAAGTCTCACCTCTGCCAGAAAAAGGCACACTGTGTTACAGAGTACTCATCATGCTGTTCATTCTTCAAATGTAAACTGAATGGGGCTGATAATAAGGCATACAATATCAACTATTGTCAAGTCAGATCTTTTGTTCAGCTAGTATTTAATAGACAGTAGCAGGATTTGAGCTAGCAATCTGACGTAAGTGATTGTTAGAGCACTGTTAAAGTAGAGTGGGAGAAAGCACTGTGACGGTACATTAGAAGTAGGAATCCAGCCAGGAAAGGAGTTGGGTCATTAGATGACAATGGACAGAAAGGGGCAATTGAAGAGGACAGAAAGATTTCAGGGAGGCTAAATGTATTCATTTGCCTCTGTATTCTGCACTTGCTGGTGTTCCTTTGATGTTTAGCTTTCTTTGAGTGTTGCCCTGCTAGCAAGGGAGGGTTATATTTTAAATATGTTTGATATATTTTAATTTATGTGACCCACTGTGGGATCTTTGGGTGAATTTGTGTAAATTCTTAAATGAATAAATGTAATAAGGGCTTCCCTTCAGCATATTAGTGCAGATTCTGGGGGTCTGGTGGATGGCTCAATGAAGCTGTCAGCCCTGTGCGCATCAGCAGTGATCAAAGCAAATTGGGTGCTGGGGATAACTGGGAAAGGAATAGAAAATAAGCCAGCAAGCATCATTGTGCCTTTTTATAAATCTAAGTTGAGGTCACATTTAGAATATTGTGTGCAGTTCTGGTGACCGCATCTCAGAAAGGAAATTGTGGAACTGGAGAGAAGTACAGAAAAGGGCCCAATAGGGGTCCTTCTATGAAGTTGATGGGTGGGAGAGTTGGGACCAACAAGAGTTTATTACTTAAGGATGTGGTGATGGCCACTAGCCCAGATTGCATTAAGGAGACTTGGACAATGGCTACTAGAATGGATGCCTGGACACTCAAAGTAGGAAGCCTTTAAATGGAATTGAGAGCACTTGTAGGGAATTGAGCACAGGTGAAGGTTTTGCCTTTTTCTTGAGAATGCCCATAAGCAATTGTTGGTCACTGTATGAGACAGGATGATGGACTAAGTGGGCTGTGGCTCCAGGAGGGCTCCTTCCTTCCTATCTACCTACCTATACCCAAAGGTCTGGATGGGTTACAGCAATAAAAGAAAATATATAATAGATGCACAGTAAAAACAAACCAGTGCTTGAAAGTATCTTTCTCCTGCTCTTCTGTCCCACTGCCTCAGCAGGTGTGGACTTACTTGTTCTGCATTTATCAGGGTGGATAAACTGACCCTCTTTTTCTAAATACAGGAAGAGGCTGGCTTCCCGGGAAGTTTCCTGCATTCAAGAAAGCATCCATGACTGCAGTCTTTGTGCAGTTATGACAGCAGCAAGAACACAAATAACGTCCTCATGCAAAGCCCATCTGAGTATCCGAGTGCAGCAGCTTCCTGATATTTAACAAGTTTCTAGTGAAATCTGGGAAGTTTGCCACAGGTTCTGATGGCAAGCCTCATGTGGCCTCATGTGCTACAAAAGACTTGCATTTGCTCTGTGATACTGCCCAGACACAGCTTCATTTTAACAGTACCAAACCATTCAGTGCATGGAGAAAAATATTATTTAAAAGACCAATAAGGAAATGTTTTGTCAGGAATGAAATATTGGGTGTTTTTCCACTGTCAAAAAGTACCCATTTTTGCACCCATTTAGGAGCCATTTGGGTGTGAGCTGGATGATCCCATTTCCACCATGGCACCTATTTGGGACCCGATTGTTTCCACTGCCGCTGGGGAAATCTGGATCTAATGGGTACATTTTGGCCTTTAATCTGGATTTTCTGTAGACCCCATTAATGGGGTCTACAATGGGGTCTTCTGCCAGAAAATCCAGATTAAAGGGAGCCTGTTTCCACTGGAAACAGGCAATGGGGTCCAAAGTAGGCTAGGGGGAGGGGATGCACCCATTGGGCCCCCCCTAAACCCTGGCTTCAAAGCCACTCCAAATTGACTTCGAAGTCATTTCAAAGTCTGTGCAAAATAGCTCCGGAGTGCCTTTGAAGTCTGTGCTGATCTTTGAAGTGAACTTCGGAGTGACTCCGAAGTCATTTAAAGTTCACTCTGAAGATCAGCACAGACTTCAAAGGCACTCTGGAGCTATTTTGCACAGACTTCGAAATGACTTCGAAGTCAATTTGAAGTGGCTTCAAAGACTGCCGCCCCTGCCCCCTGAAACACCTGGGGTAACGGACCGACCCCTTGGGGGTCAATCTGGATTCCCTACATAGGTGCAAAGCTGATTCCACAGCAGGGGTGTTAGCCCTAATGGGTACTACACCTCCCATGGAAACACATTGGGTGCTTCACTTAATCCGGATCTACTAGATCCGGATTAAGGAATGTACCCATTCCTTAAATCCGGATCTTAGATCCGGATCTAAGGGCTGCATTGGAAAAACACCCATTGCGTGTGGTGACCTTGCAACAATTTTTGCATGTCAGATAGCCGTAACATAGTCAACATCATCTGGAACAGGAGGGCTTGTGAGAAGCTGAGATCAATACTTATACCTTGGCACAGTTTCACTGCAGGATCAATCAGAATGCAGAGTTTTGCTTCTCTTCCACTGTTCCCTTGTTGCATGAATTAAAAGCTGAAACAATTGCAAACAATATGTATGTAAAGTAATGTTGTTCCCCCTCATCCATCAACATTTCTTCTGACAGATTTTGGTATAGTTGTTAAGCAGGCACCAACAGAATATATTTGTGATGCTGCAGATTATTGGAACATCATGCATGCATGCATGCAAGGAATAATAGTTCTGGAGAGTTAGATTTGTGAAAAAATCCAAGCTGCAGTCAATGTGTTATGCTTTAATCACTCCTTCAGTGTAGAATTATCTATGGGTATTCAACAATTTGATATGTTAAAAACTGCTAAAGATATTTCCCTGGCAACAGATATTTGAATAATTGCAGCAATGTTTTTTCTTACTATAATGCATGATGGTAAAGCTGGTCATTGGTAAAGAGGAAAATTAAAATTAGATGTCTTTGAATAATGGACCTGAAAGTGATTACTGATAATATAATACATTGCCAGAAGGTCAAATTGATTAGTTCTGGATCAAATAAAACTGAAGGTAATCATTAACTAGAAGCATTTATATTTTGACAAATGATATGAGAAAATGAAGGCCTACAAAAACCATATATAATATACTTGGCAAGGGGTAGAAAGTAATAAAGGGGAATACAGAAGACAAGGTAGATGGATGGGATGAAAGGAATTATTAGAATGAGATGTTACAAAAGACAGGTGAACATGGGAACCCTTTGTTCATATGTATAAACTATGGGCCTTTCTGAAAGAACCCTTAATCCAGATTAAGGACCTTTTTGCACCAGTGACATTAAGTTCAGGGACAGTGGCTGGCACTGTGAGTGCGGACATTGTCCCCAACTTATCTATGGGCTGTTGCAGTGTGGATGGTCCACCCCAGACTGTCCAAATCTCCATAGCCACAGCTGCCCTACCTGGCATCCACACAGCATTTGCACCAGGAAGCTTACTGCTCCATAGCTACGGAGGATTGGGGCACTCTTGGATGTTCTGGGAGGGAGGTGATGGAGCTGCATGTGGACATAGGACCCTGGAACACCCTGATCTGTGCACAAGATGTAAGTGAAGAAAGGCCCTAATGATCAAATGGGTGGAGCAGTTTTCTAATGAAATTAGGCTGCAATGTCTAAGCTTCTTCAGCCTTGAAAGACTGTGCTTAAGAGATGACCCGACTGAAGTATATAAGATCATTCATGATATGGAAAAGGTGGATTGAGAATCCTTTCTCCCCCCCCCCCCGTCCGCCACTAATAGAACCAGAGGGCACTCTGATGGGCAGGAGGGTTAGGACTGACAATAAGTGTTTTATTTTTTCATGTAAAGGATCATTGGTCTATGCAGTTTACTACCAGAAGGAGACGGATTGTTGACAGCAACTAGCCTGGGTGGCTTTAAGAAAGGATTAACAAATTTGTGGAGGTCAGGTGTATGGATGGCTGCTAGATGGAATGCCTAGTACTGCCTCCAGGTTGAAGGGACAGGCAGGATGCCTATAAACAAACAAACAAACAAACAAAAACATACTATTTGTAGGGAGTTGAGAGCAGGTGAAGATTTTTCCTTTGCCTTCTGCTTGAGATGCCCAGAAGCAAGTGGTAGTCCACTATGTGAGATAGAAAGCTGAACTACTGAGCAGGACTTTTCTTTTGTTCTTTGGAGGTAAAGAATATTAAGCCTGAAATGATGCCACACTCTGGTGTGATATTTGAGCTACGAAGGGTTTATATTTATTTAAAGGAAGGCCTGTAGCAGTGAGGTGTAACACAACGCAATTGTACTGCTGATGGCTGAGCAGTAGCTTTTATTTCTTAATTTCCCTCTTGCTTGCCACACTTCTCTGCCTGTCTGAGTTCTCTGTTCATTCCTAATTTTGTCTTCCTCCTTCTCCCTCCTTTAGCTAATAGAAATTGCTTTGTTCAACTTAATTTCACTCTTGAATGGGTTGAAAAGGGTTTATTTTCTATGCAGCCCATACGCAAAAAGAATAATACAATAATCATAATAATATATTAATACAGTAAAAAAAAAACAAAAAAAAACCTTTTCCCCAGGAGAGATGAAAACAAGTCATTTTGTTCTTCATGCAGAAATGACTTGAGAACTTAAAAAGTAAAAAAGGTGTTCTTCAAAATGCAATGATTTGTTTCAGGCTTTCCTGTGTTCTCAGTTATGTACTAAATATAATTATTTAGGTCAGCGAGAGCCTACTTAAGATAAGAAAAGCATCAGAGAAAATCAGATCAATGGCTGAATTCATATGGGGCTTTTATGGCACATTGAGGGCACGGTGTCTGCTTGACTGTGTGCCTTCATTGCGTCTTAAATGGAGTTTTTCCTGCTGAGATGCCAGACCTTCCTTTCCTTATACTACTACATGTGCAGTTAAAGTGCTGTAGCGGCAGAGGGGATTGAAGATTTGGAGAACCCTTCAAGTTGCCTTGTTGCAGACACTGCCTGTTTTCAAAGACATGGAATGACCTCCTGCTTTGATAAGAAGGCAGGGGAGGCCTTTCTCCTCACCCGACAAAAAGACTTTCTTCACCTCCATTTGATTAGGGAGAGAAGCTTGCTCCCCCCACTGCACCAAATATCATTCTACAGTCAATTGCAAGGAGAAGAGGGCCTCTCACTCAAGGATTGGATCTTATTTTACTTTTACATCCAACCAGTTAGGGATGGGGCATGAAGCTCTCCTCCCCTCACAAATGGCTGTAGAATGACCCACTGGAGCAAGGAGGGGGGGAAGGCAGTGAAAGGGAAGTGAGCTGTGGAAAAGAGAACTGCTTTCCTTTAGGGTGACAGGGGACGGGTGCTTTCCTTAAAATGTCCTTCCTCACTTGTCCAGATTCAGCCCAATGCAATCTCATGCTTTTACCTGCTGAATGGATCGATCTAGTTTATTTATTCAGTATGTTTTTATCTTCCCCATCTTAAGTCTACATATTGCTAGACATCTCCCTCCCCTCAGGTTTACAATTGAAAAAGCCACAACACATGAAGAAAAGTGGATTGGGAGGGAGGAGTAACCAAGCAGAAGGCAGGGGTGGGAAGACTTTGTTTGCTTATTAGTGGAAGGGCAGATAAAAAGACCATGGACTGTCATCTTGCCACCCACTTCTATAGTCTGATGGTAGAATGATTGCTCTGGGTGACAGTGATGGAGGAATATGTTGTTTGTCAACAGTAGGGAAGATGGAGAGTCGTTATAGTGCAGTGATAGCGAACCTTTTGAGCTCAGTGTCACAACGAGAAATAAACACCTCTCCAAGGATAATATCTCTCTCCCCTCATTGAAAGTAGCCCCTTAAATAAACTCTCCACTCTATCAATAATAGCCCCTTTTAGAAATTGAGGTAATATTCCCCAATCCCCCAATTAATAGCCACTTTATAGAAATATAGCCCCCTCATTGATAATAGCTCCCTTAACCTTCCCCAAACACAAATCATTGGCAAAAGAAATACAGACTAAAAAAATTAAAAGATACTCACCTGTTCTCCTTTGCTGCACACAGATCTTCAGTCCTCTAGCTGCTGGGAGCACAGATGCACTGTCCGTGACCCGTTGGTGCGATGACATTACACTATCGTGCCTCCTATGCCAGGCACAGAAAGTGGGTCTCTGTTCCTGTATCTTGTAGGCTGAAAGCCAGAAGCGGCCTCTGGCCTACAAGATGCCAAACAGCAGCAACATGCCCAGGTGTGTCACCAGTGACACATGTGTCATAAGTTCACCATCACTGTTATAATGTCATCCTGCCTTCTTCTCCAGCCCAGCCCTCTGTGTATGGTCCATACCCTCTGCCCCTGTGGTCTCTGCTCCTCAACAGGTCATAGTAGTTGAGGTTTTTGACTGTTCCCAGATAGGGTGTAAAACCTGGAATTATCCCAGAGCTACTTTGAGGTTGTCACATATATCCTTGGCAATCCCAGCATAGTCCCAGAATATTGGAGTGATATCCTACAGTAGTGTTATTATGGAAAAATCAACCCCCAACCTCGGAGCATGTACCTTGTCTGGACATTTGTTTGTGTGATATTTCATCTTGGGACTGGTCACTGTGGGTGTGCAGGACCAATCAGCTGTGGTCAGTGCACATGCATGGGGCAATGATTGCAAACCTCTGAGTATTTTGCGTCATCAAAATATTTGGATGTGTATGTTGCACCATCACAGGAGCCAGCATCTAAACAAAGTGCTCTGGCTTTTCCCACACCATCTGGGCAACAGGTGTTAATTCAGACTTTCTAAGTCCCTGTTCTTGAGCCCAGGTGGCTAAGATGTTTCACCACATGAGTGATACTTGGAAGGTAAGTCTTCACTCCTGAACAGAGGAACATCATTTTTACGGCTCCTGGACAAGGTGGATTCCCTAGCTTGTGGATTCTGAGGCCAAGGAACTTTCTTTCCTTGCCTCTGGAGTTGGGCTGGACCATGGTGGAGCAAACTGTTCCTCACCAACTGGCGCTCGAGACTGGTCTTTACATTGTGCCCTAAGGTGCATAATGCAGAAACGGCCTATGTGTCTAGTGAGAGAAACGGAGGCAGTCAATGTGGATATGGTCCCCCCCCCAAGAGAAGTTTGACTATCAGAGGGTCACAGCTCTCCTCTGTCTCTCACAGCCCCACCCACCTCACAGGGTGTTCTGTTGTGGGGAAACAAACAGAAAGCTTTGTCAGCCGCTTTGAGTGCCCTTAAATGGGTGAGAAAAGCAGGGCAGAAAAGCCAACTCTTCTTCTTCTAGTCCCTTGAAGTCAGCAGAGAGAATTGAGGTTCAGGCCTGTACTGTACCAGATTGCAACTCTTCAGTGATTATTTTTCCCCAGTGGAGTAAATGATGGGGGATTAGAAAAGGAAAATCTGCTGAGTGAAAGAAGAGCTAATTTCACCCTAAAGTTACCACCTTAATTGAATCAAGAGGGATTTGCAAGTACAAGTCAACTTTGTCATTTTGCTCTCCTTGTAGACTCTGTTTAGGACTTAAAGAAACAGAAGAGTAAAATGATGCAGAACAGTTGAATATCAAACAAAATGCATTTTAATGGGAAAAGATCAAGACTGTGATTTGGTAATTAAAATTTAAAGGCAATTAAGATGTACAGGCAAATGTCATTCAGAAAATATTGGCTCCGTTGGGCATTGCAAAAAAAGAAGCAGCAGCAGTTCCAAGTGCTTTAGAGAAGGTACTGTGTGCCTCTCACGTTCTTGTGACATCTCTATTCCTTCTTCTCTAGGCTAGAATGTCCATGGGGTGAGGGGAACAGACAGGCCTGGGAACAATCCTACCTCTGAACCATCTGTAAGCTGTCTCTGAGCTGCCTTACACTCTCTCGTTGTGCAAGCTGAACCATTAAATGCATCACTACTAGCCTTCTACATAAGCCCTTTCTGTATTGGGCCCTGAGTGTGCCTGCCATAGTTTGCACTAGCATGTGGATGGCAGGCCCCTATTCTGGGATATATCCCAGAATAAGGCCATGCATGGAAAGGCCAGGCCCTACTTACAAGAAAGAAATGAATAAAAACAGTGCAGCTCCTATAACAGGAATAGTGAGTGAGGCAGAAAATAATAAGTTCTTTTTTCTCCTCCTTAAAGAACCCTGATGACAAACTTCCAATGCATGAGTTCTGGAGCCATTTTGCCTGGTATATAATGACAGAGGATGCGAGGGAGGGTCAGAAGTTCTGTCTTGCAAGTACACTAAGATCACAGTTAATAAAATCATGAACAGTGTGGTATGATGGCATTGTCCAAAAAACAACACTCTAAATTCACATAAATTTGTTTGTATGCATGTAGAAAGTATGTGTGAAAGAGAATGTGGCAACAGTGGAATTATTACTATAAAATGACGTCTGTCGTCTGCGTGGCAACCTCTGTAATCTGAAATAAAGCAACAGCACCATCTAGAGCAGAGGTGCTCAATTTGCAGACCTCCAGATGTTGCTGAACTACAACTCCCAGGGAGACTTTGCAGTTACCTCTGAGAAAGTCTGGGGACACGTCCGCACCATGCAGAGCTGCTTCTGTGTCAGGAGAGTGCCAGAGTGTGCTCCCCACATATATCGTGGTAGAGCAGATTTTGTTGCCCTACAATTCTACCAGTGGCCAAATTGGGACAGCACAGGCATGATTGTGTGCTGCATTGCCTGGTCACCATGGCAACTATGCTATGCATGCGTGTTGGCACCATTGCTGCAGCTGCACAGTCACCTCCTTAATGGAGGTGATTCACACTTAGCTGGTGTGTAGTTAAGTAGTTAAGCTCTGGCTAAGTTTTGAATGCTTTGGGCATCCTGAATTCCACAACTTTGCTTCCCTGGGAGGGCTCCGAGAGTACAGCTGCCAGGTAGGGCTGGCATGGAATGCTGGGAGCTATAGTTTTGGAACATCGGGGGCGGGGGCGGGCTCAGGCTGATTTTGAGTTAGTGATTCACAGCTCTGGTTAGGGTTCTCAAGCTGTTCTCAAGTTTCTACACCTGCACTTGGAGGACCTCACACTCTATGCTCAGCAACAGTAGGTGCATACACAAATGCAGTGTATTCACCATAGTGAGGTGTGTTCACCAGATGCATACACAAATGTGGTGTGCTCACCATGGTGACAGACTGTTTTGGTGTACAAAAAGCAACCTCAGAGTCTCATCTTGCATGCTCAAGTTTTCAGCCTTGGTAAGTGCATTTGTGTTTGTATGCCTGCTGCTGATCCCAGCCATGTAAGCACTGTAGTCTTTGATGTTTCTGAATGGGAATGTTTTTCTCAAGGTAGCCAATGTCCCCAAAAACGGACCATTTCCCATGTTCAGGGAAGCAGGACTGTGTTATTTGGTCCAAAAATGAAGATCAAGGTAAGATCTGTGGTGGCAATATGGTGGAAAGACTGGGAATAATTGCTGCCATTGTCTTTAATCCTGCTCTAATATATGCTGATGTCATGATGCTAGCTCGGAAATTGTGAGGTTGTGTGGAACCCATGTGTCACAAGGCTGGAGGAACACTATGCAGATCCTCCCTTGGAGTAGACATAGTTGAAATGTAAGTCCTGTAGACTACAGATGTGGGATGCTCTTCAGGGAACATCATGGAAGATCATTTTCTGAATGGTAGCCTGTTTTCAAATTTACGGTGAAGCTGAAATGAACATTCAGGAATATTCTAAATTTGGCCAGTTTTGGGGCTATATTATTTATTTATTTATTTATTTATTTATTTATTTATTTATTTATTTATTTATTATACTGTATACATTCCAACCAATCTTTAAATTAACCAATTAACATTGTATTTCTATTTTTTCATTCTTTCCCCTCACCGTTCCCCAGTTCCCTCCCATCCCCGGCTTTGGTTGGCCTTCATCTTAATGACCCATTGGAGTAAGCTGGAGATTATATTTACAACTCCCTGTTGGACCATGTACCCTTTTCTTTCATCCTTTTAAGCACATTTTTCCGTTTACACATCCTGGGCTGTGTTCACACCTAAATTTTAATCCAGTTTTAGTCCATCTTCAGAATGGAGGAACAAATCAGGAAAGCAAACAGTCATTTTTGTTCTGCATTGTCTAACTCAAAGGTGTATCTTCTGAGTTAGGTAATGCTGAAATAAATCAACTTGCCACTCTGCTGATGTGTTCTCCCATTCTGAAAGTGGCCTGATGCTGGATTAAAATTTAGGTATGAATACAGATATGGAGTATCTCCATGGTAAACCTACCTGCTGCTCACTTTTCTTTTGTGAATTATGAGGTAAAATGTTACCAAGATGATAAGCACTGTAAAACCTTTTTTAAAAATTGAATACACTTTTAAAATATTACAGATGTATGAGAAAATGTGAAAAAATGAATAGTTTTAACTATGACCTTTAGGAAAAAGAAATGGAGGAATACCAAGGAAAAAGTTCCAGCTTGGGTGAAGTGAAAGCAGGAGCTTTTCTCAGAGCAC
>MTQE01002208.1:42965828-42977103 GCA_014337955.1 Aspidoscelis marmoratus
GGAGGTCCCCTCCAACTCTACCATTCTATGATTCTATGATTCTATGTGAAAGCGATGGAAAGGAAGAGGCAGAAATCCAAAGGGCGAATTATTTGTTTATGGCACTCATTACCTGCTTCCTGTCTAATTCAAGGTGAAACATGTTATTCTCCTCATTTACATTTTATCTCCACAACAACCCTGTATAAAGCAAATGTCAGATTTAAAATCTGCACTATCATTTTGGATGTGGATTTTTATTCCAGAACTTGAGACGTGAGCTGCTTTAGGAGGCAGCTCTATAAGGTACCTGCCGGTGGTGTTTGCCAAGCGAATTCCCTTGCAAGCTATGAAATGGTATTAAGAGCTGAACAGTGCTTTGGGCAAATATTGTTGAACACTAAGCAGTATTACATGCCAGCTATTAGATACAACGACAGCTCAGCTCTTGAATATTAAAATAAAGCATTCAGGGTAGATGCAGATAGCTAACATGAGATCAGTCAGAAGATTACCTGGAGAACTGTCAACATAAAAATTTGTAGGGGAAGATTTGGGGCACATTATAACAAATGCTTTTTTTTTGTGTGTGTGAACCCATGTTCTTCAGTCTGCTTGTTGCTTAAAAATAATCCTCATCAGGTGTGTTTGCATTCATTTGACATATGCAGAAATGTAGTCATAGTTGCATTTTGGCCAAGCATCCAGGAGTGCTCAGCCCTAAAACTGGGTCTTCAGAAAATGGCCTCTTTACACTATTAGAACATTTCAGCTAAGGCAGTATATGTTATTGAAGTGGCCTAATTCTATATGCTTAATGGAAATACATTTTTGGCATCTTGTAGAGTGCTGGCTGTTGCTGTCGCTGGCAGAGAATGTATCCTTTGTTCTTTGGGAACAGAAGGAGGAGAAGATGGAAGAAACAGCCGGAGGGATTTATTATATGGGTTTGTCTTTTCCCCACCCAGGAGAAAAAACAGAACCAAAGCCGGAACAAAGTGGTGATCCGTAGCAATGTTATGCATATAAAGAAACCGAGGGAGCAGAACTGAACAATTATACATGAAATGAAGATATGTGGCCTTTGTTGGATTATGATGTATAGCTTTATTCTCATGACTCTTGCTTTGAGCCTGAGCCTCTCTATATCAAGTAGCCAAGGAAGAAAATGATGCTGCATAGACCATCAAAACTTTGCTCGGAAATCAAGGGCTTGTAGCTTGAGCTAAAATGGTCACAAAACCATAGACCATAAGCCAAAGGAGTAGGTCTTATCTGACTGAGGGTGCTTCCACACAGGCCTTTTAATACCCATTAAGCACACATTCAGAGACACGCGTCCGCATACCTATTTAGCAACACTTCCGGTGAGGCGCTTCCGCACAGCAACACCCATTAAGCACACATTGGGAAAACCGCGTCCGCACAGGTGGGTCTATTTAAGATGGTTTCGGCGCAGCATGTCCGCACAGTAACACCCATTAAGCACACATCGGGAAACCCGTGTCTGCACAGGCGGGTCTGTTTAGCACACTTCCCCTGACGCGTGTCCGCACATATCTGTCTCTAATGTGTGCTTAATGGGGTTTAACTGCACACCACATTCGAGGGATGTTTGAGGGCTAAAACCGGATTAACCGAGCCCGCAGCCGCTTACGGGACGGGGGGAGAACACATGAGGCGGGACAGGAAGGCGCCATGTTGGCTGCGGGAACGTGGGGCGGGGCTGACAGCGGCGGGCAGCGGGCAGGGCTTGGGCGCCAGTCTGCCCTGAAGCCCGTCCCCCTCACTGGCAGCGGCGGTCCGTGTAACCTGGCCGCGGCCGACGCCGTCGTGGAGTTGGCTCATGGCTGGGCACCCAATGTGGGGACTCGTCAGCTGAGCTGTGCTTGCTTCCTGACAGGTTTGGGGCCAAGTCCCCTCCACGTGTGCAGCTCTCCCGCTGCATGCCCGAGCAGGACGGGGGGCTGAGCCTGGGGCGCACAGGGTGGGTGGTGCTGCAGCGGCTGCCTGCAGCCGGACCAGGATCGGGGTCCCCACGCCCCGCGTGCCCTCAGGGGCCACAATGGGATGCACGGCCACCGGTGCCCAGACAGCGGGCCGTGCCAGTGAGTTTTCAGCACGTGATCGCTCGTGCCCGGAGGCACATGCTTGCCGTGTCCCGATTGGCCAGCGTGGCGCCCATGCCGGCCCGATCATGGCTGCCGTGGGCAGTCCGTGGTGCCGCCTAGACTATCGCACCAGGCGCGGGAACCATCGTGGTGGCGGGCGAGGTGTCAGCGGGGTCAGTCGCCACCCGTGGGTAGGAGGCCCTGGCGCCCTGGCAGCGGGGGGGAGAGTGGCGCGGCCACTATTGGTGGGGGCGTGGCCTGGGCCTAGTATTAAATCGAGGCCTGGCCAGCCGCTGGGTGTCTATCATGGCAGAGAGCTCGCTGGAGGCCACCCGCGGCTTCGATTGCTGCCGCGAGCCCCGTCGTGGGCCGCGCGGCGGGTGTACCCGCCGTTCTCTAGGCGGCGGGCTGTGGCATCCCGCTGGCTGATTGTGCCGCGCTGGCCGAATCTGTCAAACAGCGTGTCACGCTACCGGCACTTGCGTCGCCATGCCTCGACCACGCCTCCTGGGTGGCGCGGCCCGTCGGCGGCGCCGACAATGGCAGCTGCCAATCACCGTGAGTGACAGCTCCCTGCGCCAATCACGTAGCTCCCCGAAGACCTCCCCGCAAATCCGTGTTACTGCGTCCGCACGGCGCGGGCCGAATCCGTCCTCCGCTGGGCCCCTTTCCCACGCGTGTGCGGACACAATCCGTGCAGATAGATCCGTATATTCTACATACAGATCAACCGGGATCCGCTTCCAGCAAAACCGGTTCGGCGGGAACTGCTTCTATTATATCTGCATCTAGGCTTATCCGGATTTGCGACATCTGCATCTACTAGAAACCGTCGTAAACAAATCCCCCTCTTTTCTAAACCGGTTTTCCTAAATCCAGGTAAGATAGATCCGCATTTATTTGCCCCTGTGCGGAAGCAGCCTGAGGGGCTAAGTGAGGATTAGTATGATGATAAGGCAGATGTTTGCTATAGCCAACAGTCAGAACAACTGGTAGAGGCATTGCAAGTTCAGAGTCCTTCTAATGCTGCTAATCTGGATGGGCGAAAAACATTTGTCATGTTTGCAGTTTGTACAAATTTGCATGAATTTGAACATTTGTGGACAAATTGAAAGGGGCCTATATTCATACCTTCTCCTTTGCCTGTGAATTGAATATATCTGGCCTTTGCTCTACCTGTGTAGAAACTTCAGCAAGGGCTGAATCTGGATTAGGGAAGACTTAGAAACACAAGGGCCATGTATTGTCTCTCTGAGGTGCCTCTTATGTTTTATTTGAATATAGTCTGAGGAGAATTTGCCCTCTTATGTGCTTACAAACTGACAACTTTCCTCACAGTGGCATTTTATTCCAAACAAAGCAAAAATGATCAACAGTGAGAGGTGGCAGCTTTCTGCACTAAAAATGGACTATCATGCTATTGGCAAGTGCTTGTGAAAGGAATCATTTAAAAACAAAAACCCCAGACATGCGCTGCCAGTTCTTTAGTCACTTGAGTAACACAGTTTCTAGGTTGCTGAGGCTATGTTCCCATAATATCTTATTACTTCAACTTGACTGTGGCCAAAGGTAAGACCTAAGGACCCCGCTGGCCTGAGCCAACTTGGCAAAGTTGCAGTGACTGTTGCTGTTTAGATATCCTCCACTTTGTGTGATATAATGGGAAATGCAGAGTGCATTGGCAGCAAGCGAAGTGTCACTTTGCAATTTATTGTGTATTTTACATTAGATTTGTCCAGAAAATCAACCAGGTGTTTTTTTTAAACACACTACTATTCCACTTGCCCCCTCACTATTACTTTTGGTAAAAACATATACATGGGCACTTCTGCATTTGCAAAGGTCATGCCCACTGAAAGTATGCTCTATCTACATTGGATGGAGCAGCCAAAATGGCTGCCTAACACAGGATACTGGCAGAGCACTTTTAGAAGAAGGAGGAGTAGGTTTTTCTAGCCCACTTTTCTCATCCATTTTAGGGGACTTTATATTCTTCTCCCCACAACAGGCACCCTATGAGGTAGATGGGGCTGTGAAAACTCAGAAAGAGAGCTGTGACTAGCCCAAGGTCACCCAGCTGGCTTCATGGAGAAGTGTGGAATCAAACCCTGTGACTGTGAGATATGAGTCTGGCATTCTAACCATAAGACCAAATGGATGGACTAGAACAGAACATGAATGTGTGCAGAAGGGTTTGGTTTGCCTCTAGAATGGGTCTCCTAGGGCTCCATAGGCCAGGAACCTACATTCCTGGGCCATAGGAGAAACGGGATGCTAGCTCCAAAGATCATGTGATCTTCAATGCCAGCAAAGCAGCTGTCCAGAAACAGTTTTTCAAATGTGGATGGCTGTACAGTTGGCCCCCTTCAGCTGCTGGCCCATTTCATCTTGATATGGTCTTGCTGGATTGGTACAGCAATGGTGGAAACACCCTAGGTTTTCACATAGTTATGGCTTAGAAAAACTCCCCGCCTAAAAATGTGTTTCTCAGTGAGACTAAAATGAAAAATGTTCATTTAAAGAGAAATTGCCCACAGAAAGTATTGAGCAAATATATACAGTATATAAGATGCACTTGCTTTTTCTGGGGAATGGGAATGTCCTTTTCCCACAGATCTAAGGCCCTGTCCCCAAAAGACTTATTAGCCCCTCTCGGCTTCCTCTGCCGTCACTCTGTTATAGCTGACTTTAAAAGTCCCCTCCACTTCCGGAATAAGCGTCCCCATGGTAGCCGCGATCTAAACGGACTTTCCGTCCCCAAGGAAGCCTGTTTCCTTTCCCCGCATCTTCCCCCCCCGCCCCCTCTCTTGTTAAAAGGAAAAATAGCCAGATCTCCGTCTCCTGAAACGGCTTCCTGCCCCTAGCAAAGGCAGATGATCGCTCATTCATTCACTTTCAGCACTTACTTTCACTCAGTTCTCTGTTAGAAAAGGCTTTCCGTCCCTGCAAAGTCAGCGGCTGCAGGCATTGGCAGCGCAATCCTTCGCTCATTCTCTTTTAAGGCTTTCACAGATCACTGATAACAATGTTGCAATTCTGAGCAGTTCTGGCTCTTTTTACAAAGGAAAGGAAGCGAACCTGCTGCATTTCTCAGATGTGTGAATGCTTTTTGGCTGTGTGTGCAGGCAAGCAATCCCCGCCCCTTTTGCCATGGAGCGTCCTCAAGGCAGATATAGCGAGCAAAACTCGCGAATCGCCGAAAGAGCGCTGGAACTCTTCTTTAAAGTGCACGTATTTTATCGTGGGTGTCTCACTTTCCTAAGCTCCCTAAGCGCCTTGTAAAGCCTGGAATGGGGCCGTTCAGAGGCAAAAGAAGAGTTCCAGCAGACTTTCAATTGCATGGGGACAGGGCCTAAGACAGGTAATTAAATGACTAAGTAGCTACCACATGGCAAATTGTTTGGTGTACAACTCTACCTGAGAAAATTGTTTGGTTTACATTAACTACACACCAGGTTCATGAAAGTGTGGTGTTTAAAGCTAGGAATATATTTGGAAAAGGGCTGAGGAAAGTCTCTTCCAAACAGCCTCCTCACATGTAGTTCAGTCAGGCAGGTGCAACTTTCTGGTTTATCCTTACACAGTGTGCTAGCAAATTGCAGTTTAATTGTACCCTGTGTAAGCAAATACTCCTTGTGTCTGTCTCCTATAGTTCAGCTTCACTGAATGATCCCATTGCATCATGGTGTAAATTCAGTATTAGCCTGTCTTCTTTCAGACAGCGAAGAACAGGGAGCTGAACAGCCTTGGCATCTGAACGTAGAACATGGGTTATTAGGGTTTTATGCACTCCAGACCGATCGGTCTTTTCAGCAGTTGAGGCAGGCAGTCATAAATCTTTAAAAGTGCAGCATTCCTGCTGCAAGATATCATTTGATTTAAGGTTACTATAGCTTGAGATTGCCATTTTATTTATTTATTTATTTATGCCCTGCCTTCACTCCAGTGAGCTCAGTCAGAAGTAACACTGTGAAGCAGGTCAGAAGGGGGGGGGGAGGAGGCAGTAACTGGCCCAAGAATGTCCAGTGCACTTCCAGGACTAAATGGGGATTCAAAGGGCCCAGATGATCAGAAACACACAATCTATTCTGAGATGGAGATGGGTTACCCTTAGACAGCAGCAGCATTGTCTTCACTTCAGTGCCTGTTCCTGTCTAGCCTCTGCCCCTGCTCCAAAGCTCACACAAGCTTTACAGTTGGCCTTGGAAGGTTCTGATGATCAAGAACAAAAATTCCTGGCTTTGGAACCCCCAGGGGGTCTATTTTGGTAGTGTAATTTGCTGCAGTGCCAATATGGGCCTCTCAGTAATCCAAAATATGGCAGCAGGCACCTTCTGAATACCTCCGTGATATGGACAACTCATGCTAGTATACCTATATACCTCAATATCAAAGTCTTCCAGAGGATCAGATTCAAAGTCTCCTGATCGGAATCACATGCCATCACACTTTTACTAACATGCAAAAGATAGGCCCATAGTAGAAGAAAGATCGAAAGAGAGGTACTACTAGGTAAAATGTCTATAGATCTCTTGGACTGAGCCAATAGGACGAGGACTCAGTCCGTCCTGGCATCTCAGGACTAGGGGTGTGCACAAATGCAATTTTTTGGATTCAACTTGAAAAGAATATCCGAAAATTTAAATGTTTAAAATCGAATGTTTAAAATTTGAATGTATTCACACTCCATTAGAATACATTCAAATCTATTTGTGCAAATTTTCAATCCGTATTTGCAAATACGAATGTTGACCACATTGATATGTACCCATAATGGAGTAATATTCTCTTTGCAAATGTTTTTGACATTTGAAATTGCTTAACAATCCACAGATTCAAATATCTTTATTGCTATGATCTGGAGATCTTCATCATAAGGGTGTTTTTCCACTATCATTAGAAGTACCCATTAAGTACCCATTAATGGCATTTTTGTACCCATTAATGGGTACTGAATGGGTACTTCTAGTGACAGTGGAAAAACACCCAAAAATAAATCATGTCACAGATTTCCAGACTTGTGCTGATGAGCGTAAATTAGGTAATGCCTACTGAAGCTTCAATAAGCAAGCTTAAACAAAAGGATACTGGAGAGATATACAGAGTAGAGCAGATTACACCTCATTATCCTGTATTTTATCTTGTCTTATATATAGGTCTATGGACTGTAATAAATCTATGTATTTATTTTATGTCACTTATTCTTGTCAGAAACCCTCAGAGATGAGAGCAGATGGATTCCACAGCTAGTTGGTACACAACACTATCTTGGGCCTAGGGTGCTTGCTAAGGTTCATTGTTTTTGAGGGATTTATTGAAGCAGTGGACACTGTTCCCCCATCAGCTGCCGGTAGTGGCCCATTCCTCCATCAACTGAGACCAGAAAAACCACCTTATCTGAGGGAAATGAAGGAGAAAGAGCAGGCTGGGAAGATCCTCCACCAGGGGTGTTTTTCCACTGTCACTAGAAGTACCCATTAAGTACCCATTAATGGGTACAAAAATGCCACCCCAGGTCTCACTGGTGGATCTTCCTGCCTCCAATTGTAAGTTGAGTCACCTTAACTGAGGGGAACAGAAGAAGAATAGCAAGCTGGGAAGGTCAGATCTCAGCACTGGCTTAAATTCACATAAAGTGAATATATTTGTTATGAAAACCACTTTGGGACGTGAGATGAAGACAGGTATACAAATGCAATTTTTTTAAAAAAGCTTCCCCAAATAATGTTGAGAGTAGGGATGTGCACGAATGTTTTCTGGCATTTGATTTGAATCAAATGTTTGAAAATCTGTATTAGTACGAATAGAAGGCCGAATGTGGTAAAATCTATTTGTACGTATTCGTACAAACATTTGATACGTATCTGATAAAAATGAATACATATCTGATACAAATGATACATAATGGATATGTATCTGATATGAATAAATACGCATCTGATATGTTTCCCCAGTTTAACAAATGTCTGAACTATTCATACGAATGTCTGAACTATTCACACGAATGTCTGGAAACATTCGTATCCATTTGAATGTTAGCCATATGAATATCGTAACATTCAATTCGAGTTTGAAAGTCTGAATTTGGCCAAATTTGGCTGAATTTTGAATGTTATGAATATTCATGCACATCCCTAGTTGAGAAAGATTTGCTGTGCCAACCTAACTTCCTTTCTTCAGGCAGTAAAATCCTGAATTTTAGCAAAGTGTTTGGATAAACAATATTCATTTGATCAAACAGTATCAGGAAAGCAGAATACAAAGTATTATGTTTATTCAAAACAAAGTAATTTCAAAGGCATCAACCCATAAGGAAGATTACACAAACTCACAAGGAAGCTATGCACAAAGGGAAAAGACATTTATACAATACTCTTCACAGTATCTTCCGTCATGCCGCTATACTTGACAACTGCTGCTATTTCTCATTTGCAATTCTAAGCGACTCACCTCAATAGTTCCTCTAATTTTTTGAGGGCTATCGTCACATATTGTCACATAATGCCTTTGGTATGTCAATAAAAAAGGCATGTGTTACCTTTATTCCAGAATCGGGTTACTGTAATTCAGTCCTGTTGCCTTCCCTCTGAAAGTAAATGATGTTTTATAATAATACTGGGAGCACGAAATTGCTTTTGATATTGAAAACTGGTAATGTGCATGAAGGAAAAGGATAGAGATGAAGATACTGTCAGGAAAGGGAAGAAAATCTGAAGGCAAAAAAAAAGAAAAGAAAAAGAAAAAATACCATGAGGAGGAAAAAAAGGCCCACAATTGGTGAGTGCTCTTCTGCCATGTGCTTGATTGCATTATTTCTTTTATACAACAGTGTGGGTCACCCAGAGACACATCCTAGGTTTGTATCATGATTCTAAATAAAGAAAAATAAATTCCCCCCTCTAATCCTTTCTTCTTGGGCTGATTCCTGAAAAGAATTGGAATAGGATTTACCTGGAATAGTCATTTAGGGTCTTATAGGGTGTTTTTCCACTGCAGCCCTTAGATCTGGATCTAAGAAGATCCGGATCTAAGGAATTGATTACACCTGATCTAAATCTCCTGGTGTCATGTCCTGTTCAGCCTCCTCAGAGGAGGGCAGTCTGACTGCAATGCCACCACAGGCTGTGAGGCAACTATAGCATGGCATTACAGGCATTGAAGGGTTAAGGCCAGTTCTAGGTGAGCAGTCAGACAGCTCTGATAACGAATCTACCAGCTGTGAACCTCATCAAAGACCCTCTCCACCTGCTGAGGAAGCAGAAGCAGCTGAGGTGCAGATCAGAGTGATTAGCTCAGCTTCACTGTGGGCAAGGCCATGACTCCTCTACTTAAGGAACAAGCTCACCTTGCCTCGATGTTGCAGACAACTTCCTGCAACCCTGTGTAACTCTGTGCCCGTGTTCTGATCTTGGACTACCTTGTGCCTTGCTGACCCTTTGGACTGACTGACCTTTGCTGACTTTCTGGACTCCTTGACCTTGGAACAGACCTCGAGCCTTTGGAACTGAGTAAGCTGTGCAAGTGTTTGCCTGTTGCTGTGCCAGCCTGCAATGTGACACCTGGTGACCTCTGCCAGTGGTTTCCTATACCCGTTAAAGAATAAGATTGATCCCTGAGGAGTCCCACAGGCTAGTTCCCAGGGTGACAAGCACAAATTCCCACAAATGCTTTCTTGTAATTGGTCTTGGAGATAGGAGTGGAAGTACCACAGTGTGATGCCTTCAGCTTTCAAACGCCATAGGCTTTCTAGGAGATACTATGGTTGATAGTATTAACCATAGCCACTGAGAGATCAAAAAGTTATCTCCTTGTCTTTCTCACAGAGATGGTCACCAACTAGGGCAGTAACTGGCGTTGAAGCCAGAAGGAAATGGGTCTAGATAATCAGCTTCCTCTAAACATCCCTACATTTGAAAGATGACTTTCTCCAATATTTTGCTCAAATATTGGTAGTTGCATTTGAGAGTCTTCAATGGCTATGTCTTTATTATGTTAATCAGGCCCTCAGGGGGGCTAGTTTCCATTGGGATTAATGAAAACTGGCTTAATCTAAGGCATCTTTTGCTGCATAATGAAGATGGAACCAGAATTTGAGCTAAAACCTTATATTTTACATGTCATGGCAGTACTGGGAAATTTAATTTTTTTTCCCCTTAAAAAGATGTGTGTCTATGTGAGGAAGTCATGGGTGAAGAGTGAAAGTCTAATGCTCTTTTTAGAGCAACAGAGAAAAGGCTTCTTTTTTTGTCAGGAATGATAAAATCTAATGAAAATAAAAGGCAATTATTATTACAGAAACAGGTCTAATCTACCTTAGAGATCCAAGTTAAATAGTTCTAAATGTAGCAATGGCTGCCTTTTACTTTTAAAGAGATTCTGCCAGCTTTTAAATAAATTATTCTCGGCAAGTAATGAGGTCCAGGAAACTCTTGCTATTTTCAGTTCCCTCATTTGTGGGTCTTATTTATATGCAAATAGGGAAATCTGCCTTAGAGTTTCACTATCTACAAGTTTTGGCAGAAGGCTTGGTTTGTATAAGGATTTTTTTGGGAGTCGATCCAGTGGAAATCCAGTGACTATAATGTCCAGATGAAATATATTTCTGAAGGTGTTCCTATGACTTCATCCAACTTCTGCTGCAGTTTGAGCACATGAGGTGCCCCATTGGTGTAGTTGGAAAAAGCTCATGGCTGATTTGTGATGCTTCAGTGAGTGGAACACTGTCATAGGAACCAAAATTCTGGTGGTGGAGGAGAAATCTATTACCAGGTCTTACTGCAGGGTCCAATAGCTCGCAGTTGGGCCTTCTCAGTGGTGGCACCATCCTTTTGGAATGCTCTCCTTTCTGCTGTTTGTGAGGTTCCCACACTTACAACTTATAGGTGCCTATTAAAGACTTATCATGTGCAGGCATTCCCTGTGTGAAAGTTTGTGTTTCCCTTGGGTTATTCAGGTATTAAAGGTGCTTTAACTGCCATTCTTTTGTTTTTGTTTTTTCTGTTTTTGCCGTTGCTTTTAATGATTGGTGAACTGGTTTGATTTTTTTAAATGGAAGTGGTATGGAAATATCTTAAATAAGACATGTATTCTTTTGGGAGCTTGGGATGATGCACAGCAGCTGCTTCAGAATGGCTGTTTGTCTGCACTGGACCCTAAGAGCTCATTTGTTACTCAAAAGCCCATGT
>MTQE01002208.1:42977203-42994510 GCA_014337955.1 Aspidoscelis marmoratus
AAACGTTTTGAATTCGAGATAACGACGTCGTGGGGATGCGGCCATGGAGTGCTACTGAAATATTCCCCTCAATATATTCCAGCCAATGGGGGGATGGTGTCTGCATACCTACTCAAGGAAGGACTAGAAACAATGGGGTGAAACTGCAGGGGAAAAGATTTAGTTTAGATGTTAGGAAAAAATTTCTAACAGTAAGAGTGATCAACCAGTGGAACAGGATGCCACGGGAGGTGGTTGGTTCCCCTTCGATGGAGGTCTTCAAGCAGAGACTGGACCGCCATCTGTCTGAGATGGTTTAGGAGATCCTGCCTTGAGCAGGGGGTTGGACTCGATGACCCAGGAGGTCCCCTCCAACTCTACCATTCTATGATTCTATGATTCTACCCTCTGTAGTCTGGAATGAGGTTCTAGCCTGAGGTCCACAACAGGGCCAGGGGATGGATGAAGAGTGAGTGAGTGGAGGCTGCTGTAGTTATGTTCATATGTGAAAGGTAGGCCCTTATTTTGGAATATATTAAAAAAAAAGATTGAGTGCAGAAAGGGCTAAAGGTACCAACCTCGGGGCTTCCTGCCTCGGGGGAAACTGAGTCTTGGATGCTTGTCCAAGGCCCTGTAACAGGGAGGAGCATGCTGGCATTGGCAGCGACAGACTAGAAGTATGGCCAGAAGTCAGACATTTTCTGCTCTGTTCCAGTGTGTCCGTATGGATTTTTCAACCTTTGTGTCACCTACTCACTCCAGGTACACCTACCCAGAGGGAAGAGGCCATTCCTTGGGTAGCAGTGGTCTATGAGTTCTTTGTCTTGCTTTCTTGTTGTGCTGCTCCCACCCTAAGATGAGAAATGTAAGCTGAATACAGGAGGGGCCATTTGACTGTCCCAACCTATGTGGATGTAGTGTAAGTTACATTCCTCTCTTTCCACTACTGCCAAATGTACATTCTCTTCAGTTTAATATGAACCCTTGCTTGCAAGATGCCCTTCCCCATAAAGATCTTCCTAACACCATCTTCCTCTGTGTGCCTGGATGAGATATATCTCTTCTCTGAAGCATTTTAGACTTGAAATTTATTTAGAAGCAGTGCCTCTTGGTAACCAAGCACGATATTGATCTACTCTGCTTTTGGTAAGCCACTCTGGATACTGTTGGTGGGAGGGTATAACTTTAGAATGTTAAAAAATAACCTGATCATTTGCCACAAGAACCTAATGGGAAAATTCACAACCTCCACGGAGAACTCTGGGGACCCTCCCACATGACACAGTCACACAGAACTCTGGTCATTGGTTTTCTCAAAATAGCACTTTAACTTCTGGATGAAGCCATCATCCTGGCATATGCAGGGCCTAGAAAAGATGGCTGTGCATGCACAGTAATGCCAGTCACACAATTCTGGGTATTTTGTGCCATCAGAATGCCCAACTGTGTATGTCACTGTATCATACAGGGATAGCACCAGACCAGTACCATCAAGCCAAGAAGTGATTATTCCAGAGGGAATTTTCTCTGGAATATCATTTGTTAGCACGATATTCAGGCAATTTCTGTGTCAACAGATTTGACGTTTATCCTCTGGGTGGTTCCATAGCCCTTATTAGTCAATTTGGGATTTGAATTTGAGCCTTTCCGCACTTGCCAGTTAGGGGGAATGCACTTCCTGGAATAGTTTCAGGGATGCAGCAGTTCATCTGTAGCGTGTAGATGTAGATCAATTCTAACTGTTCTACCTCTGCACTCCCCTGATGGTCAGCATGGCTGTTGCTGTACTTTGGCCTGCAGGAAGAAGTTCAAAGGAAGCCTGAGAAGGAGCAGTGTGGTTGTGGTCAGTGCTGTGCCACCTCATCCACTGTGGCAATTCTGCCACGTGGCAACAAAGTGGTGGTGGAGTTAGTGAGAACACAGATGTGCAAAATGCGGGTGCTGAAACTTTCCAGCATCTTTCTTTCCTGAGGAGTGAGAATGTGCAAAGGCCCTTTGTGTTGGTCCGTACTTGGTCTCTCACATATTAATATGTGCACAGAACTCTTTTGATTAGAACTTTTTATAACTGAAGTTTAGTGATAATGCATTTTTTCTCCATCTTTTCACCAAGCATGATCCTCATTGTCTTACACTGAAGCACACTAAAATTACTTTGCAACAATGAAAGCACGTGGAAGCACGCATAAGTCAAATATTTTGACCTTAATGCTTGATGCTGTGTTTCCTGGGAAATAAAATTTCTCTCCCTGATCCAAGAAATCAAGCAAGCAGAGTAAGTTTGCCTGCTTATATGGCTTCCTCATACTGTCACTGTCACTTATTCTTCTCTAAAAGCTCATTCTAGTCTGATTTAATTACTAGAGTGTCCTTGCTAGTGGAACCACTGAACTTAGTCATTAACTGTCAGTAGTTCAATATCTATTTTCAAGAACAATGAAAATGTAGGCAATGAATGGAAACATCAGAGAGAGAAAAACTAGTGAACAATGGCACCATCTCCCTCCCCTCCCTGGCTGTAAGCCTGGTTTGATGGTTAATGGGATAATTTTATGGGAAGGGACCTCAGCTCAGTTGTAGAGGACATGCTTTGTATGCAGAAGGTCTCTGATTTAGTCCTTGACATCTTCTGATACGGTTGAAAAAAATCTGCTGTTTGAAATGCTGCAGAGATTTTGACAAGCCGGATAGATAATTTTGACCAACATAGACCACTGCTTAGGGCTTCTGCCTATATTCCAAGGTTGCATCCACATCTGGCAAAATAAGTGTCTCAAAGATCCTCAGAGAGGCCAACACATGGTCCTTGTGTTCTCACTCCTAACCTATTTTCTCTAGCTTAGAAAGTTCATGAAAGTGGGGAAGGGCAGGCTGGCACATGAATGACTCCACCTTCAAACAGTCTTGAAGCCACCTCCAAGGTGCTTTTTCTTACTGCTTGTGAACCCAACCCCAATGTGAAGATGATCAGGTGGAAATATATAGTCTTTGGAGTAAGTTTGTAGGCTTAGATCATTCTGTAATCTATAGTGGAAGAAAAAACTGGGGTTTCCTTTCCTTGATACCAACCTATACTATCCATCACATAAGAGGATCCCTAATGGACAGGCCTCTGTTTCCCCTCATCCTGCTGGAGGGTGGAGGTAGCTTTCCTGTGGTCTGCTCATTGTGGCAGCCTGGCTTCACTACTACTGGCCAGGTTGCCCTTAGAAGTGCCAGCTCCGGTGCCTGGAGGTAAATTTTCCTGGCCTCATCATGAGTGAGCCACATCGAGCAGTCGTTAGTGGTCCCCTTAATTTGTCATGCAGGGTTTCCATGAACAGCGTGAAACACTGAGACCCATATTAAGGGGTCAGGACATCCTCAGAGCTGGAAGCTTCTGCTCTTTGCCTAAGATGTTCTTCTCTTGCTCTGGGCTAGCAGTGAGAGTCCCAGCTGCATCACCGTAGGGATTATGAAAGGGTGCCACCCAGGAGTGAGAGAAGGGCATCTCCATAGTGCAGTTAAGATATAACCTTAGCATAGTATTACAATCATGGGGGTGCCTAATTATTATCAAAATTGCAAGATATGAGCAGGTGAGATCTGTTCCTTCCTTCTCCAGTCGTACTTTCTCCAATTACAGCCAAATGTTCTTTCAGAGATGGAACAATGCATTTAAGCAGGATTTGGTTATCAATCACCCCGTGGGGACACTGACAGGTTGGATCCTGAATGTCTGAATCATGAATCTCCACAGCTTGTTTCAGAACAGTGATTTTGTGACATCTGATCATCTCCTTTGGATAGCACACCAGATTTTAAAGCTATTATTAAATTAAATGGCTAATTGAAGGAGGAGTGGCCATCTGCGTTGATGCCAAGAATAGTTAGAGAAAGTTAAAAAAAGATTAGAATAGACTGTTGGTTGCTAAGATATGTGACATGCCAACTGCTGGGGAAGCTTGCTGTATTTCAGTCTAGTAACCACATCATCCTTCCCCACCTGCTGGGACTTGTTTTTTCTGGCATCTCTTGTCAGGTGAAGAGAAGGTCTTATCTGAGTCTGACGTGGAGGCCTAGTCCATCTTGAGACTGTATTGAACCCAGATACAGTTGACCAGGAAGGAGAACGAGAACTCTTTAGATATTTGTCATGGGAGGGGAGTATTGTTATTTTAGGAACTAATAAGAATCAAAGAATTATAGAGTTGGCAGGGACCTTCAAGGTCATAAAGTCCAACCTCTTGCTCAACGCAGGACTCCCTAAACCATCCCAGACAGACGTCTGTCCAGCCTCTGCTTGAAGATCTTCAGTGAAGTAGAGCTCACTAACTTCTGTGGCAACCCGTCCCATTGACGGATAGCCCTTACATTGATTGATCAATCCTTAATGTTAAATTAAAAAAAATAAAATTTTCATAGCAGGAGGAATTTTATTCCATTGGACGACAATCCTCCTATGCTGACTTCTGTATTCAACCCTTGTCTGGAAAGATAACTGAGAGTCACACTGAAGATAGATAATAACAGCTACTGGGTCTTAGCTCTACAGAAAGTAAGGTGTCAATGATGGATTTTTCAACTAGTCTCTCTGGTGTACCCTGCAGAGGCCAGGCAAGAGTGAAATCCAAAGCCTGGCAGTACTCACTCAGTAGATAAGCCAAACTAAATGTGGCATTTCATACATCTTCGGATTTAACTTGTGGGTTTTAAAAAGTGCAAATATGATATGAAAAGCCCTGCTGAATGAAACCAAAAAGTCAAAAGGGCCCAGCAACATGCTCTAAAGGAATCAAACAGATCCCTTCAGATTTCGCTAATCAGTCTGCAGATTCTCCAAGATCTTCTCCCCTCCAAATGATGACAAAACAGCAATATGTCTTTAACTCACCTGCCTATTCACACAAGCAGAAGTGAGCTGAACCAATCACAGTCTGAAAACTAGGGATATGCACAAATACATTTTTTGCATTCAAATCTGATTCGAATTGAATATCAGAATATTTGATTCAAATCAAAATGTGAAAATCTGGATTTTCGAAAATCCGTTTTGAATCCGGATTATCTGGATCTGCATTTTTGAAAATCCAATTCAAATCGAATGATACGAATGTTGGGAACATTCGTATCTGATTTTCGAATCCATTCAAATCTCATTTTTTCACATTTACGTTTCGTTTGCATCCCATTTGCATCCTGTACTATAAGGGCAAACAGACCTGATATTCTGATGTGATATACAGAGACGAATTCAACTGAATCTTTCAAAAATCTGTACTGGATTTTCGAAAACCTGTATTCGAATCTGAAAATCTGGATTTTCGAAAATCCGATTTGGATTTCCAAATCAGATTTTCAAATATTTGTGCACATCCCTACTGAAAACACATTGTTGGATCAGTAGCTTTCTTCTGCCCACCATAAGTGGCCATTCACCTCTACCTGCCTGGTCTTGAGTAGGCAGGAGAGTTAAAGGCATCACGTTCTTTTGTCACAATTACGTTGGAGGAATTCAATTTGAGTGCCGTAACAACTGTTATCCAAGAGAAGCATGCTTGGTTGAAGCTGTATGGTGGCTACTGTAGTGAGATCCTATGAAAAAAGAGGACAGGGTTTCTCATTCTTTAATAGAGGGAATTTCAGCAAATGTTACCTTTATGACAAGCTGTCTGGATCTGTTTTTGGAGTCAGTGTGTTAATAATCATGACAATAGCAATAAATTGTTTAGCAGATTATTTATTTATTTATTTGCATTTCTATTTCCCCCTATTCTCTCGGCACAGTAAAACTATAATATACAATTGAACTCACTGTAAGATAGTTCTTCTCTTACTGTCCTGATTCTGCCTCAGAGTAAAAGTCCTTGTGGGTGAACACCAGCTGTTCTTTCAATAAAAATCAAATGATCACTCACAGGCAAAAAATAAAAAATATTCAGTTTTATTCCTCTTTGTTCTTAGCTTCTAATTCATACTGAGGAGGAAAATCTCACGGTTATGGCAATTTTTCTCCCCAGGATTTATTAATCTTCTGATACTGATGATAGCAAAGATACAAATGTACCGTTGACTTGTACCGCTGAGAGTCTTTATGTTGTCTACTGGTTCTCCTTTATCCACATGTATTGAAACACACTCACAAGGCAGATGATTTTTAGATAAAAAACAGATTTTCAAGAATTTTGAGAAGGTGCTTCAATGCATGCATCCTGGGAGGCTGGGTGGGGAAGGAGTGTAATCACTTGTGAGTGCTAGGTAACTACAGCCCACTCCACACGTGACTGAACACTCACCTGTGTTTGATCACACTGCAACTCCTCTTCTTGGTGCTGCCATTTTGTTTGTGGTGCCCTGAGCATCAGTGCTGTTGCTATGATGACGCTGATGCTTTGCACACACGCAGTCATGTCTATGGTTGTTCCAGGTTCCGGCGTGCTTGTGCGGCACCTCAAATGACCCCAGAGCACTGGAAAAGGTGTGGACACTCGCCACTGGACATGCCAGGTAAGGAACCGGGTAACGTTAGTAAAGGTGTGGAGCACCACCCTAGTGCATAATTAGAGAACTTCTGGGAAGGCAAGGGGTGCCTGCAGGTTGTAACAGCCTCCTCAAGGTGCGGATGCTGTTCCCCAGAAATTGCCTAATTATGTACTATGGGCTGTTGTGTGAATAGGCCCAAGGTCATGTAATAATTCCCTCGCTCCCTCCCCTCCAATTTTATCTTTCTGAAAATCAATTTACAAAGAAGATACATCTAGGCCACGTCTACATGCAAAGAAAAATCCATTAAAAAGCTTCTTTTGCCCCGAAGCGTCTCCATGCAGAGCTTTACTCCAGGCTTCCAGAACCACAAAGGTGGAAAATCTGCAGCAGAACCCCCCCTCCCCTTAAACAAGACTACCTCTACACTTTTTGGAAGCCACGGGTTTTCCTGGGAGCATGGAGACATTTTCTCCACATCTTCTCCCATATCCCACCAAATTTTTAGGCATTTTTGATCTCTGCAGAAGAATTGGCTGTCAGTGTAAAGGCCGCCTCTCAGTCGGGTAGCGTTTTTATATGTCTTTAGTAGTGTGGTAGCGTGTATTTACTTTTTAGATTAAAACTCTGTTATTCCCTTCCAAGAGACACGCCTTTCATTTCCCTTTCTCTGCTATTAAGTTTGATAATAATGTTGCCTCCTTCCTAGTGCTGCAGCAGACAGCCCTTTCCCCACTCTGCCTCACTCCAGCAGTGGGTTAAAGATACAGTATCTGTTTAGAACTCCGGCCTTAGTTGGCTCACTTTGAAAACAGAGTACTCAGTTGAAGCTTCTTTAAAATAACAAGAAAACAAGTTTATTGTGTACAGCTTTCTTAATAATAAACAGGTAAGTTCACTTTGTCAATCACAGGTCCATTCACCCTTCTGACTGAACTGTCCGAGCTTCCTCACTCAGCCCAAGGACTCCAATCCTTTTCAGATTAATGCCAGCAGCATAAGTAACATAACCATTTCAATTCTTTTACTTTCTAAACACCGTATATTCACTAATGACTCAGGACTCTATTCCCCAGCTTCCCTCAGGACAGCTTAGAGCCCGTTTCCCTCCTAGTTAACCCCCTCTGGTCAGTTAACCCCAGGCAGAGAACACTAACAACTCCCTCAGGCTCCCTTAAATATGGGCCTGGCTGACTAGCTTCACTCTGATTGGTGGAGACTTTGCCAGGAGTTTATTTCACACTCCCTCCTGGAAAGCTTCTCTAGCCCCTCCCTTAAGCTACTTACCATTACTAAAAAACACACTTTGGCGACACTTTTGAACGTCTGGACATACAGTGTTTGCCACACTTTGTATTTTAACCAAAATAATTTTGGGGTTGAGGGGTCCTAGCAGGCATCACAGTCAGAATCAGCTGCATTCAGCTCTTTCAGTGCAGAAGCAGAGCTGCAAAATGTCACATTGTTTCACTTTGGATGGGGAGAGAGATTTTGTGCTTGCTAACAGGGAAAGATCATACTATAATTATTATCATTACCACGGAGATTGTTTCTCAGCAAGCAAATCTCTCCCTCCCCCTCCTAATAATGCAGCCTCCGAAGTGAAACAAAGTTTCACTTTGTAGGTCCGGTTTTGCATTGCGTGAATGCAGGCAGGTGAATTTGACAGCTGAAGGAAGCCTGCTTTCAGTTCTGCTTGTAACTATGTTGCAAGCATTAGTTATGGGGAGAGTGATCTCCTTTCAGTTATGCTTGTAACTGCTTTTAACTCTTGGCAGCCAAGTAAAGGGGTGATCTCTGTTGTGTTCTGGAGGTTCAGTTGAGTTTTTTGCCTGTCATCACTGCAGCGGGTGGGGGGTGGGGAGAAAAAGATGCAGGCTCACAAAAAGTGGTTTGCATGGGGACAGGAAAGTACGTTTTAAATCCGTGTTGCCCCAAACCACATGGGGATGCTTTATTTCGAATTACAACCCGCATTTTAAAAATCAGACACATGAGGGAAGCAAAAAGAGACCATGGTGACACACCTCTAGAAAGTGAAAGAATATAGAACAGATTCAGAATAGTGAAAAAATTCCATCCACAAAATAAATGCCCTTGGAGTTTTCCACATGGGCTGCTAGCAGAGGTTACAAAGGGTTCCAGGGCCCTCCCCTCTGCACAGCTGGTGTGGGATAGAGGAAGTTCTGCTCTTTCCTAATCAACTCTGTTCACATGGATGGAGCCCTATCCTGCTCTACTGGTAGATTTCCCTTCCTTAGGACTCCTTGTTTTACCTCTTCTGGGACTAATAAGCCCAGAATGGCTGATGGAATGCACTAAAAGTGAAGGATTATTCAGGTTTGCTTTTCTAGTCTGCATAATGCATTCAAGTGCATTTTTTTAAAAAAAAAACTACCTTTTTTGATGTTTGAGAACTTGTCAGCATTTGGAAAAAGTCTTCAGTTCATGTGCGCCATGCAGAGATGTAAGTTTTAAGGGCCCCAGGCATCTTGTCACTGTAGATCAGGGCAAAATCTTAAAGATGCTGGCTGACTTCTGTATCTACCACACTTAATAAAAGAAGATAAGTAAACTTCCTCAACTTCAGCAAAATGTAGTAAAAGGTCACCAGGTACCACAGAGGGCTTGTGACACAAGGCTGATGTCCTCCTTCCCTTTAGCGTCCAGGAAGAAAGACCCACTTGATAAATGAAGGCTTCCTGGCGGGGCTGAGCTAAAAGCAATTTGCTGAACTGAGCAAGTGTTATTGTGAGGTGTTCATTTTCCCTCTGATTCATTTATCAAGATAACACAAAGCAGAGAAATTGTTGACATCAGGGGTCCAAAAGGAGAAGAAATCTTTCATTCTGTCTCCTGCCCTCCTACTCCTCAAATTCACACATTTGTGTGTGGGGGGGTGTAGGTGAAAGTCATAAGTCGGATAAAGAAATCACACGCAGGGAGATGCTCTGTAGCAAAATCACATGCAGGATTCTAAAATTAGAAAAAAATATGGTCTGGGGGTTTTGGAGGAGGTCGGAATGGGGGACTGTTTTGAAAAGAGTGAAAGTCCACGAGGGGTGTAGATCTGGTTGCTAGCAGCAGGCTCTGGGTTGTAATTTCAGGATGGGATGCAATGGGATCAATGGTGGTAGGGAAGCATGGTGAATCACTTACAGGCAGATTCTGGGTATCTACTTCCATGGTTTGTGGTAAGGAATTGTTGATGGAGGTTCCAAAACGCTGATCCTCTTCTGCCTGTTTGGTAATGCAGTGGTTGGCAAATGCTAGTGATGGTTGGTTGCTGTTTAAAACAGTCCTGAGTAGAAAAATATGGTTATTCTCTGTGATTCAAGGAGGTTGGCTAAGAATAGCAGAACCAGTTTTTGAGGGAAAGCAACATCCACAGTTCTAGCTACCATAGGCCCACAGTCAGAAAGGGGTTCAGAAAAGGGGTTTTCAGGAAGGTCCTTATGGGTTGGAGTTGTCTTCTCTTGGCTTGGGGTTTGAGGGCTCACTTCCCTCCTTGTCCCAGGTCTGATTGGGGTACGTCCTATACTCCTTAGCCCAATGAAACCCTTTTTTGCAGTGTGGGCAAGGGTGGGAAGGTTTCTTAGAGAGAGCATCAGGTTTGAAAGGTCACCTAGAGGTCATGGGACATCTGGCTGCAAGATGGGTTGAGTCACCGCTGTGATAGTATCTTTTCTTGCTGGATAAGTCAGGAGGTCATAGTTTTGTTGTACTGGATAAGATGCCATCCTTGAATTCCAGTTCTCTGGATTGTGCAAACAATAACATCTCATGTTCGAGAGCCTGATTTTCCCTCCTAGTTAGAGGTTGAGTAGAAGGCAATCCCAAATTTTCAGGCTGGGCTTTGGACAGCATCTGCTGCAGTGGGGAGATATTATAGCCTTCAAGCGATTGAGAATTCGGTTTAACAGCACGGCTACGGGCATCTGTGATTGTATGAAGATCTGAAGCAGCTATGTGGCAGCCAAGAGGCATTATGGCCCTAGCAAGATCTTCAGGAAGGCTTTCAGGGAATGGGCTGCATGCAGAATGTGGTTCAGAAAACTGGGGCCTGGATTCTTGATGATCACTAGGGTGCGCTAGAGGGGTATTTTTGAGCTGATTGTAGGTCAACAAAGGTAGTTTCTAATGTAAAGGCAACCCTGCATAGCTGCCATGCCATCATCATGTTGGGCTTTGCAGGAGGGTGCGCTATAAGCCTTTGTTTTAGATTTTGCCGTGTGGTCATGTCTATTGAAGGAAAACTGGGCCACTGTTTTTAAATTATCTTGGCTACTTTAGTCAATATCTTTTTTGGCATCTGTAATCCATGCTTTAGTAATAAAGAGTTAATTTCTCACTCAAGGCAGGTAGGGTTCTTAGCTTGTCCACTTCCCATCACGAATGATGACAGAAAAAAAGGAATAAAGGAGAAAAGAAAAAATAGGGGGAAAAATTTACTGCACTGATGCACGTGGGCTTTGCTTCGTTCCAGTAGCAAAGATACAGGCTACCAGGTCTCTTCCTTCAGATGCAGAGTAGACTTTCTGCTGGCACAAACACCCCTTGATGATGTTCCCCTGGTGATGATCCTTGGTTGCAGCTTGGATCTCCTTCCAGATGGGTTCGTGCCGCACGCTTGGGTGCCAGCTATCCCATATCCGGTTTACATGATTGATCTGAGGGCTCTAGGAAGTGGGGAACAACAGCTGGGGACTGTTGCTTCTAATCTCTGGGTGTTTTGATAGATATTTCCCATTATCTGACCAGCCCAAATAATTGGGGATCAAGTACATGTAATGGCTGACCCTGAACAGGCTAGAAAATGGGGGATTGGGAGGAATAAAGAGACTGGAGGCAGAGGGTGAGGAAAGGCAGAATGAATCAAGATTTTACTTTTCCTGGGCTAAAATACAGTAGCTAAAATACAGTAGCTAAAAGGGGGTATGGAGGAAGTGACATAAGAGCAAAATTGTGAGAAGTGATTGGCTGGAAAGCTGCTGTCTTCCAGGTCAGAGGTCCTTCTGATGACACTTCCTATGGTTGTAAAGAAGTTGTAAGCCATGTGCTTGGGACATGTACTTTGTAGACTCCATGATGGCCTCAGGGCAGCTGCACACAAAACAGCCCAGATTACTCCTTCTGTCTCTCTGGTTCACCTCCACTCACAGCTTCTGGCAGCCCATTCAGCACAGATCAACAGATGGCCCAAGGTCATGCAGGGGCAGGAGGAAATTTCCTGGCACTCTTTATTCTGAGGTTTGTCTTCTTGGTCAGCAAAGGGCCTAATAATTAGGTGGAGGCTGGAAGGGAAGCTAGGGAAAAACTGTGCAGCTTTTGTGGTTACTACACTCCATCTCAGAGTCCTTTGCACCTGTTTAATACCTTCAAAGACTGCACGAAGGTAGGTTGGTTTCATCTGCCCCGTCTCCCACATGAGGCTTCATATAGATGGAACCTTGGGGCATTTTCTGAGCTTCTATGTGAAATAGAGCTAGGACAGGAATATTAGTGTAGAAGAAGAAGAGTAAGATTTTATACCCCACTTTTCTCATCTTTTAAGGAGACTCAAAGTGGCTGACAAACCTTCTGTTCTTTTCCCCACAACAGACACCATGTGAGGTAGGTGAGGCTGTGAGAGCTCAGAAAGAGAGCTGTGACTCGTCCAAAGTCACCCAGCTGGCTTCATGGAGAAGTGCAAAATCAAAACGGGTGACTACAAAATATGAGTTTGGCACTCTAACCACAAGACCAAACTGGCTCACTAGCTACCATCTTAAATACTTTTAAACTGTTTTTTTTTCTTTTACAAATATGTGTATACAACTCTTTGTCTCCCATTGATTTGCTTGTTGATGATGTTATACTCTAGGGGTGCTTCCGCACCTGCCGCCAAGAGATGGATTAAAGTTAATCTGTTTCTCAGCAATCTGTCCTCCCGAGAATCAGTCCCAAATAGGGACAGATCTGAGGAGGCCTCGCACATCCGCACACACATGGGGAGGATGGATCGGACCGGTCGGATCTTCTGGGTGCTGTCCGGAGGTCGCAGCACCCATTCCAAAGGGGACCTGGCCTCCTGCACCACCAACGCCGCCCCCGGAGCTGTGGGACTGGAGCACGCAGCTGCCAGTCACCGTGTGTTTTTGGCAGGGTGCGGCAAGTGGGGGAAGGGTGGAAGGAAGCAGGCTGGCCTCCTTCCACCCTTCCCAAGATGGCGGCCTCCAGCACATCTGGCTCCTTGCCTCTCCATGTGCAAAAGTGTCCTGCTTCTGACTGGATTGAGGCGAGGGGCCAGATGGAAGACCTAATTTTCGAGGTCTTCCTGGAGGCCGGATCCTTCAGTGGCAAGACCCGATTAGGGTCAGATCTTGCATGCCGGAATGCGGAAATGGCGTCCTCAAAGAGTCCGAAATCCGGCCTCCAGTGCGAAAGGTAAGTCTTAATGTGTTCTGTATGTGTCCTGTATGGATTTTTAAATGTGTTTTTACAGCCAGTGCAGAAGCACCTTAGGGGTCTGTGAAAGGAAACCGGAAGAAATGGAGACTGTCTGAAATTATGGTGATCAGTTAAATGGAGGAGAGGTTTTTTTTTAGTGGGTTCTTTTAATTTGATTTTACTGTTGTAATCTGCATTGTACCTTCCCACATAGGATGGGATAATAATATAAATTAAACACATACATGCATACTCAGATTTTGAACTATCTGTTGGAGGTTAAAAGCTGATCTCTAACGGGTAAATAAATGCAAGCAATATAGCATGTTTCCAGCCCTTCATCTATATGTACGTACCTCTCAAAAAAAATCCTTTCTGATCCCTTCTCATGCAAACAGGTACACTTAAATTTTGTGATGCTGAATTCATGTATTAGAGCATATTTGGATGTACAGGCATGTCATTCTATGTGATTTACATTCAAGAGCTTTTTCATTTTTCTTTCACTATAAGCAAATTCTCAAAACTACTCCTGAAAGATTGTTTATAGTGACACATTTGATTGGGCATTTGGTTATAGTACCAATCTTGATGACAACTTTACCCAATGCTCTTTCAATTTGGGCTGGCAAATAAAATATCTCGGATTTCAATTTTTAATAGAAAATAATAGTGGTGTAAAATGCAGACTGCTTTAGATGAATAAAGATACCCTTGATTTACAGCAATATAAACAAGGGAGAGGAGGCAGACCTGTTTTTGCCCATGGTGCCAGATGCTATTTTGCATCATGCAATTACCACTGCAACTTTCATTGACAGATTCAATTTAGAACAGTTTTGATAAGGAAATAGCATTTTTATTTGGGGCAACACTAGTAAAGTGTCGCCTAAGGAACTAGGAGAGGAAGGAAGAGGTCAATACAGATGGATATTAATATGCTACTCTAGACCTAGTTATGGCACAATACTGGTCCCATTTCCAACCTCAAGCAGAAGGCTGCAGACAGAGGTCAATTCTGCACGGGCCAGGATACTGGACCAGCAAATGTACTAGGAGCCTCTTTTCTACATGGCCTGTCCAGATCCACCATTAGACTGCACCAGCATGTGGAGGGGAGACTCCTAGGCCATGGGCACACGAGTCCCAATCAAGTCGGCATATTAATGAATTTGAATTGAATTCATACTAGTGCTGGTCAGACATGGATTGATAGAAGCCGATCCCTTCTTGGACTGTTTTTGCTCACACATTTCTGCAGAGTTCAGCCTGGGGTTCCTCCATGGAACCCTTGGCTCTCCACCTCTTTTGCTACATCACATCTGTTTCCTATTGGATGCTGTTCATGTCACTCAAGGGAGGTGAGTGTGTGTGTTTGCAGTTCTTTTAAAAGCCTGTTCCCCACCTCCACACACTCCCTTCCTTTTTTTCTGTGCTTTTCCTTGCGATTAATTTTTTTAAAATAATAAAAATAAATTTGTGAAAAAACGCTAGAGAGAGGAATCATACCCCTAAACTGAGGAGAGGGGGAGGTGCTTCATGAACTCTGTGAATGCTGATTGGCTGAGGGAAATACTGGGCACCACCCACCACAGCACATTCTGCCTCCTTTAGGCTGTCCCACCACCCGCACACGAGGAAGTGGAAGCCGGACTGGAATTCCAGGACAGCCGCGGTCCCTGTTAGCACTGTTTAAGGAGGACTACATTTTAGGATGATCTAAGGGCTGTAGTCTAGCTTTGAATTTGGACTAGTTTATATTAATGTGACCAGCACAAACTGCAGGACAACTCAGGTCATCCTAAAACACGCGTGTGACCGGACTCCTAGTATACCAGCTGTGCAGAATCACCCAGAGATTTCCTAGAAAAGCTGCCAATACTTTCTTATTACATATTGTTTTGTTGTACTTTCTATGGTTTTGTCTGCAAAAGTCTGTAAATCTTCCCCAAAAGAGGGATTCAGGGTAGAATTACTAGCTTTCCCAATTGCCTTTGGAAACAGCAGTACATCCATACACCTTAACCTGTAATATTAGTCAATAAAGAATCTTTACTACAGGGACGCAAAGGCTGTAAAAATATGTGTAAATAATGCAGAGGCAAGATTGCTTAGTGATATTTCTGCATTTGAAACATAGGATTTCTAGCTCTCAAAGGGCAATAAACATGCTGGGTAGCATCAGGAGACCTAATAAAACTTCATTTGTGAACTCTAGATTAAAATCTAGGAAGAATATTGCTTTGTCTGGAAGAACTGACAAAAGGTTTTAGAAAACTTGAGTCTTCTTTTTATAGTTTGAAATAAGCTTGATATATGCCTGGCCAAAGTGAGGCATCCAAGCCTGCTATGGTCCTGTATCAGTCACACTTTCTTTGTTTATATGTGTACAAGAGGAAACTGTGGCTTCTTGTACAGCAGGAAGAGGTATTAGAGACCGGATCAGAGTGATCATTAGCATTAAAAAAGTTCCCTTTATTATAACATTTGCAGGTGAAATTCAAATAATTAAAAATCCTAGAGGGATGAGGTATCAGCTCAATACTGTGTGCATGCATGTGTCAAGTTTAGTTAGTTTCTAATCTGTGTATATTTGACAAACCTCAGAGCAGCTCTCAGTCTGAGAAAAAAAAAAAAGCTCCTCCTCTTCTAAGGGATCCTTAAAATTATGGTAAGGCTAAGTTCTGTAGAAGCACCACTCTTTAGCATTGTTGAGAGTTATTAAAACAGCAACATGCTGCATCTCAGTACACACAGTGATGCATTTTCCATTGTTGTTGTCACAGTTGTTCATTTGTTAAGTCATGTCTGACTCTTTGTGACTACATGGGCTTTGGCATGCCAGGTTCCTTCTGCTCTCTACTGTCTCCCAGAGTTTGTCCAAGCTCATGTTCTTGCTCCATGTAGTAACCACAAAAGCTGCACAGCTTTTCCCCTGGCTTCCTTTTCTTCAGCCTTCCATTTCTCAAGCCTCAGAGTAAAAGAAGCAACTATTTTCCTGTCCCATAAGCTCGTAGTACGCACTCAGCACCAACCGGGTGTTGAATTCTTTCCACTCTATGCAGTGGCCTTTGGGCATTATGGCGTCTACAAAGCACATGGCTTTAAAAGGACAACTCTTCCTGTTTGAGGATTTTGCCTGCCTCCGGCCACAGGATCTGACATCAGAAGGACCTCTGACCTGGAAGACAGCAGCTTTTCCTCCATTCACTTCCCCTGATGTTGCATTGATTTCACTTCCTCCATGCCCCCTTTTTGGAGGGATATTTAAACTTCTGCAAGGAAATAAAACTCACTTTCCACCTGATCTCCATCTCCAGCCTCATTTCTCTTCCCTCCCTGTATTTCTTAACTGCTGAGTCTGCCATTACTGGGCAACC
Organism: Aspidoscelis marmoratus; assembly: GCA_014337955.1. Taxonomy (NCBI): domain Eukaryota; kingdom Metazoa; phylum Chordata; class Lepidosauria; order Squamata; family Teiidae; genus Aspidoscelis; species Aspidoscelis marmoratus. The sequence goes on from MTQE01002208.1 coordinate 42,993,454, forward strand.
ACATGGTGGATAACCAGGGCTCTTGCTGGTAGAGCAGCCTGGCTTTAACTATTGCAACATCCAGCATAAGAGCAGCAACCCTTGCCGCTGCAGACCTTCCTCCCTGGCCATTCTAGGGCACGTAAGCCAGATATGTACAACTGCTCCATAACCTGGAGCAACATCTCACGGACATGATGTGCAAGAAATGTTATGCTTTCATACGTTATATTTGATACAGTATGGCCATTGCTTGATGTCAAGTGAGTTGGTGGTGGTGTTTTTGGCAAAAGCCTTATCCCCTGTGGAAGGGTGTTTAAAATGATGTTTTACTTCTAGCACTGCATAGCTAAATGCTCACTTTCTTGGACAATCTTCAGTAAAATCTTGTAGCTCTTCTCCAAAGGCATTTTAATGTCCATCCACCTGGTCTCTTGCCTTCTCCTGCTGTTGTTTTCCTCAGTCTTGCCAAGCATAATCATTTTTCTGCTTAGTCCTTTGTTGATTTACTTTGCACGCCCAAGCTGTATGAGTTTCTGGTTGCTGATTATGATGTTGAAGAATCACTGAAGTTTATCTGGCTCAAAACTCAATGATGGCTGTTTGTCACAATCCATAATAGTTCTAGTAACCTTCTCAACAGATCCATGGTGGTTTCCATCTTACCTGCTAGCCCACTTTTCTATCTTTACTCTGGTGCAGACTGGGGAGAACTCATCTCTTGCTAGAATACTGCATTCACATTGAATACAATGTAGCCTGGTCAAAAGCAGCCAAAATGGCAGCCTAGACTGGGACACCAGTGCACCTATTTTTACAGGTTTACTAGCAGGGGGGACCTATTTGAATGGTGCACAAAATTGTGCTGTTGAAGTCTATCCCCCTGGCCATCAGAGTTCTTGTGTCAGACTTCAAAGCTCAGGTGAGGGGTACAATGGTCAGATATGGTTCTCCTTGGCAATTGGCTCAAGGAGGTGTGCACCCATCCACATGGCAGACCTGTTAAAACAAATCTACTGGTATCCAGGTCTAGGGCTGCATCCCCAAAAGACTTATTTACTTCTCCACTGTCACTCTA
>MTQE01002208.1:42995447-43005548 GCA_014337955.1 Aspidoscelis marmoratus
AAAGGAGAGTCTTGGCAGACTTTTTATTCCTTGGGGACAGCCCCTAGGTGGCTTTTTTGGCTGCCTAGAATGGGCTAAGTTGTCTCCAGTGCAGATGCAGCATGCTAGCAGGATGAGTGCCCACTCTTTTCTGCTCTGTAGTGTGGAAGATAGAGACTCAGAGCCGGCTAGGCCTTGCACTACTCCATTTTAGAGTTAAGTGTCCATTGTGTCATTGTCTTAAATTCACATTTTGTCCTGTGGATTTGTGTTTCTGTTCTTGGGAATCTGCTCATCAGTTACTTTTATTATGTTTCTATTTTGGAGGTAAATGTTTTAGAATACATTTTATTTTTCATAGTAATCTTCTTGAGCTGTTAAAGGAAATATGAAGTGAAGATGTAATGCAGTATATAAATAAAATATTGTGAGCTGCAGAAACGTTTTTTATTTCTAATACTGCTGTTGTGTATACGTAGCCTGTGCAAGCATGTGGATGCCTTGCTTCTGTTCTGGGATAGAATCCAGAATAAGGCCCAGTGCAGAAAGGGCTTTACATTCATCCAAGCTGAATTGCAATGTTGAGCTAGGTTTTTTTGTCTTGTGGGCTATTTTGCTAATGGAAGGTGTATTCTGATAGCTCCATGCTGTACGTGGATTTAAGTCCTTTCTATAGCCGCAGACTCTCTCAGGTGAAAAGGTTGCTGCCTTCCCTTACAACTTCACACCGGATGGATCCTTGGCAATGAATAAAGACAGCTTAAGCGCTGACGCTATCTAATCTGCAACAGCAATATATATAATTTCCAAAGAATTGATTTCCAAAGCCATTGCTTTGCCTTATTCCTTTGGTATGAAATGATGGATTGCTTTATTACCCTACTTCAGTTTTATAGCTATCAAATTAAACAGGCAGTGAAGTGGTAGTTAATTAAGATTATGTTTTGGCAGGTAGCTCAGCAGAAGAGGAAATGTGACTGCATAGGCATTGCCTTGGAGAGAATTTCTCATGTACTAAAAGCAAATTCATTCTCTAAGTAATTATCCTTACATAGCAAAAAAGAAAGAAAAAAGAAAGAAAGAAAAGAAAAAGAAAAAAGATGGCATCATCCCTGTACACTGAGGGAGATAGGAGTTGACTTGGGGAAGTCTGAAGGTTTGTGGGCCAATAAAATACTTGAGAATAAATATCCTTCTCCAAAGGAGGCAGATCTTGAAAGAAGTCATGTGACAGCCCACCATTCTCAGAGGCCACATTTAATATTATTATTTACTTTAAAATATTTTAAACCATCCTTCAACAGAGTCCCAGGGCAGTGCACAAATAAAGCCACAGAATTCAAAGAGATAAAAGCTAACAATAAAATAACGATACTAGAATAAAAATCAGGTAAAAGATGAAAGCCAGTCAACCAATTCCTGGTGAATGATGTGCGTACAAAGAGGAGAAGAAAATTAGAAAGAAGCACCCCCACATGTCTCAGTATTGTATTTATAAGGCTGTGAAAAAGTATTTCCCACCTACTTATTTCTTCTATTTTTGCATATTTGTCACACTTAATTCCTTCAGATCTTCAAACAAAATTTCCTATGAAACAAAGATGAGGGGCTGTTATATTCATATTAGGAAAAAATGCCAAAGAGGACCTGACTTCATACTGGCTACTGTAATGATGTTATTGGTTAAAGCTCCTAGAATGCACTGTTTTGCTTTCTAGCAATTTAAACTTGAATTTTGCAAACACAGAGACCTGAATGTGGCTTCTTAAAACTTTTTTGTGATCTCCATATTAGGGATGCGCACGAATGGTGTTTTTGCATTTGCATTTTAGTTGATTTGAATGTCAAAATATTTGATTCAATTCAAATGTTTAAATCTGAATGCAACAAATGCCGATTTGAATCCGATAATTCAGTTCTATTCGTTCAAATGTTAGATACTAATTTGAAGATATGAATGTCAATAACATTTGTATTTAAAGATAGGAATGTTGACAACATTTGTATGTGTTATGTGTATCTGTACGCATTTCGTATGTATCCTATTTTATCCCATATGCATCCCGGTTTCATTTTGTATTAAAGCACAAATGCGTACAGTTATGTATGACATTCGCACAGATCCGTATGTAATACATACGTATTTGTACATTCGAATGATTCCCAACGATTGTTTTGGAACATTCAAAATGTGTTCAATTGTCTAAATTCGAATGTGAAGACATTCTATTTGAATTTGAACGTCCACATTCAATTGAATTTGATTGAATTTCAAATATTTAGAATATTCAAGCACATCTCTACTCCCTATGCCCTTTTCCTTGCTGGTCTTGAAATCAATTGATGAAAGGTTTTGCGTAGCATTATGGCTATACACCTCACAGAATCTGAGTTCTTTGCTGACTAAGGTGAGCACCAGGAGATGATTGAACAGCTGTGCAGCTGGAAGAAGTTAAACCGGTAGAATATTTTCAGTTACAAACATAGAAATATAAAAAGTATATGCATTGATGGTAAACTATCATTATGTCTGTAACCTTTCATTTAATTTTGAACCCTCTGTAACATCCACAGAAGAGCATACAGTGCTGTGGAAATATCTTTGCCCCCTTTTAGATTTCTTCCATTTCTACGTATTTGTCACTCTTAATTGTTTCTGATCTTCCTTTAAAAGGAGACCAAGACAAGCCGAGTGAACACAAAACACAGCTCTAAAATATTCATTTCATTTATTGAATGAAAATGTTTTCCAACACCTATCGTATATCACCTATGTCAAAAGGTAATGGCTCCTCTTAATACTGGTTGTGCCACCTTTTAAGCAGGAACATCTGCAACTGAATGCTTGTCATAACTGGAGAACAGCCTTTTACATTGGTGTGGAAGAATTTTGTTTCACTCTTCTTTTTAGAATTGCTTTAGTTGAGCCACATTGGAGGACTTTCAAGCATGAGCAGCCCACAAGGTCCTGCTACAGTATCTTAATGGGGTTCAAATGGGTTTTTTGATTGGGCCACTCCAAAACCTTAATTATTTTTCTTCTGTGCCATTTAGAGGTGGACTTGCTCTTGGGCGTCAGATCATGGCACAATCCAATATGCTTGAGCTTCAGATCATGGACTGATAACTAGACATTCTCCTTCAGGATTTTCTGGTAGAAAGCAGGACCCCAGGGAAGGGACTTGACTGGCCTCCCCACCCCTAGCTGCAAGGCCTGGGGAGGGTCTTTGGCCCAAATGCATTGAATCCACTTTTCCATTTGCACATAGACAGGGAAAGGACACGTCTGGAATGTGTCCTTTACTTGACAGTGCAGATGGGAAAGTGGCTTCAATGCGTTTGGGCCGAAGCGTCCTCAGGCATCTTCACTTTGGTGCGAAAACGCCTCAGGGTAAAATCTAGTTGTTCCTCTTCACTCCCAACTTTAAGCCAAAGCAAAGGAATAGATTCTTGAATGCATATCTAAATATTACCCAAGGAGGACTCAGCTTTCCATTGGACATTGACATTTAAGCATTATTCTCAGGTCTCGGCTGGACCAAATTTCAAAAGACTTAAATCCACACGAACTCGATGTACCTTGTCATGCAACTCAGCCAAAGGTAGATGAAAGAATGTTTGACTGAGTTTGGTCCTTTTAACATTTTTATGAGATGCAACGGCCAGTGAAGTTCTGGAATGGATTGGGTATCTACACCTTGTGATGTCTGATCCATTCCAAACTTAGCTGGCTTTTCTCCAAGGAACTCATTACAACAAGCACACATGGCAGATAGACGTGCAAAAGACACTTGATGCAAAACACTGGAAAGCTCTCCTCCTCTTGTTGGCTAACTACCTTAGGAACAAAATAAAATGATTTAAAAGTAATTATTTAAATTGTTTCACTTTTTAAATTTACTTATTATTTTAGTTTTGATTACTATTTAAATTCTTTTTCTTTGAATTATTTAAACCTTTCCTTTCATGTTTGTTACTATTTGAGAAATTTTTTATATTGCTACTTTTAAAAATTATTTAATTTCATAAACTTTTACTTTTGTTAAAATTAATTGTATTATTTTTATTTTAAAAAATTCTAAATAAGTATTTTAAGTTTTGTTACAGTATATCTATTTTGGCTCATGGGTTGCTCCTCTGAGTCATTCACAATTGCAAGCCTTTCCTCCTTTAGACCATGTGCTCAGGCTAGTTTAGGCTATGTTCACATCTAAGTTTTAACCCAGCTTCAGTCCACTTTTGGAATGAGAGAATGCCTCAGCAAAGTATCAAGCTGTTTTCCTTCAGCGTTGGAAAAGCCATCTTTGGATTAAATAAAGAACAAAAATGGTTAATTGCTTTGTGGATGTGTTCCCCCACTCAGAAGGTGGATTAAAACGTAGGTGTGAACACAACCTGAGAGAGAGGGGGAAGCCTACCTCAATTATGTATAGCAGGAGCCAAAGCAAGTGCCCAAAACCCTCTTCAAAAACCCAGAAGATTCACCTCACAAACTTACCATAGTTCAGCAGTTCTTTCTCCAAATTCTTCTGCAAATTTCAGTTACCTTTGCCTGGTCTCGAGAGCAGTCTTCTTCCACTTGAGCACCAAGTGAATTAGAGGTACTAGTCCACACGCAGCGGCAGAAGCGCACTAAGGTCTTCCTTCTGCATGTTAGTGCACAGTAATATGGGAGCTCCCATCCACCACTACTATATTCTGTCCTCACAAGATGGAGCATGATCAAGATCAAGAGGCACCTTACCTGTATCTCTGATAGATCTTAATATTTCTACTAGTATGCTATCATCCTCTAGTCCAGAACATGGAAGCATGCAGAAGGTTCATGCCTCTATGTTCTGGCTTACGGGGAGACACATTTCACAGTGTGCCTTATTACACTGCTGAAATGGATCTCCCAAGGTTTCTGAGGTCAGGTAAGTTTGTTCCTGGATGCTGGAGCTCATTCAGGCTGGCTCTGAAGCTCATACAAGCTTTGGGATCAGCCCAGGAGCTGGGCTTCGAAATCCGCTTGCTGTGTGGATGGCATTGTTCCAGCCCAGAACGATTCATCCCAGCCTTGGGATTGATCACTCTGTTCCTGGTCAACTATTCCCAGCCAGACTAAGTAAGTGCAGAAAAACCCTCAGCTGCTTTCAGCCCACATTTTTAAAAATCTATAATATTATCTCAAATGGCGAGTGTGACATCCCATTCTTGAATGCTCTTTTATATAAAAGCAACCCTTTTCTCTGCAAAAACCTTTCTGCAATGAATTTTCTACATCTTGGGGGGACATTCTCAAATGACATCCTTCTACCCTATAACTTGAGTGGTTCATTTGAGCACCCCATTCTGCCAAATGCATTAAAAGTGGAGCGAGGCCCAGTAGATCAGCTTGTGCGTTCTGCTGCATCTTTTCTTAGAAGATGCCACACGCCTGTTTTTGCTTTTCCAGAGATAATGACAACAATCAACTCCCTTCCATATCAATACTCAGATGAAGTCTTTTGTTCTGCCTTGTTAAAAGGAAAGCCGGTTTCTTCTACCCAGGTTTCACTGCTTGTTTTAAAAATAGCACATCTCCCTCCTCCTTGTAAGGGGACAGAGACATAAATTATTTCCTGCTTGCTTCATGTTTTGCTCTTGGGGTATAGTATGAAATAGACATGCTGCTGAGGTGGGTGGACTGTGGTAAGATATATTTTTCATCCCTTTTCTCCCATCAGTGCCACATGGAAGATGCCTCCTTTCCAGTTCCAAACATGTTTCTATTTCTTTCATACAATCAACAAATATATTTTTACCTCATTCAATATCCCTGCATGAGACAATTGCCTTTTAATATGCTTGCTGGAATTACTTTTTTTAAAAACATGAAAGCGTCATATAGTATATATGATAGTATTTCAATTATTATTCAGTTATCCATGCTCCAAGTGTCTATTAACAGACATTTGAATTAGAATGAACTTGTGATAGTGCATGTGTTGCACACCAGTGGTTTGATACGTGGTAAGTCTAGTTACAATAATCACATTTTCAGGAATGGAAAAAGTTATGGTTTTCATGGAGAGCAGATGAAGGGAAGAGTAAAGCTCAGCCCCATACCTTGGAGTATCTTTGTTTGCCAGGGCAAATAACCCTGAGCTAGATGGATGAATAGTAGGATAAGACTTGTGCCTAGTTTTTAGAACAGAAAAAGAAACCTATAGGATTTGATGGACCAATTTAGGCCGGGATTAAAATTCAAGGCAACCCATATATCAAGACTTTGGGCCTGTCTGCACTTACCCTGTGGTTCCAGAAGCTCCAGGGGGAGGCCTATCTACGTGCCCCCACCATTCCAGAGCTTGCTAAGTCTTGCCTGGTCTTCACTAGCTGTGGATAACTAAAATTTTGTCACAAAGAGCAGCTAGTGAGCTTCTAGTCAGCAGCATGTGCCAAGTCCTAGAGGTGTGCACGGAGCCATTTTTCCACCTTCCTGAACTTGGAGGAGCCTGACGCACCTCAAGGGGTAGACTATTCCAAAGCCTAGGGGACACTACTGAGAAGTCCCTCTCCTGGGTGCCCACCCACCTCACTGCTGAAGGTGGTGGGACAGCCAGGAGGGCCTCCCCTGCAGATCTTAGGGCACGGGCAGATCTTTATGGAAGAAGGCTCTCCTTTAGATATTAGGTGTTAGGCGTTGCTGTGGTTGTTGCCATGGTGATCTGGCCTACCCAAGCCTGCCCATCTGAATTTCAAATGCTGGCGGACTTGTTCAGGACCACACTAGTACTTGAAGAGTGAATAGCTCCCTCCACAACTGATCTTTGCTTGTTACACCATTCCAGTGAGTAAAGTTTGAACAGGCCCTTGCTGTGACTGAGTCAGTGGATTATCTGTGACTGTTTTTAATGCCTACTACTATTTTCCTTAGTAGCTTCTGTTTTAGTATTCTTGCTGCTTTATCTTTGTTATATTGCAAAGATGATCCAAGTACTCTGCGGAATATGTAGTAACTGTGGGCCCTTGAAAGTTAAATTCAGTGATGGTGGCCGGCATTCACATTGCAAGTACTGACTTCATCCCAAACCTAATTGAAACCTACTTTGCATCTGGTATAGTGTGTATGGTCATGCCCAGGATCATCCACATGGCTATTATGGCTATCAGGAAAGGGTCTGACATTCTAACCACAACTCCAAACTGGCTTGCATAAGCTTCAGGGCCAGGTTGGGGGCTGGTTAATATAGTTGCTAAGTTCCATGCTGCTGTTTGTTTATAACAACAACAACAACAACACAGAGGCTGTGTCCCCCTGCAAGTTGCTTGGTGCTGTTTGGGCACTGTTTGGACTCACATGGGCTGGGTGCGGGACTGAGAACGAATCTCAGGCATCCCCATGTCATTCCCGGCAACACTGGACAGGTACGGGTTGGGTACGGATGGAGGCGTTCCCATGTGAACCATGCTGAACTCTGGCACAGGTGAGCAGTGCCCCCTCCTCTCTGCCCCCTCTCTCCTCATTGGAATCCGGATTGACGTCAGCCTACCCCTGTGCCACATCCCCCCTCCCTTAGTGGCACTGAAGGCCAGGACTGGGCTGGGAGGTACAGAAAAAAAAGTTAAAATGAAGCTTATTTCATAATAAATTTATAAATGTTAGCAGCAGTTAGGCGCTTGAGCAGTTTTGTGCACCTCCACTCCACTGGGAACTGCGAGAACACCCGTCAAATTTAAAAGGCAGAAAATCAAGCCTTTATTTATGATTGCCTTGACGATCGGGGAAATGGGGGTTGGAAATGGAACAAAAATCAAGCCATTATGCAGCTTGCCTTGGCATTCGTGAAACGGAGTTGGAAACATGGAAATGATTTTTTTTTTAAAAAAAAATTAAGCCATTACCCATCCTGCCTTTGCGATCAGCATTTTAGAAAGTCAGTGGCTGTGATCTTCAATGCACAGGGCAGGGACAGCAAGCACACCCTACCTCCCAATGACGTGAGTGCCAATCTCCTCTCCGTTAGTCCGCAGTTGTCCCAATGTGTGGTCCCAGCTCACTAAGCAATGCATGCCTGTCTCCCAAACCATGCCAAGACTTGTTTTTTCACGTATTAAATTTGGCACCCTTCTGGCACAGTTTTGGGGGATTTGGCACAGTTTTTGCGGGCCAAAACCCAAAAGCATGGGGACTCCCCTTGCTGATCCCATGTTCGGAACCATACCAATCTTGCATGGGGACGTGACCGGAGTGATTTACAACAATTTTTTTTTAAAAAAGTTTTTATTTATTTCAAAATAATAATCCTATTAATATTGTTTAAAGATCCTCCTCATCCGCTAATGCTTGTGGGCCGAGGTATAAGACATTTTGAAAGTGGAATATTAAATGACATATTTGAGTTGTGTAGATAAAGTATGAAGGAGATGTGGTGGAGAAGATTTAAAATCCCATTGCTCAGTTAGTTTCTCGGACTGCTGGTCTGTCAACATTTCAAGTAAGATGTGGAGAATTCTTGAAAGCGTGCTCGCTTTTTTCTGAAGCTGCACAACCTTCCATACAAATGATTTCCCCCCCAGGTTATTCCCTATGAAAGTGATTTGGTTGCAGTTTCAAAAACTGCAAACAATGATTGCTCAGTGAAGTGATGCCTCCCATCTTCACCTTTTCACAGACTGCTCAGCTTTGTCTGACTTCATAAAAATATAGGGCAGGAGAACTTGGACTGGAAAGGAGAAATACAAATGAAGGGCAATTCACCTGGAAATTGATCCTGTTGCCATGTGAAAAAGAAGGAAGGGACCAGGTTTGGGCTTTCAGCTGCCAAGCATTTGGAAGCTATGCATGGACAGAAGAGTACAGGATATGAGTTTAATTTTGTATCAGACGTGGCTCCTGAGAAATGGAGACCTCAAGAACAATATGCTCAGCGTAATCAGCAGGCCATGTACTGAAGGGAAATGCAGAATACACTAGGGATGTGCACTAATATTCATAACATTCATTAATTTGTACGAATTTGGACATCAAATAGAATGTTGTGACATATATACATTAATTAAATAATGCAACAGCTGCGTGGGAAGGGGATAACCATACTTCCATCTGGACCAGTGGCATCAGCAATGTTGGGAGTCCAAGATTTGCTTCCTTCTTGAAGTACTGCTGATGGTAGTGGTGGGGAAGAGATAAGAGTCCAGCTCCCTAACCTCTAGACCAAGCAGGTAGAAAGTGGCAGAGGCACAGCAGTGGGTGGTGAGGAATGCTTGAGTGGCACCATTTGCCTTGTCTCAGCCATTTTGAGTTCTGAAAATACTTTTAAACTGGTTTGCTATTGATAAAGGTACAGGAGCGCCACCCTCTTTCCCATCTGGCCATCTTAAACACCTGTCGTACTAATTTTAATCAGTATTTGGTAAAGGTTTTTTTGTAGCCTATTTTGCAATAATAGTCTTTGAGTACATTTTATGTACTCTCTGAGCATCGAGCTCCCATGTCATGTAACAATCACAGGAATAACATTTATTTATTTATTTATTTATTTATTTATTTATTTATTTATTTATTTATTTATTTACATGAATATTATGGAACTAGAGAAGGTGCAGAGAAGGGCAACCAGAATGATTAAGGGTCTGGAACACCTCCCTTACGAAACCAGGCTGCAACGTCTAGGCTTCTTCAGTCTGGAGAGACAGCTTTTGAGAGGGGACCTGATTGAAGTATATAAAATTATGCACGGTATAGAAAGGGTGGATAGAGAAAATTTCTTTTCTCTATCGCACAACACTAGAACCAGGGTGCACTCTATGAAGCTGATGGGTAGGAAAATAAGGTCTGACAGGGGGAAGTATTTCTTCACCCAGAGGGTCATCGGCTTATGGAATGTGCTGCCGGATGAGGTGGTGACAGCTACCAGTCTGGATGGCTTTAAGGTAGGGTTAGACAAATTTATGGATGACAGATGTATCAATGGCTACTAGAATGAATGCCTAGGTGCATCCTTCAGGCTGAGGGGGGGGGGGAGGAACTGGGGCGCTTCTAAGGCCATCTGCTGGGACTCGAGAGCAGGAGTCCCAGCAGATGGCCTTAGAAGCGCCCCAGTCCTTGTCCTTGTCTCTGCTTGAGATGCCCGTGAGCATTTGGTGGGCCCCTGT
>MTQE01002208.1:43005705-43019752 GCA_014337955.1 Aspidoscelis marmoratus
GGGCTGTGGCCTGATCCAGCAAGGCTTCTCTTATGTTCTTATGTACATTTATATCCCACCTCATACCCGAAGGTCTCTGGGCGGGTAACAATGGATTAAACAACAGATTAAAAACAAGATACAGATTAAAACAAGATGCACATTTAAAAACATGTTAAAAATTCAACAAATTTAAAACCATACACTCCCTAGTGCATTAATAGTGACTGTAACTGGGGGTGAGGGGAGAATAAATCACCTCAGCCAAAGGCCAAGGCAAAGAGGTATGTCTTTACTACCTTCCTAAATAGATACAAGGAAGGGGCATGGCACACCTCGTGGGGGAGACCATTCCACAGTCTAGGGACCATCGCTGAAAAGGCTCTCTCTCGGGTGCCCATCAATCTCACCACTGAACATGATCTTTATACCACAAGGTTTTCACTTAAACTGTTTCAGGGGCCACTTTAAAATGAAAATGGTATATTGACTGTAGAAAACAATGTTATTAGCAAGAAATTGGGAGAAATATTAACATTTCTTTGCTTGTAGAATAAAAAAGAAATAATACAGTAATACAGATGAAGTTGGGCAAATCTCTGTTAATTTTGTAGGGGTTTTACCCACTGAGGGAAGAGAAGGACAGCTGAAACCTGCCACCACAAGCCATGTTTCTGTAGTCATCGGTCACCAGGTAAGGCCCATCTGTTTGCATGTGGTGATGATGATGGTCCTTAACTTTTCTCTCGCTTTTTCTTGTTCTTCATTGTTGTTTTAGGGTGCCTCAGTTTGGAAAGAGGAAATTGTGGGATCTTCTTTGGAGCCCATAATTGCTTTTCATTACCATTGCTGAACAACAGGAGCCAATCACGGGAAAATCGCAGGTTCTTACCTTGTCTGTCAGCTGTTTGTGCTATTGTTCCTGTTCCCAAATACCTGGATGTTAGGAAGTGCCCACCCACTTCCCTTTGGTTTTTATCCATTCTTGCTGGCATTTGGGTACTTTGGAACAGCAACAATAAAGTGAACAGCTGGATTTCCCATAATACTGATATATCAGATTTTCAGTCATCTAACCCAGGAGCTATTTTGGGAATGCCACAGACATGTTTTTACCCACATCTGGAAGCACCCTCAGTGAGTTTTCTCTGCGATCTGTCTACCTTTTGCTATTTGGGTTAGAACCGGCAAGAAAATGCTTGAAGGGAAGGAGTGTGGCCTCCACTACCTCACTTCTGTGGACCTTTGTAATCAAAATTAGTCTCCTCTGAATTATGTTTATTAATGTTATTTTAAGTATTTATATCACATCTTTCACCTACAGGTTGCAGGGAATAATATTCAACAAAGTAAAATCATCACATTGTAAAACATACTTAAAATACAATATTTTCCATGTTTAGGATATGTCTGCTCACTGTAGGTGATAGGGATTTAATTCCCTTCCTAATGTGCTACTTATGTGCTCTGGTATGGTCACATCTTACATGTTTGGAGGTAAAAAAAAAACCCTTCCAAAATTGGACTGAATTGCTCCAATGAGTCTTATCTGAGGTGCTCTTGGAACAGTGTGTTAATGGAGAGAAATGTTATCTCTACTCCAGGCCTCCCTGCCCACAGGATAGCTAATGCAGCAGCAGATTGGGTACTTTCTCCTCATGAAATGGTGGTCAGTGTGGCTTTCCCACTCCACTTACTTTACCAGTTGAAGAGTACATGGTGCTGGGAGACTTTTTTCTGCCAGTTTCAGTTGAACTGTTAGGAGAAAAGAAGGAGAAGAGAATCACATAACTCCAATTTCCTCTCTTCTACCCTCCATTCCAGCTCCACAATCATTGTTTTGACCATGGCTTTGGCTGGAGACGAAGGGGAATTGGTTAAACAATGTGTGTAAAATATGTTATTTTCCCTAATTTATCACATTACAGAAGTCAATAATCAGGTAATGACTGTATTCTTCTCTGCTTAGTTAACAAAATTAACCCATCTGGCTGATATTAATTCCCTTTGACAAATACTTCGAAGTTATCATCTGAAGACTTTTCATATGCCAGAATTGGTAATGTATACCGCTAAAATGACAAGACTTGAATGCCTTGTTCTTGTTACTCATATATGCATGATGCATACATAATCTGTAAGAAGAAAGTTCAGTTACCCTGATTTCACCAAGTTTTAAAATGAGATGTGACTTACAAAGCCAAGCCATACATTGTCAATGAACATTTGTCTGGAAAATGTACTCTTCTTCAGGTTTCAATATTTGCAGTGGGAGGACATTTCACAGTTTTGCATCTTGCTATAAATATTAAATATAAATATAAGCAAATGTATAAATGCATTTGGTGAATGGTTTTACTTAGGCCTTTTCCGTACTTACCCATGTGGGAGAAATCCCACTGGAGAGGTCCCACTGGAGCAGTCTTACTAGTGTGGTTCTATGTGACCTGGAACCCTGTTCTGCTCTAGACCCCATGCTGGCTCTGAAGGGTCTGCCTACCAAGAATGAAAGTTCCTTCCTTTTGAGCCTCCCAAGGGCACATTTCAGTGGTGTGCCTTAAAGAGGCCTATTCTGTAGAGTGGATCATGGAGCGATGTTGGCTTCCCTAGGGTACTCTATGCTGTGAACATGGAGTATACTAGAAGGGAAGCAATCCCTTAGATTGCTCCAATATGTGGAAGGGAGACTCTTAGTAAAAACCAAACCAAACCCTTAACCTTACTTAACACCTAACCTAACCAGAGGCGTATTCGCACTTAGACCACTAGTCAACAATGAGTGAATGTTTGGTAAAGAGCATACGCATGTCGACTAGGCTGCTACAGCATACAAGTGTGACCTTCTTCCAGTTCCCTGCAGTCAGTGGGTGGGGGAGGTGCCTTGCAGGTGAGGTTGCAGTGGCAGCCATGATCAATTGCTTACCTCTGCCGTGGTCAGACCACTGATCCCTAGGAGTGGTGTCCGGTCATAGAGTCACAAGAGGGGTGTTCCATCACAGGCACTGACATGACCGGTCACAGTATGCCCCTGCTTGAAAATACCCCCCTGCAATGGCGGCCAATTGCAGCAGAGAGAAGGTGGACCTTCCAGCTTTGGATGTGGCAGTGTGGGCTGGTAAAAGGGAGGACCATTTACATTTCTGGCCAGTAATGGGTGCTTTGGGGAAGATTACCACCCAGCAAATGCGAATGGTCCACCGTTACCTGAAGTTTACTGGCCTTAGTTCATGGCAGCCTAATCAGCTAAGTGTGAAAATGCCTCTTCTTATGGCCTTTCCACACTTGACTTAGTGGTTAAGGTGGCAGGGGGTGGGGAGGAAATCCCAAACAGTGCATCTGTACCTCTTGGGCAGAGGTCACACCTCATTCTCCAGCTTCAGTCCACCTTGAGAGCTAGAGAATACATCAGCAAAGTGACCAGTGATTTTCTATCCACATTATCTATCCCAAAGGTGAATTTTTCTGAGTCATTTTAACACTGAAAGAAGCTTGTTGTCACTTTGCTGTGTTCTCTCACTCTGGAAGTAGACTGAAGCTGGATAAAACCTTAAATATGACCACAGCCATGGAGCTGTTTCTTAACTAGAAATGGCTACGTGGGTCCCAAAGCATCCCCAAGGTAGTATAAGCATGGTGCAGTTAAAACTCCAGTGGACTGGGATAGCCTGGTGAGTTCCCATTCACAACTCTTCTGGGTGGGTGGAAGAGATGCAGGGGGAGCATGTAAAGGGTGGTGCATGTGTGATTGCTTGTCGCATTGCCTGGTTGCCACTGCAACGGCAACATACAAGCATGCTGTTGCTGTTGCCAGAGCTCTGCAATGGCTGCCATAACAGCCATATGCACTTAGGGTAGGTTTTAAATGCAAGTGCGGATGGTGAGAGCATTCTAGCACTTTGCTTCCTAGGGCACAGAGGTAAATTCTCTTTTATTCTAAGATGCTTGCTGTTGTGGATGGCTTTGAGATGTTTTCAGGGAAGCAGTATACCAATGTTTCTAAGGGTGTTTCTGCACCGGCTGCTAAAACCCCATTAAGCACACAATAAGGACAGATTAGGGCCCCCTTGAGGACTCCACTTCCGCACAGCCTCATGTAAGATCCATCGCTAATGGGGTTTAGGTACCGCTAAATCCAGTTTCCAGGAAGCCCTGAAAAATTAGGTCTTCAGTCCGTTCCTGCGTGGAAATTCCGCATCAAAGGAGGATGCTTCCACACATGGACAGGAGAGGGAATGGATGTGGGCGGGACAGGAAGTCACCATGTTGAGTGAGGCAGCAGGACCATGTCAGCCATGGGATCTCAGGTATGCTGCTAATTGGTGGGCAGTCTGTCCCTGACACGCCCACGCATGGGGGGGGGAGAATCGAGTGGTGACTGACAGCTGAATGCTCCAATCACGTGGTTCCTGGGGTGGTGGGGCCTCAGGGAGGCCAGATGCTTCTGGAAATTGGTGCTGCGGCATCCACACAGCGAACACATGGTGTGTGCCTCAGTATCCGTGCTTCCCACGTGAGTGTGGAAGCATGGGGCCTCATTTGGATCCATCCCTGTTTTAGACGGATCTTCCCAGAGTTGTATTTCAGAAAAACAGATTTACTCAATCTGGCTTTCAGGAGGTAAGTGCAGAAACTCCCTAATACATATATTTAGAGTGAATATGTGAATATAGCACACACTTGGGTGTGTCCCCCCCCCCAAAAAAAAGAAATCGGTGGGGCAGTCTTTATGCCTTTTTCAACATTGAGTGGCACTTAAGCACCTGAACAAAGGGTTGGATACTTGGGAAGTAAGAAGAGAGCTAGTAGTCTAGAAGGAGAAAAATGGGTCTGAAGATGGAAAATGGGCACAGGAGTGCCCTAAGGGAAAAAAAGAAGTGCGTAAGCAAGAGAAAGGGGAGAAGGAGGTGAGAATCAGGTGCTTGCATGCACATATGTTGGTCCCAGCAAAATAAATCCTCTTGCAACAAAATGATGAATTTTCCCCTTGAGAATCTCCCTGCCATCCCCTCACTGATGGCCATCATATAACACTACATCTGTTTGCTTTGGCTCAAAGGTAGGAATTATGGTTCTGATGCTTTCTGGTGCTGTTGCTACTGTGGTACAAACAATGGATATAAGGCATCTTTATGGCCCCCTGTCATTTTTCAAATCATATGTCTGTACACAGATGTGCTTTGTATTTTGTTGTCATTCTATGAAGGCATCATGAAAATTTATATCTGTGATAATTTTCTTTTTTTAAAATTCCAATAGGTATTCTTTTGGCATGCTTGATAAAAGCATCACAAATTCAGGAAGGCCCTTTAAAAATTCTGGTTGATCCCAGTTGTGTTCAAACCCTTTGGAAAAGCAAAAGATATAAGCTTATGATAGTACCAGCTTTCTGTCTACTGTATATTGGGGTAAACTGATATTGGCGAGGAAGGAGAAAAAGCATCTGAAAGAAGATAAGATCCACAGCACTGTTCCCGAATTCCAGATGCATGGATACAGGCAGGTTGCTGACCCCTGCTTTATCTCATTGCAGATCATTTCTCTTCTTAATGTAATGGCCTGGAGAGAACAGAACAGACCAGTAAAATGTGTAGGGGAATCCATCTGTAAATATTTGCAGCAGCTGGGACTGGTGGAAGAAGAAACTGAGCAGGGAAAAACTTCCTTCCTCTGAAGATGGATATCGCAGCTTTATCCCAAAGCTTAGCAGAAGAAGAAACCTGGAACACGGCATAACAGCCCCCAAACTGCTGCAAATGAGATTGAATCCAGCTGTGAAAGCCTGCATATGACCAATCCTTCATACGTCTTGGGCCGCATCCTTACTCAAAAAAGGATGCCCCTATTGGCCTGCAGCTAGGCTTTGCTGGCAAAGAACTTCAGGGGTGGTTTTGTCTTCTCATACCCCCAGTGGCACCATCTAGAGAGATGACAGTGACTAGGGCAACTTGTCTGGGCAATTTCTGCCTGGCACAATTTACCAGCAGACAGAAAATGGCTCACTTCATGGGCCATTTCATGTCTGATGCTAAATTATCCTGGATGGAAGTTTTGAAGCTGCAGAAACTTTGAGGGCTTTAGGGACAGCATGTCTCTGTCCCGATCCTGCGGCATTACTTTTCTCAGCTGACAAGATGCTGCTTCACTTACAGGAGGTTCGCACTTTCCCCCCATGCCTTAGGAGGCAAAGCAGTGGAATGTTCTAGCCATCCACACTTGCAGATGGCTAGAGCATTCTAAACCTACCCTAAGTGCGAATGGCTGCTGTGAGAGCAACCATTGTGGAGCCCTGGAAACGGTGGTGATGTTGCTGGGGTGAACAGGTGATGGAGCATGTAATTGTGCATGTGTCGCCAGCCACATGCTCCCCCTGCACCTCATCCACCCAGAAGACGAGTGAAGGGGAACTTGCTGGGCTATCCCAGCCTGGTGGCTAGTATAGGTGTGGAGGAGTTTTAACTCTTTGAGGGATGCTCTGGAACATGCAGTGGTGTTTCTGGATGGGAATCAGCTCCATAAGGTGTGGATGCACCATCTGGGAGCTTCCCCTCTCTTGACTTTTGAGTGAGTTCTTGTTGGAAATTTCCTGTTTGGATATAACATTGAATCATTACAGAAGGCTGACGTGTGTGTTTTGGACCAGTCTTGTGGTGCTTTGAATTGGGACCAAAACTACAAAGCTTAGGAAGCAGCAGAGTATGGTATCTAAGATAAGCTGGAGTAAACAAAGGCTGCCCCTATTCAGAAAGGTTGCACAGACCTCATTACAGTAATTTAGTACTGTGACATCATATCATTGTGACGGCCGCATCTTGTTAGGCAATGGTTTTCGCGGCACTATTATGGCAGTGCAAATGCGCCATGAGTATGTGCATGGGCTGCATGTTTCTGCACACTCATGGTGCAGGGGATGTATTGGTGGAGTATGGGAGTCTAGAAAGCTCCACATTCGTCCAGTGCACATCCCCTCATGAGTGCCTGTTGTTGTCATCAGGTAACACTGAGTTGTGGCCAATTCCTGGCTGGCTGAGAGGGCACCTCCATGGGCATTGCTATGCAGTTTTCATGGTTTGCCGTTGCCTAATTACGGGGAAAGGCTAGGAATCGAACCAGCAACCTTCCATATTCCAGGCCGTTTGCTCTACCACTGGGCTACAGCCACTCCTAAGTGCTTGTTAGAACACTGTAAAAGAGCAGGAGAAGGTGTTCTACCTTTGTAGGGCTCTAACATATTTCTGCTCCTTGTCTGACCTACCTGTGCCACATTATACATTTGCTTATTTCATAGTGGAATGAATATAAAAGCCTGAAAGCATCTAGCTACAAATCAGGAACAAATCAGGAGGAAGGCTGCTATATTGTGGTGTCGTTCAGGTGTGCTCTTTAACTCTTGACGAATCTTTTATTTGCTGCATAAAAGTTGGAAGCCATGGGCTGTTCTTACAATCACCAGTAGATGGCATCCGATTCACAACAAAGGTTTCTCCAAACCTGGCTTGCAGCGGTGCAACCTTCCCAAAAGGAAACAATGCAACCTATTCGCAAGGCTAAAACGGGATATTTCGGGCGGCCAGGATGAGACAAGGCAGCTGGCAGCTTGGGATGGAGAAGATCCCTATAGCCATTGCATCTCCAGGTGTCACTGAGAGCCGCTTCTCAAATTGGCAAGGAGCAGAGGAAATGGCACCTATTTGGAACTGCTGAAGCTTGGAAGGAGGAGAGGAAAAAGCATCTGCTGTAGGATTTTGATATAAGGAGACAAGCTGAGATTGAGGATGAAAACCTGCCTGGGATGAAGGACCCTGTGAGTGGAAGAGTATCTAGGGTCAGGTGTCTTTCACCTGGTCACTCATGGATGTAATACTTGGAGAAAGGAAGGGTGTTATGTTTGCTACAATCTGCCTTCAAAATGTGGCTAAAACATTATACGTGTCAGCAGCATCGCATATTCACACCTATTTCTTCTGAAGCAAAAATCTGTTAAGAAAAAAAGAACAGAGGCAGAACCCCTCGGAGGGATGTGAACATTGGCTTTCTTTAACAATAGTATATATGGATTTATTAGGGCAATCAATTCTACATTCCTTTTCTATGTACAGCCTGAACAAGCGTGTAGCCATGAGCTCTTTGTAACAACTGCAGTTGGACTTGTTACGTGTCGGCTCTTCTTCTTCTACTTCTTCTTCTGTTAAAGTTTGAACAATGATTACAGTGAATTCAGATGGGAAAATAATGGTCAGAAGATGTCTTGTCACCTTGAGGCCTTTTAGGTAAAATTCTTTCTTCTATTTGCTGCCAGGGTACAGCTCTGAAGGCATGGTCTGGGGGCGGTTGCGGGCTCCAAAACTGCATGCTGTTTAGCTCATTGCTTTCTCAGGGGAGAGCATGCTTGAGGGAAATCTTCACAATGAGAAACAAGTTTGTTTTGAACTTACCTGAATGCCAGTGGGTAGGCTCTAGCCTGTGTTGGTGTTTGGCATCTTGTCTGGTATGCCAGGATTTGCTGAGCATTTTCTTTGTTGATATTTCTTAGTATTTCAAGGGGCTCATACACGGTTAAACAATCATAGGCTGTGATCACCCATAGCAAAATAAAGCACCTTGGAGGTGGCTCAGACTCTGGTCACACTTAAAGTTTAATCCAGCTTCAGTCCTCTTTCAGAGTGAGAGAATACATCAGCAAAGTGACAAGCTGTTTTCTTTCAGTGTTAACTCAGAAGATTCATTCGCCTTTGGGATAGATAATGTGGAAAGAAAATTACTGGCCACTTTGCTGATGTGGTCTTTTGCTCTGAAAGTGGACTGAATCAGGGTTAAACCTTAGGTGTGACCACAGCCTCAGAGATAGTTTAGAAATGGGATTTCCCCACTCCTGGACATTCCACACTAGAAAAGGTGTATTAGAGAAGATTTGGGAACATGAGGGTCAGACATTACTGTCTTAGAAGCGCCCCTGAGGTACTCCTTTTGGCTTGTCTGAACATAGACCAGAATAAGTAATATATTTCTCCATAGTGGAATTCATGAATTTTGACTTCTCATTACAGCAACTGTCAAGATTCTTTCCATGAGTGATATTACTATTTATGCTTGCCCAGGGATTTGTAATCTTGGTGTGTTTGTTTTGGAGAATCTCTCCCACAGGATCCTTGCTTTGGTGCTTCTTCCTCAATCTCCTGCCCTTTAGAAATGGTATAAGAGGATTTTAAGCTTAACCACTGACTCCCCCCCCCCCCGATTGTCACTTTTTGGGTTGTACCAAGTGAAGAGGGAGAAATTAGCAGAACCACAGCAAGTCATACTAAAGGCAAAAAAAAAAAAAAAAAAAAAAAAAAAAAAAAAAAAAAAACTAATGAGAATTAATGGACTGAATCTAGTTAAATTTAGGCTTGCACTTCCTTTTTAAGATGCTGGCCTTGGGATGCTAGGATTATGGCTCTGTTCTGAAGTCAGATGAGATTTTAGGGGAGGGGAGTGGTAGTGCGCAAAAGTGTTGTATACTTCTTTCCATCAAGTGGCAGGAGGTAATAGCAGTAGCATTGCCAGGATGGGCCATTTGGATGGAAATCCAGGGTCTTCACTTCTGCCTGAAAAGGTGGGTCACCAAAGGAAGCATGAACAGGTTGTCATGCACTGAATGAATACATAGTGTCACTTGTCCCTTCTAAGAGCTCCAAAGCAAAGCTGATCTGTAGAAGGCAGATGGAGGCAAACTTTTGATCTTGCTTTAATATTCCATAGTATTCTGTTGTGTCAGGAGGGGAGAAAATGTCACCGCTCATCTTTGCCTGTAACCCAATTACTGAGTTAGCTCAAACCAAATTACTTCTGAGAAATAATAGCATTCAAAGAAAATAAAGTTGCCCCTCCCACACTAAGCAGCTGGGACTTTTTGTAAGACAACTATTACTGTTTAGCCAAGTCTGGCTCTCTGTGACCCCATGGACCACAGGATGCAAGCTTGTCTGTTCACTGTTACTGGAATCTGGCACAAGTCATGTTCATTGCCTACACAGTACTAACCGTCCATCTCATCCTCTGCTGTCCCCTGCACCAGAGTCTTTCCCATTGAATCTTGTCTTCCCACTATGTGGCCACAATATTTGAGTTTCTGCTTCAGTATTTGTCTTGCCAATGAACTATCAGGGTTGATTTCCTTTAGTATTGACTGATTTGCCTCCTTACAGTCAAAGGGATTCTCAGAAGTCTCCTCCAGTACTACAATCCAAAAGCATTAATTCTTTGCCACTCAGCCTCCCTTATGGTCCAGCTGTCACAGCCATACATTACTACTGGGAAGACCATGGCTTTGACTGTGCAGACCTTTGTCAGCAAGGTGACAGCCCTGCTTTTTAATATATTGTCCAGATTTTCCATAGCTTTCCTCCCAAGGGGCAAGCATCTTTTTATTTAACGGCTGTGGTCACCATCAGTAGTGATCTTTGAGTCTAGAAAAAGTAAGATTTCTTGCTACTTGCATTTCATCCCCTTTTATTTGCCAAGAAGTGATGGATTAGATGCCGTAATCTTGGGGTTGTTTTTTTTAAATATTGAGCTTCATACCAGCTTTTGCACTCTTCTCTTTCACACTCTTTAAGAGGTTCCTTAGTTCCTTTCCACTGCCATCAGAGCGGTATCATCTGCATGTTTTATTCTTACTGTAAGCCACCCTGGGACCATTTGATGGAGGGCGGGAAACAAACAAACAAATAAATATCTGAGGTTGCTGATATGTCTCCCAGCAATCTTAATTCCAGCTTTTGCTTCATCCAGTCTGGCATTTTGCATGATGCATTCTGCGTATATGTTAAATAAACAAAGTGGCCGTATACAACCTTGTCATAGTCATCTCCCAGTGTTAAACTAGTCAGTTTTTCCATGTTTGGTTCTAACTGTTGCTACTTTGTATGCCTACAGATTACTCAAGAGATTAGTAAGGTGGTCAGGTAATATCATCTTTTTAAGAACTTGCCACAATTTGTGGTCATCCACAGTCATAGGATCCATTCATATCTATCTCCATTGAGGACTCCAGGGACCCTCCCACACGGTGCATCTGTACCATATGGAACATACCAGAAGTTGCTTCATGCATGCCGGAGTGTTCCCTACATGTATAGTGGTAGAACAGTGCTTGGACTGAGACAGCCTGGCATGCTCTATTTGTACCTCTTACCATTCAAATAGAGCGTATGACCAGCAGTGCAGGTGTGGTTGTGTGCTACGTTTCCTGGTTGCACATGCACGTTGGTGCTGTTCCTGTGGCTCCTTAATGGAGGCAGTTTGCACTTGGCTGGCCTGTAGTTACGTTGAGTTTCAAATGCTTTGGATGCCCCAAAGTGCAGATGCCCAAAACATTCCAGAGCTTTGCTTCCCTGGGACATTTTTTTCAAGGAAGTCAAAATGTAAAAAAGCCCAAAGGCTTTAGTGTAGTCCATGAAGTGGAAGGAGATGTTTTTCTGGAATACTTTTGCTTTCTTCATAATCCAGGGAATACTGGCAATACGATCTCTAGTTTTTCTGCCTCTTTGAAAACCAGCTTGCACATACTACTGGAGCTTGCAAAATCTTGAGCGTAACCTTGCTGACATGTGAAATGAATGCAATTGTTCGTTGGTTTCAACATTCTTTGGCATCATTCTTTGGGACTGGAAGGTGAACTGGCCTTTTGCAATCTTGTGACCAAATTTGCTAGCATATTGAATGCAGCATTTTAACATCATCTTTTAGGATTTTAAATAGGACTTCCATCACCTCTGCTAGCCTTGTTACTAGTGATGCTTCCTGAGGACCACTGGACTTCATTCTCCAGGATGTCTGGCTCTAGGTCAGTGACCACACCAGTGCGATTATCAGTGACGTTAAGATCTTTCTTGTCTAGATCTCCTGTGTATTCTTGCCCCCTCTTCTGCTTCTGGTAGGTCTCTACCATTTTTGCCTTTCGTCATGCCCACTGTTTACCAAGGATAAGTGAACTTTTGGGGAGGGCAGGCACGTTTGGAGGCTGTAGCAGCCTCCACGACGTGTGTATGCTCTTCCCCAGGAGTTTACTAATTATGCATTATTGGCTGTAGTGCGAATATGCCTCAGATCAGGCTGTCTTGAGATGGTGTTTTCCAAAGCCATTCAGATGAAAGGCTGCTTCTCCTCCCTCTGTAGCCCTAGCAGTGGCAGGTGGTCCCTAGAGAAGGCTTAAGGATGCTCTTAAGCTCAACATTTGTTGGCTGCATACATATGTTCATACAAATTTCTTGGCAACAAGACAGAAATTGCTTGTTTTTGCCTTTTTCTTGGAAGGTGCCAGGATCAAAAGAGAGGCCTTCTGCATTCAAAGCAGATGCCCTGCTGCTGAGCTATCCTGGCTTTCAACAGAAAGGATGTATTATTGGGCAAAGTCTTAATGCCAAAGAATTTCAGCAGTGTAGTGCAAGTTTCCTGGATTATGCTTTTTATCTCTTCTGCCAGGTTTTATGGCTTTATTTTAATTACTGCCTCTGGTGTTTTATTTTTTGTGGTGCTTTATAGATTTTAACCGTATGCAACCTTGAGAATTATTACTGACGAGTTCAGTGAAGTTTTCAAGATCCATTTAAGATCTTTGCTAGGCAGTGTGTCATCAAATAAGAACATAAGAGGAGCACTGCTCGATCAGGCCACAGCCCATCCAGTCCAGCATCATGTCACACACGGTGGCCCACCAATTGCCCATGGGCATCTCAAACAGAGTCAAGGGCAAACTTTTCCTGCTCCCAAATCCCAGCAAATGGCCTTAGAGGCATCCTGCTTGTCCACCCCCCCCATATTGTTTTGCATTATGTTAATATTTTGATAATATAACGTTGTCTTAGCTGACGGTAGTATCTAGTTGATCTTGGATGATCTCAGAAAACTAAGGGCAGGTAGGACCATTTACTTGAATGGGAGACTACCAGGAAATCCCACTACTTCAAACTAGACTGGTAAATTAAAACAAACAAAACATCACCCAGAAGGCAATGTCAAATTGTTTCCATATTGTTGTAAAGAAAATCACTTGGATTTATTTGTTTGTTTGTTGACATTTCTATCCCACCCCATACATGAAGGTCTCTGGGTGGGTAACAGCAGATTAACCAGCAGATTAAAAACAAGATACACATTAAAACAAGATACACATTAAAAACGGAATACAGATTAAAAACACTTTAAAAATTCAGCAAATTTAAAACAATACGCTCCATATTGCATTTGTAGTGACTGTAACTGGGGTGCGGGGAGAGAATATAATCACCTCAGCCAAAGGCCAGGGCAAAGAGGTGCATCTTTACCGCCTACCTAAATATATGTAAGGAAGGGGCATGACGCACCTTGAGGGGGAGACTATTCCATAATCTGGGGGCTATCACTAAAAAGGTTCTCTCCCGGGTGCCCACCAGCCTCACTACTGAAGGTAGTGGGACAACCAGGAGGGCCTCACTACTTGATCTTAAGGCACGGGCAGGTCGGTATGGGAGAAGGTGTTCCTTTAGATATTTGGGGCCCAAGTCATTTAGGGCCTTATAAATCAGAGTTAACACTTTGAATTTGGCTCGGTAGTGAATTGGCAGCCAGTGCAACTCTTTTAAGACCTTCGTGATGTGCATTTTCTTACTTTGTAGAAAGGCCATAGTTGCCTCTTTTCCCATTCTTGGACTGGGAAAAAGAAGTTACATTTAGGCAACTCTTATGGTCCTGCACTTACTATCAGGTAAATTAGTATATGCTGCCTCAGATGTTTCAAGGCTGGCCTGGTGGTGTGATATTTGGTTTTAGGTGTATTTCTGAGGGATCCTCCTTCTTACCACTTCCAAGTGTATATCTGGAGAGATGGCGTTTAAGAGGGGGCCTGATTGAAGTATATAAAATTATGCATGGTATAGAAAAGGTGGATAGAGAAAATTTCTTTTCTCTATCACACAATACTAGAACCAGGGGGCACTCTATGAAGCTGATGGGTAGGAGAGTCAGATCCGACAAAGGGAAGTATTTCTTCCCCCAGAGGATCATTAGCTTATGGAATGTGCTGCCGGAAGAGGTGGTGACAGCTACCAGT
>MTQE01002208.1:43020124-43035184 GCA_014337955.1 Aspidoscelis marmoratus
GGGCTGTGGCCTGATCCAGCAGGGCTTCTCTTATGTTCTCTTATGTTATGTTCTAAGTTTTTAAAGACATACTCCTGAGCATGTACCAGGCATCAAGAGGCCTCAGGCAGCTGGAATGGCCTAAAGTTAGTGATGTACAATGGACTGCTGAGGCAGGTGGAATATATTTAACCTTAAATCCATGTAATATAAAAGGGAAAAATGCTGCCTTAAGAATATAAAAGGAGCCCTACTGGATCGAGCCACAGCCTATCTAGTCCACCATTTTGTCTCATACAGTGGCACAAGAATCCCTTCTGGACATCTCAAGCAGAAGGCAAAGGCAAAGCCTTCACTTGCTCTTGACTCCCTGCAAATGGCCTTCAGTGGCATCCTGCACGCCTCTCCTTTAGTATAGTAATCCTGTACTAAAAAACTGTGCTTGTTCTGGTCTTGTTAAGGTCCATGGTAGAAGTGACACAACTAATGCAAGATGATCCCTAAGATGGGTGTGCGTTCAGAACTAGAAACCGGGTGGAAGGATGTCTCCTGGAGTAGGAATTCACTAGCTGTGCCAGTTGTGTCACGGGCTATACACAGCCATCAGCCAGAGCTGTCGCTTTCTCTCCTGTTGAATGACGCTTGGCTTAATAGAAAAGCCGAACTCAGCTTCATGTGCTTGGATGAAGGATAGCGCATGAGTAGGAACTGGCAAGGCTAGTTTATTTGACTAGCTTCAGGGATTTAAAAGATGATATAGTTTCAGATTAAACAGAGACTGAATTCTGATGTTTGTACTTCTGGATAAAGACAAGCACATTTGGAATGTAATCCCACTAACTGCTCCAGCTGAGAATCGAGGGCACATCTTGGAAAACTACATCAGTATCTTTAATATATCTTGACAATTCCCATTCTTCAAAGCGCACATGCCTGTACAAGAGCTAAAGTATCATACAGGATTTGACTGTGGACTGTGCAATGGTTTAGGGAGTATGACTGGGAAATGTAGGTTGCATCCAGATGTCAGTTACTTATTCCACTATATTTGTATATTCCAAAATAAAGCATGGATATTCCAGAATATCTGTGCTTTATTCTGGAATATCCAAATATATATGAATAAGTACTTGACATCCCGATGCATCCATAAGTGAACTAAAATGAGGTTGTAGGTAGACAAAGTGTCTACTTGAAATGTTCATGTCATAAGAGTGCTGTTCAGTGGAGTCTTATTCAAACCCTGTTAGAAACAATCTTGCTGGATGCAGAATTTCCAAGACGTGATATTATTGGCCTTGGCTGAAGCTGTGTGTCACATTCATAAAGAACTTTCTGAAACAGTATTGGGTGGGGTTTGTTTCCTAAAACCTCTGTTCAGGATCAACATGTCACCTT
Organism: Aspidoscelis marmoratus; assembly: GCA_014337955.1. Lineage (NCBI taxonomy): Eukaryota > Metazoa > Chordata > Lepidosauria > Squamata > Teiidae > Aspidoscelis > Aspidoscelis marmoratus. The sequence continues at coordinate 43,021,502 of MTQE01002208.1, forward strand.
CATAATGTCTTGAATGTGCAGTAAGGGTGCAGTGTCTGCATGACGTTGCTCTTCATTGCACATAAAGTGTGTTTGATTAGAGGATATTTGATGAGTGAAAAATCTCTAATTTCTTTTTCTAATAATTGGGGACCCTCCGTACACTTTGTGTGTAAAAAAAGAATATGAATATTAATCAACAGAAGAGATGTTCAGAAATAATTAGAGCACAATTAAAAATTACTTATAATTTTAAAGAAAATGATTGGAAGTCGCTTTTAGATTTTATTTTTGTTCTCATTGATTACTACTATGCTTTTCTTTCTTTTTGTTTCTTTCTTTTTTTCCTTCTCCCTGTACTTCTCCCTCTCTCTTTTTTCCTTCGGATTTGCATGGATCCTACCCTCCAACCCCTACAAGTGTGGTTATGGTGTTTCTACTGTAGGAGTTTAATGGAGGGCTCTAAGGGTGCTTCCGCACTGGCTGCTGAGAAATGGATTAAAGAAAATCTGTTTCCTGGTGATCTCTCCTCCCAAGGATCTGTCTGAAATAGGGATGGATCTGCGGAGGCCTCCTGCGCCCACACACGTGTGGAGGCCAGATCCTGCTGGCTGGATCCTCTGGGTGCTGTGCGGAGGCCGCAGCACCCATTACCCAAGGCAGTTGGCCTCCTGCACCACCGACGCTGCCCCTGGAGGTGCGGGACTGGAACATTCAGCTGCCAGTCACTGCGTGTTTCTGTCCGCATGCAGGGTTTGGGAGAGGGGCTCCGGAGGCAGACCGGCCTGCTTCTGGCCTTCTGAAGATGGCAGCCGCCGGCACGTCCAGCCCCTCACCTCTCCATGTGCGGAAGTGTCCTGCTTCCAAATGGATCGAGGTGAGACCTACCTGGGTGAAATGTTATCAGGAAATAAATCTTTATATTGAAGGATCCAATGTAAGTTCTATAGCTATTCTAATGGATGCACAGTGTCTTTATGGCATCCTAAATGTGCCATAAGGGGGCAGGGTCCTCATGTTTCTAATCCTTCCTGGTGCATTGGGTGTCCTGGATAAACAACAGCTGTGATGCTGCTTGATGATGCTTGCTCCTGATTTGGGTGTCCTTGCTGTTGCTGGGCTGCCGGTCTGTACAGCTTTCAGACATGAAAACTCCCTGGCAGCATTGCAGATGGCTGGAAGGAGCTGACAGCACATGAATAGCATGATGCTGCTTTAAGAATGCGTAGGGAGGAGAACACCATGCTAATTTAGCTACTTGGAAGTGTGCCTTTGGAGCCATGTCTGCAGATAGTGAAATGTATGGTGGAGGTATAAGACACCTCAGCTGTGCAATGTCACATGACTTACTACCTACCTCCATAGAAGGCTTTTCTACCCTGGTTTTCTTACCCGTTTAAGGGACTCAAAGTGGCTGACAAAGCTTTCAGTTCTCCCCACAACATAACACCCTGTGAGGTGGGTGGGGCTGTGAGGGCTCAGAAGAGAGCTGTGACTAGTCCAAAGTCACCCAGTTGGCTTTGTGGAGGAGGGCAGAATCAAACCTGGCGTTCCCAGATAAGACTTTGTGGCTCCTTGTTCTGGATTGAAGGTAAGTGCAGAAGAAGAACCCAGAACCATTCCCAAATTATGCACCATCTTCTTTATTGCCATGTAGACAGCAGGCCCCTCTTCTGGCATGTAATGCTGAATAAGGGTCAGGCCCTTTGTGAACTCATTTGTTAATCCAGAACATGGAGAAGCTTAATAAATGGGCCTAATGTTAATCCAGATCATTAATAAGGGCTCAGGAATCTGGAATAGTTGTAGATCTGATAAATGTGCTAGCACCATTTGATCAGGACCAAAGGAAAGAGCATCTGCATGGAGAAGAATTTTAGGAAGGACGTGGGCATGGTTTCAAGTGACATGAGTGGTTACAATGCGGCTGCAGCGACGCTTTTGCAGCACCTTTGCAACAGCAGCCATGTTTGTGGCAATGGTGTCTTCTCAGGGCTTGCAAAGACACCTCACATCCACGGTGAATGTGCCCTTGCATTGTCTTCAAGGCACCTTACCTCCCTACTTGAACTTAGCGTTTGGTCAACAGGCTCACTGCTGTGGGACAATTGCATTGCAGTTTGAGCGGTTCTTATGGCGGCATAGTTCGCATCCACAGATGTAGAACAAGGATTAGGCATCTGCATTGTGTTGCTCCTTAGCATGCATTTCCTGCTCTAAAGTTCACTCAATGCAAGATGCCTCTGCTTGCAGTTGATCTGGCTGATACGGATTCACTAATATGGATTAAGTGAGGTTAGTGCAGAAAGATCCTATGTGTAGAAAGGACCTGGGTTAAACTTCAAGTGCTGAAGCACCCATTAGTCTAATGCTCTATTCTTCCTTTCCTCTTGCCTTTTATCATATACACTCTTTTCTTCCTCTCTAGCTTGTCGACAAATTGACAGTGCTAATTAGCTTGGACTGGAATATCATTTATGTAAAGTAAGGGTGTGCCACTAAGCACCAATGATGGCTTTGGAAGCTTTTTGCTTCAAGTGGAAAATCCAAATGGAAGACTCCTGCTCTTATTTTTGATTGAAATCTGAATCTTCCAAAGCCAATCTCTTGTTCTTTAGTGCTGTTAAGAGAAAGTAAGGTTGCCAGTACCCATGGTTTTGTTTTTGTTTTTTTGAAATGGAGGTTATTTGGAGCAATGTTATGGATTAACAAAATGCAGCAGAACAGCACACAAGTAGTATTATTTTTGCTTCAGGAAAACTAGAGTCAACTGAATTATATGACTGCTTTATTATCCCGTTAAAGTTTCTGTGACTTACTCTGATCTTGCTGGGTACCCCAGACACTGTGAATTCGTTCCTCTGAAGTACATTGGCAGCCTTGGAGTTTTCATCTTCTAATGAGATTTTCCTAGACCATGCCATTTCTTTGACAATTTCCTCATTTTCAGTTAATGGTGAAGTCCTCCCCTCCAGTTAATCTCCCTTCTCCATTGGTCGAAATTAGTGATTAAATGCAGTGTTTAAACATTTCTCCTTGCTAGATTATAATTATGAAGATTCAAATGCACAGATAAGGTCTTACATAATGATGAGTTTCGTATCAATGGAAACAATTTGAAAAGAGAAATAAAAAACCATGAAGCAAAAGCCAGGCCCATTCTGTCAATTAAATATAGTAATCTCCTCCAATACCTTTCTGAAACAAAGCTTTAGATCAATAAATAAAAACATCATTTGCCTTGCATTCATTTTTCTGCATTTTTTAAAAGATCTTGTGTGACGAAACAGTTTTCTTGTGTGGTGAAATGGTTCTGGGTTTGGTGAGCCACTTGGTCCAGCACAGTCATCCACATGGCTGATCCATAGCCAGGAATACTCAATATGTGCATTCAAGTTACTTCTCATTGGTGGGCTAATTACTGGCAGTTACTCCCTTGAAACTTCAAGGGAGTCAAGTTCAGATTAGATATTAGGAAAAGCTTCCTGACACTGAGGACAAACAGTCAATGGAATAGGTTGCCACGGGAGGTGGTTAGCTCTCCTTCACTGGAGGTCTTCAAGCAGAGGTTGGACCTACATCTGTCTGGGATGGTTTAGGAAATCCTGTATTGAGCAGGGGGCTGGACTTGATGACTCTAGAGATCCCTTCCAACTCTATGATTCTAATTAGGCTGCATCCCCATTATAAGCTTAATCCAGTTTCCCAAACTGAAATAATAGAACCGGATGCAAACACGAATTTGCCTGTTCCCATTACTTTCAGCTTAATTGCGTTTGATCTGGATTCTGAGGGTTGTACGTGGTGTACGTGACTCAAGGGGGGACTCAAGTGGCTACTTTTTAAAAGCTGCTTTTTGGGGCTGCCCTGCCCTCTTTTTCCTGGCATGAACGTGCCACCCGTAAGGGACCCCTTCAGGGAGCCTGGCTGGGTGGCTGCCGCTTGCCTGGAGGAAAAACGGCAGCAGGCAGCCAGCGATTCTTTCACCTCCTCTCCTCATTCCCCAGGGCACAGAGCAGCAGCGGCAACTCAAGCCCCCTTCACAGCCACAGCCTTTAAACCGAACCTCCAGCTGCTTTACTTTCTTTTCCCTTTCTAAAGGTCAGAACTTTCAAAGAGCTAGAATTGTGCAAAATTGCAACATTGTTATAAGGTGTGAAGTGAGTAGATCGCTACAGTATAGCAGCTGCTTTAGTGGCTGTTTTGAGGGGTGGATTTTTTCAGTGAAATCACTATCTTTGGAAGCAAGCTATTGGGGGAGGGAAACCCTAAACACGGATTCTCATCCCTTAACACCGTACGGTCCCCACAGTAAACAATGTAAAACGTTTCAAGCACACGAACCGGAGTGAGACCTGTTGAAATGAGGACTAACATTTACAATGCTTTGGGTCGATTTAACACGCAGAAAGCGTGTTAAGCCAAACTGACGTAGGGTCTGCGAGGATTGAAAATGGTTTTAAACAGAAATAAGGATTCCACAGGATCCCTGGGGACCATGTGAACTGCCACTGGGAAATAAAAGGTCCAGACACTAGAATGATCCTCTCTCCATACAGACAATGTCACAATAATACTTTTTATTTGTTTTTTTTAATTGTGATATTATTGTAACCTGCCCTGAGAAATTTGGATATAGGGCTGGATAGAAAAACAAACAATCCCCAAGAGGTGATGCCTCCTTGGGATCCTGTCTGCTGTTTCAAACTTGGGAGTGTTTTAACATGGCTTCCTGAGTGTTTCCTGCAGTGGACCTCTCCAGCTGGATAGAGTGCATGGAGTCTGGTGCTGTTTTGCCAGGTTCCTGGAAATGGGCTTTTTTGTATGCTACAGTAATCCCCCCCCCCCCACGCACCTGGCCTGCAACTTTGGAGACTAGGGAACTTTCATTATGAGTAAGGTGGACAACAGCTGGTGTGTGCTCCTGTCCACCTTTTCTGTCTTGATCCGGATTGGACCAATTTCTGCTTTGTTCACCAAGGCAATGCATGTAGTTTGAAATCTGCCTAACACTCCTGGGAGGAGTGGTCTCACCTATGGAAGAGGATACAATGATGGTGGCCACATTTCAGAGAACAGATAAGTTCCCCACACTACAGAAACATGACTCATCTCCTTGTGAGTTAAGATGCTGAAAGAATCCAGAGTTGTTAGGTAAAGCACCTGACATGCTGGAGCCTCTAAATGTAATTCATGCTTCTACAAACTGCAGTTTGGCACACTCCCAGACAATTCCTTTATGCTCTTATGGCCCTACTTCCAGGATTTGTGCCTGGAACCCTACAGCTGGATCGTATTTGGAATTGCCCATGCTTAGGTCTCAGAGCGCTTTTTATTGGGACAGAAAGAAATAGCAACGTCTGCTCTTATGGCTAGAATTCAGGTATGAGAAATATATAGTGGTCATGGCAGCATTCTTGGCAACAGTATAATTGCCGTGGTGGTATCTACTATCATTAGAGATGTACTAAGACCCAAGTCTTCCAGAATCCGTTTCTAAACCTTTTATCTGGAATTGGCTTACCCAGCATTTTCCATTTCAGGCTGCATGCAGATATTGGTTACTTATTCCACTATATTTGGATATTCTGGAATAAAACATGAATATTAGGGATTCCATGCTTTATTTTGGAATATTTAAATATAGTGCAATAAGCAACCAATGTCTGGATGCAGCTGCAGGGTAAATGGAATGATGGCACATGTAGAAGTTTAGAATCTCTGATGGAATTTGTGTGTGGATGCTGTAGTAAATATGGAGCAGAACAGATATATTAAAACACAGAGAGAAGAAAATCCAATCTTTGATGTTAAAATATGAGCTGGTAGTCACATATAGATTTCTTTAACCAGAAGGTAAGAGATTCGCCTACTATTCTAAAAGATATAATTCATTTGCTAGACTTGACTGTATTTTTCTAACTAAAGACCTCTCTACTAATATCACGCAGGCAGTAACTTTATTAGATCTTGCATCTATCAGCCTACATTTGACTTTCTCTCCTAAATTGAAGACCTATAAATCTTGGAGATTTGACTCTTACCTCTTTAGTAAATAGACATTGAACTTCTAAATGAATACTTCATTATTACTTATAAAATAATTGCTTTGGTTCAATTTCCCATGTTATATATTGGGAACCCACAAAGGCAGCCTTTTGGGGCCTCTAGGTCTTTGAGGAAGTTTGCTTAGGAAGCAGTGTTTTGAAAAATTGAACAGTCACAGGTGGTTTATCAAAATATGAATTTTCCTGACATTCAGGTTGAATTATTGTCTAAGTGCAAAGAACTGGACTAGAAGTAAATAGTATTGCCAAATTGCACTTTTACATTAAACGGTGGTTTGAATGTCAGGGAAATAAGCAGACCAAACTATTAGCATCTAGGTTACAGCAAAAATTTCTTAATAATTACAACTCAGTGCTACACAATATAGCAAACACATGAGTTACTGAAGACTCTGATTTAAAACAAGTAGTGTAGACTTTCTGTTCAGAATATTTACACAATTTGGTTCTTAAGAAACGAGTTTCTACATTCAGTTCTTCACTGTAAATGAATCAGTTAATGATAGTTAGAAGCTCAAAGCAGATAAGACTCCTGAGCTGATAAAATTGAGTATTAAGGACCTAATCTGTTACTGAATCGAGACTATAAAAATTTTACTTCTACATTAGCCTCTAGAATAAACAAATTTGTACAAAAAGTGGTTGATAGTGAACAATTTTGCTTTATTCCTGGCTGCTTGATTAATCAACTGGTTTTGCATTGTCAGTTTGATTCGTCATAGCAATCAGTCTAAAAGACCTCTTGACCTACTTTGGCAAGTTTAAGGTGTTTGATTTGCTGGACCATCATTTCATATTGACAGTTCCGCCAATGAAGAAATCTGATTCTGATTTTATAGAACTGTTAGAGAAATTCTATAGCTGGCTCGAGGCCAGCTGAGTAAAAATAAAATTTCAGATTATCCACGCTGTATTCCAGACTCAGAATATTCAAATTTAGCAGAGTAAGTAAATGACATCTTGATGTAGCCTTAGGGTATCAGAGTGTCACTGGCTCATTACTAAGGCCCTTTTTGAAATCCTAATGCACATCCTAAGAAAGAATTTTGGGAGCCACCCACTTATACAATTTGGAAAAAAAAGTTTTAAAAGGTCCTCTTCTCAGAGAAAAGGCTGAATAATAGAAGATTTCTCCAGTTCTCCACTCACTAGTTTAATGCAAGATGATTTGATGGTGTCACCAACCCATGTCATGGGTGGGTATAACAAAATTATTAGGAATTCACATCAGATCATAGATGGTATTTGACACCAGTGAAGGTTGCCTGCATTAATTCAAAAGTATCATCACAGTGTTGGAGAGAGTGTGGAATAAAGGGCATCTCTTTCCATTTATGGTGAGAATACTTCAAAATCTACAAAATCATTTTGTAAGATGGTAGAACTAGAGGCTAGGAAGATCTGAGGCCAAAAAATTACCACGAACTCAGACTTTTGCATGCTGTTACTGGACTGGACTAACTCTTATTCAACAAAACAATTGGAAGTGCTGATAGTGATGGTAGCCAAGCAATTAATTGTTCAAAATTGGAAGCATGGTATTAATTTGATTGTTACAAATTAGTATCAGAATTTATGGAACATTGTGCTCGCTTTGGTAGCAGATATATTAAAATTGGAATGATACAGAGAAGATTAGCATGGCCCCTGTGGAAGGATGATAGGCAAATTCATGAAAAGTTCCATACTTTAAAGATTAATAATGTGTTTTGGTGGAACCTTGCTATTAATGACACAATAGCATATCGAACTCTAATCTTTAGGAACAATCAGGATGCCTCAAAGTTGCTAGTAAAATGGCTTTAAGTTATAAAGCCAATTTTAGGGTGTTCTTCCAATTATGCATGCAGGTCTGGATCTGTGGATCTGGATCAGGTAGGGGCTGGTCCTGATCTGTTCTGGGGCAGCTCCCACACCAGCCCTGAAGACCATGCAGGCTTAGGAGCCAGCCCTGGTTACCAGGAATGGAAGCTCCTGGACTCAGAGCCCCCGGGGGACCCATTTCAGTGGCATAACAAGGCATTCTACTGAAATGGTCCTAGTATGCCAGTACTCCTGGTTATCCAGAACTACTTGTATTCTGTCACAGATATGGACCAGGTTGCCAGTCTGGGCATCCTTATCTGGAATATGCTCTGGCACATACCAGAGGAGCAAGGCCACACCAGCATGTGGTCAAAAAAGGACCAAAAGAAGATTATGCTATCATATATTCTAGATCTAAGGTGGGTGAAGAAAGGTTCTTACTCACCCCCAAATGCCACATAAATTATATATTGAATATTAGTTAAACAATCATTAGTAAGGAATGGCATATGTAAGCAGTGTGTTTTGGATACTACCTGGGAATTTAATTTTGAAGCTTTAAAGGTTATGTTTTGGATGTCGTTCATGTGTTAGGTTTGTTATTGCTTGTTTGATGTTAATCATGGTAATTGTGTTATTAATTAATTATTTTAAAATTTTAAAAAATCAAAAAATGGCTGGGAACAGTATAAATGGAATTATTCTAAAACTCATTCCAAAAGACTCTCCCCATGGATTCTGTCTTATGATGAGCAAAGTTGTTTTGTACATGCAGCTTTCATTCCAGTTAAATACAATTAATTTGTCTAGCTTAGGGAAACACTCTGTTCTCTTCTGGCTAGTACAATGTTTATTCCTGCCCTGCAGCTTATTCAATCCAACTAGTGCAAGGAAAGGAACGCAAATCTGAAGTTTGAGGGCTGTGTTTCTTATTTCCCTAGACTTAAGCAACAAAGCAATTTCTTAACTACCTACAGTGAACTGTTAATTAGACTGTCATTTGTTTAAAAATTGCTCCACAGTCAGGTCTGAGTCCCTACCTCCTTTATCACTCTGTCTTCTTCCTTAAACCCCAACTGCTCCTTATCATTTTACCTCTGAGGACTGGACAGTGATAGGGAGGGGTGTGATAGTTGAGAACCTTCTTTCAAATAAGGCTTCCAGTCCCAGTGATTCTGACTGGTATTCTGTGCCTTTTCAGATGAGAATGGAGGTGATGTTGCAGCAGCTGCTGATTGGCAATTTCCTCTCACTGTTATCTATTGCTGCATCCTGATAGGAGGACTTTGCAGGGACTGCAGTGTCACACAGGATTTGCAATGCTCCACAGTCCCTGTGAAGTAAAGAACAGTGCTGCGAAGTAAAAAAAAACAACCTGCTACTTACATCAGCATCGGCTGCAGAGTTTCCCATCCCTCTGCATTTTCCTCAGTGTATTGGTGAGATCTTACAAGATCTCATGAGAGTTCACTCTCACACGGAAACAGCAGGCTTCTCAGAGAGGGAGGGGTTGACTATGTGGTTGGAAGAGCCCTCCTTGATGCTTCAAAGTATTGGGTGAACATGGGGATGTTCTGTTCTCCCTGCGGAGCTCTTTTACTTCACAGTAAGCAAGTTTCACATTTTTAATTTATGTCTGGAGGCACACGATGTTTTCACACAGATAATGTAGGAAGAAAGTGGTCTATTAAATGCCAAGTCTGTCAAGGTCCATTAAATCAAGGGTTAACTGTTTAGTATCTCAGTGTACGTGGGAATTTAAACATATATTTTTTTAATAATTTCAAAATGTGCTTCAGGTTCATGATATCACACAGTCATATTATTTCCACCTGAGACAGATTTCTCCAAGAAAAATTGGTAGATGCTAGGGGTGTGCATGATTTGCTATGAATCAAATGCAGGAAAATTCAGCTGAATCCAACCCTCATGAGCTTCATACTTGTGCATGAATATTCAAACAAATATTTGCTCATGAAATGAAGTGAAGGTCCCTTCCCCCCTTCGCCCTCACTTACCTGTCCTTGTTGCTGCCATTGCTGCCACCACCAGACACACCGTCATCTTAGGCACTTCTGGGTCTGTGCCCGCAGCTCCGGCTGCACATACAAACCCAGAAGTATCTTTTTGGCTTCCTAGGAGTGCTAAATAGGCCCCGGGTGCCACTGTGCTGCCTCGAAAGGTAAGGAGACACATCCGGGGGGGGGGAGGCCATGGTAGGATCACTGGGGACTATTTTGGTGCTCCCCAGAGGCTGAAGCAGGCCTTCCAGGTCAATGTTGCATGACCCACATCTGGGGATCATGCAACGCTGACCCGGATGTGCTTTCTCAGCCTTGGAAGAGTGAAAAAATAGGCTCGGGGTGCCACTGTGGCACCCCAGAAGTTAAGGGGGATGTTGTGGGGTGGGACACCATGGTGGGGTCCAAGAGGCTTATTTCAGCCCTTCCTAGAGGCTGAAAGAGGCCTTCCAGGTCAGCATCACATGACCCACATCTGGATTGTGTGACACTGACCCAGAAGTGCCTTTTTACCCTCCAGGGAGTGCCAAAATAGGCCTGGGGGCACCACTGCACATCTCCAAAAGGTAAGGGAGCATGGCAGGGGGCAGGAGGCAGTGGCGTGGTCCCCATGGCCTATTTCGGTGCTTCCTAGAGACTGAAGAGGCTCTCCTGAAGAGGTGGCCCTGTATGGTAAGTGGGGTGACAGGAGGCCATGGGGGAGTGGAAGCCACAGGGCATCCAGTATCCACTGAAGTTTTGATGATGAATAGGGCCTATGAACGTAGTCCCTAATGAATTCAACCACAAATCTATGAATTTGTACATATTTGTATGAATTCTGGATGTCACATCCCTAGTAGATGCAAGCTTGGTATTTGGGCTAATTGCTACCCCCTTTTCCTGGAAGAATATTTTTTAAAACTGTTTTTAATATATATTTGTTTTGTTTTAACATGCTGGGTTTTAAATTTTGTTGCAGATATTACAGTTTTAATATATATTGTTTTGTTTGAAGGGTTGTTACCCTCCCTGAGACCTTCGGTTATAGGGCAGGATAGAAATACAGATAATAAATAATTAAACAAACAAACAAATAAAAGGGTTCTAAGCAATGAAAGGTATCTGTAATACATCTTCAAATAAGTGACTAAAAACTATTTTGCTGTTTACCCATTCTAATTCTCTTCTTTCTTCCCTCCCTGTACAGGATATTTGTGGTTGGAATTGGGTTTTTTACTCTCTGCTTCTTAATGACGTCACTGGGAGGTCAGTTTTCAGCCAAAAGACTGGGGGACTCCCCATTCACCATCAGAACTGAAGGTAATTCCATATTCCAAGACTCAATTTTCCTTTTAAATCACCAATGAAGGAAATGGCTGAATAATAGATATAGGATGTGATTAGAGGCAATACACAAGGTTTGTTACCTCCTAGTAGAATAGTGTTATCGTTAATTGAATGCTGTAAACTGAGTTATGGTCATAAGAATAATGGTAGGACAACACTGGTAGGGTGCAATGCTGTTAATATGGAAACATAAGGTGACAGAGAAGAATAAGGAATGTTTGTAATGAGAAGACATTAGAATATGGAGACAACTAATCGGTGAATAAGGCAGATAAAATGAATAAATTAATAAAAGGTTTAGTGAGCCACTGCTGTCTTTTTGTTGACAAAATTACTGTTTATAGATGGATTTTGTATTGCACAAACATTTCAAGGAATTTAATAAAATTAGCCTTTAGGTGACGAATGAGCAAAAGGGAATCTTGCATTCTTACTGCCAGGTGTCAGGAGACCCCTGAATAAGGATTATGTAGTAGGCATGTGCAAGAATATTCAAAATATTCATTATTTAACCGAATTCGGCCAAATTTGAACATTCAAATTTGAATCAAATGTCCAGACATTCATTTTTTTTTTAATATTCAAACAAATACGAATATTTTGAATCATTTGTAAGAATCATTTGGACATTTGTATGTGTACAGATACATACACATTACATACATATCTGTATGCATCTTATTCATATCTGTACACATGTGTACAGATACGTATGGGATGAAAATGTGATGCATACGGAATAAAAACAGAACGCGTGCAGATGTTGTAGACATTCGTATCAAATGTATATCGAATATTCGTACAAATAGATACAAATGTATTCAAATCGGTTCAAATTGTAATACATTCACTTTCTCTATTTGTATGAATTCGGACGTTCGAATATTCTATTCAAATAGAATTGAAGGTTAAAAATTGCATTTGTGCACACCCTTATTATGTAGGTACAACTTCTTACTGATCAGTAGTTCCTTCTACAACTTCTGGCATCAGGACCATCTTATACTTGGTGCACAGATAGTGATTTTAAAGAAAACTTGACTGGATGTAAACCAAATGCAAATCAGCAACTAGTGAATAAGAGTTATTGAGAGTTTTGATTTCTATTTTTGTGTTGCATTATTCTTTTGCATACCTCAGATTCATCCTCAAGTAAATACATTTTCATCATTTTGCATTACGGTCAGAGGAACAAACACTTGCTGTGGGTGTCTGTTTGCACTAAGGCAAACAGATTGGCCTGACATGCTCTGAGATGGAGTATCGACATACCATAGTGCCGCCTCCATCCCAGAGCGGCCCAGAGCTGCCCTTTTCACTGCTAGCTGTAGGGCAGTAAAAATGGCTCCACAGCTTGACTGAGAGTGCCTAGGCTACCCTCGGTCAACTCCCGCATGCAGCCTTCAAATTACTCCATATGCAAAGGCTGGGGTGTGTGTGTGTGATGTGGCTGTGAGTGCATGGTCATGTGCTGCATTGCCAGTGGCTATAGCAATGGCTCAGCAAACATGGACATTGATACAATAATGTGAACAGTCCCAGATGGGACTGTTTGCACTTCTGGAGCTGACCAGTAGGTTTGGGAAAAGTTTGGGCTGGGCTGGCACTCACTGTGCAAATACTGCCCACCACCCCTTCCATGGGAAATTAAGTGAGAAAAGGCCCTGAATATTTCTCCAGAGCCCTACTGCCCTTACAACCTCCAAACAACTCTAGCCTGATATCCATTAGTTCTCTAACAGTCATTAACAAATAATAACAAATAATCATTTCCTCTTAATTTCTAAAGTGTCTTGGGCCTCCATTTAAGTCTAAAGGCGCTCCTGAACGAAAATGAACAGGCTGCTGCAAAAAGATTGTGCAGACTGATTACAAACAGCGACACAACAGCATCTTCAGAATGATCCACTGGAATCTATGCCACCATTACTATTTGCCCACAGCACAGAACTGGTGGGATCATTAGCCTGAAAAAGTGGTCAAAAATGAACAGGTGAAAATATTGTGGGACTTCAGAATACACACTGACAAAGTTTTGGAATGTAACACCCCTGATATCACCATTATAGAAAAAAAGAGGGTGTGGTTTGTTGAGGTTGCCATACCAGGAGATAGTAGGATCAATGTTAAACAAACAGAAAAAAATTACAGAATACAAGGACTTAAAAATTGAAGTTCAAAGACTCGGCCCAAGCCCACAGTGGTGGTCCCAGTGGTGATTGGCACACTGGGTACCATTTCAAAAGACCTTGGAAGGCACTTAAAACAACTCAACATTGACAAGGTTACCATCTGTCAACTGCAAAAGGCCACCCTGCTGGGCTCTGCATGCATTATCCGCTGGTACATGACATCCTCTTAGGTTCTTGGGAAGATTCCAATGCAGTATGAAATATCAAATCCGACATATTTAGTGTCATGTCATATTGCTATGTTTCTGTATATAATAATAATAATAATAATAATAATAATAATAATAA
>MTQE01002208.1:43044386-43073082 GCA_014337955.1 Aspidoscelis marmoratus
CCCCACAGTAAAAAATGTAACACGTATCAAGTGCACGAACCGGAGTGAGAGCTGTTGAAATGAGGGTTAAAATTTACAACGCTTTGGGGCGATTTAACACGCGGAAAGCGTGTTAAGCCAAACCTACGTGGGGTCTGTGAGGATTGAAACCATATTGAAATCGACTTAAGCTTGTAATGGGGATGCGGCCTAACATTCATATTTGCATTAATGCTTCGGAGCATTCGTGAGCTGGGGAAGTGGGAAAGCATCTGCCAGTCACATGTGCAACAGATACAGGGTGCATTCAACATGAATTGCAAGTGGATTCAAAGTGGATTCAGGGTGGATTTGATGCTTTCATAGCAGATATGTTACAGGATACGTAATGGATATGTATAGGATACCTATCAGATATGTATAGCATATGTTTGCATTCATATTGGATAGTTGTACAAATTTGTAAGAATACATTTGTATTGAATAGAATCCTACCACATTCAAAGGGGACCTATTTGAATGAATTACGGATGGATTGTAGACTGGTCTGAGCAGCAAATATGGCCACCTAGACCACGATGTTGGACATTTACCAGTAGTTCTGGGGCTTCTCAAATGAAACAGGGTGGTATGCGGAAGGGCACATGTCACCCTGTTCCAGCTTAGCAGGAGAACCCATTTTGATGACACACAAAATTGCAGTGTTGAAATGAGTCCCCCTGGGGCTCTGAGACCAGAAATTTCATTCTTGGCCTTTGGAACCTCACATCAGGCTCTGAAGCTCACATGAGCATTGGAACAGGGTAGCACCTACCCCGGAACAGGTTGTCCCAGTGTGGGTGGTCTTGTTCCAGGACAGTTAGCCTGCTCCAGCAGGGACCCATTCCAGTGAGAGCTGTTCCAGCTGAACAGTCAAGCCCCCACAAATGTGAAAATGGCCTCACTCTACGTAATTCAGCACTATTGGCTGACCTGCCTCTTATAAGATATTGATGGATAAATCATTTCCAGGGTTCTTCTAAAAGAATGCTTTTTGTATTCAGCTCAAAGCCCATTTCTGCCCTATTTCTATTTTTTGAAAATGGTGCATTGGGTGTGCAGTTGAGTAATAGATCACTTTCCAAAGTTCTTGTGTTGCCCCTGTAAAAGCTTGGTGTGCTATAACTCAAAAGAGATTATCAGGCACAGAGATATTTATCCCAAGCTGAGAAAAGTAGGGACTGGGAGGTGATTTTGCTTTTTTCTAGTGTCTCCTTAATAATTATGTATGTCATTCACAGTGTTGCTGAAGGATTAGTATTTATTTAGCTGAGTTGCGCCAGAGTAAGAAGAACTGCTTGAGAATGTTTGTCCACTTCAGAAAGCTAGAGAATCTTCTTAAAAATAGGAACATCTTTTACACTGACCAGTAATCTTAGCTTGTTGGGTCCTTTTGATTACAGACTCTGATTCTTGTAAACTGTTCCATATCTACATATCTGTTTTTGCTGTGTTCCTTTGGCAATTTCCAGTACAGCCAAACCCTACGAAAACTATAGGTTCTTCAAGTGCAGTTTTCCATTTCTACTTCAGTTTATTTACATTTATTTTCTGCCCTTCTCCATCATATTCAAGCTAATGTACAACCAATCAACAGACCTCTATAAAACCCAGCAAAAAACAATCCTCAGTGATTTCCAAAATGGAAATTTAAAAGATGTCCCGAAGCCTTCCCATTTCTGAGCACCAAGCTGAAATTATAAAGACTTCAGTGTGCCTCAGAGATGAGCTTGTCTCACACACAAATTCATGCTAATTTCATGGCAACAATGAAAAAGTGCTTTGCTACTGTTATCTACCAAGGTATTTTTTGACTTTCAGTGTAGGCAACAGCAACTGGTATCCTATACAGTTTAACATCCAAAATACCAGGACTTGTCATAGTTTGTACCACCATATGGATAGCAGGCCCCTGATCTGGGTTATAATTCAGAATAAGGCCTAGTACAGAAAGGGCCAAAGTTTTAACTAGACTTTAACCTGCTTAGCTTTCATGATGGGGGACAGCCTACTGTGGCTGTTATAAGGGCAAAAGGACCTTTGTAAGAAGGGAGTTCTATTTTTGGGAAGCCATTATGTATGAAGGGAATTAGATTTGGAAACCACGAACCTATTTCACTATAGGTGTGGGAACCACCAGCTGGATCTTTCCTTTTAATCTCAACACATGGGTGACTGGCATAAGAAAAGGGGCATTAAAACATCTTGAAGTGGGCCTGGGAGACCAGAGGAAGCCAAAGGAATCTGAACAGTGTCATCATGTGATTCCTTTCAAGCTAAATACCTCTACAATCCAGTTGCAGGGATTCAAGATCAGGTGAAGCTTTTGTCGTCTTCTGCTTCCAAAAGCAACTGGTGGGCCACTGTATGAGACAGGATGTCTAAACTAGATGGGCTGTGGCTTGACCCAGCAGGGCTCCCCTTACGTTCTTATGTTTCAGCTATATGCTGCAGAAGCAGTAGTGGTGGTGTATGGGCCTGCTGGGCTTTTTTGTTTAGCTATATCTACTGAAGTTGCTAAAATTGTTTAAGTTTTATATGAACTACTTGTATATTTATTCAAGCCAGTCAGCCACAAACTCTCAATGCTGCGTCAAGCCATTGGCAACTAAGGCTTATCCTCACCTGACTGCCAAGAAAGGTGACATTTTTGTCGGTGGCAGGAGGGGTACTGTGCACATGGCTGCCGTCTCTTGCCTCTTTAGTCTTCAAAACTGCTGAACATAAACTCTGCAACTTTTAATTTGCCATCTGGCATCATTTAGCCCAGAGAAGAAATGTCCCTAGAATTTGCCATTTTCTCTCGGTGCTAAATGACATCGGATGGAAATTGCTGCAGCAACTTGCCACCTTAGCCCCCACTGTCACAGCTTCTATAGTAGGTGGATCAAAGTGGATGAAAAGTGCCCTTGGAGCTATTTGCTGGAGCTTACGGGCTGGGTGCCTCCTACAGTGGATTTCATGCCTCAGGGTCTGCCTGCACTCTTGACTGGGATGGTGATATGTAGTTACCTGGCCACAGGCTCTCTCACCAAATGCCCTTTCCCCCACGTGCGGATGTGGTCTTAGTGTTGAAAGTGCTTTCAGAAAGTTGAGACTTTATTCTGGGACTTACTGCCAAAATCAATGTAATTCACTTCTTCTTTTTCTCTCCTGAACACTCTGTGTGCATTGTTTAACAAGAACCGTCCCCAGACCAGAATCAGATGTTTCTGAAAAGGGCCTAAATTTCCTTAATGATGTATTTCAGTTACAATTGATCATTAATTCATCAAAGTGTGATGGACTATTAAAAGATTACATGGTGCGAGTACAATAACAGAAACAGATGCAGATTTGTTACGGTGCCAATGAGTCTCTAGAGATACATTTCAAAAATAGATTGGTATGCACGGCTTTAAGCAATCTACCAAAATACCTAAAGCTGCAACAAGGATTGCTGGTTAATTGCATCAAGAGTATGCTTTCGAGGTAGTGACTTGGGATTCTGCAGATATCACATAAGTTCTGTTGATATTGATATTGGGGTTGGAGAGAATTGGCATGTAGTGTCCGCATCCCTTGGCTTCTGTTTATACAAATACTGTGCACCACTCAGACTGCACTGCATTCCTCTCACACAAACTTTGTGAACCTTCTGAACAACTCCTCAGGTACACATGTGAGTCCAAGGGCCTTTCTGTGGCTGTGGTAGGGACACAGGGGAGCTTTCTGCACTTAACTGATTAGGCTGCCGTGAACTAAGGCTGGTAAACATCTGGTAAAGGTGGACCATTCGCACTTGTCATGAGGCAAACTTCCACAAAGCATCCATTATTGGCCAGAAGTGTGAACAGTCCTCCCGTTTACCAGCCCACACCACTGCATCCAAAGCTGGAAGTTCCACCTCCTCGCTGCTGGGATTGGCTGTTCTGTGATGTGCCTGGACGCCATTGCAGAGTTGTGTGTTCAAGCAGAGGGATACATTGCAGCCAATCACATCAGTGGCCATGATTGAACATGCAGCCCCTACTACTCGGTTCAAATGCCCCTTGCATGACTCAGTGATCAGACTCCACTCCCGAGGATTGGTGGTCCGGTCACATCAGAGGTCAGTGAATGGTCATGCTGCTGGATGCTTCAAATAAGCTTCTGGTCAACACTGATAAAGGCGTGGAGCACAGTTTAATGCTCCATGCCTAATCAGCAATTAGTAAACTTCTGGGGAGGCAGGGCACACTTGGAGGCTGTAACAGCCTACTCCACATGTGGATGCTCTTTACCAGAAGTTCACTAAGTGTTGACTACTGGGTGAAGTGTGAATGGGCCTAGGGTTTTTTAGTCAGTAAAAAACCAAGAGTTGGTTCTAACTCCAGCTGAAAATAAAGCAAAGCTTTCTGCTGCCTCTCAGGCCGTGGTCACACCTTCAGTTTAAAACTTCTTCAATCCATTTTCAGGCCTGACTGCTGACACCTTTTCATTTCTGTTTTATCTGTGGACTTTCCATTCAGGAAAGCCCAAGTAGACAATGGATAGAAATGAAAAGGTATGAGCAGTCAGACCTGAAGATGGACTGAAGAATGTTTAAAGTGAAGGTGTGACCATGGCCTCAGGCTTAACACCAACTGGCAGGGCACTTGATTATGTGACTGCAGAGGTAGAAAATAGACTTGGTAAGGCACACTGTTTACACATTTTTCTGAGCAATTAGAACTTGGTTACTACGCATGGGCAGGCAGAACTCACTGAGAGGATAAGGCGAAGTTCTGTGCACTTTTGTATTGGGGTAGAACTGTGGTTTGGGACTCCTCTATTCAATGAGCTCTTCCCCTGTGATTTCCTGGTTTGAATCCTATCAATATTTCTGAAGTGGGAGCCTGATCTAGGTGCTAGTCTCATAGTTGAATATGGTCTCAGGCACCATCTGGTCCAGACCCCAAGGTTCTAGTAGGGCTAGATTCATACTAATACCTAGATTAAAAATAACAATTTGCAAAATTTAAGAGCACAATCTGCATGTGTCCTAATGCTGCCACTAAAGCAAGATCCATATGAATCATTATGGCATCCTTGGATCAAACTGATGATGCAGGGGCCACACACCTGTGTAGCCTGTTGCACTACAAGAACGCTACTCTTCATTAGAGTGTTGCAATGGCAGAACAATGGGGAAAACATTGACAACTCTTCCAATAAGTCTCTCTCCCCCACTACATCATGCAGACCTAGCTTTTGTGTGCTCTGTGTTTTGCAGAGCGTGAAAAACGGCTGACTTTCATGGCTATTTCTTTTGTGCTGCAAATAGTTCTAGGTGGAAACATCAACTTAAGGAACAGACGTTCCCCAGGTTTATTGTTTTCACCACTAGGAGCTGTGGAAGATGTGTGGACAGCAATGCCAATGTTGGGGTGCTTAGGACAGAGATCGGAGACTGCTGAAGGAGTGGTCTTCAATGGCATAGACTGTAGGGATAAGGTGTTAATGCTTAGCTAAAGCAGTGGAATTTGGCTTCAGTCACTACCAAGATATAAATCAACATGGAACTCCCACATGCACCATCATGATGAGTTGCATGACAGAAAAGCAGTAGGATAAAAAGATTTAGTAGTTAAGAACCCAAGAGGGCAAAAGGCAGTGTATTAAGTAAACAAAAGATATGAATAATTCATACATTCAGGCAATATATTCCTAATTTTAATGTTATTATGTTATGCTTGTATCATCCTTTATCATGGGACTCCAAGTGGTATTGTTACGATCCGTAGTCTTATAACCTAAACATATGTAGAAACAATGAAGAGGAATCTGAATTGGAAAGGGCAAGCAACTATAAAACATGTTGCTTGTACCTAGAACAGATTCCATCTTGGTTACTAGAGGACTTGATGAGCATAGCTATGACCCCTTGATCTGCTGACTCTACTCTTCAATATTGTCTGCTTCCTACCAAAACATTCCTTTTGTTTAGCTTTTTGAACCACAAGAACAACTCAATCCCATCAGTCTGTACCAGGATGATACTACCTGAAGTAGCTGTGCCTCTGTCTCAGGATATAGTAGAGCTGCAAATTAATATGCTTACCTGTCCTAGGGATTTGCATGAATATTCCTAACATTCAAAATTTGGCTGAATTTGGCAGAATTCGGACATCTGAACTTGAATCAAGTGTTACAATGTTCATATGCTAATGTTCGAACGAATACAAATGTTTCCGGACATTTGTATGAATAGTTTGGACATTCGTTAAACTGGGGAAATGTATAGGATACGTATTTATTCGTATCAGATACATATCTGTTTGATTCAGATATGTATATATTCACATCAGATACATATTTGTTCATATCAGATACATATTGGATACATATTCATTCATATCCGATGCATATCAAATGTTTGTATGATTATGTACAAATAGATTTGTATCAAATAGAATTTTACCACATTCAAAGGCCTTCTATTCATATCAATATGGATTTTTGAACATTTAATTCATTTTGAATTGAATGCCAAAAAAACCATTCATGCACATCCCTAATCTACCTTAGATTGTAAGAGCAGAAGCCCTCTTCCATTCAGGGGCCTTGGTTCAATGTGTGTCCTTATTTCAGCAAAGGTTCCCCACTCCACAACCTTTCTCCTACCAAGATCCATCAAAAGTTGAACTTTCTGTGTTTCCTGTATGAGTGGATCTCTGCTTCCAAGAAGACCTTTGCTGAAATCCAAAGTGGATTCAAAGCAGAATCAGAGTGGATTGAGAGCGGATTTCACACATTCAGAGCAGATACATAGGGGATTTGTGTGAGGAGCCCCTGCGAATGTGGGAGATCTCAACTTGCTTAGAACCTTTGTTTACGAGAAGAAGTAGCAGGTCTATAGCCTCAAGATATTTCTGGAATCACCATGGTCCTTGGAAGCTCAAATGTATTTTGTAGCAAGAACTACCTATTAACAACATTGACAGATATACCGGCTCGACCCCTATCTGAATATCGACAGTCTCGTTACTGTGGTGCATGTCTTGATAACTTCACATTTGGATAATTGTAATGTATTTTATGTATGTTGCTCCTTGTACCTGTTTTGGAAGCCGGAACTGATGCAGAATGGTCAGACTGTTGAGTGGGGTGCCAGGTCATGCACATGTAAAACCTGTGCTTAATCAGTTATACTGGTTGCCACTCAGTTACCAGGTCGGATTTAAGGTTTTATGTTTGGCATATAAGGCCTTGAACAACTTGAGACCAGGTACTTGCTTGTTTGCCTTCCCCAGTAAATCTGGGGTCCCACCAATTGATGAGTGTCATCTTGTGCCTGCCTGTGGTTGGTCTTTATCTTTGGTGATGCCCAGGTCTAGATTGTTATTCACCCATGTGTTCCCAGTGTGAATGAATGTCTGCTTCCTAACCCTGACTTAGTTTTTTCCTATTGTTTCAATTCTTCCTTCCTTTTTACTGATTTTAACTTTGTTTTTATATGGTACACTGCTTCAAGATTTTGAAATGCAGTGTTAGAAGTGCCCCACCAGATGTGCTCTGGGACTGTGTATGTGCGTATCTCACATGCCTGCCCCTGCTTCTGAGTCCAAAATCTACTCCTGGGAATGTTCTAGATAGGTAATGCTTTAAAGCAGTCTCCATGCCGGCAAACCCAGTTTTTCATTAGAGGGCCAATTTGCACTTGGCCTAGTAATGCATGCATGATAAGCTCTCAGAGTGTCTGCACCTGAAAAAGCCAGTTCTTTACCAGAAACGTCTCCTGTGTGGGAACTTGCCAGGTGTCCACTATGTGCAGTGCAGGTTTAATTGCACCATGCAAGCACTAAGCTTGCATTAGTGCTGGAGCCAATAAGTTTCCAGACACACCATCCACACCTTTTCCTGGTTGGGAGAGGTGCAGGAGCAGTGTGTGAAGGATGGCAAAAGTGTGATGATGTGCCACACTGCCTGGCCACCCCAATGATGGCACTGCCCAGGCACACTGGCAACTGGCACCAGTTTTTGAAGATGGCTGCAAGTGTGGATGCTTAGAACATACTAGCACTATGCCTCCCAGCCAATGGAAGTGTAGTGCAAAAAGAGAGGTGGTGGCAATGGAATCCCTCAGGCCCTTTTCTGGAGGCTGGTGGCATTTCACCAGGCTCTGTAAAATGGCCTACAATCAGGGACATCTTCTCACGCTACTACTTTGTGGCTGACCATTGCACAGATGGCCCTCATGCTTTTCTATACAGTATCGCCTTCTGCTATCTTGTCATGGAATAGTCTTCCACACCAGGGCTACTCCTCAGATTGTGTACCTGTGATGCACATGTGTCAGATGCCTAATTTTCTGTCCCAACATAAATAATTCTGGATGCAGGGCACCTATTACCAGTCAAACATACTTCAATCAACATTTCCTTCATCATTGCCACCAATTTGTAATATCCCTTTGCTAGGCTAATACAAAATATACATACCAGAGCTTCAAAACTGTTGTTGAATATGTAGCTATGTGTTCAACCACAGTTTTGAAACTCTGATTTGTTTATGTGGTGGATTTTCCCTTGGAAAAAGACTTTGGCCCAATTATTCTCTTCTTCCTGGAGCAAGAGTTCTAAGTTCGATTTCTACTGTTTCCTCCCAGAAGAAAGGTTCGATCTATATTTGAACTGAATACCACAGCTCTGACACTATGGGGATTTCAGTGGATAATTGGATAGTGTTTTTTCCTTTGTATATAATTATTTTCCTTATTTGTGTGTGTATGTGTTCTTAATCTTTATGTTCTTTATGTGTATGTAAATAGTTTTATTTGTGCAAGGACTTGAAAAAAAAGTATGGTCGCTGTTGCTGTTCAGTCATTTTGGACATGCCTGGTTCTATGTAATCCCAATGAACAACAGAATGTCAGGCCCTTCTGTCTTCAGCTGCCTCCTGAAGTTTGCCTCCATTTGCCATCACCTTTTCCTTGCCTTCAGTCTTTTCCAGCATTAGGGTCTTTCTGATAAGTCTTGTCTTCTCGTTATTAAATTTTAGTTTCAGTATTTGTCTTCAGTCAGGGTTGATTTACTGTGGTTATTCCTATCCTTATATTTTCTGAGTGATTTGGTATAGATTATATTTGGGACACTATTATTGGTATAAGATTTTTTAAAATCCTTCATTTACAGGAATCTTTCAGATCTGGTATAATAATACCATATCAGTAAAGTAAGATATAAATGTGGTTGTGGCCATCTGCACTGCACATGCTGGACCAGCCCTGTACTTGGCCAGCAGTACATGCAGTGCAAGTGGGCTGGCTGGATCAGTCTGAACCAGCATCTGGTGCACAGTCGGATGTTGCCACAGTGCTCCAGAAGCTGCACAGCCATGTCCATTCACAACTCCACACCTAGATGATGGTGCAAAACCACCTCACCAGGAGTGACCTAACTATTTCTGGTCAGACTGTGGACTGTTTTTTTTTTAGCAGCCCACAGCTGGTTTGCTCCCGAGGGGGCGGGGGCGTTATCCCACTCTGAGATAGCTGTGGAGGTGAAATGTTAATGGGTCTTGCCAGCTTAGTGTATAGAACTGCTCTGGTAGATAAGTGTGGACAGGCCCTAAATCACAGTTGTTATCAGGATCTGACTGTGTGGAGTCTGCTGAAGATCTTGACAGGGACCACCACTCTGATTGTCACTGGATCTGTTTTGTCCAATGACTTGTAAATGCCATTGTCTAATGAGAAACACTTTCTGTTGAAGAAGAGCTTGTCTTACCTGGTTGGAGCTCAGTGATGCTTGCGATAACTATTGCTGTTTGTGAAGAATCATTCTATGTGCCAAAGACCAGATGAACAGGAATAACATCCTCAAGAGGACTTATTCTTTTAATGAGGCAGTCAACTGAATTCATTGTGCATTGCTGGGTCTGAGAAATTACCACCAAGCTTTTCAAATATAATGGCCCCTTCCAGAAATCCCACAGTGCACAGCTCAACTACTTTTTCTGTCTGTCATAGTCATTTAAGATTAGAAGTATTAGCTGCAGTGGGTTTGCCAAATTGCATCTCAAAACGTCTTCCTAAAAATCTTTATGCTGCCTGCTTGCCCCACATAGTGCATTGCTCTTAATATTTTTTCTCCTGACAGTATTTGGGGAGGGTTACAGTTTTATGGCGTTGTGCTGGTGTTAGCTCTGAGAGCTTTATTTATGCTCTCTCTTTTTCACTTACACTCTCCCACAACTGCAGAGAACATACTTTTTAACACCAAAAAATACTGTATGCCAAAGCAAATTAGGGCAACAGTAAATGTTTGCTCTCTGTAAACATCAGAATTTGATCTTGCAGGACTTAAAAGAGATATCTTACATAAGAATATAAGAGAAGCCCTGCTGGATCAGGCCACAGCCCATCTAGTCCAGCATCCCGTTGCACACAGTGGCCCACCAAATGCTCATGGGCATCTCAAGAAGAGACAAGGACAAACCTATTCCTGCTCTTGAATCCCAGCAAATGGCCTTAGAAGCACCCCCTTCCCCCCCCCGCACACCTGAAAGATGCACCTAGGCATTCATTCTAGTAGCCATTGATACATCTGTCATCCAGGTGAATGCAGTGGTATGCAGCCCCCACAGCCTAGGAATACATCTGGAGTAGTCCCCAAAGAATGCCGATGTTGTCACAATGTCTTTCTGAAATTGAGGTCCTATGCTTGTTCGCCTGGGAATAACACTGACTCAATATAAGATTATTTCATTATTTCATCTCAATATAAGATTATTTCATTATTCAAAATTATTATATCCTAATCTTTATTCTAAAGGAACAATTCATTAATACAAAGTAACAGAATTAAAAAATAAACTTTAAAACCTGTCATTAAGCACACTTTCTAGGCTGTGTACTTGATCAGAATGGTTTTAGGGAAGTAGGTCTGTGGACAGGAAGGATCATTTGAAAGAGGCAGATCACGACTTGGATGGGTACAGTGGTTCTTTATGTGTGTGGTTCTATACCCTCTTGCTGTTTAGCTGCATTTATGTAACCTTTCTCTTCCACGCCTAAAGATATAGCCAGACGAAATAGCCCCAGTGCTGGGATAATCCAAATATCCGATAGATTTGATTAGGGGAAGGGAGAATAGTTTGGATATGAATTAAAAGGACATTTTTGAGTGTGATTCCTCAGAAGCAGGGGGCTGCTTCAGTCTGTGACAGAACCTTATTTAACCAAAATGCAGAGTAGAAGTATTTGTCTGAGAGATGCTCAGAAAATGAGGGGGAATCCCCCATGTGCGAGTGCACACTCTGCAGCCACAATCAATGAAAGGCATGTGTAACAATTAGCTAGACAGCTAGAAATTCTGCTCTGTCTCCTTATTCTGCTCTGTTCAGTTGTTAGCATTTCTAAACTGCAAAATATGAAATTCTTCAAAATACAGAATTTCCTGCTTTTCAAGGACTGCTGTGTTCATTGAAGGCTTCCTGAAAGCATAAGAACCATTTTTGCCGAAAAATATTTGGTTCTCAGTTTTTAAATTAGGATTTTTGGTACTTTAAAAAAAAGAAAAATTAGGATGCCTCCAGATGTAGCATTCCAAATATAGTTCCAGCTCCAAACACTGCTTTGATGGGAAACCCTGCAATCTTGGTGGGTTTCCTGTAATAGCAAACACTTGCTTGTGTCTGCCTGCTGCTTCTGTAATTGTTTGTCTTCAAAATACTTGCCTCCAGACTTGCGGAATAAATCCACAGTTAAAGGTAAACATGCACCTTGCCTACTCTGTCCTGGCTGTCCTGACTCGAAACACAGCTCTGTAGCTTCCCATCGGAAGCTGCAAGACCTGAGTTGGTGTGCGCTGTCATGTGGAATAGGACAGCCAATCAGATTTGAGCTGCCCTTCCTGCTCTCATCATGCTGCTCTCACCATTCTGCCTGGACTGGAGGGAAAATTCAAATTTCCTTTATGCTGCAGAGGGAGTGTCCTCAGATAAGGTAAGTGTGCAGGACTGATCTAATAGTGTGACACTTCTATCGGGACTGTGCATTCCACTGTGCAATATAAACAAGTCTGGATGCAGCCCTGGATGTTACTCAAGTGTGTGAAAAAATGAAGGGAAGTGGGTGGGTGCTTGGCTTAGCATATGGATGTTTTCAAGAGGAACATCACGTAAGGACCAGGCAGATGAAGGTAAGGGCCTGTTTGGCAGGGAGAAGGAATTGCAGAATCTTCTTTATGCCCCACAGTCGCCTCTTGCTGACTGCAGGCAGCCTTAATGTGCACTACGCCTAGCTTATGAAATGTAGCTCCCTTTATTTCTGAAGTCCAGTTACTCCTTTCATAAGAATCTGTCGCTCTGAGTGATGCAGTTTGTTCAAATGACTGAGTCCCTAGTTACAAAATTGATGAACTTTACTAAGTCCTATAGGGCAGGAAGTAGTTCAAATTATTTGCAGCGCAGTGAGAAAAGGGCATGTTTCCCAACTATAATACCACGAGCCCTTTCTATTAGGATCCCACAGGCCTCCAGCATCCATCAGCCCTATGTTCTACTATATAGTGGCCACTGGAACACACAGACAGACAGACCTCCAGTGGGAGTTAATGTTAATTTCAGGTCTGGGTTGCAGGCAAGAGACCCTCACAAAATGCTGACTGAAAAGGGCAGCCGTTGTCTGGAAGAGGACTAATTTCTCCCCATTCCTGACCTCCTGACTTCGACAGAAAGCTTTCTTACTCCAGCTCCATCTCTAATCGCGTACAGGAGCCTGGAATGACAAGCCTTGCTTGTCCAATTTCCGAACCAGATGGAATCTGTCTTTTCAGAGCTCAAGAAGAATAATGAACAAAGTCCCAAAGGCTTTTGTTTAAGAGCAGAGGGTTTCTTTCCTGACAGCTTGCCTGTTTTGCAGAACTTTGGCATATGACTCAAGTGGCTGGTAAGAGGGCCTCTGTAGCAAGGGGTGGTAGAGTTAGGAATGCCTGGCACCCAAAGGGCCTTCATTTTAAGCAAATGTGGCTTTTTTTCCAAACATGTTCTCTTAAAAATTCTATCTTCTCTTTTCTTTGTTAATTCTGAGGGGAAAAACATTGAGGAAGTAGGGGTTGGGCAGGACTTTCTTCCTATACACCTATATTTTGGGCTGCAAGTGCATATTTAAGGGGGGAAAAAACCCTTTTCTCACTTTTCCTGAAGTAGTTTCAAGAACTCCAGGGGAGGCCCATCTGCATGCTTCACTGCCACCATCCTGGAGTAGGGATGTGCATGAATATTCGTAACATTCAAAATTCGTACAAATTTGGCCAAATTCGGACATTCATATTCGAATCGAATGTTGGCACATTTGAAGATTGAAATTCAAATGTGGATCAAATGTTTCGATACATTTGTATGAAGCTTCGTATGGGATTTGTATGGGATTGAACATTTGTATCGGACTTGAATCCCACTACGTTTGAACATAAGAACATAAGAGATGCCTTGCTGGATCAGGCCACAGCCCATCTAGTCCAGCATCCTGTCGCACACAGTGGCCCACCAAATGCTCACGGGCATCTCAAGCAGAGACAAAGACAAACCTTCTCCTGCTCTCGAGTCCCAGCAGATGGCCCTAGAAGCGCCCCAGTTCCTTCCCTCCAGCCTGAAAGATGCACCCAGGCATTCATTCTAGTAGCCATTGATACATCTGTCATCCATAAATTTGTCTAATCCTACCTTAAAGCCATGTAGACTGGTAGCCGTCACCACCTCTTCCGGCAGCACATTCCATAAGACGATGACCCTCTGGGTGAAGAAAGGATCTGTTCTAACGAATACTAATTTTCTTGCATTTGATTCAATACAAATCAAATACACACGCACAAAACGTGCACATCGGTGTCCTGGAGTGTCTGGGAGCTCCCTCCAGCTATGGAGAAGTAAAAATGTCTCCACAACTTCACTGGGAGCAGCTGATAAGCTCCTAGTCACATCGATCACACACCCTCCATACACAAACACTGCAAGTGGGCAATGCAGTGTGGTGCAGCTGTTGCTCCACAACTGTGCACCATGGGCTGGTCACCGTGGCAACATTTCAGCACAAGCCGGGTGTTGCCCTGGTCATTGCAGTGGTGATCCATCCACCTGTCAGTGCTAGTGGTTAGGTTGGAGAGTGCACCAGTACTTGAACTGTGGATGCCTCTTCTGTGTCTGATATTTGCCTCAGTGAAATGGTATAACAATACCTTCCCACCAAGTTAAGTGCAATCAGATATTGAGTAAACTTTTTGGAACAGATTAGCCTGAAGTCTAGGTTTTATCTGAATTCTTTGTGCTTACATAGTGGGATCTCAGACAGTCTTTCTTGGTTAACTCTTGCGGTATTTTGGAACATCAGCACATCCAACAATATTTGGTTGGCTTAAGCAGTGGATCATCAAGCAAGTGGATTTCAGGCATGCCAGGACAGGAAGCAAATGGCAGGGAGGCCCCTATTAATGGAGACCAAACTATTTGGAAACATTTCTCCTCCTCCTTTCCATTCCAAATGATCGGCTCCAGTAACTTAATATTCACTTCCCACAAATATTAAGGCACACCTTTGCAAATGACTATTGCAACAATCATCTATACAGATGCGTTTTGAACTAACAGCAAACTCGTACGTGCATTTACTCAGAAGAGGGATGCTGAATGAATTGGGGCTTATTCCTATGTATTTGTGTTTAGAGACCTGTTTGCACTTACCCTTCCAGAGCAGTTCTGGATGCCCCAGGGCAAGTGCATCCACTCTCTGCAGTGCTGTCACCATCCAGCAGCATCTGGGAGCATCCGGCAGCTTCCCTAACCTTCTGAAGCTGTGGAGAAGTAACAAGTTCTTCACGGCTTCACCAGGAACCACCAATGAGCTTCTGGATGCAGCATTCACACTGCATGTGGTGGGGGTGGGGCAGCTGCAGCTGCACAATTACATGCTGTGTCACAATTACCATGGTAGTATCCTGGCCCATGCTGGCTGTTGCTGTGGCCATTGCCATGGTGATTCTGGCCAGACCAGGACTTGCCATCTGTACTTCAAGCACCCGCCAGCATTTGAAGTGCAGAGGCATTCCAGTTTGCCTGGTCTTAACTTCAATAGGATGGCATTACTATACCATCCTGTTACAAGACGTGGTCTGTACATATGTATGGAGAATTTAGCCTGTCCAACCACTGGCCCAAAGGATTGAAGTGAGTAGGTTTGAAAAAAAGAGAGGATAAATTGGCAAGTATTCTGTAGCACTGGCAGGCAGCAAGACAAAATATTTTCAAGTCAGTTTTTTGATAAAAAGCAAAAGTTTTATTAAAACTAATCAAAAGCTTAAAAACCAGGAAAAGTGGCAACAACCGGTCAACACTTAGCTGGCAACCACCAATAACTGACAAGAACAGAGGAAAACAAACAAACAGAATAGATGTGTCCCTGCTAGTACGTGTATAAGTGTCTGGGGCAAAGCTCTCTCTCTAAGGTAAACCCTGACACTAAGGAGAAAAGAAAAACAAAAACAAGGCCTATTAGTTTCATCATGAGAGAACTCTTTGAAAGGCAGAATTCTCTTTCAGTTCAGCAACAGGAAAACATGTACATCTACCAGCAAGGATGAATGATTTTAAGATGTTTTCTTCGGTGATTTCAGCTTTTGTGATGAAAGGGGAGGGAAAAACCTTCATACAGAATGGGGAAAAAACTGGACTCTTCACACTCTTTTTCCAAGTGGAAAAAGGAACAAAGCTATCTCACTGGGTAAAAAAAATGGATTGAAATTCTCAGTTTTTATTGGTCCATTTGAACCCAAGAATTTAAAGAGATTGATCCTCCTCCTAGAGTGATGAGGGACAGGTGATGTCATGCTTGCATAAGCTGTTTTCCAAATATGGTGTCCCTCCCTCTTGGGCAGACATGACTAGGGGTGTGAACAAAGCTCCATCTGCTCTCTTTTTCCTTGCTTTTACAGGAATAGCGGTTTTTGTTTAAAATGGTATATTTTGGATCTTAGTTCTAATCTAATGCAAAGACTGTTAGGTTTCCTGGTCTTTGCTTTGTACTTGCCACCTATGTGCCATTTTGATATCAACTATGAAGTCCAATATCATAATGCAGAAGTGTCTTTGCTGGCACAGCACTCTCAAAGCTGAGGATTCTGGGAAACACATGGCTACTCTCCCACAAAGTTAAGTGCAAACAGACCTTAGGAATGCAGCCTCGTGGAACAATATGTTATGGTCTCGTTTTCCTTAATACTGTAAAAGTGTTTCCGCACTTACTGTTAAAGTGG
The DNA here is from genome assembly GCA_014337955.1 of Aspidoscelis marmoratus. Classification (NCBI taxonomy): domain Eukaryota; kingdom Metazoa; phylum Chordata; class Lepidosauria; order Squamata; family Teiidae; genus Aspidoscelis; species Aspidoscelis marmoratus. The sequence continues at coordinate 43,060,655 of MTQE01002208.1, forward strand.
TTTTTAGCAAGGTGTGAGTATGAATGCAGATCTGGCACTGGGTTGCCATTTCCTACTCAAGCAATGGTGGGGGACCAAATTATGTAAATCCCCCCCCCCCACACTATGTCTTGATGTAAGGAGACACATTCAAGGATCCCTAACCTGCCTCTGGGGAAATGTTTTGTGGACAGTCATCTCTCCTAATATGAGTTCCCCAGCCAATGGTGTTCCCCAATGCCCTGTCTGGGAGGAACCTAGGATGAAGGCAAGTAAAAAAAGGTTCTGTGGCCTCCCAACTATGGTGTGGTTTTTCCTTGTAGAAACCCCAGTACTGTAGTTTTTCAAAATTTCCAGTTATTCTCAGGGTTTAGCTTATGTGAGCACATATCCTTTTTTGGGGGTAGGTACTTTTGGGCACACTGACGTGTTTCTCTCTTGTTCCATTTTGTTAAGTGCTTACCTTATGCACCTTCCCTTCTGAATAAAGCTTCACGAAACACAAAAGTGCCTGTCTTTCCTTTGCAATATTTTCAAGGCAGCAGGAGAGGAAGCATTATGTGCTGCTGTCCTAGCTTTGCCTCTGGCATTTCATCTACTTTCCTTCCCTGTTGGATACCGAATTAAACTGCCATTTGGCTTTCTGCGCCGGACAGGGAACGAAGAGGAGAAAGAGAATCCATGCTTAAATGGGGCAGAAGGCTAAGTGACTAGTTCTATGGTCCCTGTGCTGCTTTAAACTTAAAGGGAAACAAAACAGAAATCTGAACAGGATTTTTCCAAGTCCTAAGAGTGCTTCCAACTAGAAGTCAGGCCCTTCTTCGCTCTTCACATATCAGCTTCCACTGGGGTGCTGCTGTTAACAGTGAAGAAATTTCCCAGGGTGCACTGGAATCTATTTAGCTGTATTACTATGCAGTGAACAAATATAAGTCCTTGTAAATAAGGTACCCAAAGAGACAGATATGGGGAAATAATTGACAAAGGAGGATTTGATGCTCAGTTGCTGCACATGAATGAACTGCCTACTAAAGAGCAAACAGTTGCAGCATTAAAGGAACCATGTAGGATGTTGGTAGCATTTTAAATTGGGTGCAATTATTCCCTTGATTGGCATAAGCACACTCATATTTTCAGTCTGCCTTCATGTTATTCCTAGATGAGTAGTGGAAAGCAGCACAATAAGAAGCACAACATCCTTTTTTTTTAATGGCCTTTCAGGCAGATACTGAAAAGCAGCTGTGAATGACAGCCTACATTCAGTAGCTGGTATGTCAATGGATACTAGAATAGGTGCCTAGGTATTTCCTCCAGGCTGGAGAGACAGCCAGGATGCATCTAAAGACCATTTGTAGGGATCTGAGAGCAGGTAAAAGTTTTGCCTTTGTCTTCTGTTTGGGGTGCCCAGAAGTGTTTGGTGGGTCACTGTATGAGACAGGATGATGGACTAGATGGGCTGTGGTCTGATTGAGAAGAGCTCCTCTTATTTTCAAGATTTAATCCTGTTTTGTTTTAATGCTTTGGGATTTCTCATCTCTGTTCATGGATATACACACACACACACACACACACACATACATACATACATACATACACACACACACACACTCACTCACTCCTTTTAGGGGTTTTCCATTTTTCGGTGGGATCTTCTGAGGAATTGGGTGAAATCAAAGTGCGACAGTGGTCCACATATGTGATGCCTTACAGTTTGTCCTTTTCTGACAATTAACTAGTTAAACCACAGGACTGCCTCAAAATGTATTCCTAATTAAAACAGTGTCCAATGCCGCCTCAACAAACAAGTCAAGGGCAGCTGACTTATTTTGGTAAGGAAGGAAAACAATTCTACAGTTGAAATTTCCCTTCCTGCCAGTAAAAGTGTAATTGTAATAAAAAACTACCAATTTGCTACCTTTTCATAACCGCTAACATCAGCAATTGCAGCAGAGACCTCAATAAACTCTTAAAAGCTGGTGTAAAGCTGAAGCTCAAAGCAAGGGTCTACACAGGTTGAATTCAGGGGCAGAAATGATCAAACCACAGGGCACAAATATTGTGTGGTTCACAGAGGGCAGCCATATTTCCTTTCAAAAATTCTCACAGTACTCCCATGACTTAACAACTTTGTGATAGAAACTCAAGCTATTGCCAGCATGTAACAATGCCCAGGTGCAAAAATGGAGGCAGCTTCTCCTGCTGATTCTCTTTAGTCTTTAGATCTATTTGGTCCCTGCCTGAGTAATCTCAAGAAAGCAAAATAAAGGCTAGTGAAATGATTTTTTGTGTACATGTGTTCTGGACACATAATAGAAAACTCACCTTTCCTTCTTTCAGCCTCTACTAGAGCTGCTGGCTTGGGCAGATTTTGTTTAAACAGGATAGGCTCAAAGAGTGGCTATATCCTTTACTGTATAAGGGGAGGGAGCAGGTGAAGCCTAATTGGTGGAAAGAACAGGGAGCTGACCAGATGCAGATCCCATGATTGCTGTGTTCTAGAAAAGGCAGCATCTGTATTTGGAAGTAAGATAGCTTTGCACACTGGATCTAAAGAGAGGTGTCTCTTTGGTTGTTTGGATCAGTTAAGTAAAGTTCTTGGTATTATGAAAAACTACTGTATAATGTATAAGACTGTTATTTTCTATAGCAAGTTTGGGTGTGTTTTCTTTTTGCTGGTGAGAGATGCCATGGGGAAGCACCTCCACCGTGGTGGGTCACCCTCAAGGCAGCCTTGGCAAGGAGCTTAATATGGAATGCTTCATGAATTTGCATGCCATTCTTGCACAGGGGTCATGCTACTCTTCTCTGTATTGTTTTAATTTTTAGTATATGTGCTGCCAAAGTGAGCACGCTTCACTGATGTTGCTGAACCCACATTGTTCAAGTCACTGTGCCTGTGGAAGTAGGGCTTTCTCACACTTCCTGTCCTGAGTAGTAGCTCTTGCATAAATGTGGAGGCACATTCAAGTACCTTCATTGCCCATTTCAGCAATATGCTTTGCTGCCTTGCCAAAATGGATCCTCTGGTAATCCAGAAAATGGAAGTGTGCCTCCATGCTCCAGATTGAGCTGGCATGCTGGTAGTCCTCTATGTCTGTGTGGACCGAGTCAGTGGGTGGGACCTCTCATACTTCTCACTAACTGGTGAAAGAGGATCCTTTAGAGGTCCCTTCCAACTCTATGGCTGCGTTTTGACTGGCATTTTAGTCCAGCCTGAATTTGGCTCGAGCCCCCAGCATCCCAACGCTTTTGAAAGGATTCCCTGTTCCTATGGATTAAATGTCCAAAAATCCAGAGCATTCCTATTCGGATTATAACAGGACTCACTGCGGAATCCTGGAATAATCCGAATATTTATTAATGGGAATGCTGCCACCAAACAAATCTCCTCCACTGCCACCAGCCTTTTGCCTTCCCCTGCCCCATTCCTCCACCTATTGTTGTCTCCCGCCCTTTGCCTTCTCCCCCCACCCATTCCGCTATCTGTCGTCACCTCCTGCTGCCATTTGCCTCCCCTGGCCCCGTTCATCTTTTGTCATCTCCCACGGTTTGCCTTCCCTCTGCCCCACTCCTCTGTCTGTTGGAGAATAGTGGGGAAGGCAAATGGTGAGATGACTATGACAGATGGAGGAATGGGGCAGGGAGGGCAAACAACAGGTGGCAGTGGAGGAGATTGGTGTGTCTGTCACCATCTCCCTCCGGCCATGGAGAACGACACTGGTGCCGCTTCCTTGCTGCCTCAATGCATTTGGGACAGCTGCAATGAGACCTCAGTGCTGACAAAAAAGATCCAAGTTAAAACCCGGACTTTTTTGACCAGTTGGAATGAGGCCTATGATTCTATGATTTGCTGGTGAGGAATACAAGCAAGTGAAGAAAGCCCCCCCCCCCACCCTGCTCCTTGCACTGGCACTGTGTGGATGCATGCAAGAGATTTTCTGTCACTGCACCCCACCCAGGTGCATTTTCCAACATGTAAAAAACAAAGGCTGACTTCTGGATCTCTTCCTGCTGCATTGAAAAACACACTTGTGCTTTCTCTTTGAAAAGTGCAAGATGTGTGCAGCATGCTGCCACTTGTGCATATCACCTCTGGGATGGGAGCCAGTGCTTCTGCTGGTAAGTTCCTGTAATTCCCCGTTGTGGTGAAGCAGGCACAGACTCTACTAACAAGTAATCCTCTTTACATTCTGAAGACTTCCCTGAGTCTCAAAGGCATTGAAGATTACTGTCAACCACTGGACTGATTTTAGGCAGATAGCTATAAGGAAGCGAAATGTTGCCAGAGATGTTGGTTTATGGAGGCAGCAGAAAAACTGGCAGAGTTAAGCAGAGAAACACAAGGGTTGTTAGCCTCTTCTGGAGGAAAGGAGAAGCACTCTGATAATGATGGCTTTCATGCCCAGATTGTACAAAATTGCCAATATACCTCCTAAAAGAATTAGAACATGTGGAATCTTCAGTACTCACATGGAGGCTTCAATGGTCACCTCTTTGTGACCCAAACCAGCAGGGCTGATTTGGGTCAAGGAATGTTGTGATCTAGAAAAGCATCATCTGCATGATGGCACTGATCCAGACCATCTCTCATCATGGGCCCAAAACTCACGAGAGCTTTGGGCCCAAGCTCCAAGGTACAGAGGAATCCATTTTTGGTGGTACACATTGACATGTCACTGAAATGGGCCTCCGAGTAGTCCAGACAACAGAGGTGTTCCTCTGTGTTTTGAACTAGGCTGTGCTGGTTCGCTGGTAGACCTCAATGTTGAAGTCTATCATTAATTGTGATCAGGGTCTCACTGATTGAAAATTATACTCCATCCAGCATGGATGGAGCATACCAGTGGTGGGTGGGGCCACACATTCAGACTGATGAGGCTGAGAAACCAATTATGGGGGCTTCTATTCAGGACTGCAAGTAAATGCAGAAAGGGTCTTGGAATCTCTTGCATCCAGATTGTTCTTGTTGTATGGTCTGCATCAACCATTGAATACATCAAGAATATTGCTTACTTAAAGTTCAGGATATGTGGTACATCTCTTACTGTTCAAGTTAGGGTCAGGTACACTTAGAAACATAATTTCTAAGATGGAATTCAATGTGACATTCAGTGAGATCTGCTTAGTAGTATGTGGGCTTGGAATTTGGAAGCAACCCCTAATGGCAGTCTGAGATTGTAACATTAACGTGTAGCACAGTCTTCTGGACGATGAGAGAAGGAATTTGGATAATGGAAATCTGGGTTGCAAGATTTTGGCATTACCGCTAACATGTCATCATTGTTTGGGATAGTTATGACTATGGGATTGTAGAAGAGGTGACCATTTTTTTCAGACGCTATATGGGCAAATCTTCTCAGGTAACTAAAGAATATGTATTGTATGTTTGGGAGCAGCACTGTTGCTCATTAGACGCAGCTTTGTGAATATGGGCCATAAACTGTCAGATACATTTGTGAGAAAACTAACTGCAGGATTGCAATGATAAAAGAGGCAAAATCAAATCTGACTCCATCTCTTGCAACTGTGCTATCTGTGTATGGCCTGGAGTGAGAATCACTTAAAAGCAGTCTTTGGAGATGGCAGATGTTGTTCAATAACCCTCAGGAAATTGGAAGAAGAGGGGCAGGATTTTCACAAGCACTCTTCAGATTAGTGTCAGTCTTGAAGATTGGCTTTAAAGAGGAGGGTTTCACTGTGGAAGAGTCAGGACTTTCCATCTGTGTTAATTCAGCCAGTTGTGAATTCATGTCTTGCACCTGCATCCCATAATTCTTCATCCATTGAAACAGAAGATGATGGGCACCTGGTTTGACCTCAATTGTTTAATCTTGTTTTGCTTGAGAGGATGATCAGTTCATAGGGGACCAGGAAAGAGAGACAAAGTGTTCGAGATTCTAATGCTCTAGTGCCCCTCTTTCCCCAAAGGTTGAATTCTGTTAATTATACTGATGGCTGATGCTCTTCTGCTTTTTCATAAATGTTCTTCTAGCAGGGGAACATACCCAGCAAATATGACAGGGGAATAGAGTATCTTTTCATGTAATATCCTATTGTAGCTATATTACAAAGAATTAAGCTAGAAGTGCACAACTGTAGGAAGCAGAACAGTAGTGAATATAACCCATCCATCTACCATCTCTTTGGTATCCATAGGAGGCAGGGGCATAACTAGTATGCAATAGGGCCCTAGCAAAGAAAGCAAGATGGTCTCATCATATGATAAAAAGTGAGAATGGAATCACTTTTAGGCCATGGTCACATCTTCACTTTAAACCTTCTTTAGACCATCTTCTGATCACAAGGCTCATACCTCTTCACTTCTATCAGTTTTATCGGTGGACCTTCCACCTTCCATTTGGACTTTCCAGGGTGGAAAGATCACAAATAAAATGGAGAGAAATGAAAAGGTGTGAGGCTTGTGGTCAGAAGATGGACTAAAGAACGTTTAAAGTAAAGGTGTGACCGCAGCCTAAGGATGAAACGATTTATAAAACCCAAGCTCAGCAATCAAGCCAACTGTGCCTGAGCCAGCTGTTGTAGTTTCTGGATCCCATTGATTATTAGGCCCCTGATGAAGGTTGCATCCAGTTACTTATTCTGCTATATTTGGATATTCAAGAATAAAGCATGAATATTCCAAAATATCCAGATTTAGTAGAATGAGTAACTGATGTCTGGATGGATGCAGCCAAAAATCCAGTCTTATCTGATGGAAGATCCCTTGACTGCACTACTGGCATGATGAAACTTGGATCTTAAAAATTATGTAAGAAACATAAATGACTTTGTTCCCTTCTTTTCTATAACACTGTTGTTTGGATCCAATAAATCACCATACAGTGCAAAACTGTGTTGCATGAGTAATGGTCACCTATGGATAAACCAAGGATTTGGGGACTTCCAGAGGTCCAGTCTACCAATGGAAACCAATGGCACAGTGGAAGAAAGGTCCAGATCATCAAAAGGTCAATGGCACTGCAGACCCAGGGTCTTTTCATACTTACCTGTTGGAAGGGCTTCTATCCACTTACAGGCCAGGCCCGAACACACTTCTCTGCTACTGTAGCCACCCCAAAATGGGATAACCCTTCCTCAGAGAGATCCAGCTGTGGATTGCTAAAAGAAAAAAGCAGTCCACAGTCTCCCCAGAAGCATCTGGATCACTTCTGTGTTGTAGGGGTGTGTAAAAATGCATTTTTGACATTCAATTCATAATGAATCAAATGTGTGAAAATCCGTATTCGTACGAATAGATTACATTCAAATGTGGTAATATTTGATTTGATACGAATCTATTCATATTTATTTGTACAAATATTCAATACATATTGGATACAATTGAATACGTATCTGATATGAACAAATATGAATCTGATACAAACTAATACATATCCAATACATATCTGTAACATATCCACACTCTGAAAATGTCAAATCCGACCTGAGTCCACTTTTAATCCACTGTTGATCCATGTTGAATGAAGTCTGGCTCCATTGCGGATGTGACTGGTGTTCTGCTTTTCCACACCCCAATCTAACGAATGTCCAAACTATTTCATATGAATGTCTGGAAACATTCATATTAGTACGAATGTTAGTATACAAATATCATAACATTTGCTTCACGTACGAATGTCCAGATTTGTACGAATTTGTATGAATAATGAATGTTGCAAATATTCGTGCACATCCCTACTATGGAGGTGAAATTTTACTGCTCCTGAGTGCAGTGCAGTGTGTGGGCGTGACTGCAGCTGTGCACTCACTAACAGCTGCTTGTTGGCCATGGCAACATCTAACTGTGCACCAAATGTAGATTTGGATGTTGTCTTAGTAGAAAAAATGGCAAAGAGGGGGCTCAGAAAAGAGGAGAAACCTAATTTTGACTATTTAAACCATGTTATTTATATTCTAAATTCATTCAGGCAGGAGGTATGTTGCTCCAGTTTATGTAATCACTTTTTTTAAAGATAAACTAGTAAGGGTATTAATCTAAGTGTCCTAAACTGATGTGCCAGCAAAATTTCAATGGAAAAGCCATCTTGCTTTAGTTTTTTTTTTCTCAGCAGGCAGACCAGAATTTCAGCTCAGATAATTGCATTCAGCTTCACTGAATTCCCCCCTGCATTTACAACTGAAGATGACATCCATCTTTTCTTTGCAAACTCAAGTGTTGTGTTGATGCTGGCTCTGTAAGAGCTCTCATTTTCTGCTCCAAAGATGGTTTTGTGTGCACGTTGAAGGGATATGTTGGGTTAGGCAGCTGTAAGATGAAGTGAAATACGAATGCAAGACCTGGATTCTCAAACTTGGTCTCTCTTATTCAATCATAGGGGCAAAAGCTGTAGTTTAATAGCAGGGAAGAATTGGGATTTGGGGATGTGTTTATTTTAAATATTTATCTAATAGCTTTAAGCCAATTGTTACTAGGGTCATTTGCAAAATTAGGAGAAGTCCCAAACACAGCACATGGTACACAGAGATTTTAAAAAACTGAATAGTCATCACAATTTTAAAAAGTCCTTAAATATTTTAAAAGCTCAGAGACTAAAGAGGCTTATGTCAGGAATCTAGAAGGAAGGTTAGCATTCAGTAAGCTACTCAGACTTCCACAGCTGGAACACCACATTCAAGGGGTGTTTTTCCACTAGCACTAAATACACATAGAAGGACCCATTAGGCTCATAGTAGGATGACCCCATTTCCACTACAGACCTCATTAGAGCCACAGCTAGGGAAATCTGGATCATATGGGCCCTTCAGGACCTATAATCTAGATTTCCTGTAGACCCCATTAAAAGGGTCTACAATGGAGTTTTCAGCCATCAAATCTGGATTATAGGGAGCCTGTTTCCACTACAATTGGGCAATGGTGTCTAGAGGAGGCTCGGGGGGTACCCACGGGGTGGTGGTGGTGCCCCAAACCAAAAACTTCAAAGTCCCTCCGAAGTCCCTTTGAAGTTGCCTTCAGAGATTAGCAAAGGCTTTGAAGAGAACCCCTTGTGAGAGCAATGCTGCTGTCAAAGGCTCCGGAGGATCGTTGAAGTTAGCGGCAGATTGCTCTGGAGATTCTATGGAGCCGCTCCGGAGGACCTTCAAAGATTCTCCGGAGCGTCTATGGAGATTGCACCCCTTGTCCCCCAAAACACCTGAGGTGACAGGTGGGTAGATCTGGATTTGCACATGGGTGCTCTGGCTGATCCACAGCAGGCAGACTAGCTCCCATTGCTATTGGGTGCTAGACCACCTGTGGAAACACATTGGGTACTTGCCTTAATCCAGATCTACTAGATCCAGATTAAGGGAAGTACCCATTCCTTAGATCCGGATCTTCTTAGAACCGGTTTTAATAAATCCGGGTGCCGGAGATCCGTTTTTTTTTTTTTTGTCCCTGTGTGGAAACAGCCCTATTCTGAAGTATATTCCAGAATAAGGCCAAGTGCAGAAAGCCCTTTGGTCTGCAATAGTGCTATCCACATGGCAATGCTGTTCCATTTCAGTCCCTTCTTTGCAGGTGGACTCCAAGGGCTGTGATGGCTAGAATGAATGCTCCTAGCCTTGAATCCCCATGGGACCTATTTCAGTGGTGCATAGATGACGACATCCCTTACCCACTTGGCACAGCACTGTTGGATGGCTATTAGGGATGTACACAGATTGTTGTGTGTGTATTTGATTCATAAAAAATTGAATGCAAGAAAATTTGTATACTTTCAAATAGATCCCCTTTAAACGTGGTAGGATTCATATTCAATATGAATGTTCAATCCCATACAAATGGATATGAATAGCATATGGATCCCATACAAATAGCATACAAATCCCATACAAAGCTTCATATGAGTGTATCAAAACATTCAATTCGAATTCAAATGTCAATCTTCAAATATGCCAATTTGAATTCGAATGTCAGGGGCGAGTGCATGCGATCCCTCTTTACCTTCAGGCAGCCAGAGCGATTCTGGCTGCCAGGCCCTGGCACTCTTTGTGCGTGCATGCAGCACACCTCCCTATTGGCCAGGGCCACGCCTGGCTTCAGGAGGCCCTCTGTGCATGTGCGTGGCCCTGGCCAATAGGGAGGCACACTGCACGGGGCAGTCCCTGGCATGAATTTTGTGCACAGTTCTGCTCTAACATATTGCTGTGTGTTGCTAGAATATTGTCTTGGAGGTACGGGTGCCTTAGGACTACTCTGGTGGGTTCCCTGGTGACAGTTGACGTATCCCCAGAGACCACCTGGATGCTGCCATGGTGTCCTGGCATATATACAGTCACACTTTTGGACTGATTGGTTGCACTTGGAAAATACTGACAGACTTGTATTAAATGCAAAATTCCACTTACTAGCACGACCTGACAAATATGCCATCAGTGGGAAGATAGCACTGAAGGTGATTCACACTCTTGACTCGTTGTGGTTTATAGCCTTTCCTTGTACCATAACTGCACAGTCTCTTCTCTCTGGCTTCCTCTTACAGCATCACATTTTTATCTGTAGCCTTTTTAACAACCTTTCTGCACTCACCTGGCCTTGTTCTGGACCAGTGGGTCTGGACCAGTGAACTCCTCCAGTTTGAAACATGGCATGGCATGGTGTCCATGCTGGTGCCGGTCCTGCACTGTCTCCAAGAGCTCTGAGGGCTCTGAAAGGCTAAGCATGAAAGTTCCAAACCTTGGAGATCTCAGGGAACCCATTTTGGTGTCATGTTTTGGTGATCGCGGTTAAAGGCCCTTTGAACATGTTCCATCTAATACATACAGAGTGGGTGGGCTCTCTATGTTCTGTACCAATATGTGGACAGATCAAGGCCCTGAAGAGGGATTCTTTCTCAAATTATAGGTATGTGCAGAAAAGCAAAAATTACTTGTCAGCACTGAGAACCAAGAGAGAGAAATCAGTAATCTAGCCTGTGGCAGTTCATTATTTTCCTAAGCAATGGATTCCTTGGAAATGATTAAATCAATTAATTGATTTTCTATACTTTTTTCCTTTTTTTTTTTTTAAAGCCAAACAGCATTTCCATCAACTTCCTATCAGCAAATAACCAGACTAAAGCCTGAGGGAATGTTAACAGACCTTTTATGCTTTTTTCCCACAATGCCTTTCATTCCCAAATCAAAACATGCACTGATCCTGTAAATGAAAAGAAGTTTTGAGGGGAGGAAAACTGCAGCTATGTTGTGTGTATTGGCATCTAAAACAGAAGAGAGCTAATAGGGATTGGACTGTGCTGCTGGTGATCATTTTAGTTACTGCTCTGAAAATGCAGTTTTGTTCTAGAAACTAATGGTTTGCTGCCTTGCGCCGAGAGTTTGATAACTGTTGGCAAAATGTGCCCCAGGGTTACAACTAGTGCTGAACTAGATGTTCTTCACAGAACTTCATCTTATGAAGATGGCACCTCCAGGGCAAAAACATTTTGCAAAGCTGTCACCAGACACTATTTTAACTTCAGCCATTCTCTAGTTCATATTTTGGTTGATGGTGATTGCGATCCAGGGAGCACAGCCTGCCTCTTCCTCTTCTCCCATGCCCCTAGAGATTTGTCACAAATTGTTCGATCCATCTTGCTCTGGCTTCCTGATATGGTGCTTTCTTTCAGTATGGGACTCACAGTGATTTGCAAATGGTTCCCAGGCAGTTGTCCATCCAGACACTGTCCAAATTCAGATCTACTTTGCTTAAGAAATCTGAATACTTCTTCACCATTCACACTTGAGTAAAATTTTTAGGAACGTTAGACTCATCGTTCAAGTTTCCCTATGCTCCATTTTTTGCAGGATCAGAGCACTGAGGAATAGGTTGCATTATTTTGTGTGTGTGTTTTTGCAAGATTTGTGGAATGTCTCTAGACAATGAGATTTTTGGGTATACGTTCCTAGAGTAGCTTTGTGAACATTGGCCCTGGTTTATATGACCTTTTTGCAAGATTTGGTTGGTATGAATGCAGGACATCGTTTTAGAACATAAGAACATAGGAGGAGCCCTGCTGGATCAGGCCACAGCCCATCTAGTCCGGCATCCTGTCACACACAGTGGCCCACAAATTGCCCATGGGCATCTCAAGAAGAGACAAGGACAAACCTCCTCCTGCTCTCAAATCCCAGCAAATGGCCTTAAAAATATCTTGCTTGTCCTGATGGCCAGAAAGATGTACTTAGGAATCCATTCTGGTAGCCATTGATACATCTAGGCTGGTAGCTGTTACCACCTGTTCTGGAAGCAAATTCCATAGACTGATGACCTTCTGAGTGAAGAAATACTTACCATTGTCAGATCTGACTCTCCTCCCCATCAGCTTCATAGATGCCCCCTGGTTCTAGGGTTGTGTGATAGAGAAAAGAAATGTTCTCTATTCACCTTTTCTATACTGTGCATGATTTTATATACCTCAATCAGGTCTCCTCTTAAATGCCATCTTTCCAGGCTGAAGAGGCCTAGACAT
>MTQE01002208.1:43081426-43096748 GCA_014337955.1 Aspidoscelis marmoratus
AAATTCTCCAAAGAGGTTTTATTGCTTAGCAAGTTACATTCTCCTTCCGGACTCGACCAGCTAGGCGAGGCAAGACAAAGGCACAGCCGTGCCCAGTTTTATACCTTCCCATTATCTGAGTTGGAGTGTCATATCCTGGCATTTCGCAAGTGTTACACAGTCTTACACAACTCTTGCTCAATCCCTGTGATGCTGTCAAGAACTGGTGACTGTTTGCACACATCACCTTATGATGCAATTCAAGGAGTCTCCTGACTAAATACTAAGTTAACTCCTGGTTATCTATTCTACTTCCTGTGTGGAATTATTTCCCTATTCACATCTACACATTTTCTCCTTTACTCTCTTGACAATTCCACCATCTCCCCTATACCTCTTTCGGTCTTTATGGGACAGCTAGCAAAAGTCTGTACAAGGGATGTGCACGAATATTCAAAGACATTCAAAATTCGAATTTGTCAAAATTTTGACATTCAAATTCAAATCGAATGTCCATAAATTCAAATTTAAACATTCAAACAAATTTTGAACTTTCAATTATTTAACATTCAAATTATTTGGACATTCATATGTGTATGGGTTTGTACACAATGCATACTTGTATGTACGCATCTGTACACATTTTTATGGATCAGTATGGACAAAAACGGGATGCATACAGGATAAATACAGGATGCATACAGATGTGTACAGATGCAAATGGAATGCGTAATGATGTGTATGGGCACATACGAATGTTGTCGACATTCGTAAGTGCAAATTCAAACCAAAAGTTCAAACAAATAGATTCCAGTTTACTTAATTCGAATTGAATTTGGGTAAATTCAAAGTTTAAAGATTCAAATTGAATTGAATTTTCAGATTTTCGAATTGAATCAAATCCCAAAAATTGCATTTGTGCACACCCCTACTTACTAACCAGCAATTCTTAGTTCACATCTTCAGAGGGAGTCGTGTTTGTATAAGACTGCAGGCTTGTAGTGTTCTACATGCAGTTAATTCTGCTTTTTACTCCTAGTTCCACTTTCTGTTAAGCTCTTTGCCTTCCACCCCATTAGCTTTAATGAGCACCGACAACCATGGCTTGGCAATCCATAAAGACAAAATCCAGTACCCATAATTGATGATGGCCACCAAAGTTTTTTTTTTTTTAAGTTACATAATTTGGAGATCTTCACTTTGGGGGGATTCCACTGGGCATTGTAAGCCATCATCAGCATCATTTCCATCCTCATAATCAACAGTAACAGCCTTCAGTTCTGGAGAAAGATATGGCAGGAAACACATGGGAAGAGAACAAGGGAGGCAACAGATTATTTGCTTTTGTTTTTCTCACCCAAATGGAACAGAACAGGAACCAACAGTTTCCACTGATTTTGCTGGAGGTCAAGGGAAGGGCGGGAATTAATTAGGTGGATAGATGGAGCATAACCCATATAATCGGCTTCACTCACAGAAGGCTTAAGTCTGCTTTGTTTGGTCATTTATAAAGGAACAGATTAATTGCTAATGCATTCCAGTGATACTCAGCTCTGTGTTAATGGTGCATCTATAGCAGTTGCGAAATGCTTTGTTAGAAAGCTGGCCTGCGAGCTGAATTAGAGGCATTTACAGGTGTGAATTGATGTTCCAGGCTTAAAGGCCCTGCAGCAGAGCTCTTTAACTCACACTGCCTCCCTAGTTTACTGCAGTTACTAAACGGGTCGATCTTTTTTTCTCCATTTAGCTAAAGGCATGCAAAAAAACTGGTAGTGGAAATCAGAAGGCTGTGAGGGCAAGGCCCTCTGCCTCTTCCCCACATCCAAAAATATCCATTCCTGCACACATATCTGATATCTTCCTTGCTTCCAGAGAAGGCTGGACAATTGTTGAGAGCTGGGATTCAACCAAGAGACAAAGAGAGATTCCAGTTGTCATAACAATGCCAGCGACCTGCGAGCACTACAGCAAGATCATCAGACAGCCCTGATGTTATTATATCAGGATGCTGCTGGCTTATCACCCCCCAAAATTTGAATTAGAGATAGTGTAGGAAATCTCACACTATCTTTAACTTGCCAGCACATTGCTGAACAATTGGACATCTGGTGGGGCTCCTTTAGTGTGGTGCCAGAATGGACCCCTGGGAGCTCACAGTGTGCATGAAAAACATGAAAGGGAAGGGGAAGGCACAGTGAGTATGGGAAATCAATACAGCACTGTGCCAACGGAGTCCATACTAGTCTGGTGACCGACATTGCAGGGAAACATGGCCACTCTTTAAAGATCCATCATTTTTCTCCTGCATCCTGGAGACAGTAGTACATGGTCTCATCTAGATGGAGAAGAGTTGGATGAAGAAAAGATGTGGTTTCCTAGCATGTGTCATGAGTGTTCCAGTGCTAGACTAAGTAGTGATGGCATCATTAGAGGCTGTGGACACACCTTGACTTTAATTCTTCTCCCTCTGTCTTTGGTCCCTGCCACTCTCACCTTTTTAGTCCAGTCCATTTTATGTGTGGACTTTCCTCCCTTCAATTGTACTTTCCTGAGTCCTGATTTTTATAGGTCTCAGGCCATCATAGAGTGTTAATCCATTTTCACTTTTTTGGTGTGATCGGGGAAGAGGGCTAAAGGGGGCTGAACCATACTATAGTGGATGGATGCTGCATGGATTTGCCTTCCCTTTCACCCAATGTGTGATTACACTGTGTTGAGTCACAGATGTTTTATCCAATCAGAGTGCAGGGGGTGTTGTAATGGTGGAGAGGAGTGGAGATCTAACAAAGTCTCATAAAGGAGTCTCAGGATGGGAATAGAAAGGTGTGAGCATAGTGACCCAAACCAAGGATGATGTGGGGAAGGATTATCAGATATTGAGTGTGGTCTGTGTTAGTGTGTTTCTTAATAAGGCAGATTATTTCACCAAGGTGTGACGATGGCCAGAGTCAGCTTTGGAGAGTTGGACTTTTACAGATACCACTGAGAGTTGTTTCCCAGAGAAAAATTGAGTCTGCTCCTCATCTACTCCAGCACAGGTTCAACAGACCTCTGTCTCCTTCCTTCACACTTCCAGACATGCAATCCTGCAAACAAATGTGAAGTTTTTCATTTTTAACAAAAACTGTCCCTGTGTTCTTTTGAAGGACAGAGAGTGGTGAGGTAGTGGCAGGTTTGCTTTGCTTTAACTTTATTGTCTTAACTTTCTACTTTTTTAAAGGGTCCACACTGACCATAAATAGAATGTAATGATTTGCTTTGCTCCTAGAGTTAGTATAGATTGCGTCCAGCTCTTGGAGCTGGGGAGACAGGGAGAAGGGGTGTCTTCTGTTCCTTATGTTTCTGGGCACTTGGAGTCCAAAAAGAAATAGGCTTTTTCATCAAGTAAAATTGATGGGACCTAAGAACCAAAATCCTTTGATGCATGTTGGCTTTTTGTGCATCCAGTCATGGAAAACACGACACCCTCCTTCTCCTTCCCAGCACACTTCTTTACATGGTATAGGAATATGGTGGATGGGCAACATCCCAACTCCCCAATTAAGGGAAGGAAAAAAAACCCACCAAAACGTAGGAGGATACTCTGCATGTTTGCACAGGAAGTGAGGTTTAAAAACAAACTCACCTAAAAGGCCATGGCCAGCCCATTGGGATTGGGAATGGGCTCTAGTTCTGCTTAAAGTAGCATATGAGTTGCCCTTTCAGAAGAGTAATTTTGAAATTATTGTAAGTAGATTTAAGAAAAAAGAATAAAATACCCTTTAAGAATAGAATGACATCTCCTGGGGGGGGGGGAGTCAAGATGGCGAGAGGAAATTTTGGAATTTTGTGTTAGATGGCAGGGGGCAATCCTGGGGTAGCAAATGAAGCACCAATCTTCAAAAAAGGATCCAGGGGTGACTCTGGCAATTACAGACCATGTAAGGTAATGGAGACCATCATTAAAGATAAAATTAGTGTGAATGTGGAGGAGCAAGCATTGTTGAACAAAGGTCAGTATGGCTTCTGAAAAGGTAAATCATGCCTTACAAACCTGATGGAACTCTTTGAGACTGTCACTAAACAGGAGGATAAAGGCAAATCAGTTGACATGGTCTATCTGGACTTTCAGGAAGCTTTTGACAAAGTCCCATATCAAAGGCTACTCAATAAACCCATCAGCCAAGGAATAAAAGGACACTTCTGTCCTGGATTGTAGGCAGAGAGTAGTAATAAATGGCTAATTCTTAGGGTGGAAAGAGGTGAAAAGTGAGGTCCCCCAAGGTTCACTGTTGGGACCAATGCTTTTTAATTTATTCATCAATGATCTAGAAGAAGAGGTACATAGTAAAATATCAAAGTTTGCTGATGATACTAAGTTATTCAGGATAGTAAAAACTGAAAGAGATTGTGAAGAGCTTCAGAGGGATATCTTGACAATTGGGTAAGTGGGCAACCAGGTAGCAAATGTGCTTTGATCTTAATAAGTGCAAAGTAATGCACATTGGGGCAAAGAATCCTAATTATGTCTATAAACGGATAGGGGCTGAGCTTTTTGCAAAAAAACCTCAGAAAATGTATCTTGGGGTTCTGATGGACACCTCAATGAAGGTGTCAGCATGGTGTGCAGCAGTGGCAAAAAAAAGAGCTAATTTAATACTAAGAATAATTAAGAAGGGAACAGAAAACAAATCAGCTAGTATCATTTTGCCATTTTATAAATCTATGGTGAGGCCACACTTGGAATATTGAGTTCAATTCTGGTCACCACACCTCAAAAAGTTTATTTTGGAATAAGGAATGGTGCAGAAAAGGGCAACCAGGATGATCAAGAGGCTGGAACACCTCCCTTACGAAATAAGACTGCAATGTCTAGGCCTCTTCAGTCTGGAAAGACAGTGTTTAAGGGGGGACCTGATTGAAGTATATAAAATCATGCATTGTATAGAAATGGTGGATAGATCACACAATACTAGAACCAGGGGGCACTCTTTGAAGCTGATGGGTAGGAGATAGAGATGTGCACGAAGTTTTTTTTTTTTTGTATTCAGTCTGTATTGAATTGAGTGCAAATAAATCCCTTTGAATGCAGTAGGATTTGATTCGATATGAATGTTCCATATGAATTTGATATAAATGTTCGATATGAATCCCATACTAATCCCATACAAATCTCTAACAAAGCTTCATACGAATGTATCAAAACATTCAATTTGAATTTGATTGTCTATCTCTGAATGTGCCAACATTTGATTTGAATCCCAGTGTCCGAATTTATACAAATTTCAAATATTATGAATATTCATGCACACCCCTAGTAGGAGAGTCAGATCAGACAGGGGGAAGCATTTCTTCACTCAGAGGATTATGGGTCTATGGAATTTGGTGCCAGAAGAGGTGGTAACAGCAACCAAACTAGATGGCTTTAAGAAAGGGTTAGACAAATCTTTGGATGACAGATATATCAACGGCTACTGGAACTGATGCCTAAGTATACTGTCATGGAAATTAATATTATAATCTATAATCAATACAAAATAATCATTAGGTTTATTAAGGTTACATCTATAATTGGGAACATGGTTTGGCTATGATTCATGAGATTGTAACAATGCTTGTTAAAGCAGACGTACATAACAGGAAACAGATATTTGTGGTTAAGCTGTCTGGAGAATAGGGGAACTTCTCCTTCTCTTCTCGCTTTCTTATGAAATGTCACACTGACCCTGGTGTTATTTTAGATATATGCCATAATGATGTTTCAGCGTTATTACTTGGCTATATAAGCATGGTGTATCTCCTGTATGGCAAGGAGTGCCCGAGGCTCCTTCCGTGACTAGTCACATAAAGCGCTTTAATAAATCTTAAATCTTGATGAAGGAAATACTGTGTCAGATCTTGCTTTAACAATACTTTCCAGGTTAGAGGAACAGTCAAGATGCGTCTAAGGCCGTTTGTGGGGATTTGAGAGCAGGTTAAGGTTGCCCCTGTCTTCTGCTTGAGATGTCCATGAGCAACTGGTGGGCCAATGTGTGGAACAGGATGATGGACTAGATCAATTGTGGCCTGATCCAGCAGGCCTCCACTTATGTTCTTATATTCCTGGGATCTTACCTTGCAAAAGTACCTGGGTGCAAGTAAGGGCCCACCCACCCCCTTTGTTTTATTTATGTGTGCTTTTTACATATGGATACTTTTGCATGAGCAGCGAACCAGCAAAGAAATAACACTTAAGGTAAGCAATCCAGTATGATGGAAAACCCAGCATCAGAGCTAGATTTTTTGATGGACTATCCCAGGAGTATACTGGAATTGCTCTGGGTATGTGTGGCAATCTCAATATAGATTCGTGAAAAATCAGAATTTTAAAATTGCACCTCTGGTGTGAACTTCATCATGTCTTCAGTGCAATCATTTTAACTATGCAAAAGGTCCCAGATTACCTTTGTCATAAGAAGATAAAATTTGGCTACCACATGCAACAGACTTGCTATGGAGTATATTTTATTTCTTCTTCTCCAAAATTCTTTCTGTTTAGCCTAGAGGTCTAAAGCATCTTTGCTGATGTACCAAAAGTGTGCTCTGCTTCTAACTTGCTTTGCTCAACTACTTGACTTCTTTATCCCTTCTCTAGCCTCGCTTTAAAAACCTAGTCGCTACAGCAAGGGAAAGACAAATTCAGGAATGACAAAACGCAAAGGAAGAGACTATGGGACAGGCTGAGATGAATAAATTAACAGTTCTGCCTTGAGGGAGATTTTAGAAAATTAAAATTTCACACATTGCTGCAAAAGTTTCATTATCTTCCTATGGAATTTTGATGTATTTTATAGGGTCTGGAGTGGCTGTCAATGTGTTGGCAGCACAAAGTCAGCATGGAAAGGATTTGGCTTGTGTGTGGGAGTTAATAGACATGTTCAGTGACCTTAGTTGCACTTCATTTATGCTAAGGCATATGGGGATTTTCATCTTCTGATTCAGTATATAGCACCATATATATAACCAACTGAGCAGTGGCCACATGTCTGTGTTCTCTTGCTGCACGGTGCAGAGGGATCAGCCCTATTCTCACTTATACAAGATGGAAGAATTGGAAATAACTAGGATGAAACTTCAAGGAAGTTGATACAGATTAAATTTCTGGCGGTTAGGGTGATCAGTCAATGGAATAGGTTGCCAAATGAAGTGGAGATAACAGAACCATTGCAACACAGTGCTCCAACTCCTAAGCTCTGTAGGTTTTCCAGAAGGACACCATGGTCAATGGTATCAAAAGCTGCTAAGAGCCCCAGGAGAACCAACAGGTAGTATCCCCCTGTCTTCTTCCTGGAGAAGGTTTTCAACCAGGACAAGTAAGGTAGTTTCCATGCTGTAACAGGTCCTGGGCAAGAGAGGTCTATGGCCCATTAGATCAATGGGCAGACTAATGCAGAGGCAGCTCTACCATCAGGCAAACCTACTGAAAAAGTGCAGTAGGATTGCAATTGCATTTTTTCAAAATAATTCACACCCTCACAAAGCAGCCTTTCTGCCTGCATGGAGCTCTCCAAATTCCAGTATAAGAATATGAGAGGAGCCCTGCTGGATCAAGCCATGACCTATCTAGTCTAACATCCTGTCTTACACAGTAGCCCACCAACTGCTTCTGGGTATTCTCAAGCAAAGGCAAAAACACCCACCTGTCTGAAATCCTTGCAGAGGCATCCTGCCTGTCTCTCCAACCTGGGCATCCATTCCAGTAGCCATTGATACACCTATCCTCCTCCATTAATTTATCTACTCCTTTATTAAAGCTCTGCAGGTTGGTTGCTGTCATCACCTCTTCTGGTAGTAGTTCTGTAGTTCTCCACAACCTCTTGCACCACAGAAGGAAAGCAGGGTCAAGGTGCCTCATATATGACTCTTTGTCTGGGGCCCCACAAGCTCCAGTTTGGTCTAGTGGTTAGGGAGCCAGACTCTTATCTGTGAATAACAGGTTTGATCTTGCCCTTGTCCTGTCTCACGGCGGCAGGGCGCGCAGGCAGGTGCACGCACGTCAGCGGCGCTCCAGGGCGTAGCGTTCTCAAGGTCAGGTCACAGTCCACAGTCAGGGTTCAGAGTTTCAGCAAATCGGGGCACAGTCCAGGGTCAGGGGGTTCCAGAGGGTCGGCAAGTCCGGCAGATTCCAAAGTCCAAGGCACGAGTCCGGTCACACAGCAAGGTTGCACAGCTTTGTCTGCAACGTGCTCTGGGCGCCACCCGATTCCTTAAGTAGGGGAAGCTGCATCACGCCCTTTTCTCTGCAGGTGTCTGATCCGTAAT
This sequence comes from Aspidoscelis marmoratus, assembly GCA_014337955.1. Classification (NCBI taxonomy): domain Eukaryota; kingdom Metazoa; phylum Chordata; class Lepidosauria; order Squamata; family Teiidae; genus Aspidoscelis; species Aspidoscelis marmoratus. The sequence goes on from MTQE01002208.1 coordinate 43,089,686, forward strand.
GAGCGGTGCGTGACTTGCTTCTCCCTGCGCAACACCTGTGGGGCGGGTCGAGCGGGTCCCTCCTCGCTCTCACCTGAGGAGGAGATCACGCGCTTCTCATGGGCAGGGTCCTCGGCATTGGGGCCGGCGCTGTCTGCCCCTGGCGATGACAGGGGCACAGGTGTGGGTGTGGGCGTGTCTGCCTCCTCCTCCGAGGATCTGGCGTCGGGAGACACGATGGGGGGCATTACAGCCCTCCCCCATGAAGCCATCTGGGTGACCTTGGGCTAGTCACAGGTCTGTTCTGAGCTTTCACAGTCCCAACTACCTCATAGGGTGTTCTGTGGGAGAGGGGAGAATAAAAGGTTTGTCAGCCACTTTGAATCCCTTAAATGGGTGAGAAATGTGTCGTAGAAAAGCCACCTCTTCTCCTTCTTCTTTGGAGCTGCCTCTTCATCAACAGCAATACCATTTTCAACAGCGTCAACATCAAAAACATAATTTATTGATAATATGACCATTTCAAATCATAATCTACAGTAAAAATATAAGATGTAAAAAATGTCATTCCGTAAAATCTTTATATTAAAATCATTGTATAAGCTCATTTACATGGCAGTCGTCCCCTACGTGATCAAGAAAAGCAGTTTGGATACTATTAACTTTCAAGATATATAAGGCAGCCATGGTGGTTATGTGTTGATCTTGGCCTTGAAGCATTTTGTGAACTTTGGCATTGGTGTTAAGTGAGTTGACATTCATTAAAAAGGTGTTAGATAATGGTCCCTTATATAATCATATAGATGACCCTCTAGATCCATTTGCTGGGATTTGAGAGCAGGAGAAGACCTGCCCTGCTTGAGATGCCCATGGGCAATTGGTGGACCACTGTGTGAGACAAGATGCTGGACTAGATGGGCTGTGGTCTGATCCAGCAGGGCTTCTCTTATGTTCTTATGAGAAATGTGTTGTGCCTTCCAAATCTGAATCCCCACAAACACAAAGACTAGTGGCTAGGAAGCCAGACTCTTATCTGGGAATACTGGATTTGATTCCACATTCCTCCATGAAGCCAGTTGGGTGACCCTGGGCTAGTCACAGGTGCCCTCACAGCCCCACTCAGGTGTTCTCTTGTGGGTAGAAGAACATAAAGCTTTATCAGTTGAGTTCCCTTAAATGGGCGAGAAAAGGGGTAGAAAAGCCAATTCTTCTTCTTCTAGTGACCAAATTTTATCACAGACAGATATTTGGAGCTTCTATCTTCGAGACCCATTTTTAAAGACTTTGGGTCCTAAGCAACTCAGGGATTTTCAATAGCAGTTGGTATATCCATGGCAGCACTGTCCTCAGCAGCTATAAGGCTGAAACTCTTAAGAGTGCACCATCCATTGTACATCCACAGGTGAAAATAAATGTCTCTTGAACCTTTGGCACATCCTTGGTAGACAGTGGTCTAGAACAGTGTCTGTTACTGAGACACCCTTGTTAGATTAGCTTCTGAGTAGTGGAAATTAAGTGCCCTTCTTCCAAGGAGTTTCAAAAGGAAGGCTGCCTGCCATCTAAAAAGGCGTATTAAACATAAGTATCTCCTCGGCCATGTTTTCAGGTGAGGATGAAGCAGGAAGGGCGGGAGCACATATTGGGTATATGTGGCAGAGCAAAGGTAACAATGCTGATGATGAGATGGATAATTAGCTCTACAAATTACTTGTTGATATGGGCATTAGGCAATGTGCAATTAAAACAAAAAATGCACAAGGCACACAAACACGCAAAAGAAATTTAAAAAAATAATAAAATCACAGAATATATAAACCATACCAGAATAGTACATTAATAGTGTAGGTTTAAATTTGTTCCATCACATTCTTAATTTTATTTGGTTGATTTAAGTATTTTGTGTGTCTGTGCATAAAATTAATTCATCTTGTGAACCCCCCAGAGAGGGTGGCTACATGAATTAGTAAGTAAATACATAATACAATAAATAAGAGCAGTCCCCAAGCCATTAACATGATTGTTGCTATTGATGAGGACAGAGATGTTGTTCCACACTGGCTTCCATACTTGTGGCTTTGTGTCAAAACAGGAATCTTGGTATGTGGTTGGAAGTGATGCCTTACATGGAATTCTGAGCCTAGAGCCATAGGGATTGAAGAGACTTGGTTGAATGTATCTCACATTTCCCTCTGCTGGAGCTGAGATCAGATAGGTGCGACCTGAAAAGCACTGCTGTCTCTTACATAGCTGCAGTATGGGCACAAGTGTGGTATCAGAAGTTGCTGTGTAAGCAGAACTCTTCAAGAACTCCCTGCATCCATTCCCCTTTAAGCTAGCAGTGGCAGTACATTTGTGCCAGCTAAGTGGGTGGCACATTTTTTCAAAAAAGTGTTCTTCATTGGCATCAATGTTGTGCCCAATGGGGTTTGGTTTTAGCAGTGGCCTTATAGGTAAGAAAATCTCTTGTAACAAAAGGTTAGGACTGAAATTTTAATCATTGTATGCATCCTGTATCTAAAAGAGTTAAGCACCATGGAGGTCCATGAAAAGGAATGCCTTTGGAGCAGCCTGGGGGCCTCCGGACAAGGGATGGAACCTGGCTGAGATAAACATGGATGGGACAGTCAGGATGCCTCTAAGGCCATTTCATGGGATTCAAGAGCAGGAGAAGGTTTGCGCTTGTCTGTGCTTGAGATGCTCATGGGCAACTGATGGGCCACCGTGTGTGACAGGATGCTGGACTAGATGGGCTGTGGCCTGACCCAGCAGGGCTCCTCTTATGTTCTTACTTTAGCCTTTTCAGTTCTGGACATTCTGAATTATATCTTGGAATAGGAGTCTGCCATTTGCATGCTAGTTTGGGTTATGGCAGGCCCCAGGTGGGGTCTTCCGTAGTCTGCACCAATGTGTGGATGCCAAGTCCCTATTCTGGAATATAATCTGGAATAAGGCCCAGTGCAGAAGGCAGCTTACTCTGGTGTAAGTGCACTGTGTTCAGCATCTATTCCATTGAAACACTGACAATTGTGACAGGGATCAACAACCACAAGCACATCAATTAAATATGCAGATCAAAGTAGATCTATTGATGCTCGATAAGGAAACATAATACAGGATGCTTGAAGGTCTTACTGTGTCTTTGTTGCAAAATTTAGCATAAAGCAGTCAACATTTACTATGGATCAAGGATTAGCTTGAACTAGTCAAGCAAGTGCCCAGCTGGAAGGAAGGAACATCTTAAAGTAGCAAGTTTGTGCCTTCAAGTAAGAATCATACAGTGTTGTACTTTCTGGCTGAGAACATGTTGAGAGCACAGAGGGGTGCTAATTGCTTCTGTAAATGGTAAAGGACAGATCAAGGTGATAGAAGATTTCAGGTCAAAACAGCAATGGTACTACTTAACTATTTTTTGTTTCTTCCACACATACTAGTGGAAGAAGGCCTATGAAGAAGAGCCAGCAGGTGATGAGGGCAGCCATCTCAGAGATCAGAGATATGTGGATAGGGATGAATGATAGGCAATGATATCATTGGAATGATTGATGAGCTACAGCCCTGTTAGATCTGACGTAGACTGAGGGCTTCTCATTTTCCCTTGAGATGCTGTCCTTTGCTTGAAGTTTTTATAGAACACATCATGCAAGCAGGCAAGATACTCTTATACAAGCAGCCTGTTGGAGCAATGTTATCCCAGTGGCAGGCAAAAGGTTTCTCTCCTGTCTGCTCTATGTACCAGGTTGGAGATGGTACTTTCTGTGGAATATGACTAATAGAGTGTAAATAGAGGCAGTGTGAATGAAGGTTGGAGTTGACCTTGGTTTTATGACTTCAGATGACCATGTTGTAGTCACATGCTCTCTCGTACAAATCTTAAAATTGGTGGTGTGTGTTTTTTGTGGTGGAGAACTGGTTCCTATTAATGCCTACTGTATGCTAAAATTAGGTAGGATCATGCTGAGGACCCATGGATAATACATTGGATTTGGACTTAAACCCTGAGTGAATAATGAAGCTTAGCCAAAATAATTGCTATAGTTACTGAACCTCAGTTTCCTTTCTATGAGACGTGAACAAAAGTCAACTGACTTCTGGGGTTGATATGGCAACATACCATGCTAAGTTAAAGCTGACATCTGCAATACACCATGGAAACTAACTTGTGGAAGGTATGGAGGAAGGGAAGGATGCAAGTCAACTGACCATGGCAGTTTCTGCTATATTTATAGGTTTTTAGGATGCCTAAAGCAACCTTATCCATTTGGACATATCATCCAAATGGATGAGGACAATATCATCATCATGGCTTGGCTTTGTGAACGAAGATTTAGGAAGGGCTCAATCCATGCTTGCTGCATGCGCGCTGATGGCTAAAAAGGCCAGTGCAGGATAACATTTTGGAGCAAAGATCGATGGCCATGCCAGAAAAAGGACAGTCACAGTTGTCTTGAGATATCTGCTGCCACCAAAAATGGAGGCAGGATGGCAGCAGGTACCTTCTTCAACCCATAGAGGCACTTGTTGGTACCAGTATGTGGTGATGCAACCAAGGATAGAAGAATAAGAGTTGGCTTTTATACTCCCCTTTTCTCACCCATTTAAGGGGACTCAAAGCAGCCAACAAAGCTTCCTGTGTGGTAGCTCAGAAAGAGAGTTGTGACTAGCCCAAGGTCACCCAGCTGGCTTCGTGCAGGAATGTGGCTGCAAGATATGAATCTGGCACTCTGATCACAAGACCAAACTGGATCACTAGGCATGCCACTGGTTTGCCACTGGTTATTGCTAAGAGGGAAGTGGCAATAGCTCAATACTAGAGTACTTTTTTGGAAAGCAAAGGGTCATATCTCTGGCTCCTCCCCAGAAGAAAGTTAGAGCAAACCACATCTATATTTCTTCCAAGAAAATTTACCTTTCCATTTACCATGAGAGATTGGTATAAGCTTAGGCTTTTTCCACCTTGATAGGAGAGGATCCAGGGAGCTCCATTCTGCATGCTGGTGTGGTTTAAGGAAGGCCCAGCCCCCTCTGTCCACACAGGAGGAAATGTAGACTGGACTAGGTTGCCCAAAGTGGTTCACTTTTAGACCAATGGATTTTGAGGTCTACCAGTGGACCAAACCCAGGGGGCACAAGTATGACACACCTTCAGAGTCCGGTATACCACACGGGTCACATTTTGGTGACACAATAAGGAAGCTCTGAAGGCCAGGAACATTTGGTTTTTGCTTTCAGAGCATTTGAAAGCCCCTGTGTCAGATCTGAAGCCAATGGAAACTTCAGAACTAGTGTGGGAGCTGGCATGGAACAGGTCATCTCAACAGGGGCAGTCTTGTTCCATGCCAGGAGCAATCTGTCCCAGCCTGGGAAGGACTGTGCATTCTTGTACAGGATGGCCTACTCTGTAGCGCCACGATGCGCAGGCAGGGGTTCGCATCCACTAATATATACACCTTGCAGGAATGTGCACAAATAAATAAATAATTAATGTATGTTTGTTTCACAGTCAAGCAAAAACCTGTTAGTTCATTTTGTTGTCAAATTATTGAACTGGAAAACCTTTTTTGCTATTATTTTTGCACTTTTTTGCAAAGAAAAAAAAAGCATTTTTTTTCCTTTGGAAAGATATGCTCTTTTGATGGCCAAAAACCGCAATGAAACAATGCTCAAGAAAATGATTCATTTTCATAAACAGGAGGCTGGTTCATTTTGACTAAAGTTTTGGATAAGCAAAATGCCAGATGTTCAGTCCAGCAAACAAGGAAAAACCACTACTTCATGCCCTGTGTATCATGTGGGGCACGTGATGGCTAATCCTATTTTACCAGTTTACTTGTTTTTATCTGCTTTTATTGTGGCATCATTATAACCCTCTCTGAGATCTTCAGGTATAGGGTCGTGCATATGTGTGTGCGTGTGTGTGTGTGTGAAAATAATCACAGTGGTTGAGTTTAGTAGATCCGGGAGGGGGGGGCTACTTGCTGAAGTACCAGTGACAGAATCTTATTGGTCAATCTTTGGGATGGTCAGCCTGCTATAAAGAGGAGACAAGCAAGAACAGGAGGTGCACTTTCCTCTTTCCCCTCTTCAGGCAAGAGTTGCAAATACATATGTTGACTCTTTGGATGGTTTCACAGGCTGATTTATAACACAGGTGAGAGAAACGACTTAAGATTTTACACAAGAATGAATTCATTTGGTGTTTGTTTTTGGTTTTTTTGTGGATGCAAGTGGCAATTCTCCATCTGCGAACAAGTTTCCTCGTTCCACTTAGAGCATCTGGCTATTACAGAACAGGCAAATAGGCATATTTCTTTCACACAGCAACAAACACAAGCCACCCATCTGATGAAGAACAGGGGAATGTTGTGTAATTGCACTGTAAATGCCAGTGGTGATGGCTTAACGCCCATGATTTTCTCCTGATTAGGCTTGGGGAAGAGAGGCTCATTGTCAGACTCTCTGTTTTAGTTTTGAGCAATTGTACCAACCGCTGCTTAGTGGGAGCACAAATTCTTCATTCACTGATGATCAGGACAAGGAGAATGTTAAGAAAATGGGTCATCAGGCTACACTTATGAAAGGTCACTTGCCTCAGGTATTTCATTAGTCTATAACAAGACAGGGAGATTGGACCGCAAGGCCCTTTTAGATGAGGTGCTGGTTGTGTGTGTGTGTGGGGGGGGAAGGGGCAGGAACCTTTGAGGAGGAGTGTCCATATCTTTCTCCCAGAAACACCCCAAAACTGCTTTTCCAGAGGTGAAAATCACCTCAGTTGAGAAGCAGGGATACGGCACTGTGAGGCGCGTCCAGACATGGCTTACTTATTTCTCTATATTGGGATATTCTGGAATAAGGCCTGGATATTCCAGAATCTCAAAATATTGTGGAATAAGTAAGTAATGTCTGGATGCAGCCAAAATGTACCTCCTTGCATGGTGGTATGCTTGTAACTGATTGTAACCAGGAGAGTGAATATACCTCCTAATCATAGGTAGTGCCCAGCCAAGGAATGGGGCAGATCAGGGAGAGGTAGCATGATTCACTCTGTATTCTCACTTCTCAGTGAGTCCCCACGTCCATCCCCCCC
>MTQE01002208.1:43096758-43112808 GCA_014337955.1 Aspidoscelis marmoratus
CCCCCCCGCTGGCTTGCTTTGTTTGGGGGCAAGGATGCAACAAGTTTTCTCCCCGCAGTTCTTCTTTAATCATCCAAAAGGGTGAATGGATGAGGGGGGGAGGTCTCCAGGTTACATCCTCAATGTGGCTTTCGCCTTGGCTTTCTCTGGGGATTTCCCTTTCCGAGTTTATGACTCTGATCAAATGATGAGCCACTCTTGAGTTAATAAACCCATAGGTCAATATAGGACAGTGAAGGAATAATAGGCAGGCTTGTTTAGAGAGTATATTTAAATATTTTAAGTAGCATAGGTGGTTCTGTAGATGACTTACCATTCGATAGTTATGTCTCTCGCCATGGGGAGATGGAGAATTTCTCTCTCTGCTGGTCTTTTGGAAAAAAAAAAATCAAATCCCTTCTGCATCGACCTTATGATTTCTTGCTATGCAAAACGTTACTGTGCTATTCTTGTAGTCCTGGCTATACAACTTTTCTCGCATTTCTAAAAAGCTGGGGAAAATAAATCTTATTCTAGATTTCAGAGAATATGTAAGTGAATGTTTTACCAGGCTTAAATAGTGGCTTGTTTGGATTAAAGAATTTACAGTTTTTATTCTCTTTGCCTCCTTTGTTACAAGATTAGTCAGAGGTAGAAGGTTTCAGTATTGGTTCATAAGGGCAATTCGTTAAGCAGCCACTGGTTCTCACCAGAACTCAATTTGCACAGCTGTTCTGATGTAATACTGTGAGCCCATATTTCATTTTTTTCCATTTCCATACCACTTTCCAAACAGGAAATTTGCCTAGGGTGGTTTACAACAAGCAGAAAAAATATAATACAAAATAATACATCAAACATTGTAATAGATAATACGTACATGCATATCAGACGTGAGAGGTGTTCCAAATTAATGTGTTTTCTAAGATAAGCAGAAAACTGTCCAAGGCTAGTGATTAAAACTGATTCATTGTTCCATTTTGGATCATATTCAACCAGCCTGAGAAGCCTGTTACATCTCTCTCCATCATCCTTATAGGAGCAAAGTCCTGAATGACAATTGGATAATATTAAGAAATTTGCTGAGCTGGCAAAATGAAAAGAAGAGACATAATGAACTTTTGAACCTCTTTGACTCAGAAATACAGTGGAGAACAAACCACAGACCTCAAAGACAAATGAATGGTAAAGAGGTTTCCAGAGACAGATTGTTGCTAATAGGCAAAGAAGACCCTATCTATCTCCAAGAACAATGGTCACAAGTTGAGTTATCAAAATTAGTTGCCACAACAGAAAGAAAATGTTGATGACAGATGTTGAATTAACAGATTTTATTGTCTGAACAAGTGACAGGTTAGAACTGTAATAGCTGATGGGCAATCCGGATGGGATGACTATGATATATAAAACAGAGCTTGGATAAATGGGTTAAGTTACCCTCTCCCCTCCCTTTCCCAGCTTATGCTTTCTGCTTGCTCCTGACAGAATCCAAATATTCAAAGCAAACTCTCATTTTCTTGAGTTGGTTTTCAAAAACAGATATCCATACTGTTTCTCTGTGCCTGAGGTTTTCCTCCTGACCCTCCACCACTTCCTCTATGATGGGCAAGTTCACCCTTTGAAAGAGATGCCTAGTGGTGTCACATACTCAACACTGTAAAGGCACCCTCATAGCTTTTTCTCTTGCCTGCTTTCAAAAAACCCAGGATGTTTCAAAGGAACAATGTGAAAGACTCATTGGTTGGAAATGCTCTCTGATCACCTCCGTCTTGCCCCACTTCCTCTGTGCAGATGGAGCCATAAGCTGAAGTATATTGTTAAATATGTTTGAAACACAGAATGTAGACCATTTTTTTTTATCTGTATCAAAGTGGAATAAGAAAATACTATCTTTGGGTTCTTTCAGACCCTTCACTTCTCCAACTTTTCAACAAATCTGGCACTTCTGTTCTTCCCTGGGGGAAATGTCACTTGTTTCTCTAAGCGTCAGGCTCAGGAGTTGTCTTCATCTAGTTTTACTTTCATCTCATTGCTTCTAATTACTTGGCTCTGTGCCCCTTTGCAACTTCATAAGCAGTTCTCTCAAACCTCCTCCGTGTTTACTGTCACATCTCCTGAGATAGCGAGAGGTGATTGATGACGGTCATTATTTCAAAGTACCATATGAAAATCTCTGCCCTGTTCATTAATTGTCTTAAAGTGTGTTAGACTTTCAGAATCCTCCCTCTTGCCATGACTGTCATTCTTCAGCAAACACCAATTAATTTCATGCATGACTTTTACTCATATTTTCTTGCCTGTACTTGTTTATTATCAAGACTCATTAGGAGCTTCCCCCCTGCACTTAATTAGTGGTGTCCTCTGAGATGTCTGCTTTTATTTTTGATTTCTCCATCACTGCATTGTGTAATTTCAAGCCAGGCTACCTCTACCTGGTTAATGAAATATCATCTCTTTGTGGAGATCTGAATGCACTTGCTGTCCCCACCCAGCCTCCAAAGGGGATGTAAACTTTTGTAAGATGTAAACCTTTGCGGCTTGTCAGTGAAACAAATGCCTTTGGGAAAACATGAATCATACAGAGAAGATTTTCAGAGAGGCAAGCTTCAAAAGCCATATATGGAGTTAAATGGACCAAGTATAGTATCTAATCATGTCACAGAACCTCATTGGGCATTTTTGGAAGGAAGAAGGTAGGTTTAGTTGTATATGTATATGCAAGATGCATTTGGCCAGTTCTTACTTGAATATAGCTTGACCTTTGTTTCTGACTGATTGGATCCTTAGCCCTTTCTCCACTGGCCCTTATTCTGGATTGTGTCCTAGAATAGGGGTCTGTCATCTACACACTGGTATAGACTTAGGCTGCTGTAGAGTGCTCTAGCATCTGTATGGCAGGTCTTTATTCTCGAATATAATTTGGAATAAGGCCCAGTGCAGAAGGGTCCCTTGACTTAGAAGGTGTTTCCCCCCATTTACTGGTCCAGATTGAGATTGGGAATTTTTCTAAAACAAAACTTCCCCATCCCCTGGTTTGAATTGCACAAATCTGCTTGATCAATAAGGGATTTGCCAAATGCTTGAATAACACCAAGGCCCTTTCTACACGAACCCTTAATGCATATTAAGGATCCATGTACAACATATTCTAGGCTCCCCATTTAATCAGTACTACCAGGATCCTGACTTGGAACGCTCGTTCCACAAAGTTTCCAACTCTCCAACCAACCAACCAACCAACCAAACTCACGACCAGCAACCCACTCACACACAGTAGTGTGCGGGCAATTTATACATTTTTGTCATGCGGTGGTGACTCACTTTCCTTGTGCTGCACAAGTCTACGTAATCCAAGCACATATTTGACCTTGAACACTTTGCTGTTCCAGCCTTCAGCCGCAGATAGTTACGTTCCTTAACCCTTTTGCCTCCTGTTCACATCTGTACATTTTTCCTATACTGGCTTCAATGCCTAACAGGGAGGTGTGTAAAAGGTGTGCCATAGTGCACTGCTGGGGAACTTCCATTTTTAGCCTTTGGAAGTATGGGAGTCTGACTATGAAGCTCATGTGAGCTTTGTAGCCATGGTTTGGGTTAATTCAGATCAGTGCGATCAATGCAGATGGCACTGATCCTGCCCATGACTAGATTAATGGTGAACTAGATTAATGGTCTTAGCTATACCAGATCCACTGATCTGGAACAAAAGGAGGTAAGTGCAGAAGGAGCCTCATATACTACTGTTATCTCCCTAGGGCCATATGCTGGTATTATCCCCAAAGCATGGCTGAAAGAGAATGTGGGTTTTTCCACGTTATATTTATCTTCCTGGAAGAGACAATAACTGGTACAAGCCACATTGGCACAGCACTGGATTGCCCATTGGGTAATTTCCTGCACCTGCAAAAATAGCAAAATAAAGGGGGCTGCCCAGTAATGTGTTAGAGATGTGCATGAATCTAAATATGTGGTGTTCATGTTAGAACTCAAACTGGATCAGAAAGACTTGACTCTGTTTGAATGGGCAATTGTTGCCAAAAATGAACCAGTTGGAATCAAACTAGGTGGTTTGGCTGGATTTGAATGAATAGCCTTGGTTCAGATAAAATTCAGATTCAGTTTGTTTCAAATCAGTTTGCCTCAAAGTTTCACCAACCTTCTAGGGAAAATATATAATCTTTCCCTAACATCAGGCTCTGTACCTGAGGACTGGAGGGAAGTAAATGTAACACCAATCTTCAAAACAGGATCCAGGGGTAATTCAGGCAATTATAGACCAGTTAGCTTAACGTCGGTTCCGTGTAAGGTGATGGAAACCATCATTAAAGACAAAATTAGTGTGCATATAGAGGAGCAAGCATTGCTGAACAAAAGCAGCATGGCTTCTGCAAAGGTAAATCATGCCTTACAAACTTTTTGGAGTTCTTTGAGAGTGTCAATAAACATGTGGATAAAGGCGAACCAGTAGACATTGCCTATCTGGACATTCAAAAGGCTTTTGACAAAATCCCACATCAAAGGCTACAGAGTAAACTCATCAGCCATAGAATAAAAGGACAGGTTCTGTCCTGGATTTGTGATTGACTCAAGGGCAGGAAGCAGAGAGTAGTAATAAATGGCAAATTCTCAAGGTGGAAAGAGGTAAAAAGTGGGGTCCCCCAAGGTTCAGTGTTGGGACCAATGCTTTTTAATTTATTCATCAATGATCTAGAAGAAGGGGTACATAGTAAAATAGCAGAGTTTGCTGATGATACTAAATTATTTAGGGTAGTAAAAACCAAAAGAGATTGCCAAGAGCTCCAGAGAGATCTCTTAGCACTGGGTGAGTGGGCAACCAAGTGGCAAATGTGCTTTAATCTTAGCAAGTGCAAAAATCCAAATTATGTCTACAACCTTATGGGGGCTGAGCTTACTGTAACACACCAGAAAGGGAACTGGTGTCAGTCCAGTGTTCAGCAGCAGTGAAAAAAGCTAACTCGGTGCTGGGAATAATTAGGAAGAGAATAGAAAATAAGTTAGCAAGTGTCATTTTGCTTCTTTATAAATCTATGGTAAGGTCACAATTCTGGTCACCACACCTCAAAAAGGATATTGTGGAACTGGAAAAGGTGCAGAAAAGAGGAACAAGAATGATTAAGGGCCTGAAACACCTCCCTTATGAAACCAGGCTGCAACGTCTAGGCCTCTTCAGTCTGGAGAGATGGCATTTAAGAGGCGACCTGATTGAAGTATATAAAATTATGCATGGTATAGAAAAGGTGGATAGAGAAAATTTCTCTATTGAACAACACTAGAACCAGGGGCACTCTGTGGAGCTGATGGGTAGGAGAGTCAGAATCGACAAGGGGAAGTATTTCTTCACTCAGAGGGTCATTGGTTTATGGAATTTGCTGCCAGAAGAGGTAGTAACAGCTACCAGTCTAGATGGCTTTAAGGTAGGATTGGACCAATTTATGGATGACAGATGTATCAATGGCTACTAGAGTGAATACCTAGGTATAATTTTCAGGCTGCGTGGGAAAGCAGGACGCTTCTAAAGCTGTTTGCTGGGATTTGAGAGGAGGCAAATGTTTGTCCTTGTCTCTGCTTGAGATGCCCATGAACATTTGGTGGGCCACTGTGTGTGACGGGATGCTGGACTAGATGGGCTGTGGCCTGATCCAGCAGGGCTTCTCTTATGTTCTTATCTCTATATGGGACTTTCCCCCTCTTCATTGTAGCGTAATGCTGGCCTCTTTCTCAAAAACCTGGCATTTCCTCCATCCTGCCTGGAGGTATTCTATGATACCAGTCTTCCAGGGAATGTTATGTCACACAATCATTTGGTACTTTTGACACCTTACTAGCAGAATTTTTGAAACTGTGATTTTTTATTCTCTTATTATATGCTGAAAAAATCCCAAACAAAAACTTATTTTGTCCATTTACACATTTATTAATAACCCTTGTGTCCTCAGAAAATCCCACAAGATTCCTTTGGCAGATTGGAAACTTTATTAAGATGCATTGCCGTGGGTCAGACTCACCTGCAGGTTAATTCTGTTTCCATGGGCTTTGCTTTCTTTTCAAATTTTCTGACCGCTGCAGGCTATTCTTCTCTCTCCTCAATATCTGGGAATGAGTCCAGTTCTTGTGGTTATAATATAGACATAAATGGAAGTGGTGCACAGACAGTGGCTAAGCTTAACCCTACAAGCTAGTAATCACCTTTTTAGCTGCAAATTTATTGTATAATTAATACACAGTTGCTCTCTTTCTGTCTCTGTAATCTAGTACAGAATGCTCGGCTTATGCCAGTTTCTGAAGCCATTTCTTAAAACAAATCGCAAGACTCCTTAGGAATGGATTCTTCAGGTCTGGAGGGAGCGTTCTTGTTTTGAATAGCAGGATCAATACCATTAGTGATGAGGAACTGTATTCCTGAGCAGTTTTATGGATTCACTTAGAGCAAGCCGAACACATTTCTACACAACATGATCCATTCTTCACTGTGCTGGCCCAAGCTACCTAGTCTGGCTTTGAAGGATGTGACCAGCCTTTTGGGATTTCTGGCCAGAAATGTCTTGGCTGTGCTTGCACTTCCGGGCGCACTTTTTGGTGAAGCAATGTGCTATTGTGCAGCCTTTGTGATACAGATAGCAATCCAATTTTGAACTACTTTTATGAGGTCTACTGCAGGATACCGTGCCATTTTGATGCCCTAACTCAATCCATAACTTTGTCTGATGCAGACAACTTATGCTTATCAACTGTAGACCTTTTCACTCTTGGCCTGGCAAGACAGTCTGAGTGTGCCCCCACACAGAGCATAGGCACTGCTTGGAGCTGTTTCTATCCTAGAAGCAGCTCAGCATGTTCCAGAGTGCCCCCAGGCATTTAACCGTAGAGCACTAAACTATGCTCTACAGCTGTACTAGTGGGTGGTGGTGGTAAAGCCCAGCACAACTCTCTTTGCACTTCTTCTGGTCAAATGGAGCATGGGGTGTGGCAGTGTAGCCACAATAAGGTCACCACCAGTTGCCATAAAAACGGCACCATGCATACCCATTAGTCACAGTGACAAAATCTCCTCTGATACAGAGGCTATTTGCACTTACCCAGCACTTGGAGAAATGTTGGGTAAATTTGGAATGAGTTCAGTGTCCCAAAATGTGGACAGCCTATCTTTGTTTCCCTGGGACGCTTTCCCAGGCAAGTGAAGGTGCTAATGGGACCTGGGTTATGTCTGATGATACTCAAGGACAACATATTCCAAGGATGTCCCCATCCTTAGTTACAGAACTCTCAGAAAAATCTCATTTCCAATGTGTTACTCAAATCCCTTTGAAGATAAGAGTCTACTTGTATGGTGCTGAAGAGCTCTGGAGCACAATGAAAGAAATCATTCCACAATGCCAATGACAGAATGGCTTCAGCTACTTTACCTCTGCTCATGAAATTTTAGGAATAATATTCTGTGAGGGGACAATGGAACTCCAACATATAATTTTAAGTATTCTGGCATTATCAGAATTGACAGGGAAAAGTGAACTTCCAGGTAGGGGTGAAATGACAGATTGATGTCTCCAGTGGAGTGCTTCTGCAAGAGAAAGTGGAGCGCTTCTTCAATACAAGCAATGGGATGTGTGTTCCATTTGCACTCAGCTACCAGTCCTGTTCTGCACAGATGTGGGTAAGATAAGAGTCACGTGTTGTATCAGAAAGGCACCAGAATGCTGGACTTGCATATACAAGTATGGAAATCCAGGTTTCAATTTGACTTCCGAGTAGCCACTGCCTCTCAGCTAGGGATATAAATGGTTTTTTAAAAAAATTGATTTGTATTGAACTGAATGCAAGAAAATTCGTATTCATTCGAATAGATCACCTTTGAATGTGGTAGGATTCGAATTTGATATGAATGTTCCATACGAATTCAATATGAATCCCATACAAAGCTTCATATGAATGCATTGAAACATTCTATTTGAATTTGAACGTCAGTCTTCAAATGTGTCAACATTTGATTTGAATTTGAATATCCGAATTTGGCTGAATTCGTGTGAATTTGGAATGTTACGAATATTCATGCACACCCATACTGCCAGCTTAACTTGTCTCATCGAGTTATTACAAGAACCAAATGTGAGAGAGGGTGTGCATGGGTGTGCGTATGCACATATGTGCATGTAGAGCAGTGTTTCCCAAAGTGTGGTATGCGTACCCCCAGGGGTACGGGAAGAGTTTGGTGGGGGTACACGTTGCACCGGAGTTTGGTGGGGATCACGTGGGAATATCCACTGCACCATGCTTAGCTGCACCCACAGAACAAGGAAAGAAATAGGCACGTATCACAGTTTTTACACGAGGACTGGGGCCATCGTACATCTTACCGCAACTCATTATGGTGGGAATTTCTGCGCATCCTTCGCGCAGCTCGGGTTTGGCCATTTTTAAACTGCGGGAACATTAACAGTTGATGTTGAGCCACAGAGCTGTTTAAACGCCGGAGAATTGCAGTGTTACCTAACGGTCTTGTGAGGCGTGACACGGTGTGAATATACTGCACTTCGTTACAGAGACAACTTACTTCTTTAATAGTTAGTTCCAGGCGCCTGTTATAGTGCTTTAGTAAGTAGAGCAATTGTTTTCATTGCAACTATCTATGGGTGTGCCTAATCCTCAGTATCTTGGCCACTGGAAGGTAAAAGCATATTGTGTTTGCAAAATAGTAGGCACACACAGTGAATTGTTTTGCTACTGAGGACAGAACTCTTGTTCTTTTCTTCTAGCAGCAGTTGTTTATGCAACTTCCAGAAGTTCTACCTGGGAGCCAGATAATTTAATGGTGTCGCTTCTATGCCATATATCATTGCCAAATGTCAACTAGAGAGTCTGGGGCAGGAAGTTAATGTGCGGTTTTACAAATGATGTATGAACAAGGACGTAGCCCGGGGCAGGTCTTTGCAATGCTGAGAACTGCAAGTTACTCTTGTCCCTTGGGGAAGCACGACTAATAATGGGTTTGCTGTATATACTGGAAATGCAATATATTAAAGTGCATGTAAGCCTAACGTGATGGCCTGTTCCCTATACACATCCCTGAGGACTGGAGGTTGCTTGTCTTTTACCAGAAAAAGAAAATGTTTTGATTGATCACATTGTTAGAGAATATGGGAAGCTATCTGATTTATGGCAGAGTTAGAAAAAAGATGGCATGTAGGTTGCAAGTTTTGAAGAATAGTGTTGGAGTGTTGGTTCCAATAAATTTCTGGGCTGAATTTCAGGTGTTCCTGTTAAAGGGACTCACTCAGTATTAAGCCGAGTGTGAAGCCTGAAGCCCTATTTCCAGTTCATGGAGGAGCACAGATTCAATCGTAGCAGGATAAATAGGACCTATGGAGAAATTAAGCAGTGGTTTATTGGTGGCGTATATTTGAAATGGGAATGACCAAGTCCTAACTACTGGTGATAAATATGATGGTATGGTATGGGAGACATTTTCATATCTTCCTAAGAAGAAAGAGGAAGATATACTGTACAATCTGTGGTTCTGATGACATATGGCAGAGATAAAGCAGGTGAGCAATGGCGACCTTTAATTGGTTGCCTTGATTCCTAGTTTCCCTAGGAGCCATTAGGGGGTTTCCTGCTTCAATTGACAACCTCACCAGAATCTCACACATGGAACAACGTGTTGCCTACAAGGCACATTTTGTGACGCGTGCACTGATTGCTATAAAAACACTAAGGGAAAAATGCACACCTGGCCTTCTTTAATTTTTCATCTACTCAAAATGAGACTGTGGCTTTTTTCAGAATGCATAGTATGGTTCAAAAATAACTCTGAAATACTCTGTAGCAGAGGACAAGTTTCAAGGAGGGAAAAAGATCAGGAGTAGGAAATTTGGTGGTTTCCCTTGTCTGAGGGATGGAGTCCAATAACATTTGGAGGCCCACTTCTTGTTCAAAGCTATGGCCCTTTCTGCATTTACTTGCTCTTGATCTGGATCAGTGGGTAAGGAATAGTCTGCTCCACTGGAAAGACAAGGGCTGGATCTGCACTGATGATAATGATCTGGATCAGCCCACGCCATGGCTGCATTCCACCCCTCCACAAAAGTTCCTAGCCTTGGGGCCTCTAGGGGACCACTGAATGGCACTTCCTAGTAGTATTCTGCACACTTCCCATGTTCCAGATCAGGGCTGTGCTGGTCTGCTGGTAGACCTGATTAAATGAATCTACCAGTGATCCAGATCAAGGCCTCCTTTAATCTGGATTGCGCCCTGTCTAGTGCAGGCAGAGTGAAACCGGGAAGGGGGGGGCATGGCTTCATAGTTCCACGTTAATGTGCAAATCTATGAGGTCTAGAAGTGTACTACATGGATGTTTGGTCCGTATAGATCTGAGTAGAAAGGTCCTTCGCCCAAAACATTTCAGTTCATTGCTTTTCTTAACAGAGAAAAAAAAAGTTCTTAGTGCCCTTTGTTCAAAACATGCTGTTTCAACAAATGGAAACAATACTGTAAATAGCACAAGTTCTCTTTACCTTCCACTCACCAAACAAAGCATAAGTGATACTGTATTTTTCTAAAATATTCTGTTTAAGACTGTAAGACCTCCCCATTCTGACTGTGGAGAGATTTCACATTTCAGGCTGGAAGAGCCCATGGCTTTGATAACTGAAAAACAACCTCTTCAGAGTTACCAAACTGGACGAATCAGCATCCCAACCCAGTGCCTCATATTTTGACTAATCTCTTCAAATATTTCACTGTCTACTGTGGACAATTGTTCTGAGGGAATTCGATTTATGGTGAATTCTAGTGTGGAACTAACCAGATCCTAACCCTGGGACTTGAAAATGAATGAATGAAGGAAGGAGGGAGGGAGGGAGGGAGGGAGGGAAGGAAGGAAGGAAGGAAGGAAGGAAGGAAGGAAGGAAAGTACCACTGTAGTAATGGCTACTCTAAAATACCTTGTTTATGGAAGATTTCCATGTTGTAGTTCAGAATTTCCTTGGCATCCTGAGCATTTTGATGTAATGTAAGTTTTACCAGTTGCCCATATTGAGATATAAGGCTTTTCTGCACTTACCTTAGGTCTATATCAACAAGTGGACAATGGGGCTCCCTTCTGTACATTTCCATGGAATGTGGCCCTGCCACCACTAATATGCTCTATCTGCATTACATGGAGTATATTCCAGATCTAAAGGGTTTAGACCTGCATCACTGATTTATCAGGTCTTTCAGCATACTAGTGGGTGAAAATCTGTATCACAGAGATATGCAGAAGATGCATGCCTCCATGTTCCAGATTAACACAGCGGACCCATTTTGGTGGTGACCTTATTGTGCCACTGAAATGGCTTCCTTGGGGCACTGATGCCCTTATCATTGGTATATGGAAGCTATCCTGGAACAGCTATTGTTGTGCACATGCTGCTGTTTCAGCCTAGATCAATCTGTCTCAGCCATGGGATGGATTTCTTTGCTTAAGACCAGCTGATCTGGAATAAAACAGGTAAATGCCAAAAAGCCCATAGTGAATTTCCCCCACCTCCTTCTTGATTTCTTCTGGTTTCCTTAGATATGGGAATTTATTTCCTTGCTTCTTTGATTTATAGCCTGGCCTTCAATACAAGCATTCCCGAAGTGGTAGTCGGTTCACAACTCAATAAAACCACAAAAATAATACATAAATACAGATGTAAAAAACCGAATACTACAAAAATCTAAAGTTGCTCTATAGTTTTGGGAAGATAGATGTGTTGTGATTTGATGCTTGTATACAAGAAGTATTGGTCCTGTCTTTGTAGGAAGCATTGGTCATCTCCAGAGGATGTTAATGCCTACTTATGAAGGTAATAGAGAAAGCAATCCTTTCAGCACTGGCATCTGGTGGTATGGAGATCAGATGTTATGTTGGGTCCCTGCTGGCCTATCCCTCAGAAAGACCAGATTTCTGACAGTGTGGGTGTTCCCTCTCTTTCTTAAAAAGGCTGTGATTTTTCTTCTCTCTATGGTGGCACAAACCAGCACAGTGTTGGACCAATTTGGAAATTGTGTTGCAGGCCTGAGAAAAGTCATGAAGCCTCACCATTTCACTGGGCTAATCTCATGGCCTCTTTTTGGTCATTGTGGGGAAATGTTGTTTGTTTTTTAAAGACAGTGTTTTCTGCTCACTCTTTAGAGAGTCCCTCAGCCCTTGTAAGGTTTTATGAACCAAAGTCAGCATCAAAGCCATTAAGTTGCTGCTCTTGATGAATGGAGCTTTAGTTTTGTGGGAAATTGTCTTTGTAATGATTCAGGTAGCTTTAGCTGGATGAGCTTATCATTCTTTGTTTCTGCTGGAATAGCCAAGATTTTTCTATTAGAGTTCCTGTGTTTCATAGCAGGGTAGCAGAAAGTCAACAAATAATATCTTTCTTGCTATGGCATTTGTATTCTAGGAAAAGTGCAACTCAGTGAAAGTTTGTTTTAGTTGACATGTAAGTTACTTTAAATGGAAAAGGGAGAAAAAAAACCTGGCAATCCTGACCTTTACAGACAAAGCCTTATATTTAAAAACGGTGTCTTATATTCACACAAAGTAACTGAAAAGGCGTGTTATTGGGGCTATGAACCCTGAATCAGGGTGCTAGCTGAACGTTTGAGGAAACTTGAAATAACCAGAATTCCAGTTCCTGGCTATAATTGTCTGTTAAAAACATATCAAATAGCTATAGCATACTTATGTGCCTCTGAGCTCCAGATTGCTTCTCCTGTTCTTCACCTCCTGCTGTTTTATAAATGAAAAAGTGTTGTTAGTTTTTAAAGGAGTCTGCAAAAATGGAATAAACGAGGTAGGTTCACCGAGTAAGTTGCTAGTGCTGACATTCGAGAATAAAAATCTGTTCTTCATTCTCCGTTTTCATAACAAAGTCTCACATGAATTCCAAGAAGGAAGTAGCTACAGTTACGAAGTGATCTTGTTTTTAATGGTCTTGTGCCCCAGAGCATGGCACTCTTTGAAAGTATCTGGAGACCCATTTCAGATGTATGGGGGACATTTGGGTGATGCAGCAGGGGTCACTGTCAATACACACTCATTCTGGGAACACAAAAGGCTCCTGCACCAGCTCTTAAACTTTTCTAGCCTTCAGAGCTGGTGGTGGGTCATGGTGGGGCACGGTGGGGCAGGGAAGAGCAGGGAAGGGCTGGAACAGGCTTTCCCAATGCAGGTGGCCCTCTCCTCTTCCAGAGACAACTTGCCCCACTGTGAACCGAGTTGCATATTTAAAACCAGGGTGTTCTGGGCTGGACTGGAATGCTTAAGGTAAGTACAAGAAGGAGTAATTCTCTTAGGCACTTTCTACATATAGGAATAGCTGGCGTCACACAAGGTCTGTTGTTCCTCTTCAATTGAGAATGGTTTCTAGGAAACACTACCAGGAATCAAAGTTTTGTTTTCAAATGCAGAAGATGATGGATAGTCTTTTTGAAATGTTATCTATTATCTATTGTTTTGATGACTAATGACAATTGCTTGTCAGATGAACCACTGTCATCAGGAGTATGGCAAGAGGGCAATAGGCTCCTGGCAGTAATAATAAACACTAAACTTAGCTTCCTGGCAAAAGGCCAGATTCATTCGGTGGTAGTTCTGCCCCTGTACCATTGCCATACTGAACAATCTATTTTTTTTTTACCTTCAGCTGTTGTACAAGTGTAGTAAACAATAGAAGCAAATTGACTGGTTGGTTGGTTGATTGATTGAAATACAAACATATTTCAGAGATGCTTATTCTGGAGTGACTTCAACTTTACTTTTCCAGAACGGAACCCAAAATTTTATTATCATTCCTATATCTAATCAAATGGATTATAGCAAAACAAAATAGTATCCAAAAATGAAAAAGTAATAAAATGCAGTGAGACAAAAGTGTAAAATATGATTAAAATCCAGTATTTCAATAAACTTTCAAAAACATTAGAAATGCAGGATTCCTTGGAACGATCGTCGGTCTATCTGTCCATTAATCCATTCATCTATCCAATTACTAATCCATTTAAAGGTTTGAATAAAACAGTATTTTCTTCGTCCTGTGACCAAAAGTCACGATAGGTGGTGGTGGGAGGTTATTCTACCTATAAGAAACTTCAACTGAGATTCATTGATTTTAGGACTATATATAGCAGAAATGCAGTCTAAATTCCAATTAGTTATGCTTTGACAGTGATACCTGGTATAATACAACATAATAGAATTAATATTGTATAACCTACCTCATATGCTATTATAGCTGTGCAGTTCCAGACACAAAATGACAAAAGAAAGATGTGAGATGGTTCTGCATCCTATAAGCAATTCTTTACTAACTTCTCACATTCTCTCCCTATTCTCGATCTTTTCCAGAATAAAAATATTTCTAGACTGCAGATCTATCTGATTGTCTCTTTGCTACCTACTAAGCACCACGGTGGACTATCTTTCTCTTTCCTTTCTCTTTCCTTGCTTTTATTTTTGTATGCCTGCAGTGATGGGTGCTATGGAGTCCAGAGGGGTGCTGAGGAAAATGAGTGATATGCTGGAGATGATGGTGAAGAGGATGGATTTACTAGCCAGACTAGAGAATAGCTCGGACTTCCGGAAAGGGGAAGAGCTGCCATTTCCAATGGACAGGTCAGTACCAGGAGGTTGGAAACACTGACTCCCAGGGTCAACAAATAAGCTAGGCCTAATGCTGCTTATGAATTGAATTAAAAGAGCAAGGCAGAAATAAAACCTCATCTGTGTGGCTACTGTGTTGCTTCAAGAGTATATGCTGTATGAAAATTTTAGGATCTCTCATTCATCGTCACTGGACAACAGCTCCTTGCATCCATGGTCATTGGAGATGATACCGTTGAGGTGGCATCATCTGTGGAGTTTGGTGAAATATTGATTGGGGAGATCAGCGGTGAGGCATGACCTGGTAGATCACCCACCCACCCCAAACATTTCTCATTCTTCTGTTTTATAGTCCCAGATAAGGTCTGGAACTAGAAATGTCACAAGTACCATAAAATGACTAGTAAGCACCCTGCATTTTTTTTTTCTAAATGAGCCAAAGTGAAGAGCTGGAAGTGCAGTTTAGTTTCTAGTAAGACCACCCCCCTAAAAGTCAATTAATTTGTATGATGAATTTACTGTATGATTTAAAGTACTGTATAGAGTTTTAATCTGATTTCAGCTAGAGGACAGGATGATTAACTTCAGATGACTGTGTGACTGTTAAGAATGAAAATAACTGTTCTGAAGGGGGAGGATTATCATAGAACAAAGTTAATAGATAAGGTAATTTAAACCCACAATCGTTCAATCAAAAAGAACGCCTTCCCTTCCATTTTTCAGTTACTATCTTCAGAATTTTCAGAGTAGTGACTTATTTTTCTTGCTTTCTTGCTCAAGTTGCATACAGACTAGGGTTCAAATCTGGAGAAATTCAGCTAGGCTGCGTTCCCATGCAATAATAAGTCTGCTGAAAATCTTCTTTTGCCACGGAGCGGTCCCATGCACGGCTTTAATCTGGATTTCCAGTGCCGCTAATGGGGAAAACCCGCTTTTAAAAAATACCTGTTTAAAGCAGTACTTGGAAGACGTGGGTTTTCAGCGCAGCATTTTCCATGGGATCGCTCTGTGGCAAAAGGGGCGGGGATTCTCTCCCAGGTGGGAATTGCCGGCCAGAGAGATCATCTCTCTCTCTCTCTCTCTCTCTCTCTTTTGCCTGTCATCCACCCAGCGATCTATGCAAACAGCGATCTAGGCAGACATTTTCTCTTTGCTGTTTCTCTTTCCAATCCCAAAGAGAAACAGCAAAGATACATTGTGATGAATTGCTTCCGCGAAAGTGAAAGTGTAAAAGAGCTGGCTGGGTGGAGATCTTGTAAAGAGTGCCGGCTGCAGTCTTCGCAAGCAGGGGAGATGAACAGAGAAGTTTTAAATTTTTCTTTTGGTCTTTTTGAAGGAAAGGATTGCAGGATCGCTGGCTGGGGGGGAGGCGTTTAGGCAGCTGGAAATTCCTTCCGCCCGATCACCCAATGAATCAGTGAGGGGCGGGGAGAAAA
>MTQE01002208.1:43122718-43175445 GCA_014337955.1 Aspidoscelis marmoratus
GGTATTCCCAGATAAGAGTCCGGCTCCCTAACCACTAGACCAAACAGCATATTGAGGAAAGCCGTTGTTAACTTGTGATCCATAAAGGACTGGAATTCTAGCTTGCTGATGAGTGCCAACTGTGAAAGGAACATTGCTAAAAAGTCCCACAGACGGGCCACATTACTAAAGGTGGATTGCCCTGATGCAGCTTTTATCACCACGGGTATTTCTGGTGCAGGTCTGCTGAAGCCTAACTGTTTGATTTCCATTTTAATGAAAAATCGCATTCTATAACCAGCCAATTAACCTTGACAGTTGCTTCCAGTTAATCCCACAAGCTATGAACATTCATTTTTGTGCTAGTTACAACATAACTCCATATCCTCCTTGTACATAATAGCTTCGACATTAACACCTAACAGGAGACATTCTTGTTTTTTTTTTCCTACCTGCCAGGTTTTGCACTGTTCATTGCTGGCAAATATAGATCATTTTTAGATTTTTCATTTTTTTCCCCAGTGGTGGACTACTGTGCTCCTTTCCTGTAACTGTTCTGTGTTAATACCTTTCATTGTCAAGGTAGGCTTGCAGGGTCATTACTTCTGACTCAGTTTGCTCAGCACCATGTCCTTCCACTACTGAAGAGAGACACTTTCCACGTTTGTCTTTAAAATGATTCACTGTGATGCCTAGACCCTTTCTCGGCCTCTCGTTCCACACTCTAGAGCAGACAGAAGAGGCTGCTGCCCCTTGCTCGGCTGCTCCATCCACATTGGATGGAGTGAAGCCAGGTCGAGGCAGTTTGGGCTGACTAGACTGAGATTCTACTAGACTTTTTAAGAAGATCCATTAGCAGCCCAGGAGGCTCCAGAATGGAATAGGAAGGGAAGAAGAAGGGCATATATTTTCTTTTTCTGGTTTAGGAGGGGGAACCATTTTGTCATTCAGTTCCTTCCTGTCAGAGCCCTCACAGCAGGCTCCAAAGGTTGCATATGTCTTGGAGTGGCATGGGGCCTGGCTTGGAGCATATGTACTGCTGGGAACTGCTCCAGTAGAAAGAAAATTACTGGTCACTTTGCTGATGTGTTCTCTTGCTCTGAAAGTGGATTGAAGCAGGATTAAACCTTAGGTGTGACCATAGCCCTGGGGAGGTGGTTTTCTACCCACTTCCAGGTGTGATGCAGTGAGTGGGTGTGACTGTGTGACTGCCACTTTGCACAGTTGCTGGGTCAGCATGACAGCATTCAGCCTCTCACTGGATGCTTGCTTTCATGTTGCCTTGGGGATCTAGTATCTTTAGCTGCTTCAAGATGACTGTCTTCCAGCTTGCAATACTTCACAGGCCTTCTACAGTTAGACATAAGTAGAATTACACAGTCTGTCCTTCCCTCTCCAGGGGTTACAGAGAAACTCTTCTTTGTCCTGCATCCTGTATCCTTGGCCTGCCATGTTCAGCTTGAACCAGTTTGCCCCAATTCACCTAACTGGTCTTTTTTAAAAAAAGAAAATTTGTTTCCTAAAATAGCCACATGCAACCATGCATTACTTAATCACATTAGGACTGTGTTCATATCTTATTTTTAATCCAGTTCTAGACCACTTTTAGAATGAGAGAACACATCAGCAAAGCAATTAGTCATTTTTTCCACTTTATCTAACCCACCAGAGATTTTCTGAGTTAGAAAATGCTGAAAGCAAACAGTTTGGCACTTTGCTAATGTGTTCTCTCATTCTGAAAATGGACTAAAGCTGGGTTAAAACATAGGTGTGAATGCAGTTTCCACACAACTACCCAAAATATTTCTTCCCCCTTAACACCCCCCCCCCCACTCGGCTAGTGTGCCTACCAGTTACTTTGGATTTATAAGGACAAGGAAGAATGTTAAAGAGTAGTAGTAATGAGAAAGAGTGTCTATATCCACTTTACAGTTAAAATTAGTGTTATATAACTGTTTATTAATGGTATTTTAATATTTAAAAATGTTCAGGGTTAATTAGATGAACTAAATGAGTTATAAAATGATGCTTACCACATAGGTTAAGGTGAACACATGCTGAGCAGGTAGCACAGTTATCCTTCAATATATGGAGTTTTCCTTTTTTAACTTGCAAGTTTCATATTTGTAACAGTCCTTCATTATGCATGAATTCACAATAGCATGAAATTGTGTATTTGAGTTATTTTTTCCCCTGAAGGAGCTGAAGAATGGTTGCTTTGGATGCCCTCACTATTCACCGGCGTCTGTCAATGCACCTGTTGAGCAAAACAGGATTCATGCAGATTACCATGAGTTCGTGTCTTAATTCCAGAATCAAGAGTCAAGAGAACCTGTGATGTAAGGTCTTATCTTTGGCATACAAATCCCTTAACTACATAGGGCCAATTTACTTAGCAGGTCACCTCCCTCAGCAAATACCTGTAAGATCATTAATATCTCCTGTCACATCATTCCCCTGTGGTCATAAAAAGGCCAGACTTATTTACTTACTTACTTTATTTATTTATATTTCTATCCTGCCCTATACCTGAACATCTCAGGATGGATTACAATATTATATTAATCTTAGACAGATATGGGCTAGAGCACCTAACAGTCTCAGATCTCTTCATTTCAGCAGAAACCTAATTCATGGAGCACGTGCATTTCTGGCTCAAAGATCTATGAGTGAGGGACAAGTGGGTATGGCACTCCACCTGGTGAAGGGCTGCCAGTCATCGCCCTTCTTGGCCACTCTGGCACCCAGAGCTGAAGGTGTGACCTGAGCTGGCCCACCTGCTGCGTCCTTGTCTAAGCATTGTTGACAGTGATCTGCACCACCCCCAAAATGTCTTATCTCATTTCGGGGCCACAATATGGAAGGCAGCTTGTGACCTCTGACACCTGAAGCCAGAGGTAGAAACCAGAGCTGGCCTACCTGGTCTGCCCTCATCCACCCACTACTGGGTGTGAACTGGTTGCCTAGAGTCACCTTGCCCCAGGAAGGGCATCATATACCAAGTGAGTGGGTATGAACAGGCTCAAAACAGAGCCTGTTCAGTCCTGAAACAAATAATCATGTTGTGGTTGACCAGGCCCACCAGTCAAATGTAAATGGATGGGATTATCACACGGCACACAGATTTCGTGTAGTGCGGAAGCAGCCTGCAGGTATGTCTATGCAACAGGAGGCTGTAGGACGACTGATTTCCATCACTTTGGAATCAGCACATAGGGAAAGGAAACTTGTCCTTCAAACCAAGGTTAAGCTGACTACATGGACACACCCATTCAGTTTCCTTGGCAAGGTTTTAAAAATCTCCTTCCAAGCAAATGCTGGTAACTGAGTTTCTGACCTCTGCCTTTCAAGCTTTTGCTCCACCCCTTATGCCTCCTTGAGACATAGAAGGGACCTGGTGTATTTCATTTGTCTAATAAATTTCATTTATTGGAAATTTTAGTTACATAAACACATGCCTTATATTAGATAGGAGTACTTCTTATTTTATATCTCATGCAATAATTAGTCAGGTGCATCCAGACTTAGGAATACTGTGCATTCTGATGTGCAGTCAGGGCGTGGGTGTCACACATGATGCCCGATACTTCATAGTGGCAGCATATTATGCTGCCGCTACTTTGAATTTACCTACTGTGAAATGATGAGCACTCACTCCGCAGTATCAGGTAAATTTGAAGTTTCCCACCAGCCCGGACAGGATGGTGAGAACAGCGATCAAGAGCTGAGCCTGCAGCTCAGCTCCCATTGGCTGCTCCATCCCATGTGACATGCACCGCACCGTTGCTGAGGAGGAAGCTACGGGACCTGCACTTCAGGTGGGGACAATGAGTCGTCGCTTTGCGGCCAAGTAAGCTGTGGATTTTTATGTAACTGCAGATTTATTTCTGCTAGTCTGGAGGGGACCTTAAGTAATATATAGGAACCGGTTATTTCATAATTGTAGTCTATGAATGCAGTTCAACCACAAGTATACATCTCAGGGGAACAAATGGATAAAACATAATTTAATTAGCATCAAAGCACCTGGATGACTTTCTATTTCAAGTCAAATACTATGGTGATGCATGGATTGCAGCCACGTAGAGATTTTCTTCTTCTAAAAATGGCACTGACATTATTGATTCCCATAGTAGATTAAGTTCCAAAGCAGATTATGCTTCAGAGTGTCTGACCATTATTCATCAATCATGCACACCATGCAACAATGTATACATAAATAATTTCATGAAGATCCTCAACCTCCAAGAGCCCCTGGCAGAGAGATCACTCCTCTTATTTCTCCATCACTTGTATATTTTAATCATAGGTAACATTCAGTATCATGTGAATTACATTCTTCCTCTCTTCCTGTTAGAAGCCCTTGTAACCTAGGGGAGCTGTTACAGGGGAGAGAAGAAGAAGGAATTATTTTGCAAACATATGCTCTCTATAGAATTAGGCAGGCACCACTAAATGTCATCGAGTGTTTTAATAGCATCCCTTGTTGTTATGCAATACCAGTATGGGATACAAATACAGGAGCTTTTTTAAAAAATAGAAGGATCTAAGAGAAACAATTAGCCAGAATCCAGCAGTCACCATCCCATTCAAGGCTTGATAAATGAGTTTTCAGACAGTGATAGAACTTCATAATTGTGATAAAAAATAAAGATGCCATTGAGCTGTGCTCAACTTCTGATGCCTGCAAGGGCACACATAGATGTTTTATGGTGGGATTCTAAGCAGTTAGAGTCCTTATGAAATCTGAGGTCTATAAGTCCAATAAATAAATAAGTAAACACCATAGTTAGGAATCATCCAATGCCTTGATGGAGCTCTGAGTCCACCATAAGATGAACAAATGTGTCATCTGCATGGATCTGTACTCAGCTTCTGCCTTCTGTCATAATCACCACTCCCTACAGTTCACCACCAGTGGCTCTGCCACCATTGTACCACCAAGGAGACTTATCTGTCTCCTTGGTGGCCTCTGCAAGATCATTGGATGCATGTATTTGATGGCCACCTCAGCCATAAGGCTAACAATTTGGCACTGGGTAGCATGTGATCAACATGCCACCAATTTAAGAAAAGCACACTACTGTATCATCTTACCATACTGAAGAACGGTCTTCAGGTATCACACAGCATAAATGAGAAACCTCAGTTCAAAGCCAAATGCCATGGTATTGATCCTTGCTTGCTCTTCTAGGTTGTTTCATTCTAAAAAGTAAACTTTGCCTTCTTCTTGCAAGCAATTGTAGCAGGACTTGTCAGTTTTTCATACTTACTACTGCTCCTTCATTTCCCACTAGACTCCACCTTCTGATTTCTTCTCCTGTTTGCAGAAAGCAAATTCCTCAGCACTAATTCCCTTTTCTCTCTTTCTGGTTTGCTTCCAGCTCTAAATATCAATACACTTAAGAGTCCATTTGTCACAGGACTTTTGCAAAGGAAGCGTCTTCCTGCATTAATGTTTGGTGGCAAAGTGTCAATGGTTGATATTTGGAGCCAGGGCTTGTCATAATATTTCAAGCTATTTACGAACCCAAAAGCATTGCATGTGATGTTTTCTGCTTGTACAAAGTAGTGCTGGTAGCAAAGCATGCTAGAGAGGCTGGGAGAGAATACTAACTATAAAAGACCTGGTTGATTATTTCAGGGAGAAATTAGTTGAGTGTGTCTCTGGTTTCTTCTGCACTAAAGCTGCTTATTGCAAAAACTGAAATCTAGAATTTCAGAAATTTGGAGAGCTATTTCTAGATTGCTCATGGGTAGGCAAGATAGAAATGTATGAACCCAATAACCTCTGAAAGGTGTCATATTGACAATCTTCATAAAAGTGATATAAAGTCTTTTGTACTTGTCTTAATTGTTTAGAAAATGAAATTTCAGTAAGCAATCATGGACATTTTTTCTTTGCTATTATGGGGGAGCTCTGCCCCTCTTTTTTTTTTAAATCTGGTTAGACCTTAGTGGAGAGTCACATCATGTTTCTTCTCATGGACCCTGCTCAGTTCCTCCTTCAGGTCACCAGTGAGTAAGTTGGAGTGCCTGCTTACTGTGTGGTTTTTGGCATCAGGTGCTGGCACCAGGCATTTAGATCTGTCTTCCCCAACTCTGTGGCTTTGTGATTTTATATAATAAAATAAGAGGACCTTTGCTGGATGGGGTCACAACCCATATAATCCAACATCTTACTTCACACAGTGGTCCACCAAGTGATTCTGGGCATCTCAAGCAGATGACAAATTCTTGCAGATGGCCTTTACAGGCATCCTACATGTCTCTCCAACCTGGATGCAATAGTAGTAGGGATATGCATGAATGGGTTTTTGGGCATTCGATTCGTAATGAATTGAATCTTAGAAAATTCATATTCATTTGAATAGTTCCCCTTAGAATGTAGTAGGATTCTATTTGATATGAATGTATTTGTGTGAGTTCATATGAATATTTGATATGAGTGCATATGTGTCCGTTATATATCAGATACGTATCCGACAGGAACACATACATATCCAATATGTATTCAATACGTATCCGATACATATCTGATATGTATTCCCAGTTTAACGAATGAACAAATTATTCGTTCAAATGTTCTCAAACTTTCATAACATACAAATGTTAGTATATGAATGTCGTAACATTTGATTCGCGTACGAATGTCCGAGTTTATATAAATTTGTACGAATAATGAATGTTACAAATATTTGTGCGTGTAGGCATCCATTTCAGTTGCCATTGGTATATTAGTCCTCCATGAATTTATGTAATCCTTTCTTACAGCTTTCCAGGCTGGTTGCTGTCATCAACTCTTCTGGCAGCAAATTCTAAAGACTGATGATTCTCTGGGCAAAAACAATATTTCCCTTTGCCTTATTCAACTCTCCTATCCATCAGCTTCTTAGAGTGACCCCTGGTTCTAGTGTGGTGTGATAGTTTTTTGTTTTGTTTTTTTGCCAGACACAAATTCTCATACTTCTCAAGCACTGCAACATTTTACTGGGGCTGATGGAACTGGAAGTTCAATAATGTTTGGAGGTTGCCAACTATAGTCTGTGTGCGCATGTTTCAACACGAGCACACATAGGTAGTGAAACAGTTTATCCATTGCTGCTCTAAGGCCTGCTGTATATCAGCTTCAGTGAGGAGGGTTTTGCAGTTCAGAACTCCCTATATTTTGGATTTCTATCAATGGGAAGTGACACACATTTCCCCAAACTGAGTCCACATTCCAGGAAAAGGGTCAAAAGAGCAGGACAATGTACTTGATGGATCCCTTGACATGGTGCTAATACATTATGGCTGTGAGGTTTAGATATTCCAAGATTACTACAACGTAGCTAGAGCCATGCATTTTGCATGCTTGTTTTGGGGCAAAATTTCATGGGACAAAACAAGTGTGGAAGGTATTACTGGAAGAAGGAAAGGAGAGTAGCTGCATCCATTCTAATTGTGGGAGAACAGAACAGTTATGTGCAAATGCTACTTCCAGGAAAGAATGTGCGTGTTTGACATGGTGGTCACATAATGGAGAGATTAAGAAAAGAAAAAAGGAAGTGATAAAGTAGTCAGTAAGAATGCTAACAGCACCCCATGATGTAATTGCCCATCCCACACCATCCTTAATACTGCATAATACTATTCCAAATCTTACACACCAATTCTAGAAGCTTTATAAAATCTAACTGAATCTCTACTCATTAAAACAAACAAACAAACAAAACCTCTTATATGAGTTTCTTTGCTGCATTGCTAGGGCAACGATAATCCATTATTTTCTAACACTGAGAAAACAAAAATCTGCTTATTAACTAAATAACTTCTCTCCATAGGTTTACAGTGCCATGAAAAAGTATTTGCTCCTTGCTTGATTTCGTCTGTTTTTGCATATTTATCATACTTAATTGTTTCAGATCTCCAAACAAAATTAAATATGGGACCAAGGCAACCTGAGTAAATACACTGTTTAAAAAATTAAGGGAATGCTTAAATCACACATTGGATCCTGATGGATGAAAGATTCAAGCTGAAAATCTTTACTGTTATAAATTGTGCAATTTGCAGAGAATTAAATGATGAACCAGCAGTTAATGGAAACCAAAATCATCAACAAATGCAGATCATTTTATAGGGCTCTGGTAGTGCTCCTGCTGTTCCTCCTTGCACAAGGAAGCAGATTACTGTTTCTGATGCTGGGTAGATGCCCTTCTGTGGCTGTGCCCAGCTCTCCTCATTTACCAGCCCATGTCCTGGAATCTCCTGCGTGCTCTTGAGACTGTGCTGGGAGACACATCAAACCTTCATGCAGTGGCACATATGGATGTGCTATCCCAGAGGAGCTGAACTGCCTGTTCAACTCGAATCACCTGCAGGTACCATCTCATGCTACCAGTAGTGACAAGGATGAACCATGAAACTATAAAAAAAAATCAGTCTGGACTGATAAGTATTGCTGTGGTCATCACCTGCAAAACCATTTCCTATTTGCTTGCTGTTACCCCTCCAGTGCCCCCTGTTGTTGCTTTCATTTGCACCAGAGCAGGTAAAATTAATTCACAATCATTTATGCTTCCTAACTGGACAGACTGATATCCTGATGTTTAAGTGACTTGGGGTTCTACTGTGATGCTTAAGTATTCCCTTAATTTTTTTTTATCAGTATATGAAATACAGCTTTTAAATGATCATTTAATTTATTGAAGGATAAAAATTATCCAACAATCAGCTATTTGCAAAAATGAATTCTTCCTTAGTTACCCAGTCTACCAATGAAGTAAATTTAATTGATAATTGGATTCAATCAAGCTAGACTTACTCAGGCTTGATTACTGCCAACTCTGCTGAATCTAAATAATCAAATAACACATTTGCAACAATGTGGAGTAGGCTAAATGGTCTCAACAAGTAGCACAATATACCGTAATCAAAAGAAATTCCAGAAGAGATGAGAAAGAAATTTACTGAACTTTTTCAGTCAGGAAAGATGTCATGTCCAGAGCAGTCAGCACAAACAAAGAACACACGCACGCACGCACGCACGCACGCACGCACACACACACACAGACACACACAATCCTACTAGCAATGAGAAGCAAATTCAGTCCAAAGCGTTAGTCAGGGAGCAAGAGAGTCAAGCAAAGTCAGAGCAAGCCATGTGCCAGGTTACCAGGAATTGGTCATAAGCCAGTCCAAGGGTCAGAAATCTGGATAAGAAGCACGAGCCGAGGGGTTGCCAGGAAAGACCTTTTTGTTTGCAGTAGGATGTGATGGGTTAAGCGTGCTTATGAGGGCTGGTGTTGTCCCTCCCCCTCCTGCACAGCTATTGGGCATGAAGGTGGGTGGATCATTGCACGTGGTCTTTCTCTCACTGAAGCGAACTTGGCTCTGGGTGCAGCTCAACATCTGATGGTGAACTGCCCATGTCTAAGAGGACTGAAGCAGGTTGAAGGTGGCGTGGATCCCACATCTGGGGTTGCAGGAGGGGTGAACTCCTCATCTGAAGGGTCAGACAGGGCACAAGACATGACAAAAGGTTTACAAAGCTATATCTAAGGCTGTGGGAATCCAGCAAATGACAAGAGCCATTATGTTCAAATGCAGAAAACCTAGAACAGTGGTGCCTCTTTCCAGAAGAGACTGGCCTAACAAAATTTCTCCAAGAGGAAATCAGGGGCTCAAAGTCACAAAAGTACCTAGTCACAAAAGGCTTTGCTCACCTCAGATAAGGTGAACATTCATGATTACCCCATCAGAAAGACACTGGTCAAAGATGGTATCCATGGGAGAGCTGCATGGTGAAAACTTCTGTTAACCAAGAGGAAGAAAAGTCTCGTCTCATATTTGCCCAGGGGATAATTTTCTGAGTGATGAGTCAAAGGTCTAATTTTTTTAGAGGATAGATATTCTATTGCATCTGATGTGAAGCTAACAACATCATTCCACAATAAGAACTTCACAATAAGTGTCAAACACGGTGGTGTTAGTGGGATGGTTTAAGGATGCTACGATTCTTCAGGGCCTGGGCAACTTGCCATAATTGACAGAACCATGAATTCTGCTGTTTACTAGAAAATCCTTAAGGAGAATGTCCAGTCATCATTCCATGATCTGAAGCTTAAACACGGGGCCTTTCTGCAGTTGGCTTATTCTGGAACATATCTCAGGATCGAGGTCTATTATCCACGCTAATGCAGACTACATCAGGCTGTGTCTGGGACTGTCATAGTCTGCACTAACATGAGGATAGCAGGCCCCTGATATTCTAGGATAAGACCAAGTGTGGAAAGGCCTAGAGCTGGGTTATGCTGCAAGACAATGATCCAAAGCACAAGAACAAATCCACCTCTGAAAGGGTAAAAAAAACACAATAAATAAAGTTATGGAGATCTGCACCCCAATGAGGTGCTTTGCCATAACCTTAAATGGGGAAGTCTTGCTTGAAAGCCCTCCAATGTGGCTGAATTAAAGAAATCTGGCAAAGAAGTGTGGGCCCAAATTCTTCAACAGTGATGTGAAAGACTGAACTCAGTTATCAAAGTGCTTGGTTGCAGATGTTGCTGTTGAAGGTGGCACAACCAGGGATTTAAGTTTAGGGGACCAGTTACTTTTTTATATGGGTGATGAAGGTGTTAGGTAACCCCCCCCTTCTCTTCAGTAAATGAAAAGATCATTTGATAGCTGTAGGTTTACTTAGGTTGTCTGTCTCATATTAAATTTTGTTTGAAGACCTGAGAGAAGTATGATAAATATGCAAAAACAGAAGAAATCAGGGAAAGGGCAAATATGTTTTTATGGCACTATAAGTCACTTCAATATTGTCATAAGAACCGTAAACCTCTAAAGAACAGGATTTGAAACTTTAACTAAGGTATTATATTATTTATTTTCCATCTTTTCCCACTGTAGTCTGCACCAGTGTGTGGAAGAGAAAGTCCTGTTCTGGGATATAATCTAGAAAATGCAGAAAGGCTGAAGTAAAAAGCAGGCACAGGGCAAGTTAAATTTTTATTCCAGGGGTCCTTCTTGAAGTTTGATTTTTCTGCTGCCTTTTCGGCAGAGTTTTTAGGCCCTTCTCTTACTAGAAGTGTGAAATGAAGACCTCTCATTTGGGGAGTATCCCAGCAAGTGTAGGAAAGCTTAAGTTTAAACTTTTGACCTTATATTTTCTTTTCTGTGGAAACGATAACTTTTGAAATATTTGCCTGGGAAAGAAACAGGCTGTTTTGTTACTGGGCCAGACAGCAGAGAGCCTCAGCCTCAGGACTTTTTCAATAAAGTCATTTCTGCTGTTAAGCTTTGGCTTGGGGGCTTAGGTCTACTGCTTTGATGTCCATCATAACTAGAATAGCTACAGTGCGCTCTCAGGAGCTACTTGTTGAACTTGCACTCAGCAATTCAAAACTACAATTTTAAAACTAGCAAAGTTGAGATTTGTAGCTTATCCACCATTTGATTCTGCCCATTTGCTGCAAGAACCTTAACCTATTTGGCAGCTTCTTGAAGAACTGTCTGGCTGGAATACTGATGGGCAGACCAGATGTCTAGAAAAGCTTATCTTGTCTTTGGTGTGGAAAAGGTGGATACAGATTTCTTTTTAATGGTGTGCAGAAGATAGATACAGAAAAATTATTTACCGCACAGCACTAGGGATATTCACAATTTTTTGTCACATCTGAAATTTGTATGAATTTGTACAATTCATACATTCACATTCAGATCAAATGTTGGCTATCTTTGAAGAGTGACATTCAAATGTGAAGCAAAGGTTTTTGTGCATTTGTTCAATGCTTCATTATATTTGTGAAAGTGAAGGGCAGCCAAGCAGCTGCCCAAACACATCTGCAGCAGATTCAGAATGGATTCAGAGTGGATTTGAAGCACTCAAAGTTAATTCAGAGGGGATTCAGAGGCACAACTAGCAGCAGGGATTCAAATCAGATCTGAGTAGCATTCAAAGAACATTCACAGCGAATTTGAATCCTACCACATTTGAAGTAGCTCTCTTTGTACAAATACAAAGTTCTTCATGTTTGCTTTGATGAAAAGTGAACATAAAAAAAATTGTGTACATCGCTACACATCCTTAGAACCAAGAGTCACTCTATGATGTTGATGGGGCAGAAGAGTTAGGATCTTCAAAGGGAAGTATTTTTTTCACCAGAGGGTCATCAGTCTATGGAATTTACTAGCAGAAGCCTAGATAGCTTGAAAGAAGAGTTAAAGGGCTAGACAAATTCACAGAGGTTAGGTGTTTCAATGGCAGAATTGATACATAGATACTGCCTCCATGTTGGGGAGACAGGATGCATCCAAGACCATTTGTGGGAACTGAGACTAAATGCTCTGTGGCCTGATCCAACAGGGCTTCTATTATGTTCTTATGTTCTCAGGCTAGGGATATGTACAAATATTCCTGCTATTTGAAATTCAAACACTTTTGTATGATTTTCAACATTTGTAGGCAAACTGAAAGGACCACCCATTATTTAGATCCAACCTTTGTCAATGCTTCATAAAATCTTTGATGAAGGCTAGATCTGACCACAGTCAACCTCCCATCCCCATGGCTGTGCCCCCTTACCCCTAAATTTATTAATTTATTTGTATTTCTTTCCCGCCCTATACCCGAAGGTCTCGGGGTGGGTTACAATATTAGATTAACCTTAGACAGGTCCCTGCTCACAGGCTTACAATCTAAAGAGACAAGATACAAAAGAAAATGGTGTGGGAGGGAACAGGGAACAGCAAAAAGCAAGCACTTGAGGTCTTCAGTTCCAATTCTTCTGTTCATTACTTATTGCTGAAATTTTCCTATCCTCTTTACTTTGAATTTTCTTTTCATTGATGACTAAACCAGATGATGGAAGAGATGGTCAGCCGGCATCTACTCAGTCCCACCCTGCTCAGCCTCAGGACCAGACGTTTTCTCAACTGGTGGATCAGCTGCTGTAGTCTCTTTGCCATCTTGTGGTTTAGGGTTTTCTGGAAGTTGCGTCAATAGTAGAAGTGGCTGCTGTCCCTGGGCCTCATCAACCTGGTTCTTTTCATCTTCTTTGTTGTTTTGGTAGTTGCATAGAGGTCTCCAGTGCTGGGGATACCGTCTGTACTCGTTTTGGTTGCCGCGCATTTGAGTTTTATATGGTAGCCTCAAAGTGACTTCTGTTTAGCACCACCCAGGGAGCATGTGAGACTTAGGGAGCGTCACAGGCGTGAGCAGTTGTCACCCCAAAAATGGCTGCCTCTGGTTGACAGTTGACAGTTCAGGCAGTGAAGGAGAATGAGTGGAACAGGTCTTTCTTTGGCCTGAAAAGGTTTTAATACTTTTTCTCTTGTTCTTTGTTTCTTATCATAAGCTTGTCTATCTCTTTAGATGCTACTTAGAGTAAGGTTTGTCCAGGTGGACGGCTGTTTTTTGTTAAGCAAGCAGTTGTAGATGCATCCATGTTCTCTGCCACCATCACATGTTCCTCCACAGGCCTTCCACAGATGCGTGCACACATCTCCATCGAGGAATTGTAGGAAATTTCCTGTGATTCCTGCATGGGGGTGGTCTGTATGCATCTCTAGAAGGCTTACTTGAACCTTGGAGCAGCATGTGATGGCAGTGGTGGCAACAGGTGAATGGGGGGGGGTGCAACAAGGTGGGAAGAGAAAGGAGGAGTGGGGTGACTTTTTTTTGTGTGTGTGCACAAGCATTCATTGGATGTTTGTGCATGAACCCAAAGCCCCACGCATTCACGAAGAGGGGTTTGCACAAAGCTGATTTGATTTGCTGGGTTTTTTTTTTCTTTGCTGATGTGTTTTTTTGCCAGAGGTTGATTGAAACTTTGGTATAGCTGGGCCCATAGCTGGGATGTTCAGCTGATTTTATGACTCCTAGGGATCAAGGAATAAGGAGGTGAACTGACAAACAACAGCTCCTATGATCTGATGTTCACAATGTGACTCTTTTTGGTCTGCTATGATTCTGGCTGGG
Source organism: Aspidoscelis marmoratus (assembly GCA_014337955.1). Taxonomy (NCBI): domain Eukaryota; kingdom Metazoa; phylum Chordata; class Lepidosauria; order Squamata; family Teiidae; genus Aspidoscelis; species Aspidoscelis marmoratus. The sequence continues at coordinate 43,136,664 of MTQE01002208.1, forward strand.
CAGACTGGAAGCCATTCTGTTCAGTAAAACAAGTACCAGTATGTTGTCGACACAACCACATCAGGAGCATTGCAAAGACTACCAGAGTAAACCTCCCATGGGTTTTCACCAGCTGGGTTATGCAGCTGGATCATAAAAAGGGCGGATTTTGTGGGCTTATTTTTGTGAGAATCAACAGTGGATCTAGGAAAAGTTGGGGGGGGGGCTAGCTTGTTTCTAGCTTGTTTCCCTCACCATAAAGTTGCAACTCAAATTAAATAGCTATCTGGGATAAGTTTCCTGGTTTGCCGTCACACTAGATCTGCCCCTGATGGGAACAGATGCTTCTTTGAGTATTCTGCCCCTCCCTGCTTAACTCCCTAAATTTGAGAAGAGAGATAATAGGCAGTGTCCAGATTAGTGGATTAAACCCGCAGTTATTTTAAAAATTGCACCTTACCTTCTACAAAGTGGCAGTATGGTGTCCAGACTTCTGCAGTGCCCGTAGCTTTCTCCTTGGGGAGCTGCGATACTTCCATGGTGCACGTCACATGGGAAGGGGCAGCCAATGGGAGCTGAGCTGCAGGCTCAGCTCTTGTCTGGTGTTCTCGCTGTCCTATCCGGACTGGTGGGAACATTTGGATTTACCTGATACTGCAGAGCAAGTGTTGATTGTTCCTCAGTAGGTAAATTCAAAGTAGCGGCAGCATAATGAGCTGCCACTACAGAGTATTGGGCATCAGGTGTGACACCCAGAATTCGGCTGCACAGTCTGACCACAGTTTTCCTAAGTAGTTCTTCCATAGTTTTCCATAGTTCTTCCCCACCGTCTGGAGACTGAGGTTACGATAGTAAGAATTGCTCTCTACAAAATCAGACCTGTTGGGTGGAGAGAAACACACTCCCAATGCTGCCTTGAATCTGCCCCTAGTTTCCTTGTTAAGAAGGCAAATGAAGCACCTTATCTAAAGAGACATTTGAGAGCTGTGAATGAATGATGCTATATAACAGTTCAATTTCACTGTGTCCCTCATGCTCTATCTTTTAAAAATTCCTATTTTCTACCGTTTATATTTGTCACACACTGCAGTCAGTGCTTCTGACAATGAGTTGCTAAAGCATACTAGATTAAGCTGAGAATATAGTTTGCACTGTAGAGACAATGCACAAATAGGAAGAAATCCATCTTTTGGTAATACCCATTTTTAGGAGGCAATAAAGATGCAGCATCCTGCAAAAGAGATAAACATGCTATAACTAAGCCAGAGTGGTAAAATTGGAGTTGTGAGACAAAGGCAGGGAGAACAAGGAATTAAATTAATGTGTGTGTGTATATTTTTACAAAATGCAGTTTTAAAAAGTTAACTTCGGTCATCTCATATTGAAAATAATCTGCTGCGGGGTAAAATATATCTTACTGGGAGTTCTTGAAGGATGAAAAATACTGTAGCCGGTGTATTATATGCTGCAATGTGAGCTGAATCTTAATCAAGATCGAGAAGTATAAATCTAAAAATAATAAAGGAAAAATCAATATTGATGCACAGGAATAAAACTGCTATATTTTTGTTAGTAAACATTTTTAAGGTTGCAAGGGAAAAAAATCATTTGAGAGAACCTATGGTAATTTACTATAATTTCAATACCTGGCAGGTTCCCAGAGCATTTTTGTGAGATTTATTTGGTAGGTACAAAATACACTTATTTATAAACAAACACTTTTTATTCCTTTACTGCTTCTATGTTACAGATGCACCAGAAAGATGCACTAGCAGGCTGGGAGTATAGCTATTTGAACAGCTGCATTACATTAGGCTGCATTTTTGTGTAAATGGATGATTTCAAATTTCCGCAAACACTGATATGCTGTCTTTTGATCATTTGCAAAATTCACGTGACTGAATGTGTTTCCAATAATTCATTCAGAGAACAAGAGCTCTGTGGTACTCATATTTGGATAGTAGGCATGTATTCAGACCTGGAAACTCTACAGATTCTCCATCCCTGGACTTGAAGGACATGGTGCCCTATCTAACAGGTGCAGCCTGACATAGTTTGTAGGATTCAAGCTGAGAAAGGATGAGCAGCTTGGTAGCATGGCCTGTCAGATGCTTCACTACGCCTTCACTTGCGAATTCCTATGGAGAAAGAGGCTTACCAAGCCATAGTGTACTGCCGTAGGGTGTTTCCGCACATACAGTAAAATTACATTCAGACACACATTAAGGACACATACAAAACACGTATAAACTTATCTTCCATACCAGGGGACAGATCTGAGTCCATTTTCAGCGGCGCGTCCACACAAGACTGGTTTTTAAAACCGGTCCTGCTGCCGAAAGCCATCTCAAATGTAAGATCTGAAAAATCAGGTCTTACATCCGTCCTTCCCCTGGATGTGTGCAGAAGCAGAACGCTTCCGCACATGGCCAGGGGAAGAGCCGGATTCCTGGTGGCTGCCATGTTTGGAAGGGCAGAAGCAGGAGTGCCTGCTTCTAAAGCCCTTCCCCTGCACACCAGTCACTGCCAGAAACACACGGTGACTGGCAGCTGCTTGGTCCAGGAATCTGGCCTTGTCGCAGCCACCCCGCACATGTGCAGGGCCTCCGAGGATCTGTCCCTATTTGGGACAGATCCTCGGAAGAACGGCTCACCAAAAAATGGATCCGGGCAACTTGCCGTGATCGTGGGCATGCTTGCACCTTAAGGGGTGATTCTAGACCCTGTGAGGGAGATCTGTCTTCGCTCTGCACCACCACTGTCTTGGTGTGTCCAGGAGCTGCCCTGATCTTCTGTAGCCATGGATAAACCACAGTTTCACTGGGGTGAGCTCCTGGTTGCTCCTAGGTGTGGTGCTCACACTCTTATTGGTGCAAATGTTATGAGGAGGTGGTGTAGGCAGTCACTATGGCCTCATGCCAGTGCAATCTGTCTGGGCTGAACTGGTTTATGCACACTTCAGTTGCTGATAGATTGTCTGGGGACTGTACAGACACTTGAAGCTAGGGATGTGCACAAATGGTTTTGGGTTTGTTTGTTTTTGCATTTGATTTGCATCAAATCAAATGTAAGAAAATTTGTATTCCTTTGAATAGATCCCTTTTGAATGTTGTAAGTTCTGTTTGATACAGATGTATTTGTATGAATTTTTACAAATATCCGATACAGACAGATACTGTACGTATTCAATATGTATCGCATAACATATCTGCTCTGAAAGCATCAAACCTGCTCTGAATCCACTTTGAATCCACTCTCAATCCATGCCGAATGCACTCTGGATCCATTGCAGTTGTGACTGGCCCAGCTGCTTTCCCATCTCCCCAGGTTCATGAATGTTCTGAAGCATTTGTACAAATGTTCCAAAACATTCCTGTGAATACAAATGTCAATGTACGAATGTCGTAACGTTTGATTTTGCATACGAATGTCTGGATTTGTACAAATTCATATGAATATTGAATGTTACACATATTTGTGCACATTCCTACTTGAAGCACACACACCCTCCCTCTGTTCTACCATCTGGCTGAGTTACATGCAAACAGGCCCTGTATCAACAGGATGCTCATTCACAACAAGTACTTCTACTCCTCAGAGACGGAGATCACTTTTCTTAGAGTTGCACATGGAAACCTGTTCTGGGATCCTGTTTATTTAATAGTTGTGTGGTGTTGCCTCCATTAATTAGAAATATCAGTTGCTAAAATTCCACTTTCTATATATCTACCTGAAACATCTTTCTGACAGGAGTTTTAAAAAAATCATTTATAATGGGAGAAGAAATTAGAATGAGAAATTATTTGTAAACTTGTGTACAGTCATTGGTCTCAAAATATTATTATTTGTTATGTGACAAAATACAGAAAAAGAAGCAGCATATTGATAGGGATTATACAGTATGTGTCATCATTTGGCTCTGAAATAGCTAAAAGGGATGTGTTTGCCTTCTTGGCCCCAGGCACTGAAGTCAGTTACCACAGAAATACCCTTAGCAAATTGCACAGAAATTCTTGTTGAACAGTTAATAAGACATAGCACTTTCATTTGGAAGAAGTGAAAGGAGACCTTGAACACAGTAGCCAAACATTTATTTCTAAGATAACACTTTTGATAAAAGAAACTGACTGTTAATGGAACTATTAAAGATCTTGATGTGAATAACAAGACTCAATTGCCATCTATAGGAAAATGTGATATTTTATTTGAGCAAGAACAATTTTATATCATCTGAGATCTGGACCACTGGACTTCATTAAAGCATGGTATATTTTCTTGCTAAATTGTCCCCTAGAAATCATTTCAGGGGAGTTTGGATCAGAATATTATGCCATATCTACATTTATCTTAGGCGGACTCCTCTAGGATGACTGGATAAGATGGAGCTGTCTACTGGCTGGTGTGGTCCACATGTCCCAGAACATGGCTGCTCACACTTGGACATCCATCTGGGGACAACCTCCAAGTCAGCACCAAAGCTCACCTAAGCTTCAGGGCCATCTTCCAAAAGCTCCAATGATCAGGAAGAAAGTTTCTGGTCTCAGAGCTCTCAGGCAATCAACTTCGTTGCACCACTGCAATGTGTCCCCTGGTAAACCGATACACAGAGGCCTATACTTTCCACACCACTCTGTGGTCTAGTTTAGTAGTCACTAGAACACTAGTCGACTGTTTAGGAAGTTCTAATAGTAAACCAGACTAGGCAGCCATTTTGGGCTGTCAAGTTCAGTCTACATTCCATCCAAATGTGGACAAAGCATTCTAGCAAGGAGGCATGGCTTCACTTATACAACACCAATGTCCAGAATGGAGGCCTCTGGACTCTTTGCTATACTGGAACAGTGGTAAATGCAGTAACATCCTTAATAGCAAAGTTCATTCTTGCTTATCTAACTTGTTCAAAATGGTTTATTGCTGAATAATATGCAACTATAAGAACATGATCTGACATGGCAGATAATCACTTCAGGGGCCATTTTAGAATTCTACTGTACCAACAAGACCTTGGGTATCCCTACTTTTTGTGGACTAAACTGCCAAAATTAGAGATACAGTGTAATAGGTTAAGTGACTCCTCGGCCCATTTTAGAGGATCATTTTGGAAAGCAAGAGTGAGCAAGTACTATTTTGTAAGGGGACCACACTTTTTTGGGGTGTGCTTCCCATGTCCCCTTATCCAATGACAGACTTCACTGTGGGTGTTGTAATTAGGAGACTGAGAATACCACTATTGGTATAGAAAGAGGGAACAAAAGAGAAGACAGAGTGGAAGCTACACTTTATTTCCCTTTTCCTTTCTCTCCAAGCCCTGCAAATGAAGACAATGTTAAGGGACATTTTCCCTTAGTAAGGCACAAGGGAAGCAGCATTTCCTTTCATTAAAAGGGGCCTTGTAGAAAAGAACTCTGCTTCAGCAGCTTTAAGGCAAACAGCACAGCCAGCCTGTCATTTTTATTTAAGAACGGTGGAGGGCTGGGGATTCAGCTGGTTGGGGTATGCCTCAGCTGTGCATGTTTGGGGGCACAGTCCTCTTACCCCAACAGTGCTGTACTGTGCTGCTGTGTTAGCATCGAGTTTTCCACCAGCACCGTACAACTTCAGTGTGAGACACATCGGATTTCTCAGTGGGCGATTTGCTGATCATTGGCTTCACTGCCATGAATACTGATCGCTCTAATGTTTTTCCCTTTTTCATTGAGTTCTTCCCCACTGCATACTGCTTTAAAATTGCACATTCCTGCAAAACGGGAAGTACAGAGGAAAATAAATTAAGACCTGGCTTTAAAGAACTTTTACTGTGTGAAGGATGTGGAATTGAAGTCTGTGCTTGGGTGGATACAGGCAGGAGGGAAAGAAGGAACAAAAGGGATGTCACCAAAGAATCCATGTTCTTATGCAGCAGCAGGAAAATACAGAGGGTGCAGTTTGACCTTCTGAACATTTCTTGAAGCAACCAAAGAGCTGCTACCTTTTACAAATATCCAGTCCTGTTTCTACAACAGATTCTATTTCTACATGATTTCTATTTTCAAGTAACCTGGGAATGTATAACTTGTAAGAAGTGGAGTACAGGTTTACATTTCCTTTCTTTGCCACAAATCACAGAATTCTTTGTAAGAAGCCACAACTTTCAAACTTTTATAGAAACAACATGTTTGCAATTTATCTTCATCTGTTATTTTAAATTTATGCCAAATATCTTTTCCTAGAATTTTTTGTGTGTGCGTTATTTCTAGGTCCAAAGGGTTCAGGTATTCATTATTACTCTGTAGATACATAGGCTGCGTCCCCATGCTGGCCATCTGGCACGCTTTGGGAGCTGTTTGGGCACGCATGGGCCGGGAACGGGAATGCATTTAGGGCATCCCCATGAGATTCCTGGCAACGCGGGACAGGTACGGGTTGGGTGCGGATGGTGGCATCCCCATGAGAACCCTGCCAAACCCTGGTATGGTGGAGCAGCGCCCCCTCCTCTCTGCCCCCTCTCTCCTCATTGGCAGCCTGATTTTCATCAGCCCACCCCTGTGCCACATCCCCCCTCCCTTAGTTGCAGGGAAACAAGTTAAAACAAAACTTCATTCATAAAAATAACTTTTAAAAAATTTTAAACGCTAAAACGCTACAAGATTTAGCGGCAGTAGGCACTTGAGCAGTTTTGCACACCTCCACTCCACCAGGGACCACGAGACCTGAAAATCAAGCCTTTATTTATGATTGCCTTGTACAAAACCTGCCATTTTAACTTTTCATTCATGTACTCGAAGTGCTAGATTTAACATAAACTATTTGGGGAGGGGATTACAAACTTATGAGCTATAGCCTCTAATACAAAAACAGATGTAGATAAGAAGCTATACCTCCAGTTTCATTCACACAAATAAACTCACCCCAGAAACAATTATTTTATAAATCTGGATTGGTTAGTCAGCATAGAGTGGAGGACAAGTGGATCAGCAGAGAGTCTTGGCTTATTATCAAATTTCAAGCTCAGATCAAGTTTCTCTCCTTGAAGTTTTTCTCCTTAATTTCAACCACCCATTTTTGCTTGCATTCCTCTCATCCATCTTTTTATAGTTCAAGGTTGTATCCTGTTTTTAAAGTGTTTGTTACAGGTGCCCCTGTTCTAACTCCTTCCATTGCAATTCTTTTTTCACCTTTCACTGTCACTGCCTTCTTCCCATTGGGCATTTTCCCCTTTCCTCTTCTCTGGTCTGGTACCTGATTAGACATTCACAGTAACCTTCTAAAAGAGGCGGAGCAAAGAGAAGAGAAGATGGCTCCCCAAGGGAATGTGGCTGCACTGGGCAAGCAGGTACAGTGGGGGAGAGCCCTGTCAGCAGGGAGGTGAGCAAGCAGTGGAGCCCGGAGGATTCCCTGACATGGAGACAACAACACCCTGTTGACTCCTCAACTTGGGGATTCCTCCCTTAGCTTGCTCCAGGTCTGGTAAACTCTGATGATAGCTCAGCCAAAGCATGTGTTGGTATGGGCTTCCCTTTCCCAAGTGTGGCTGAGATGAATGGAGGGAATTAAAAAAACTACCAATGAGGTGGCAAGCACAGCTGTAGCTATAGCAAGACATGCTCAGCATTATTAGTGGGCAATAATGGACTGTGAGAAAAAAACACATCAAAATCTGAAATCCTGCCTGTTCCAGATTATTGGGGGCCCCATTCCAGTAGCATACCAGAACATGCTGCATTAATTCCTTAGTCCTTTGCAGCACTCGTGTGAGTTTCAAGGCAGGTACAGGGTATTGTACAGCCAGTGCTGTTCCAGGCCATGTCCTTCCATGGTCTGAACCAGTGGGCCTCAGCAGTCCAGATCCTCTGGTTTGGATCATGGCAAGGCAGCGCAAAAACCTCTTTAGAATGACTGGTGTTTCTATGCTGTCAAAGATGGGAACTTCTATCTTCTGTAGTGATCCATAACCCTGTGAGCCAGTTTGATCTTGTGTGGTGAGGGTGGCAGACTCTTATCTGAGAATCACTAGTTTGATTCCACACTCCCCCATGAAGCCAGCTGGCTGACCTTGGGCTAGTCACAGCTCTCTTCTGAACTCTCAAAGAGCTATCTACCTCACGGGGTGTCTGTTGTGAAGAGAAGAATAGAAAGCTTTCTTGGGCACTTTTGAGTCCCCTTATATGGGTGAGAAAAGCAGAGTATAAAAGCCTGTTCTTCTGATCTTGGCATATTCTGGTGGATGACATCACTTGCCACCTGAGTCAGATTTTTGGCTGGATAGGTTTCTAAAAAAGAAACATTTACAGTGCGATCCTAGGTCCAGTGAGGCTTGTTACCCGGTAAAGAGTTACAGCTTTAATTATGTGCCAGGTATGATTTACATCTGTCCCTCCATGTCAGTCTCTTCAGATGTTGCTGAACTACATTCCTCATCTAACCCCAGATGGTGTGGTCACTGGCAAAGACTAGTGGTTTTATATCACCAGTCTTTGGAGGGACAGGCGTTGCTCACTGCTCATTTACAGCCTTCTGGAAGTTCTCAGAGAAGGCCTCTAAAATTTCACAAGAGTTTTGTCCTCTGATTTTAAATAGATTTTAAAAAATGAAATAAAAAAAGACTTCAGGAGATGCAGTTCCCTTCAGGTGGCATGAAGGACCAAAATACTAGTAGCCATAAACTACCTTGAAGGGTGGAAAATGTGGATCGGTCGCTGCCAGAGAAGGGCTTTTAAATCACAAGCTGGAGCACGCAATGTTCATAAAACCGGAGGAAGGCTTTATTTTATGTTTTTGCCTTGAGAACTGAAGTACTTTAAATTCTAGCCTTCAGGTTCACTGATCTGTTCAAGAACAAGCATAATGCTTAAACAGAAGGGACCTGAAATCAGGACATGTTTGCTTGTTGAGTTAACCCAGGACATTGCTCTTAGTTTTCCTCCTTTGCAGGGGTGTGATTGTGTGTTTTAGCAATGCAGATGGCTGGAGGAAAAAGTCGGGACATCAGGTTGCAAAGAGGGACAGAATAAGAAAGAGTGCTGCAATGCTCACCTGTAATTATTTTGGTAGGAATAGAGAGCAGCGCATTTTAAAGGGAAATGTCAGTTTAAGAAAACATTACAGTTCCATGCCAGTTGAACTACCCTCTTGGCCCACATATAGTTCATGTCATTGGCTTCATCTGCATGTCTCTCCAAAGAGGCAGGATCTTGTCCCACCACTGGAGTGAATGGTATGGTATGGCGTACAGACACTCTTGGCCTTGGAGCACAGGACATGGGACATAGGCTGAATTCACACTTTGCCTCCCGTCACTGGGAAGTGAAATACCAGAATGCTCTAGCCATCTGCACTTGTCAATGGCTAGAGCATTCTGAACTTACCTTAGATGTGAATGGCTGCCCAGATGCTGACCATCACAGAGCTCTGGTGATGGAGCCAGCACATGTGCTGCCAGACATCTACTCCTCCTGCACATCTTCAACTAGGAAGATGTGTGAATGGAGCATCCAGGACTTAATCAACCCTGCCTCTAGTATAAGCTTGGAACACTTTTAAGAGCTGCAAACTTCCAGCTATTTTTCTGGCCCATGGGAGGATTTGTGGGCATGGAAATGACAGCATGAAAGTTGGTCATTGGGAAGGTAGCATCTCAGCCTCCACAGTGTGCATAATTTATCTAGGCTTAGTAGTGTTGCTTCTGGGGGTGGCTGCAGAGGCTTGAGGATGATTCAGGGCTGATTAATTTAGATGATATGCCCCCAAAGCTGCCAAGGGCAAGGAACTTCTTCTCTGTGAATGGTGCCTCTGCCTCCATGGTTCCTTTTTGTATACAAAATGGTTTGCTAGGATTGAGCATGGTCTGAGGAAGAACCCATTGCATGGATGTGCTTGAAAACCAAACAATAGTGACATTCTCCTCAAGCAAATTTGGATCACATGGTATAAAGCAAGAGTTTTAACTTCTTTCAGCACACCATGGCTTAAAACATAATAGCAGTTTTCTATTCCAGCAGCCATAAGATGATGCTTGCTGACTTCTTTTCCGTTCCCTTCCTAATTACCCCTAGCCTTGGGTCATTTCTGCACTAACCTCAGTTCATCTATATTAACTAGATCTGTATTAGCTAGATCTGGATCAGCCACAGGTAGAGACATCTGCATGGAGTGGGCTTTAATGCAGCAAATATGTGCTAGAGAGTGCTAGCACAGATATAGACCACATTTATCTGATTTGGATCTACTCTACTCCCATGCAAACAAAGTGTTCTTAGTAGCTGCCCAATCCAAGTTAACAAATAAGTGTAGAAAGGGCCTTGAAATGGGATTTTTCACTGCTGCTACACACTGGGTCTACACCTTCACTGAGTTGTCCATTAGGACAGGATATATCCTAGAATATGGCTCAATGTAGAAAGAGCCTAGGTGAGGCCAATTTCAGTAACTCCCAATGGAGCTTAGCTGCCTTGAGGGCCTGATTAAGGTACCTTGTCTTTGCTGAATAATGGAGACACTGCCCCAGTCTATCCAGATGCTTTTGCCAGCAATGAGTGGGTTCAATAGAATTTACTTCGGGCTCAACTATCTTTGGGATTACATACAAAGCATGATTCTCAGAGTTAATTTATATAGCACTAATATTATAAGGCTGGGAGGGAGCACCACTGAGCACAACTATACTGATTTCTGAGTTTCAAGTTTCTTTGACTGATTTTTGCATTTCCACTAAGTTTGATAGATGTTCTTAAAAACAATAACTCTCGTTATTAAGCCTGTATCCAATGCCACAGGATCCTCTAAAAAGGTCTTCCTTCTGTTTTGTGGACAGGTGAAGAGGCAAACCCTTGAGCGTTAGTTTCCTTACAAAATAAATTCAAACTTCTCAGTAGTTTTCATCCTCTCTCTCCCGCCGCAGAACCGTATCTCCCCCTCTTCACCCTCCTTTGTTTTCTCTAACATAGGGCTTAGGCAGGGAGATAGGAAAATCAAAGAGGAACCTTCTAGGCTTTTGTACCTAACTTGATGGACTCCATCATTACAAATAATTTAGCAGCAAAAGAAAAACAATCCACAGAATGCTTTGCAATTGCCCAGGTCTTTTCAGTTTTGAAGAATGCAATTATTTTTACAGAGGTTGGAGTGAAAAATCGAGAGGTGGTGGTTTGCCCAGGAAAATAATAACTAAACTGTGCTATATTACCACTAATGCAAGACTGGTAATATCAGCTAGGCCATACTGACCGGTTACTTGCTGTGGTAGCAGCAAGCACAACTTCAGCCAAGGATAAACTCAGGCCCTATTCGTCCCTTCTCAGCCCACTGCATTTACCTCCTTTCAATGGGCTGTGTAATCAATACATCAAAACCCCATTGTCTACCAGAATAAAATTCTTGGGTTTAATGAGATACTCAGCAACATGGAGAAGGCCGGCATTTTCATATTATAGCTGCTGTTCCTTCAAGCTCTTACCTTTAGCTACTCTATAGTATAATTAGTGGATAGGATATAGTTGCCCTATCTTCCCTGTCATTTTCCTACTGATCAGTAAAACCACTTATTGTGACCCACAGGATGCTAATTTTACTCTAAAATGAGGATAAATAGCCCTTGGCTTTAGGGTCTTTGGTGAAGTTCAACTCCTCTCCGGCATTTGCTCATTCTGAAGCTCTGGATTAGAGCAATTGACAATGCCCATGAATGCCATGGATTTGGTCCTTATCTTGAAATGCTCTCCCTAGGCTATGAGCAAAGCTGATTTCACTTATAGATTGAAGAACTCACATGCATTGCACTGGGCTTCCCACCACTCTATTACCTGATGTGCTTCAGGCTGCAGAAACAAGTATTTCTGCAGTGATTAAATGGCTCAGTGCAGATGCCTATATCTGTTTAGTCTCTATAGATATAACTGATATATGCAAAGGGTTCAACAAGGTTAAGAAGTGAGATGAAAAGATTTGGGGAGGAAAAGAATCAACCTCATCCATTATTTATAAAACTATATATTTTGTACTAGAGGTGTACACAGATGTAAGTAAACAGGCTGCAGATAAGCCTGAACTAAAAGGGAATAAGCACTGCAATCCTATGGATGCCTCCTATTATCTGCCTTAAGGTGGAGGTTATACATGTGAATAAATAAATTTGATTTCCTTAGAATAAAGTCCCACTGCTTGAAGTGAACTCGCTCAGTCTTTTGCCTGACAGTGCCTAGTTATAGACTGCAATTGCACACTTTTACAAGTGGCTCAAAAGCAGTTTAGTAGCGCTAGTATGCAGACACTGCTGTTCTGGCCACTGAAGATTACCAGTCTTCATTAAAGGCAAGAGAATGCACTTTGAAAATACATTTTTTGGCCTTTAATGTGGATTAAGGCACTAGTGTGTGGATGCTACCACTTCTATGCAACTTCTGAGCAGTTAAAAAAAATTGTATGTGAATCAGCCATTAATAATATTCAGGTGAGTCAGACTCCATCCCCAAGCAACTTATTTGCCTCTCTAGTTTCCCTCTACCGTCCCTCTATTCCAGTGGACTTTAAAAGTGCTGTTCAATTCCGGAATAAGTGTCTGCATGAGGGTCAGCAAAACGCACGTTTAAAATGCACCTACCATCCCCATGGAAGCATGTTTTCTTTGCCCACATTTTTTTTCTCCCCGCCCCCTCTCTTGTTGATAGGGTGCCGGCGGGAACAGGGAGGGACTGCACTCAGCATGGCCACAACCAGGAAGACAACCCCTGACACGTCCAAAGGATAAATAGCCATCGGTTCCCTGTTTGTCTCCCAGATCTTTGCCCCCCGAAATGGCTTCCCGTGCTGGCAAAAGCAGCGGCTGCAGCCATCGGCCGCATAATTGTTTGCTCATTCACTCTCAACACTTTCCCTCTGATCACTGTCAAAATCCACCCCGTACAGCAAGGGTGACTGTAGCAATCCACCCACTTCACACCTGGTAATAATGTTGCAATTCTCTACAATTCTGGCTCTTTGAAAATTCTGACCTTCAGAAAGGGAAAGTTAGGGAAGCTGCTGCATTTCTGGGAGATGTCTGAATGTTTTATGGCTGTGTGTGCAGGCGGCAATCCCCGCCCCTTTTGCCACGGAGCATCCCCATGGTAAATGCTGCCAGGAAAACCCACAGCTTCCAAAAAGTGGTAATCTTCTTTAAAGTGCTCTCACCTGCCTCACTGGGTATCTGTTGTGGGGAGAAGAGTAGAAAGCTTTGTCAACCACTTTGAGTCCCCTTAAATGGGTGAGAAAAGCAGGGTAGAAAAGCCAACTCTTTTTCTTCTTCTTGCTTTCCCTTTCTACTCCAACATTCTTTTCCTATATTTTCACACAAGGAACATCCAAGGCAGCTAGATATGAAGGTAGGCAGTGCTGCCTGAGAAGCCACACCTGGCAAATGTCCATCTTCTGTACAACTATTAAAGGTGCAAGACAGGAGCCCTCTCTTTCCCACCTTATCAACTTCCAGGCCTTCTAACAGCAAAAACATATTGATACCAGAACTTTGAGAAAGCAGATTAAATTTAGGCATACACAGCTTCACAAGCAGAGCAATTATCTAGCAATAAAATGAAAACTACAAAAAACATTTTAGAGTGATAAAGCTAAAAGAAGGATACAGAGCAAGGATATTTACTGCCATGAGCGGATTTTTAATATATATTACATATATATATTAAATATATATGTAATTATGGAAGCTGACAATATTACTCTATGGTTTTCCTCATGATGTATATTTTTGCATATCCTGGTGCTGTACATATTTGCATATTCTTGTTGTCTATTTTTCGGATTGTATTTGCATAGTGGTGTTAGTATTAAGGCAGTGTTTTTATGAATAATATAATACTACATCTACATTACAAGGGTTTTTTGTGAGTGTATGTATAACCCTTTCTGCATTTACTGGGGTTTAATCCTCAATCAGTGAGTCTGGAATAGTTTCTAGCCTTGGGGTCTGCCTCCTACTGACTCTGGATGGGAGGGTGTGTGACTAGAATTTTCTAGCATGGTTTCTTATCAATAAATTAATATATTACTCTTGAACAAAGATTTGCCTTGCCTCCATCCCCGTGTCCTGTCTGCACTGGAGCTTGAGCTGACTGAAGGAATAGAAAATACAAAGCAATTGGTATATCAGCTAACAACCTCCAAGCACTCTGAGGATGTGTGGGGTTCAAAGAAGTTATCTCCTCTCCTCCCATATGGATGCATGGAAGGGGAAGGTGCCAGATTTTTGTCCTGATTTTCAGCTGGACTGCTTTATGGGAGCACTAAAAGTGGTTGATTTCCAGCTGTATTTCTTCTGTTCCAAGGAGCAGCACAAGCCATAAACTGCCTACCAGAAAGGGAAAATTGTTCCCTAGCCTTGCAACCACGTTCCTCCAAAGAGCAAGACCTGCCCTGAAGTCTGCAGTGTTTACCCACTATTTCAGTGGCTCCTACACCAGCCCGCCATCCTTTGATCCCAGACATTCCAGGGCCAAGGTCAGCCAAAGGAAAAGCAGGAAGCAATACTACCAGATGTATTTATTGAATTATTCCCATTTGGGGTCCCAGGAGGCTAAATTGGTGCCATCAGGTAGGCCATGGTCATACCTTTCCAGTCTTTCTTATTGCCAATGTGGACTGAAAATGTCCTAACGCCAATCACGTGCAAAGCTTGATAATCCAACCTCAGTCTGGGTTGCATTGCTCTTAACTTTTTCCTCCTACCTTGAGTTTCCTACCTTAAGTCTCTTTCACTTTTTTACCCTTCTCCACCACAACCACCACACCACCAGTGCTCTGATAGGGTCAAGTCCTGTCACTCAACTTTCCTCACCTCTCCCCACCTTACTTGCTAAACTCAACTGTAGCTGTGGGTCTTAAGGAGGTGTGTGAGCTACTAGCAGAGCTGCAGGAGGAGTGCTAACATGTGCTCAGTGTGCAGGTCTGGGGCCAATGGCACTTCCCCATCATCCGCCCCACCCCACCCCAACACACTTTGCTTGGACTTCTGTTGACCATTTGAGTAATGATAATGCCAAAAGAAATGGCTGCATTTGGTCGTTCATCATAAGGGGAGCTGCATCCACACAAAATTAATCCTTGTGGATATACCTCTCTTTTACTGGACTTCCCTTTTATGGAGCATGGTCTGGTGCTTTCACCAATCCTGAAATAGCACTGTGCCTCCAGACCTATTTCCACCTTTTGAGATGGGTGCTGCTTGAGTCCTCACTGAAGTACATGGGTTGAGAAGGAACTAGGTAAAAAAGGGAAGAGGGTTGTCTTGGTCCTAAGGATCTTGCAAGATCCAACTCAAGGAGAAGGAAGGGTGCAGTGACAACTTACCAATATCCCCGGGACAGAGACCTGTTTGAGGACAGTGCCAGGAAATGAAGATAAGAAGGCACCATAAAGATGGACTTAAGTGAAGAACAAAAACAAAGCACTTGAGAATGGAGTACAAATGGGTCGTAGCCCATAACTTCTGGTTGGGCAGCACGAAGATCAAGTTCAGTATTTGCAAGCTTGATGCCATTCTGTGGGACGATGCTTCCATAGCTCCAAAGACTGTGAGCAGGAACATTGGCCTGGTGATGACAGAGACCAGAGGCTGTGGCCAAGTGGGAAGCACCGCCATGGAGCTGGCAGACATGCTGGTGGACCTTTACACAGAGGACCTTGAGACCATTGATAGGGAGGCACTGTACAATCATCGGTCAGGTAAGATTGCTTTCAGTGGCCAGGTTTTGGTTTTGTCTGTAATATGGGGAAGGATGGCACTCTGTTTTCATAGAATCTCTGGATACCCAAAGTAATTTCCCCTTGTTTTCAGTTTTGAGAATGCACTGAGGCATTATCCACAACATCTGCTTTGAAAGTACCCCATTCCGGTTATGTGGGGTGCCAGGTAGACTCACCTAGGAACAGCATGGATGCAGCTGAGATTGAGGACCCCCTCAAGGTTGGTCAATAGTTTGTTTCCATCCACCTTGCTAGAACACATAGAACCCTTAGCACAGCACAGGGGCCATCAAGGGCACGGCATGGTGCCACTGGCAATGATGCCACTTTTAGTGGGTGGGCTTTGGTTGCTTCATTGGCATACTTTTATGGTAGAGGTGGCCCTTCCCCTTCCAGTCAGTATTAAACTCCAACATGCTTTGGTTTGTACAGAAGAGTGCAAAATCACATTTGGGCTCCCTAGTGTCATGGTCGCCTGGTAAAAAAAGGTTAATCGCCTCTTCCTTTTACAGCAAGTGTTGAGCATTCTCCAGCACAGTAATCCATTTTGGGCCCAGGGGACAGACAAGGGTGCAGTGTCTCAGGCCAGCTTGTTTTGCGTTCCTTGCCTGTTCTCAGAAGAAGGGTGAGGACCCAGGCACGTGGCATGCAGGTGGAAAGGGTGGAGGCAGGTGTCTAGATTATCAGTCTTTCAGTGTTGCAAGAAAAGCCCTGTATCCTTCATGAGATGATTTCCACCAACTGTAAGTGGTTTTCTACACTGCTTCCCTGATGGTCTGTACAGTAATTTTTCACTGAATAAACAGGAGCACAGCAAATGGAACTAGACAAAAGTAGGGGTGTGCATGAATATTCTTAACATTCAATATTCATACTAATTAATACGAATTTGGACATTTGTATATGAATCAAATGTTATGACGTTCATACATTGACATTTGTACGAATACAAATGTTTTGGAACATTTGTATGAAGTTTTGGAACATTTTTGAAATGGAGAGTTGGGAAAGCAGCTGTGCCAGTCACACCTGCAACAGATCCAGAAGGAAGGGACAAGTGATGGGCCTGCCAGCCCACTATAGTACGGTGCAACCACTTTAATCCTCTTTAGCAGTCACACCCTTCATACTGTAAATGGATAAAAATGTAGTCTGAATGGAGGAAAGTCCCAATGGAGGAAGGAAAGCCCGGATTAAAAGATGGATAAGCTATTAAAGGTGTAAGTGATGGGAATGGAAGACGGGTTAAAGGAGGTTTAAAGTAAAGGTGTGGACACTCAACAAGCGACTAGGCTTCTCCTTCCTTTTTCATTCATCGGCCAAATACTCTTATTCATTCATAAAAGGAAATGGTACTTTGTTCCTGCAAAGCAGTGGCGGCTGTAATCAAGAAAAATAGAAATGTTCTACTTCTCTGTGGCCCCTTCTGCATGGGCCCTTTTTCTTAATTATAACCAGAAATAGGGACCTACCATTCACATGCTGGTGCAGACTGTGGCAGAATCCTGCCTGGGTACCAAGAAATAGGTTCCTCCAAGTAAGGATACAGGACTAAAGTTTTAACTATACAGAATTAGAAATTCCTTGCTTAATTCCTTTCCTCATTTTCTGAGGCCGGGCGGCTGCTGTGAGATTACATAAGATATATTGCTGGATGCTTGACAGATAAAAAAAAAACTTATCTGTAAAGACTGCTCAGTCATTGCGTTTACTGAAATCCCTGTGATGTTTATTCAGTGATTATACCTATCTTGGCAACTCTGAAATGTGAAACAAAAATATTACCTAACTTCATTTTCATCGTCACCTCATGCAATGCAGTGCCTATCTTCAAGGAAACTACAGTTTTTATTTGTTTAGTTATTTAAGGCTGCATGCAGGTGAGACAAATATAGTGCGATCACAGCACTGCTACAGTGGGATCTCCTCACGTATGTGAGGCAACCCCACCATAGCCTTGCTTTGCTGTCCCCCCACCAAAAAAATAAAATAAAAAAATAGTGCTGCATACTATTTGTGGAAAACCCAGCACTGGTGGTGGGTTTTTCAGCAATAGCACTTTTTACCTACACATGTTATGAACCGAGGACACTGAAACTGATGTCCACACATGCCTGATGGTACCAGTAAGTATTCAGTGCCACCTAAATATCCAGTTGCAGGTGATAGTAAAAAGCACAAATGCTAGAGATAGTGGCAGGGGATAAATATCTTGTATTATCCCTTGTTAGTGGGATATTTGGCTGCTGTCTGGAGGTGGCCTAAGAACATATTGGCATATACGTGGTTTGCTTGCTTGGTTTTATTCTGTTTTGTATTAAATGCTTTCTGTACATGTTCTCTTCCAAGAATTCATAACATGGCACTGGCAGAGTATGGATGTTCTCAACTTTATTTTGCTAGCAACTAAACATATTTTATAGAAATATTTTTCTGTATTGTTAAGAGTTTTCTTCTTTTTAGCTCAAGAAATCACATTCTAACTGCTTCCACTGGACTAGCCATGTAGAAGCTTCCACAAAGAATTGTGCCATGAAGTCATGCAGCATTCAAAAAAATACTATTAAAGAAATTATATGTGTTTTTATTCTTATGTCACACCGAGAGGGGAGTCTTTGCCTCAACTGCAGGATATTTGATATTATTAATAATATATTAATGTATAAAGTCGTACACACTTGTGAAAATGAATAGAGTACTAGGTCTTGTCCAATAGATCAACACCATATCCCTTCTAAAGTGCACTAAATACCATAGCTGAGTTGGAAGATAATATTTTCAGTATCTTATATGTGGTACTTATTGTTGTTTTTATTAACTCTCGTGACTCACCCTGGGAACATAGGGTGAAGGGCAAGATATAAGTATTTGAAATAAATAAGTGAACTATATGGCTAGAAGTGCCAACCATTAGCTTTAGTTGGTGTACCACCTGCACCCCTACCTGAACAGAGATAATCTGACCACTGTGGTTCACCCCTCCATAACTTCATGAGCCAGTTTGGTCTTGTGGTTACAGTGCTGAATTCTTATCTGGGAGTCACCGGGTTGATTCTGTACTTCTCTGCAAAGCCAGCTGGGTGACCTTGGGCTAGTCAGAGCTCTCTTTCTGAGCGCTCACAGTCCAACCTACCTCACGGGGTGTCTGTTGTGCGGAGAAGGATGGGAAAGCTTTTTCAGCCCCTTTGAGTCCCCTTAAATGGGTGAGAAAAGCCAGGTATGAAAGCTAACTCTCTTCTTCTTCTTCCCACAAGACCAAAATGATTGAAGTGGTTGTCTATCAGCTAGCAGGCCATATTGAAGGTCTTATGTTTGGCATATAAGGTCCTAAACAACTTGAGACGAGTACTTGATGGATCACCTTCCCCTATACAGACCAGTAAGATCATTGCAATCATCTGGGAGGATTCTGCTACAGGTACCACAAAGTAATGATTGTCATCTTGTAGTGCTCCAAAACAGGACCTTCTCCCTTGCCATACTCACACTCTGGAATATTCTCCCTTCATAAGTTTGTGACATGCCTACCATTTAGGGGCCTGAAAGTAATTACTCCACCCAGCCATTCTTAGTATGACTAAAAGCCTGTCTCATGACCCCAGCTCAGTTTTAATAGTATTTTTTATTAGCACTTTAACCTTGATGTTTAAATGTTATTGTCAAGCACTTCAAGATTTTGATGCAAATGAGCCGTATAGAACATTTTAACTAAATAATAAAATGGAGGGGGAGGAGGAAATTTGTTCTTCAACATGGCACAGTAAGTGAGGCTCTAAACTTTTAGAAAACACTAGGAACAAGACTTCACTGTGGGATGCTGCAGAGGTTTCAAATGAGAATAAAAATAGAACTGCTTGCCTGACAGGCATAAGAATTTAGTAACTAACTTGAGTTTTTATATATATATATCAATGTTTTTCTGCCAATTTATCATTCCACTGGTCGATTTGCCCAAACTTTTCCTTTTTGCTAACATCACCACTTCTTCTTCTTCTTCTTCTTCTTCTTCTTCTTCTTCTTCTTCTTCTTCTTCTTTCTGGAAGCATAAAAACTTGACAGGTGTAATTTAACCCCTTGGTTTTAGTCTTAAAATTTCTCAGTAAGAATTCAAAATTCAAGCAGATTGGAAATCAGGGGATTGTTGGTTCAATCCCCAGCCTCGCTCTGCAAGTAGCCAATGTCAAACCACTTTCGTATCTCTGCCATTAAGACTTCATAAAGGTGCCTCTTGGAGGTACCCATGCAGTCAATTGGGAGTCAGTTCCAACAACAAAAACTAGATGCAGCCCTATTAAAGTGGTAGGCACGTGATCCCACGCTGCATGTGTCAAATGCTGCCATGGAGACCTGGAAGGACACTAGAAAGGAAAGGGTGGGATTCTGCACTCTCCAAGTGCTTCTGCAGCACTCTCTCCCTGCTATGCTGATTTGGGTGTCTGTTGGACATCTTTTCCTAGCAAAATAGTGGAGCAATCGGCTATGGCTGCAACCAAAAAACACATCAGAAAGCCATAAAAATGTTGTGCTTCATGCTTCGTTCCCAGAGCAGCGAAGGGCTAGTGTGACAGGTCCCAGAAGGGACCACTCATTTAGTGATGGGTCACCATCACTTCCACATGCCTGTCAAAGTCAGCAGTTGATATCTCAGGTTTCTTTCTTTAAGAGTATTTTTAGGCTTTCTGTAAGAGGAAAAGTCATTTTAGTCACCTTCAAAGATTAAAAAGCACAGAGAGAGAGAGAGAGAAAGAGAGAGAGAAATAGGTTCATTATTAATAAACCCAACAATAAACATGAAAACAACAGCCTTCAAATTAAATATTAAAATATAGTACAAAAATAAATCTAAAAGTAACAGCAGCCTAACAAGTTTACCTAAGGGAAGGCAGAGAAGGGCAGGTTTACCCTCTTAGGTTTGTGAAAGGCCTGTATTGATGAGGCTAGTGGGACCTGAGGTGTCTGCCTTCCTGGAGTTCTCCTAGAGTCTCCAGGAAAATATTTTCAGCTTTGGAACGGCTATAAAGGCAATCCTAGAGGAAGAGAAGTGAAAAGGAACAAAGGGATGACCAAGGCATACACAGTATTATCTCTGGAAGATGTGGCATTGGGTCAGTCCTCCTCTTGCATTTGCCTCTTTATCTCATTGTCTCATGGGACGAGACGTCAGGTGGCATCTTCCTGATCCTGCTCGTCTTTATTCTCGTGGTTGCCTGGGTGAAATGGGAGTAGTAGCTTGAGCCAGAACAGGTAATATGATGATGCAGGTTATTTTTCTGGGTAAAAAATCTTATGGTAGAAAAAAGAATGCGACATTTCTCCTTCAGAATTGTCTTTGGATTAGGGATGTGCACAAATATTTGTTACATTTGAAATTTGATCGAATCTGGCTGAATTCGGACATTCGTATTTGAATCAAATATTGACACATTTGATGATTGACATTTTAATTCAAATGGAATGTTTCACTACATTGGTATGAAGCTTCATATGGGATTCATATGCATTCATATGGGATTGAACATTTGTCTTGAATTTGAATCCCACTACATTTGAAGGGGATCGAACAAATACAATTTTTCTTGCATTTCAATTCAGTACGAATCGAATCCAAAATAAACATTCGTGCACATCCCTACTTTGGATCTGTCTCTCTTTCTGCACACACACACGCATCTCCATCATGCATGCCAGATGGTTTGAGTTTCAGTTGATAACACTAGTTGGACTTTGGATGGCAAGATATTAAAAAAATATGGGGCTACTGCAGAAAACTAATCTCCTAAATTCCCACTGGCCTAACTTTTCTCACCGGTGGGTAGATGAGAAATCTCCTGTTGTTGAGATTAAGGAAGGTTATTACAATAATGGGCACAGGAGATCCTTCCGACAACATTGTATTGCAGGCCAGGCAGTCAGGCACAGCTGCCTAAGAAACATATCTGCTGGAATATGTTTGCAAGCACATGGTGTTTTATTCATGCATGCATTTTTGAAGAAGGGAAATTTGGAAAGATTGGTCAGCAAACAATAAAGGCTTCAAGATGGAGGCACACCAATGCAGTACCGATTGGTATGGTTATAATAGTCTCTTTCAGGATTTTTTCACACTTAACTTGTTGAGTGATTCAGACCACTTGCTGGATCACTCCACTCACACCCAGCTGCTGCTGCTGTTCACCTGGAGTTGCTTCAGCTCTCCCACAGTGATCAAGCTGTGGACAGTGATCAAGCTGTGGTTTTGCATGGTAAGGGGGTGCGGGCTGCATGACTGTAGCTGTGTGGTCATTTGCAGTTGCCAGATCACCATGGCAATGTCTGACTGCACACCAGATATCAGTTCGGACTTTGCCATGGTGATCCAGGCTGCCATTCTCACTGTGCACATCACTAGCCAGGTACAGTGTGAATGGCTGTTGCTGCACTTCAGCTTTACCAGCCTGGAATGGTATTACTATACCACAGTAGCCAGCAAGTGCAAAAAGGCCCTCAAATTAACATTCTTGTTGCAGACATCTTGAGAAAACACTGTGGGAGTTTTGGTCTATCAGTTTCTTCCCTGACATTCCTCTATCTGCCAGTGTAACTCATTTTGGCAATTGATCTGCAGTTTCGAAGGACTGTTGTTCTGAGGCAGAAGGTCCTCTTCACTCTTTCTGACAAGTTTGGATCCCTGACAAGATGAAATCACAGCTTGCGTATTTTTTTCCCTCCCCAGGTTTCATCCAGCAGTTGGCTTGATGGAGAGAATCCAAGCAATTGCTCAGAATGTTTCAGACATTGCTATGAAAGTGGATCAGATTCTTCGCAACAGCCTCCTAAACGGAAAACGTAAGACAGCTGCCAATCATCCATTATTTTAGATGCACAGACTATCCAAGAGCAATATTCTCAGACAAAAGAAATACATTGTGCCTTGTATGACTGTGCCAGTGTCAGCCGATTATCATTTAGGAAAGGAGCATCCTAGACAGTGCTATTGTCCATAAAACCACCCAAGCCAAGACTGGAACAAATGTTCTTTGCATGATGCTGTTGCTTCCTCACAGAGGCAACCAAAAGCAAATCAAACTCAAGGAAAGGAATGAGTTGTGATAAATAATACTGCAGAAACGCCAAACACACAAGCACCACACTTAAGGAGAGCCATAAAACATATTTTATAACTAGACCGATTAAAAACAACCTATAAACCTCTCCAAAATATATATATTCAGATTACGGCACATAGACAAGGATTTGTAGTCCTTACATGGTAATCAGTATGAGTTACAGATGTTGAAACCTGAGGTTTAGCATCACTGTTAACTATGGATTCAGTTCCGTATCTGTTGTTTAGAACTGGAATGGATCTGAAACACGCTGTGGGGCTGAAAGACATGGCCAGTTATTTCATCCAACTGAGGGCAGTCTGGACATTGAGTGGACTTGCTTAACACACCAATACAGTCTTCTTTCTAGGCCATTTCTGCACAGACGCTGAAGACCCCATTAAGCACCTGATAGGTACGTGTTTGGTACAGATTTGCTACATACCTTTCGCACTGATGGCCAGTGGGGTCCAGGGATGGGCCTAGAGGCTGCCGTTTGCAGTCTCTCCACAGTCTCTATGCAATTGCTATCTGTGGTGTTCTCTTCAGCCAGGCCAGGACTTCACTCCTTCCTTCCTCTGACTAGTAAGTGTTCACAAATAAATTAGTTTTATAATTAATAAAAGTGTTGGCTGTTGCTTCCCTAGCCCCCACAGGCTAAAGAGTCCACCACAACATTTCCTTTCTCTAAGCCCAAGGCCTATTAGACTCAAATGAATACTGCAGGCAGTTGGTTCTTTGAAATAAATAAGAAAATGATTTATTGCTTACAACTGGTGAAGGAACAGGCAAACAAATAAATAAATATCAAAGTCCTCTCAGAGACACTCTACCCAGCAACCTATACCCCACAGGCTACTGTAAGGATTCCCTTAGGCCTTCTCCCTAAGTTCTGGAACCCTGGAACTATCCTGGTGTTTCCCTCAGGCACAGGGTAGTCACTCTCTCTCACACTCACACTCACACGCGTCCTCCCTCCCTGGAAACTCAATCATAGAACCCTTTGCTCTCCTTGGAGGTGGGTTAAATACCTCCGGCCTGGCACCAGCTGTCGTCTGATTGGCTGTGCCCTCTCTAGGTTTCCTTTCCCCCCTCCTTTATGCTAATAGGGGAGTCTTACCCACTTCTTACCTGCTGCTCCGATACAGTAAGAACAAATACAGTACACGTTTAAAAATCAGTGCTTTCAATACATATTAAATACAGTAACCGAACAATGGCTTCACACCATCTGACACTGTAGTTGCTACATAGGCAACTCTGCAGCTGTGTTTCTCTGCCACGTCCACTGTAAACGGAAATGACCCCTGACTGATGGTCGCACTGGCCAATTGTGCCATTGCTGTCAGGTGCTAAACACCCCATGCATCTGCATGGGGTCTCCATATAGATCTGGAACTTGATGGACCAGCTTGAGCAAGGACCAGATCTCGAAGATCTGCATCTCCTTAATCCAGATTAACTGTGGTAAGTGTGGTTTCTACATACTCCAAGTGGATAGAACTACTTGGCTCCATTCTAACAAAACCTTTGAGAAATAAAGAGTTCTCATTCAGTCCTCTACATTTGCAGCCACTCTGTGACCAGCGCCTTTTTTGTTTCCAGTAACATTTCTGAGGAGACGCTTCTCAGGGAACACAGGTGTGGGTGAGAATGTGTTCACGTGCTAAAAGGAAAAAAACCCACACATTTGAGGTGGCTTAGAGATGGTTTAGAGGTGCGATTGGTCACTCTGCAGTCTTCTCTTTCCCTCATGAACATTATGGACTAGAAAAGATGGATTAGAGTTTGTTTGTTTGTTTTGTACGAGTGAACACAGCCTTTTGACCTAGCTACATAAGTTTTAATGTGTATTATATCCATTTCAGCTATGGGGAAATCAGTATGCCTCTCCTTCATTGGAAGGAATATTTCTCCTAGGTTATTAGAATTTGCTGGATAAACAGCTGCTGGTGGAACTGTTTTCTACCATTTCATAGTTGTTTGCCAATTTGAACCAGTTTGCTGATAAGGAAGACACTAGTTTACTTGCATATCTGTTCTGCTTTTGAACTGAAGTGCAAATCTGACTTTGGGCCTTTTTGCACTAGTTCCTGTGAGACACACAGTGGCCGCATCCCCATTACAACCTTATTTCGATTTCAAAACGTTTTCAATCCTGGCAGACCCCACGCCCCAAAGTGTTGTAAATGTTAATCCTCATTTCAACAGGTCTCACTCCGGTTCGTGCGCTTGAAATGTTTTACATTTTTTACTGTGGGGACTGTACGGTGTTAAGGGGTGAGAATCCGTGTTTAGGGTTTCCCTCCCCAAATATCTTGCTTCCAAAGATAGTGATTTCATTGAAAAAAAAATCCACCCCTCAAAACAGCCACTATAAAAATCCACTCCTTAAAGCTACACTGTAGCAATCTACCCACTTCATACCTTATAACAGTGTTGCAAATTTGCGCAATTCTGAAAGTTCTGACCTTTAGAAAGGGAAAGGGAGGGAGGAAAGCAGCTGGAGGTTCTGTTTTAAAGGCTGTGGCTGTGAAGGGTGCTTGAGTTGCTGCTGCTGCTGCGTGCCCTGAGCAATGAGGAGAGGAGGGGGGGAAATTGCTGGCTTTCTGCTGATGTTTTTCTTCCATCCAGGCAAGCAGCAGCCACCCACCACCCAGCTAGGCTCCCTGAAGGGGTCCCTTATGGGTGGCACATTCATGCCAGGAGAAAGAGGGCAGGGAAGCCCCGAAAAGCAGCTTTTGAAAAGTAGCCACTTGAGTCCCCCCCCTTGAGTCACGTACGCCATGTACGATCCTCAGAATCCGGATCAAACACGATGAAGCTGAAGGTAATGGGAACAGGCAAATTCGCATTTGCATCCTGTTCTATTATTTTGGTTTAAGGAAACTGGATTAAGCTTATAATGGGGATGTGGCCTGAGTATGCTCCCACAAGGACTATATACACTTTTATCCTAGGATAGCCTGGCACAACTCTATTTGCACCTCTTCCGAGTGAACTGCCATTGCCGCGCCAAGGTGACCACCTAGTATACAGATTATTGCACTTAGCCAACACCTGGAGGGTTCTTAATGCTTATTACTGGCAAGTGCAGGAAGGCCTTGAGTCTCAAAGTTGCTGATGACACAGTATATGGACAAAGATATGGTTAAATTCATTCTTTTGCTGCTGTCTCCTGCATATTCAGAAACAGCAAATAATGGTTAACTGTAAGATGCCAATGTGCTCTTGCCATGCTCCTCTCTAAGATACATTCTGCACGGAAGCTGTCCTTTGAAGTATTTCTGCCCATTTATTTTTCATATCCATGATCGATCATAACACCCACACCTCTATCCACAAAGCAGGCAATGTTGTCCATTCTTGCTGTGGTTTTTAGTACTACTACAAAAGAAGCAAACAAGTTAACATCTTTTTTTTCTTATCAAAGGACACAAACTGATGAAAGTATTGTTATTTTGGAGAATGTAGCTCAGGGTGGTAAGGTTCCATTGTAGAAGGTTCACCCAGCTTGATCTTTTTCTCTGTGGACATTTCACCACCAGTCTAGGGTTGCACCCAGACAGGGTCAAAGACCTGTAATTATTTTGTAATTATACCTGATAATGTCCCAAAATATATACACCTGATTTACCAGGTTATCAATATTCTAGTAAAATTAACTATCGTAGCAGAATATCCTGTTATTCTGTAATTGCAGCACTACCTGGATAACTATGCAAGAAACAGACAGTGAGAGTTTGGTGTGAGCTGTTGCTAACTGGAAACACTTTATGCAGTACTATTGGTGACTGGTTAGGTGTAACAGGAGGGCTCGGTCATGTGGAAAGAACATCTCACAGCTGTGGCAAATGCTAAAATGTGGAGTGTCAATCTGATGTCTAGACAATGTGTGATAATTCCAGATGTGCTTTATACTGGTAGATCAATAGGTTGAGGAAAGAATAAGGGATGTCTGGAGGCAGCCCTAGGGCATTCTCAGCAGCAAAATGTCTGCAGAGAAAAAGATCAAGCTAGGAGAACCTCATATGACAAAGGTATATCACTGGGATTAGCAGCTTGGGGCCGAAGTTTTGTTTTGTTTTGTTTTTAAATGCTGGTCTTGCACAGCTGTTCTGGGGAAGGAAGAGTCCTGTGTACTCCATCATTGGCCATACTAACAGAACTGCAAAGCCCAGTTCCTCAGACTGGAGCAGCATGCTCAAGCAAAAGCCGGCCCATGTCTCTGGCACTCAGCATGCATCTGACAGAGCACACATGCTGGCACTCCCTGCTTTAGTCTTCCTTCCCATTTGTGAGTATTAGTTAACACCATGCTCTTCCCTGCTTTCCAGTGGGTTTATGTACTCTGAAGGGGATTACTGAGGAAATCACTTTAATCACACAACAATGGTATGTTTGTTTCCTGTTAATCCACCAAAGAAAATAATCCCCAACAGACACCATTAAAAACTTTCTGCTTGGTTTCCACAAGTGCCCTTAAACCTCTCCTTTTAAAACGCCTTTTATTAACTTTTCTTTTATTCCCTTTTCCCCGTAGCCAGAAAACTTTTTATTTTCTCCTGTTGTAGGATGAGTTTTGCAGCTGACTTCAGTTTATTATTTTGTTAAAATAAAAAATAAAAATCTCTAGCAGATTTCCCACAAAGTCTGCAATTCTTGTTTGTTTGCTGGATTTTTCTGTTGTTGTTTTCCAATTAGATGTAATAGGGCTTCCTCATTAAACCATGGTTTGTCAAGCTAAGGAGGCTTTAATTGAAGGTGAAGTATGGCCTTTTCTGTACTTTCTGTACATTAATCTGGATCAGTGGGTCCCACTGTCTAGAATACGTGGAGTCCCACTGATCTGGATTACATGGAGTCATGGGTCAGATCTCTTCTAAAACCTAGGAATGACGGTCCCTAGCCTCAGAGCCTGGGGGAGTGCTTTTCAGCATTATGCTATCTATGGTGCATTGCTGAAGAGCACTCCCAGCTAGTTACAGAATTTGGAGGAATACTGCCTGAATGCCTCCTGTGATCTGGAACAAGACCCTTGGTCTGCCTGTGGCTCAACAGCAGATCTGGATCTATCCAGTGCAGACTGTGCTAGACCAGTAGAAGCAAGGCACTCCTTGATCTGCATTGCCTTGAGGATCAGAAGCCTTTTTGCACGAGGGATTTTTGAACATGTGTAGAATGTGCTGGGACGGAGCATTTGCTCCTCTGGGCCGGCGGCTCTGTTCCAAGCTGCCCCGGCCTGTCCCAGCATGTTTGGCCCATCCCCGGCTGTTCCCAGCTGTACCGGAGGGAAAGCATTTGCATACTCTCCCTCCATGACAGCTGAGCCCCTCCCCTGGGCTGCCCCCATTGGCTCCTGTGGAGCCAGGGGTGGATAGCCCTGGTGCATCCCTTCCTTGGTGCCTTGATCCGAATACCCCCACATCTGTGGAGGGGGTATTCAGCTGAATTTTTCCACATTCTATTTGAGTTGAATAGAATGTGGAAAAATGGCTCCATGCAAACCCCTAAGTAGCAGCATAGCATTCTACCCCCAAAGTAAAAAACTGCTGATTAAATAGCAGCTTTTTACATTGCAGTTTCCAGGGGAAGTTGTGCTGTTACTGTGGGCAATTGAACACATCTGTCAGACAGGAGGTGGCTGTGGAGAGATTGCACAGTGAACATGAGGGCCCACTGACTTTCAGAGGTGCCCTTTTTGTTATGTATGAACACAGGCTGAGTATTTGCTGCCTGTGCCTTGAAGTAGCTTGCAGGCAGCCAGATCATCTGTCAAGGCACCATTTTAGATGTCCCTGTCTTGTCTGAGCAACAGTGATTGCTGGAAAGTCTTATTGGTATGCTGTCAAACCTTTACTTTAGTATTTGCTAAGACGGAGTACGGGTGGCCAGAAACGGCATCACAGGTACCATTTCAAACTGTAGACTACTGTAGCTGTACAATGAGTGACAAAAAGAAAAGACACAGAGGGAACTAGCATGAAGGCAGGTGAAGAACAGAAAGTGACGCACACAGGAGCGTCAAGAACACCTCAGAAAAGTCTAGAATTCCAAGGAAAGTAGGAGGTAATACAAAATGGAGCCCTTGGTGGGAAGTCTTTAAGGGCCAGTCAAGGTGGCAGCTTGTGGAGTGTGAGGGTGATAGGAATGGTGGAAGTTCTGTTTGATCTTCTCCAACCACAGTTTGGTCCACCGGGGAATCTGTGGCCCACATGATATGAGGGATACACAGAAGACCTCCTGCTGTTCTGATTGCAGCCTCACCAGTGTAGTTAAAGATGTCTTCCTTCATTTCTTGAACTCTTGAGACATTTATTGCCTTTTTTATTGCTTTGTGTTTCAATTAGATTTTAATTATTAATGCCTCTGTTACAGAGAGTTGTTATCTCTAAACTAGGGCACCTGGCTCTTCGCCATTTCTAATAACCAGATCCCTTTTCAGAATAAAACCAATCTGTGTAACTAAGGCTGTATCCAAACTTAGGAATACTGTGCATTCCGATGCGCAGTCGGGGCGTGGGCGTCACACTTGACACCCAATACTTTGTAGCAGTGGCGTTTTATGCCACTGCTACAGCAAATTTACCTACTGTGGAAAGATGAACACTCGCTCTGCAGTATCAGGTAAATTCAAAGTTTCCTGCCGGTCCGGACAGGATGGCGAGAACAGCAAAATCCCATTGGCTTCTCCATCCCACATGACACACGCCTCACGGTGCACGCCATGGAAGTCTTGCAGCTTTCTGTGAGAAAGCTACCGGGAGGCTGCCCGATTCCGGATGGCGTGTCCTGGCTTTGCAGCAGGTAAGCTGCACTTTTTTCTATAACAGCAGATTTTATTCCGCTAATCTGGATACAGACTAATTTTAATCTTAGCTTGTCTGTTTTGATTTTATGACATGCCATGCAACATTTTATAAATAATTGGTGCTGATCCGCAAATTCCCAAATATTTACAAGAAAAGTTAAAGCAATTGTATTGCTTTTAGTCAAAAGATTGTGCTTTTCATATGTAGTATTTCTTTTAAATGCAAACAGGCCTGAAATTTTATTATAAAAATTTCACTATCATAGGCATTATTCTCAAGCACAAAAGCATTAAGGATATGTTTATACATCTGACAATATCCTCATGCTGTTTCTCCTCCTCCTCCTCCTCCTCCATCATCATCATCATCATCATCATCATCATCATCATCATCATCATCTTCTTCTTCTTCTTCTTCTTCTTCTTCTTCTTCTTCTTCTTCTTCTTCTTCTTCTTCTTCTTCTTCTTCTTCCCTTAAATAAAAGTAAGCTTGAATTACAAAAGAAGCAACAGTTTACAAGAAAAGTTCTGCTTTGGCCTTGCCTTGTTCTAACCTTCTTCATCCTTTCCAAGGATACCTGCTGGTCAAGGTTGACCAGTGATGGTTTTTGGGGATATTAAAGGAATTTTTTGTAATATTAAAAGCTCATTAGTCAGGGCTGAGACTCCAACTGGAAGTGTGATAACAATATGACATGCATCCACAACCTCACTACTGGTGGCACAAGGGCAGGATGAAGCTTTATAAGCCCACACGTCTGAGCCTTACCCTTTACCTTCTGTTGGCAGATATTGTTGTGTGTCTGTCATGGCCTGTTTTATGGTCGGTCCCTAATCTATCCTTCTGTGAAATTCAACTGTTAGTACAATCCATTGTTTTTGTATAAAATGGAATGAAATGAAATACGGTAAAGCAAGGAAAAATTCTCTTCAGATTGCAAAATGTGTTGTTTGTCAAATATCCACATGTTCTAGAACTGCAGGGTCTATATTATAAGATGTTCTTTGAGAGGCACAGCCTCTTGAGGATTGTGCTAGTTGCTTGGATCTCACTCTTGGCAAGTTCCATGCCCAGAAATACTCCAGTGAGAGACCACTTTAAAGTGGTTTCCCTCATGGCCCTGGCCTGGTCTCCATTCTTGCTTCTTCCAGGCAGACAGCTGTCAGCGGGCAAGAGTAGCCCAGATCTCAATCAGCTTGGTCATATTTCATTGAGCTCTGGAAGATGGCCCTGCTTTGAGGGTCATTTCTGAACCATAGAGAAATACCTTTGGTCGGCAATTTAGAGGCTCTGGAGCTGCAGGCTGTTCATCATGTGGGCGATTCCCATTGTACTATGCACCAGTCAACCTTATTTCTGGCTTGAAATGCTTGTTCTATTTTGGAAATCCGTGTTAAGTTAGATCCATATGTAGTAGATACAGATCTACCAGCACCCCTTCCGTCCACACCTGCAAGGGAAGGATGGATTTAAATACGGATTTGAGGTGGGTGCTGTCCTTACCTTCAGGCAGCCAAGCCAATTCTGGCTGCCGGGGCTCGGTGCACTTTGCGCGTGCGTGCAGCGTGCCTCCCTATTGGCCAGGGCTGCATGCATGCGCAGAGGGTCTCCTAAAGCCAGGCGGGGACCTGGCCAATAGGGAGGTGCACTGCATGCACGAGCAAGGCGTGCAGGGCCTTGGCAGCCAGAATATAGCTATTAAGGGCCTCTTAACACCCATTAGAGACCCATCGTGTGCAAGCCAATGCAGACACATGGGTCTCTAATGGGTGTTCTAGCGTGGATGACGTTTTGCGAGTCCGTGCTTAATGGTTGTTAAGTGGCCAATGTGGAAGTATCCTAACATTCTGGAATTCTGACATCATGCATTCTTTCTTTCTTTATATCTATATTCCACCCTTCACCCTGAAATCCCATAGTGGTTTACACAACAACAACAAAACCCTGAAAAACTATAACAGGTATTATTAATAAAAATAGAGTCATACAGCATGAGGCTGGGCCACTGCTGGGCACTAATGGCGGATCTTCCCAGCTTTCTCTTTTTCTTTCATTCTCCTCAGACAAGACATCTCTTTTTAGTGCCAGTTTAGGGAAGGAGTGGCCATCACTGGGAGCTGATGCAGGATCGTAAGAAATGAAACTGGACACATTTTACATGTAGTTAAACAACAAAAATAGAAAGCTCAAAAACAGCTGCCACCTAAGTGAGCCAGTGTGATGTAGTGACTAGAATACCAGGTTAGAACCTAGAAATTCCTGGATTCAGATTCCTACTCTGGCACGAAAGCTCTGTGGGTGACCTTGGGCCTGTCACAACCTCTCAGCTTCATCTACCTCACAGGAGATAAAAGGAAAGGGAAAAAATGGTGTTCACTGCCTTCGCTCCTCAGGGATATAAATGCTACAAAGAAAGAAAGAAAGAAAGAAAGAAAGAAAGAAAGAAAGAAAGAAAGAAAGAAAGAAAGAAAGAAAGAAAGAAAGAAGTTCCTATTCCAACTACTGTACATTAAAGGCTATAAAATTCCCTTCCAAAATATGTTTTCTGCCCTTTAATGTGAATTAGAGATGGGATTAGAACACTGTCTCCTATATGCTACCTACTGCTACCTACTGCCAAGCCACTTTTTAATATGTGTGAACACAGCTTTAGTAAACTCATTGTAACTCTTTCTACAACATCTGTCCTGATTTTAGGTTGTTGGCATGTTTTTCTCAGAAGTGTTGCCTTTTTATCCCCACTTACAGAATACATGGGCTGCTACTCCTTTCAGACTATAGATTCCTTCCTTCTTGCCTGATCACTTATACCCCTGTCTTAAAGATGCAGTTTTCCTTACTGAATCAAAAATGAAAAATTTGAAATTTCCAATAGATGTCGTTATTATGATTAATGTGGCAGAAGCAGCAGCATTTTATGACTACCTGCCTCACTAGGCTTGTAGGCTGTGACACACAAGTATTAAATACTGGCTTCCTGACTCGTCTTTCACTTTCCAGCTGAGGCTCTGAGCTTAAAATGGCTTTTGCTGCCACCACTCTATGACATCAGGAGAGGTGCAAGGTCATCAATAAAATATTGGATATCAATTTTTAATATCTACCTTTAATCTGCAGCTGTGGTTCCTAATGAACTAGGGTGGCAAAGCAATTTTTAACATTAATGACATGAATAATTGCACAAGTTTTAACAATTTGTCCATGAAAACAAATGTTGCATGTTATAAATAGTTGATGGCACCCTTGCTGGTTAACTCCTTTTAATGGCTCACGGTATGAATAATGAACAACTGTGCAAAATTGGGTTTGGCAAATTCTACCATGAGACTGAATAAAGTAGCCATTTCAGGTGACAGAAATGGGATGACTGCAGAACTGTGACAAGTTGGGACTTTCTGTAGTCTCCACTAGCATATGGATGGCAGCCCCCTATTCTGGGATATAATGCAGAATAAGGCTTAGCGCAAAAAGCGGCTAAATTTCAATTGCTAATCATTCTGTACATTGAAGATGGTGAGGGAATCAGTGACTGACATTGTTGCACAGCTGCCATTGTTGTGATGCCTGTGTGAACGCTCAGATTTTTTTTCTCTTTCACTTTTGTTATTTATTGGTTGCATTTTTATCCTAACTTTAAGCTTATAAAATGCCCCAAGAGCAGCTTACAGAATGTAATACTAGGTTAGTTCCTGCTTTTAGATTCCCAGTCTAAACAGCATGATACAAGAGAAAAAGGGAATTGACAGGTGGGAAAAAAATAGAAAGCGTGCAGTTCCATCCTTTCTTTCTCTCCCACAATTTAATGGAAAGACTGCTTTACATAGCAGCTGAGGGAACTGGCAGTTTATGACTATTGCCTAGGGTGTGTTCAGAAAAAACATTCCTTCCAAAGATGCACACACACAAACATGGCATTCATATACTTATACTTTATTTTTCCTCACTTCAGTCTTCTTCATCTCCAGTTTTGGCAATGGTTTCCTTAATGAGTGCTCACCACTGACTGGCAACTTGTTTGCCTGACTTTTCATGGCCTTGATAGATCGCTCATCCATAGCAGCTATTTCACATGCCTTGACTGGCTAAATTTCTGTCCTCTGTGCTTATAGCTTCCCTCCCAGACTGACTAAAAAGAAAAGTCACCCTCAGTGTTATTTTTTCTTGAATGAGGAAGAGGCACTCATTTAAGGTGGAGTAAAAAATGTCTGTCTTTCAGGCCTCAGATTCATGTTTCATCATACATCAAAGCTGTGGCCACCCCTTCACTTTAAACCTTCTCTAGTCCATCTTCAGGTTTGATTGTTCAGAGCTTTCCA
Organism: Aspidoscelis marmoratus; assembly: GCA_014337955.1. Taxonomy (NCBI): domain Eukaryota; kingdom Metazoa; phylum Chordata; class Lepidosauria; order Squamata; family Teiidae; genus Aspidoscelis; species Aspidoscelis marmoratus. Next base: position 43,170,564 of record MTQE01002208.1, read on the forward strand.
TTTCTATCCATATTATTTGTGGACTTTCAGGAAAGTCCAAATTGAGGGTGGAAAGTCCACAAATAAAACAGAAATGAAAAGGTGTGAGCAGTCAGACTGAAGATGGACGGAAGATGATTTAAACTGAAGGTGCGACCACATTCTGAGTTACTGCTTGTTCACTTGCACTGACTATGGGAAAACAGGCTATTCAAACAGATCAAAGCCGTGGCTAAATAATGCCTGTTGTTTGTAGGGGATTTCTGTCATTTCAAATTCTGTGGAGAATAGTAGATGAACTATTTGTTGTCTACCAAAAACAAGGGAAAGAAAGAGAACAATGGCAATGAGCTTTAAATACAATATTTGTAACTTGCTTTGTCTGACATGGTTAAGCAGCTTTTCAACTTTTCAGTTATCACACATCCAGTGAGTGTAACCAGAAAGGGTCACTGAAGCTGTATCAGTACTGATATTGTACAAGTATAATGGCATACAAGAACACTTATTTTTTTTAAAAAACAACAATAATTAGATTCTAGTTGAAGGAAAAAATAGAAGTAGGAAGATCACTCTTTGGGCTTGTCCCCATGGTCTCCAATTATTGCGCTCCAGAATCGGGGCATCCTTAATCTGAATTGTAGTTTGGATTAAGATGTCCCCATGAGGTGGAGGAGAGTGCGGGTTCAGTTAGAATTCACCCATCCCCAAACAAATGTGGTAAATCCTGGCATTGGGGAAACCGCATCCTTTTTTCTCCACCCCGTTTGCCCTGATTGGAAGCTTTTAGCAGACGTGCACACATCTCCATGACAGCAAGCACAGACGTGTGCTTGGAGAAGAAGGGTTCAGGGGCTGGAGGAATTCGCCTCCCCCTCTACCCTTGAAGCGTGACAGCCAGCAAGTGAAGGAGAGGGGAGCCAGAAAACCGACCTAAAATGTTGAGGCAGCTTTTGCTTCCCAGCACCAGTAAGCTCCGATCGCCAGCCTGGCCGGCAAGGAGCTAATTAATATGCACCTCTTTAAGGCTCGGAGGCGACAGGCAGCTGGAATCCTTTAGTTCTGGGTTCTGCAGCCCCGTGAGCACTCGTTTCTGTGCATATGTGCATGTGTGTGTGTGAGAAGGCAAATTACAGCGATTTGACCCCCTCATCACTTCCCTTCAGCACAATTGAAGCGAGCATGGCAGGAACAGCTACCACAGATGAAACCCCGCATGCTAATGACACGATCGCCAACCTCCTCCCCCAATAACCTTGGGAGTGTCCCCATGAATCAGAATAATACATGCTTGACTCCTAATTTGCTGTGAAAACAGATGGAAACTGGTTTTTTTCTGCCATGGATTTGTCTCGTTTGCCTCTCATGTAGCCTGAATTAGAGGCTGTTCATAGGGACCATCTGAGGCAAAGCAAGGCTCACTTTGGAGTCAAAGTTGCATGGGAATAAGCCCTCTGTGCATTGGTGTTTAGTTCATAAAACATTTGATGCTCCATTTGCATATATCAAGGAAAAAGCAGCTCAGAAGTGGCTTAGAGGTTGTAGCATACAGACTCTAATACATATTAAAGGTCAGAGAGTACATTTTGGAAGTGCCTTTTGTGGCCAGATGTACTGTGCAAGAAAAGGATGACCTTGTGTATAACAATGAAGCCTAGCTGAATTTCTTCAAATTTGTTTCATTAGAAAAAGAAATGACCTTGGCATTTTGGAACTCTGGAACAGCCTGGAAGTTAAGAAGAACTAGGATTTTTGAACAGATGATGCTTTATGGCCTGAGGCTGAATAGCTTTCCAGACCTTCAGGGTTAAAATGAGCGCAGGTTGTATGACACACACTTGGTGCTTATTTCAAAGATGCAGCTCTATGCTTTCATTCCAAGTTTTTCTGAAAGATTTTCATGCCTGTAGGTGTTGTCATTATTTGCCTCATTGGATGGCTCTGTACTTAACCGATTTTCAGCTGCAATTTAAAAATGTCTATATTTTGAAGGGCTTTCATGTAGTTCTCTCATTAGGTGCAATCTCTTGAATTGTCAATAGTTGCAGGTAAAAATCTAGGCCAGTCATTAAGATGTCCTGTAGCCCTAGACAGAGAAATGCAAGATTTTACAATATGCCTGAGCGAAGAAACTGTTTCTAAAAGTTCCATTTTGTTTTTATTAGCATTGAAAATGGATGAACAATCTTTTTTATTGTGCTTTCAGCTGCTTCCTATGCATTTTATATTTATATTTTCACTGTCTAGATTATGACAATAAAAGGAAGGATGCGAAATAAATAGCCTGGACCGAGCAGCTTTACAACCCTTTTACATGTTCTGGGTCACAAGACAGAGTCTGAAGTTATTCATAACCAGGAAATAAAAGGAAAGAATTTGTTGGAAATCAAAAGCCATGAAAAATATTATATATAAACCAAAAAGTAGTCCTGTGCTCTAATAATCTAAGGACTTTTTATGTGAAGAATTCCATGAAATAAAGGTGTGAACAGAACTGTTTATTAGCGTCTTTCTAATTTATTTTTAAAATAAACTCTACAAAGCCTTGAAATCTAAACTTTCATGCTCTCCATCTGGGCAGCAGATAAATTCCTGGCCTGCTCTACGTGGAAGACATTTTGATACTTTCTTTTCTGGTGGCTTTTGCACGTGATTTGAGCAGGTGCATGCATGAAGCACAGTTTTGAGTTTTGGTTCAACCTAGTAGAAATACAACTTGTCCCTTTCAGCATGCACCAGTGATCCAGATTAAGGAGCCTCTTAATCCAGACTATGGACCTTCTGATCCGCACATTAGTGCAGATCAAGGAGTCACAGCCCCAACTGGTGTGGCTCTGTCTACACTGGACACATTCAAATTCAAATTAAGGAGGGCCTTAATCCAGATCTGTCTACAACCAGACCAAGGGCCATGTTCCAGATCATGGGACGCATGCAGAATGCACTCCTTCATTATCTGGAACTACCAGGGAGTGCTTTTCAGTGGGGGACCACAGCATGCCACTGAAAAGCCCCTCCTGCAGCTTTGAGGCTAGGAAGTGTCATTCCAGCTTATGGAGACATTGGTGGCTGTGAAACTCATGCAAGCTTTGCTGCTGCGGCAAGGCATGAGCAAGATCAGTACTGTCAGTGAAAATGGCGCTGATCTGGTCTATGTCTCCAAGAAATCCATGTCAGTGGGCCTCCACTAAAAAGTGCAGAGAAGGCTGTTACTTTCTCTTGCTATTATAAGATGTACTTTCATTGTTAACATACTGGTATGTTATTGACCTAGAATATAAACTTTTGGATTCTGAACTTTGTAGTATACTGTGTAGTCAAGTCTAGTGGTTAAGGAGCCGGACTCTTATCTGGGAATACTGGGTTCGATTCTGCCCTCCCCCATGAAGCCAGCTAGGTGACCTTGGGCTAGTCACAGCTCTCTGCTGAACTCTCACAGCTCCACCTACTTCACAGGGTGTCTGTTGTGGGGAGAAGTACAGAAGGTTTGTCAGCCGCTTTGAGTCCCCTTAAATGGGTGAAAAAAGCAGGATAGAAAAACCAACTCTTCTTCTTCACTGCTGAGCTCTGTTGATTTCTACAGCTGTAAGCTACTTTGTTTGGAAGAGGTAGGCTTAGCAAAACTAGGATTTGATACCTACCCAGGAAAAAGAGTGGGAATTTCTCAGGTGGGGAAAGAATCCAGTGAAGATCTAAGTATAAATTTGAGGAGCTGGAGTATTTTATTTTTAAGTCAATTTTTGCATCATAACCCAAGGATTCTACCTCTCTTACATATACCTTATGTATGTTTGTGCTTAACAGCGACTGAAGGCAGACGGGACCAGTGTGAAGTGCCCAGGGACCCCAAGTACCCTGACTGCTCTGGAAAAGTGGAGGTAAGGAAGGTTCATGTTTGTGCTGCGATCAGAGAAGGATAGAAATCAATGATGGGGCGGGAAGCATTGTTGGAGGAGGAGAAAAACTTTTGTATTCACTTCATAGACTTTTCCAGAAAGCAACAAATGAAACTATTTAAATGTCTGCTTTCAAGCCTTTGTTTTGTTTTCAAAGCCGTCCTCTGGCAGGCTTGCCAGCAACCCCACTGCTGGGACTGGAGCATGGAGCTGCCAGTCACCGTGTGCTTCCAGCTGTCACCAGGACCTCCGGTTGGCAGCTGCGGGCAATCAGGGCAAGGAGGGGGTGCCGATGACAGCTTCCTCATTCCCCTGCCACTGCTGCCTCTTCCCCAGCAGCGACGCAGCCTCCAGGGGCAGGAGGAATCTAGTGGTGGCAGAGGTGACTCTGCTGCTGCCCAATCCCCTTCCGCAGGAAGCTGGGCATGAGAGGAGGCGGCAGTGTGGTGAGGGACAGAGGTAGTTGCCATCCGTGCCCCCTCCCTACCCTGATCACAAACCACCACCACCTCTCATGCCCAGCCTCCTGGGGGAGGGGATTGGGCAGCAGCAGATTTGCCACCTAGATTCCCCCTGTCCCAGGAGGCTGCCCCATTGCTAGAGAGCAGCAGCCACATGGGGAGGCGGGGGAAGCCCCCACCCTTCCATGGAGTTGCTCCAGCAAAGGGGCTTTGATGATAGGTGGGGCCCTGCCTATCATCAAAGCCCCATCGGCGCAGCAAGGAAGGGCTTCTGGAAGCAGGCAGTCCTGCTTTTGCCCTCCCCGAGATGGTGGGCAGAGGGAATCTGTCTCTTCCCCTGAGCATATGCGGAAGTGTCCTGCTTCTGCACACATCCAGGGGGAAGTGACGGATGTAAGACCTGATTTTTCAGGTCTTACATTTAAGACGGATTTCGGTGGCAAAACTGGGTTTAGAAACGGTCTTGCACGCCAAAATATGACCGTGGACTCTCGAGTCAGGTCTACAGTGCAGATGCATCTTCAGGTAAGTGTTTTAAATGTGTGT
>MTQE01002208.1:43175543-43194292 GCA_014337955.1 Aspidoscelis marmoratus
GGGGGGGGTTAAACTAGTTTCTGCAGCTAGTGTGGAAATCCCCTGTGCGTGGGAGGGTGATTTTTGGTGGCAGGCTATGGTGCACCACTGAAAGATGGCTCCTGTTAATTTTGGATCATGGAGGCATGCCACCTGCATGCCTCCAGTATCCAGAATAAAGCCCTTAATCTGGTTTGTGGATCTTATATATCAAGTCTACAATGGATCCAAATCAAGGGCCTCATAATCTGGAACTGGCTCCATCTTGTGCAGACACAGCTGGACGAACGGGTGGGGCCTCCTGGATTAATGTGCAGATCAGGAATCACAGGGTCCAGATCACAGGCCTTTTGATCTGGACCTGGAGGTTAGTGCAGAAAGGGCCTAGGATCTCATGACCCAATGGAGGATCTTTTTTCAATGTAGTGCATTTTGTATTTTATATCTGGTACTAGCTATTTATGCTGTCTTGCACACAGTCTGTGAAACATCTGCCCAAAGGGCACCTGATATTCACCTTCTATCAGTTTCTGTTCCAGTTTTGCTTTCTGAAATATTGATTTATCCCCCTGAAGGCATCTCCATGTATTTCTTCCTTCTCTTCCACCCATAAATTATATGACATGGAGTGAGGTTATAGTAGATATATTGATTTGGAATACCTAGTAACAATGAAAATCTTTGAAAAGACACTGGGAACTAGGAAAATTTTCCCCAAAATGTAGGTCTGGCAACATGACAACATAAAAGAAATATTCTTCATATCTTGTTGTCACATGGAATTGAGAACATGGACTTTAACTGACCCTTTATACTATGGTCTAGGGGTAGTCAAAAGAGATTTGCTTTTTGTATATAAATTATTTTGTTATCTCTCTAAAGTAGGCATGATTGGTCCAATTTCACATTATGTGGTTTTATAGGATATGACTGTATGATGTTATATTCTGTCTATTAAAATAAATTAGTAGATTACATATTTAGCTTTAGCTACAGTAGTTTGAATTCTTACAGTAGTCTGAATTCTAAATACAAGTCAAGGCTTGTATTTGTTGTTAAAATATTTCTGTGATAGAATTTAAATCACTGCGTTGAAAATGAATTGCTAAAGCTGAACTATTTCTCAACGCTTTAAAAGAAATTATTTATGGATGAAAATATGAAAATCTTAGAGCACAGGGCTCTACCAAAACTTACAGATGTACACAGATAACTAGGGATGTCCACAAACAAACAAACAAACAATAAATAAATAAATAAATAAATAAATAAAATCAATGTTTGTTTCACAACTGAATTGAACGTCCAAAAATTTGTTTCATTATTGAATCATTCATTCAAACGTTTGAATGTTCATATTCACAGCTGAACATTTTTCATGGCTTTTTTTCTATTGAAAAAGTGTATTTTCATCAGTAAAAACTGTGAAAGTGTGAAAATTTGTTTCATAGTTTGTTTCATCCAAATATCTGTGCATTTGAATGTCCGTACATTTGTTTTGATGCAAAAAAAATGTAAATTGTGATTGAATATTCGAATCTGAATCCATTGATGCGCGTCCCTACAGATATCAAATGTTCCCATAACCCCTGAAGAGATAAAAGTTCAAATCTGAAACCTATGAGGGGCAGATGCACAGACCTAAAAGCATATAAATCTTCATTTTATAAATCTTTCCAATAATTATTAATATCACATTTTATTAAACATTTTGATCAAGTATTAGCAACTCAAGAAATAACCCCATCCCGTAAGAAAGCTACAAGAGTACCAATATCAAAACCAAATAAGACAGCTGATGACCCAAGACTGTATAGACCAATTTCACTCCTGAATGAAGATTCTAAATTGTTTTCAGGTATATAAACTAAGAAACTAAAGATTACAGAATTGATACATCCAGACAAAGCCAGTTTTATCCCAGATAAGTTCACAATAGACCCATAAGATACTTACATCTCACCTTAGATGACAGTGCAAACAAAGAAAAAGATTGATTATAATAAGCCTGCATGTTTACAAAGTTTTTGATATGATGTTGCACATCTATGTAATGGATATTTTAAACAAGATGCGGTTGGGGAAAATCTTTGTAAGAGTAATACACAGACACCACAGCAAAATTAAAAATTAATAATATTCTCTGTAATAAAGCAAGAATATCCTGTCTCTCCTTTACTAATCAATTTGGCCCTAAACACTGGTCCCCTCCCCCCCATTGTTAGGCAGAATTGCCATAATAAAGATAAAATCATAGCAAATCTGTTATTCATTTTTCAAGCATTACTCTGAATCTAAATCCCAAAATTATGAAACCATTAAGTGGCATGATAAAGAAATGTATATTTAAAGCAAACAAATCAAGGATTAACAGGCAATCAGCACAAGGAGGTTGGGCAGTCTCAAATATCGAGCTATATTTGGTTGCTCAGTACAATTAACAAGAAGACCTTATCCAAAATGAGCAGAAATTGAGATTAAGCACATTTTAGCCTAAAACCACTACCATATGTAAGCTTTCTAAAAAAGTAAGAACTAAAAAAGAATCTCATCATAAAATACTAAGCAGGTATATGGATTCAGTGGCAAAATATATTATTACTTACTAATTCATAATTAATAGAGCTGAAGGGGCTCCCACAATTATCACTGATAATTAAAAATAATCACTTTGAAAAACTTCAAAGTTTCAAAGAGAGAACAAAAGAGCTGAAGGTAGAAAAGATAAACTCCATTGTAAGGCCTGTGGAATACAACTGGTTATTAATCAGCTGTACTAAAAATAGTCTTACCAGAAAGGAGATAAAAAATGCAATTAATATTACAAAATGTGCAAGAAGAGACAACCTTGAAAAATGTATAAAATGCTGATTAATCTAGAAAACACATGATTTAGAAACCTGAAACTTATATGGGGAAATGATTTAAGAGATCAAACCACAGTTTCACTATGGGAAGTATTTACTGCAAAGAAAGAAGGCTGGACAAAGGTTATAAAGGTAAAGGACACTTATATAAACATTGTGTACAGCTGGAATAAAACACTGATAGTGCTAGCGAAATTAACAAAATAGTTGGACAGGATGCTTAGAAACACAACAACAATGTATTTTGACTTACGATGGGGAATGATCAAAGATCAAAAGATTCTGGAAGATGATACATAAATATGTTTTCAAGTTTTAGGAATGTTAGTTCCTTACAAACTAGAAATATTTTTATTACATATTTCCATGTCAATAAGTATCAACCTAGAAAATAAAAATATTATCACACTACTGCATTTTTATATCACAGTTATTGATTTCACAAAAACGTGGAAATTTCTAGGGGGGAAAACTATAAGGAAAGGAATAAAATAATATAAAAGGCATTGATAATATATTTCAACAGGAAAATATTTAGTGGAGAGAAAAGAAAATTCCAAAAATATCTAGTTAGCTTTATATGAGTTTATATTGACATCACAGGATTCGAATCAACTATGTATTTATTATATGTATTTCTATCATGTCCTATACTCAGAGGTCTCAGGTTGGGTAACAACATTTAAAATCAGACATACATTAAAACTAAATAAATCAGCTGCTATCTGTGCTATTTTTTTAACTGCATGCAAATGCAGCCTTTGTGAGGAAGGATCACTCTGGCTTTACAGGCTTACTCTGGCCCTTCTGCACTTACTTGATTTAGATCCAGATCAGTAGATCCAGATTCACTGGCCCTACTAATCCAAATCATGGAGAGGTGTAGGTCAGATCAGTGCCATCGGCACTTAACAGTGCTGATCTAGCCCAAACCTTCCTGAGACTGCAAAGTTCAAGTGAGCTTCACAGCTACCACTCCCCCCACAATGGCTAGGAGTGAAAGTTCCTAGCCTTGGGTCTTAGGTGGGTGTGCAGATGAAATGGATCCCATAGTATTCCAACCTACAAGTACATGTACTTCTACATGCCCTTCATAACCTGGAATATGGACTGTGCATACTTTTATAACACTGAAATTGAAGTTCAACATCTAGAACTGAGTCCAAGGTGACCAACGTGCTGAATTCTGCTTTATAGCCAAGTTTCTGAATGTTGAAAAGGAAGTGCTTAAAAAAATGATTTTTTTTTTGTTACCCCTGTTCTTGATACAGTACTAGAAGGTATCAATTGCTTCCTAGTAAAAAGGGTTATCTTGCAATGGGCAGGTTAGAATAATGGCTCCAACATTTCTAGGAATGGGGAAGATGCATACATTCTTTAACAAATAGATTGCCTTGCCTTGCATGAATAATCGACTAATGTAGCATTTATAGCTGTTTTAATTATTCATACACAGAAATGCAAAGGAAGCACAAATGAATTTATTGTCTTGATTATTTTTAATCTGCAGTGTTATCTCTGCCCTGGGGAATAAACAAAGTATGGTAACCTGATTCCAGTTCCAAGTACTACGTTGGGCTTAGCACAGCTTGTTGTCTTGTCTGTAACATAACACAATGCAACGTTTGGATAGGGAGTGTGCTCATGCACAACTCTGTGCACCAACCAGCACAGTTAAATAGTGAGGTTAACATGAAATCATTACTCCTCCCCAAGATACTTCGGCTATTATTCAAACTTGCAGACGACTGTTCTAGCTACTTGACAATATAAATTAACCGCCAGATTAACAAGACACAACCGTTGCATTATTCAGATGGCTTTAGTTACAAAGTGGTCATTTTCTCCCATCTTTATCCATAGTGGGGTTAAATTTTAAGTGTAATTTAATTGTTGGAGGCAGTAATTCGATCTTCTGTCTGGATGATTGGTGTGTTTTACATATTGGGAGTGGAGCGCTGTCTCCTGAGTGCATACGTTTGTTTAGTTAAGTTTGAAAGAGGCAGGCGCTAGCAATTACTGAGGATGATAGATCTACACAGAGAACTGGAAGATGAGGTTATTGCTGGGCCTGCAAAAACCACCTTCAGAGAACCTTTCTAAATTTCTGCACATTTAGCACAGATAGCAGCATTCATCAACTAGGTTCCCATCAGATGTTTTGCATTCTAACCTCCCAACTAAAGTTCAGCTGTGACAGCTGAGGCTGATGGGAATTGTGATTAGGGAACACTGATAAGTTCTGTTTTCTTGAGGCAAGGATTCTTAGCAGTGGCCTTTTATTCAGGCATTGCATTGATTTAAGACTGCACTGATTTAAGACTGTTAACTGCATTCCCCCCTTGTCCACTTTTCTTGGAAGATACAGAAGTGGTTTGTCATGACCTTTTTGGGGAAATGTTGAGGATTGAACCTGCAAGGTGTTGAACCTGAGGGTTGAAACTTACAAGCAAACCTGTTTGCTGGATGATTCTTCTACTTCTGAAAAATGGCAAAGTTTGACTTTTACTGTGTAGTTTTAGATTTTCCCCATGACCTGTCTTGGTCAGGGATAACTCATCATAATGCTGAGCAAGATTGTGGGACCATTCAGTTGGTGACCTGTGGGGAGGGAAGCTGAGTGAGGAGTCATCTAATGGGATTTGGTGCCCTCCAACATTCTTGCAACTGGAAATGGTCCTTGAATTCAGTCGGAAATGGTGTCTCCATTGATTTCCCACCTCCTCCATAGTCACTCTAAACAGTGGAGGGGGGAGTGAATTAGAGGCCAACCCACCTGCCTTCCCACCCGGTGCCCAAGGAGTCTCCAAGAGTGGATTTTGAAAATCTGGAATGGCTTGTAGACCTGATGTGTACATTTCACCTTCACTCCTGGAGGCACCGAAGTAGCCCCTTTTTTCTCTGCTTGGATGCAGTCAAGTAGAGATATGCACGAATGTTTTTTTGGCATTTGAATTTGAGTTGATTCTTGGATTCGATTTGAATGTTAAAAAATCTCAATTTCCAAAAATCTGAATCGAATCAAGATTATTTGAATCCGTAAATTCAAAAATCCGATTCGTATTTAAAGATGTGGATGTTGACAACATTCGTATCGGTTATATGAATTTGCGTGCATCCCGTAAGCATCTGCTTTCATCCCGTGTTATAAGTGCAAATACGTATAATTTTTGTGCAAATTCAAATGTGATAGATACGGATCTATACATTTGAATCATTCGAATATTTGTATTGGATTTTCGGAAATCTGAAAATCCATTCGAATGCCTAAATTGGAATATTGTTAAATCCAATTTGAATTCAAATGCTGATATTCATCGGATTCAAATCAGATTTGTGAATTTGTGAATATTCGTGTACATTCCTACAGTCAAGATCTATGAGAAATGTATTGATTGATCTAGTCTGAGCTGCTTCACAAGCTCTTTTAGGCAATTTTAAACAGGGATGTGGATTAATTTAAATAGGGATGAGGTCAGAATTTGTATGAATAGGTACAAATTCAGACATTCGCACACTAATTGAATTGGGCCTACCTATTTGTCCACGAATTGGATATTCAGGTATCCGTCGAAGTTTCAGTGGATACCAAATTCCCCCCTGAGCCTCCTGCCCCCATGTGGTCTCCCACCCCCTCTGAGGCCTCCTCTTCCCCTCCACAGGCCCCGTCACCCCACTTATCTGTTGCCACCGTGCCTTCTTCCTAGGCCTTCCAGTTCTGCGTACATGTGTGCGCAGAACCAGAAGGTCTCCTTTGGCCTCTGGAGAACACCAAAATAGGCCTGGGGATGCCACCAGAAGCCTCCTGCCCACCTCCTACATAACCCTATACTTTTTGGAGGGTCTCTGGTGGTGTCCAGGGCCTATTTCAGTGCACTCCAGAGGCCAAAATAGGCCTTACGAAGATGGAATAGCACTTCGGTCTGGGGTCATGGGATCCCAGAACTGGAAGGCCTATTTCAGCCTCTCGAGAGCACCGATTAGACCTGGAGGTGCCACTGGAGGCCTCCTGCCCCCCTCCCATGAACCTCCTTACCATTTGGGATGGCGTCCAGTTCTGTGCGCATGTACCTGGAAGTGCCTCAGAAGAAGGCGTGGCAGTGGTGGCAACAAGGAGGGCAGGTAAGGGGGATGGGAAGGAAGGGAGCAGTTGCATTCACAAGTATGAAGTCCCCACATTCAAATACTATGAATATTAGCCTCCTCTCCATGTAAATCCATATCCGATATTTCAATAATTACTTGATACTGATACCATTCAAAAGTCTGTGTGACAATTTCAGTTTACCTGACTAAAACCCTCTCCTTGCCTTGCAGTGGATGAGGGCTCGATGGACATCAGACCCTTGCTATGCATTTTTTGGTGTGGATGGCACAGAGTGTTCATTCCTCATCTACCTCAGTGAAGTTGAATGGTTTTGCCCTGTGCTGCCATGGCGGAATCAGACAGCAACTGCTACTTCCACAAAGCCACCACCAAAGGTGCAGGTGAGGCTTTCAAATTTTGCATTGTGCCATTTGAGATATATTCTAACCTAGTATGCTCTCTTCGAAATCACCTCCTCTGATGATTGGTGCTCTGGGCTGATTAGGAAGGGGAGAGGGAGAGATTTTGTCCTCTGTGATTGGATCTCTAGAGTTCATACGGGGATGGTGAACAATGAAAGTGTAATCACCATCTATGGTGATACTGCCTTTGAATCTCACCTCAGACCAGAATAAAGTATCAGTCATCCATGAGGTGGTTCAGGATGCCTCATGGTTCATTTTCAATATGGCATTCAAGAGTAGGTGCCTTTCCTGTCTCAATGCCACCCAGAGGCACTGTTTATCTTTTGAGAGAGAACCATATGCATGTTAAACCTCTATTACCTACAAAGGCCTAAAGAGGTGGTTCAACCAAGTTTTGTGGAAATCTCTGGGCATTATACTAACAGGAAAAACTTATGGCATTTTTTCCCAGGCAGCTTTTCAGAGAGACCTCTCCTATCTCCTGGAGCTGATTGGCAGTGGCAAGGAGTCTCTGATCTTCATGAAGAAAAGAATCCGGCACTTGGCCACACAATGGTTGAGAGCCTCCCAAAAACTGGAGCAGAAGTTAGAAGGCAAGCAGAGAGATCATAAGCAGGTATGGGGGAGGGGGGGAATCAAGTGTTCATAAACTCAGATAGTTCCTTGTGTCTGGCAGCAAGAGTTTAGCTTGTGTGTCATTTTTTAGTTATTCTGTCTTGGCAGCCCCTTTCCTATGTGTGGCCAGTGCTGAGACTTCTTCCTCTCTCTTTCTCATCTAGATTTTGATCCACATTGGCTTCTTGACAGAAGAATCAGGAGATGTTTTCAGCCCTCGAGTGTTAAAGGGAGGTCCACTGGGAGAGATGGTACAGTGGGCAGATATTTTAGCTGTCCTTTTCATCCTGGGACATAGCCTGAAGATCACCGTTTCTTTGAAGGAACTCCAGAGGTTGGTTTTTTGATGACTGGTTCTGACTTGCTAGCATGTATCATGGTAGTAATCCACCCTCTCACCTTTCTAGTGTTAGACAGGTGTCAACTTTCTTAGCTGCTGTTTTAGAACCCACAGAAGGGCACAATGTTTTCCAAATTTGGGGAAATTAGAATTGCAGATTTCTTTAAAGTTCCTCTTTTCTTCTATCTTTCGCTATTACTATGCACAATTTGAGAAGGAACATTTCTTGGTCTCTCTCTTATACATACACAAAAGTGACCCCATATTTTATTTAAATTCTCTGATATTTTCCCCCATCCTCTGTTAAATATTTCTCTGCCATTATCAGGGCAAAGAGTATTAAAAAATAATATATTTATATTTGGTTTGTCTCTCACAGTGTTACAAACAGATTTTGAATATTGTGCTATATCCTGTATACAGTTGGACACCAAATCTTAGAATTTGCAATTGAGGATTTGTCTCTCTCTTGCTATTCATGGTACAAAATAGCATCCAGGCATGCATATTTGTGAGTTTATATAATGGTTTTCCAGGAGCATTTTACCTGAGGAGATCCTAAAACATACAAACAATCACCCTTTGATCTACTGGATTAGGGAACATTTCTGAATCTGTGAAGAAATTTGAATTAGTTTAAGTATAGTCCCTGGGTTTCAGTCTCAATGCAATCCTTTCTTTTCTATACCTAAGCATTTTCTTAGTATTCTTCCTGATCACAAATTGACTCTCTCTATCTGTCTACCTATTTCTCCATTTTTTGTATTATGATTTTTAAAATTTAATTTAATTTTTTAAATCCAAACAAGAATTTAACAACGATGTTCCATATTCCTAGGTTTGGGGGATATGCACTATTAAAGCAAAATGTGACACTAGTGGATACAGAATGACTAGTGTATTAACAGCAAACTCAATTTGCAATATAATGCACAACAAGAAGATATGTAAAAGCAAGATACTTGCAGTCTGTGGGGAATTCTAATGTTTTCACATGCCAGAGTTGGCATGAAAAGTTCTGGCAACATTAGGATGGTTCTTCCCATGCTCTGCTAATGTGCACCACATCCCCCGAATGTTCACCATCTCTTTGGCCCTTTCTGCATGAGGGCTTAGATCCTGATCCATGGCCCTCCCTAACCCTCCTCATCTACATGTTAATTTGGATCAAGGAGGCCCCACCTGTCATGACCCAGGAGGAAGGTAGGTGGAGTCAACGAGTTTATGTTGTAATAGGTTAGTGGTAGAGGCAAGCTGAAAGGAGGGATGGCCTTTAGAATCCCAGGAAGGAGGGGTTAGTTAACCCAGGGGCCACCCAGTCAGCGAGCAAGGATAGTGGAGGAGGCCTTTTTAAAAAGCTTGTGCAGTTAGATATAACTGTTCTTGATCTTATGTCTCACTGGGGAGGGAATAGGATAAGGATTGGGTCCGAAGTTTGCCTATGAAGAAAGATAGGAGGGGATCCTGTTGACTGAAATGCTCAAAGTTCTGAGACTGTTAAGTCAACCAGGGTGTAACAATAAAGCAAAGTTCATATTTTGTTCCGGTTAAGGCATGGGTGTGGGTGCGTGTGTGTTGCGGGGTGGGGTGGGGTGGATTGTTGGCTTAGGAATGAGGCTGCTAAGTCAATTTTAAAAGGCAGAGCCCAGTAATAAAAGGGCCTGAGGCACCTGGCTAGGCGTGAGGATAGCCCAGCCGTGACACCACCCACGCTTAGGCTGAATCCATCTGCACGAGCCAGAAACCCTTGATGTGGATCTAGTGTAGACCTCATTTATCAAGTCTACAATCTGACCTAGGGGCCTTAATCTGGATCAAAGAGGCATGCAGATCTGTCATTTCTAGCCATTGGGGGGTGGAGAGGGTGGCACTTAAAGTGGGTTTGGAATGCTCTAGCCTTCCGCAAGGGGACAGAGAACAAAATGAGAGAAGGGAAAATGGACTAAGTTATTCTAAAATATCATGATTGGTTGGCTAGATTGCTGCATTAGGGGTGGGGGTTGGTTGTTGTTTTTTGCAAGCCCTTCTTATTCTTCCCGATTTGCTTTTCATTAACCTCCCACTAAGAGAGAGAATAGTATATGTGTATATTTTTGTGTTTTATGAAGAAGGAGCAGGGAGCTGTGATATATTTAAGGGCACAGCAGATGTGCTGCTTCTTAGTACAGGGTATAATAGTCTCTCAAAGAAACATACTTCTTGCCTGCTTTTATGGATAGGATCACACCATATGTTCGGTCAATTAAATTGGAGTGTGTGTGTGTGGCATAATAATTTCAGGGCCTCACAATTATTTTCAACCAAATCCTTCTTAATTAAAAAAATTGATCTTTTCCTTCTTACTGCCTGTCACTGTCTTTTCCAGTTTGCTTCCATACCACACTGCCCCTTGATTAGGGGTTTCTTTTTGTGATCTTTCCTTTTCTATGTTGCTATGCTAATGAAACTATCCCCTGCCCACCCACCCACCCGCCACCGCTGCCATTTCAGTTCAGTCCTACTTAATGTTCACATAGAACTACAGATAGCATTTACAACCAATAAGGGCCATGAACAAGAAAACAGGATCACAGCAGCACTGTGAACAGTCACTCTATTTAACATACGGAAAGTATATCTTTCCGTCATTCTTAAAGAAATGACTTTTTTAAAGAAAAGGCAAGCTTAGCAGCAACATAAATATTGTAAGAAGTATTGTTAAATGTTACACGAGAGAGCCCTCTGTCTTTATATCTAATGTCTTATACGACAAGTGCTTAGCAAATTCAGATGATGGAGATATTCTGGAATATCCATGTTTTTATTCTGGAATATCAAAATATAATGGAATAACTAAGTGATGTCTGGATGTAGCCTTAGGGTGCAGTCACACTGAAGGTTCGAGATGTATTCATGCAGACCCTGGTTCTGAGGGATCACCCCCCCCCCCCAAAAAATGTTCTTCTAATTAGGGATGTGCATGAATATTTGCCACATTCAATTTCAGACAAATTGAATGTTGGTAGATTCGAAGGTTGACATTTGAATGCAAATTGAATGCTTCAATACATTTCCATGAAGCCTTGTTACATTTGTGAGCCCTGAGAGGTGGGAAAACAGCTGCCCAGTCACAACTGCTGTGGATCCAGAGCAGATTCAAAGTGGATTCAGAAAATTTGATATGTTCAGAGTGGATTCATAGGGGATTTGTAGGTGTGAACAGCAGCAGGGATTCAAATCAGATTCAAATAGCATTCAAAGAACATTCATATCGAATCTGAATCCTTCCACATTTGAAAGGGCTCTATTTGAATGAATGTGAATTTCCTCACACTCAATTCAGTTCAAATTGAACACCCACAAAAAAAAATTGTGCACACCCCTTCTTCTGATTCTTCTCCAATCTATTCTGATCATAAGTACATTTCAATTTTCAGGGTGTGATCATGGAAGACGACGTGGTTAGTGTACTTTCCTGAGTGAGCAGAGGGGGCCTCCTGTCCCATCTCTGGCTAATGCGTGACCTTGTGGACATTCTTAATGGGCAATAGTATCACCAATCACCTCCTCCTTATCCTGCCACCTGAATTTGGGCCGGGGGACAACTGAGGAAGAAGGGGAGAAAGGCTGGGGAATGTGTGTATCTTGCATTTCCCTCTGCAGTCAGAATTTAGACTGAAAATGTTGGCAAAGAGAGAGACAGAGGAGGCCCCATTGATCCTGGTCACTTTGGCCCTGTTCCCACTGGGACTTTATTTGGTGTCAAAAACTGTTTGAAAACTGTTTGCCAACGTTGAAAATCGGCTTCCCACACTTTCTGGGGAGTAAATTGTAAAAAAAAAAACATTAAAAAAAAACCTCTTTAAAGGATTCTCGTGCTCGTTTTCTTTTTGACATTCTTTATAATGGTACAATCAATATCCCTTTCAGCTATCGCTGCTTCGCCCACCTGCCCACCTGCCCTTTCGTGCTTTGCCGCTGCTGCCGCTGCCTTGCTCACCCAGCTGCTTGTCTGCCTGCCTGCCTGCCCGCCCGCTATTTTGGCCTCTGCTGCTGGCTGCCACAGTTGCCTTGCCCACCTGCCATTTTGGCTGCCGCTGGCCTTTTGGGCTGCGGTGCACCACTGCCGCCAACTTGCTTGCTTGGCTTACCACTGAGTAGCTCCTGAGGCATAGGAAGGAGGAACGCCAGGCAGCAGGGGAGTGAGCAAACAGGCCGTGTCCTCTGCCCCCCGCCCCCGTTTTGGCCACTGCTGCTGCTGCACTGCTGCCGTGCTCCGCTTTTTAAAGTGGAAGTAACAAAAAAATGGGAACACGCATAATGCACATTTGCATCCATTTTTGTTAATTCCACTTTAAATGACCCCAAGTGGGATCATGGCTTTTCTGTTCCTTCCAAGACCATCTGCAGGCCTTCTTTTCTTCTTATCCTAAACCTGCTCATGGACAGCAAAAGAGCCTTCCCCTTCCCCTGGTCATTATCCAGGGGAAAGAAAGAAGTCCAGGAAAATGAAGAGGTGGGAAGAGCAAATACACAAAAGCACTTGTGGCTTTTCTGTTAAAAAAAAATGGAAAGATGGAGGCAAAACGGGTCAAGGCCTCAGAGCAATGTGGCCTCTGCGTGTATGTAGATATGTGTGTATTCAAAGTAAACTTTCTCACTAGCTCAGGGTCCAGTGCAAGGAAGGTTAGCCCATGGGTCAGAGAGCCCTTCTTACTCTCCTCAATCGTCCTCTCCCTTCTCCACCATCTATCTTCCCTCATTGCTTCCTTCCCCCCTTCTCCTTCCCCCTGGCTTACTTAGCTTTCTTTCCTCCTTCTCTTACTTTGCTTCCTTGGGATGGGAGAAAAAGAGTCTTCCCCTTGCCCTGGTCGTTTCTCCCCCTCCTCATTTATTTGTCAAGAGGGTCAGAAAAAAATTATGGAAATTTCCAAGCTTAATAAACATTGTTTCCCCCAAGTGTGATTTTTGCTTCCCCCACTTTCAAATGAGGGGGGGAAAAATCATTTGCAGAAATCTCTCTGCAAATTCTCCGGGGGCGTGGGTTGAAAACACTGTTCTTTCCCTCTCCAGTGCCCCAGAATTCCGATTCCAGTTCAGGGCATTATGAAGTGTGGCTAGGATGTGCCATAATAGTTGCTGTTGCTGCTTTCACCAGCCACAACTAAAGACAAAGCGACTTTAAAATCTCAGGAGAAAAGCATGAAATTGTGTTGCTACCATTGCTGATTGAGGATGCACATCCAAAAGGTGTTAAAGATTTTCTTCATCCTTTGGAGATCTTTGGTGAATACTCCCTTACTCCAACCTGGGGACTATTCACACTTGGCCTTTTTCTGGAGTATATCTCAGGATAGGGGTGTGTTGTCCACATGCTAATGCAGACTCTGTTAGGCCTCACCTGGGGCCTGCTGTAACCTGCACTAGCATATGGACAGCAGGCCCCTATTCTCAGATATATTCCAGAATAAAGCCAAGTGCGAATAGGCCCATGGCTTCTCTTTACCCAGAAATAATCTCTTAAAATTCTCAGTTCATGTGTGGTTTGAAGTGGAAATGCCCCCTCTCCACTTTCTGGCATTCTTATTTTATTTTGGTACTCTTGCCATCAGCCAGTGTTGTGGAACTGAAACAGTGATGCCTAATGAATTTAGAAGATAGCCTCACTTGTAACAAAGAGGAAAGAAATGGAGATCAAAATAGTTCGTTCAGCATCCGTGTCTTCACCAGTCCAGTGGGGCTTCATTTGCTTTGCCTAAAATATTCTGTAGCACAATTCAAGCCTTAGCTGGAACTGAAAAGACAATTTGGCTTCTGCATTCCTTTGTTTCTTTTTGACATCTGTGGGACACTTAGATCTTCATCTAAATTTCATCAGCACTTCTTGTAACCAGTAGGGAACTCTCTTCTCTTTTAGCAACCATTTTCCTCACCTGAACTCAATTTTCTCTTCCAATCATACACCTATCACACTAGTACACTCACTGTTGCAAGTGGTTTCCTACCAGCAGTTGATCTGAAAAGCATAATTCCTTCTGTTCCTCTCTTAATTTACTGCAACATGCTCAGGGTTTTTTGCTTTTTGTTTTAGTCTTTTGTGCATGTGTGTTTAATTTGCTAATGCAGCAAAGGTCTGAAGCATCTCCTTTTGCTAACATTTCAAAGGACAAGACTAAGGCTTCCTGTTTAGTGAAGGCAGTACTTTTTTTTTTAAAAAAAGTTTTATTTCTAGCTATTGGTGGTGGTCCTAATGAAGCACTTGACTGCTTAAGCACTACTGAGCTGTCTGAGCCATAATTTCATTAAAACTCTCTTTTAATTTCATAACCATATAGGATAGCTCTCTGGTTATGAAATTAATAGGGAGTTTAATGAAAAAAAGATGGCTCAGACAGCTCAGTAATGTTTAAGCATTCATCATTAGGACCACCACTGAGCATTTACCTGGAGAGTCGAAAATAGTTGATTAGGAATGAAGCAATCCATCTAAAGACTGGGTCACATCGTTCCGGGCTGGAACATCTACATGGCAACAGCCTGTCCCAGGGCAGCCTCTGGCCTTGCCCCCAAACTAGCCTAAGTTTCAGAGCCAGTTTCCATGAACTCTGACAGCCAGAAATGAAGGTTCCTGGCCTCAAAGCCTGTGGAGGACCCATTTCACTGATGCAACAAGGCACACCACTGAAATGGGTCCCTCTGTAAAGTGAAATATGGAGGCATGCACCTTCTGCACACTTCCATGGTCCAAATAAGACACCCCTCCCCAGTACACTGGTCAATATTGATATCAAAGTCTACCAAACCCCAGTTCTGGATCATACTCCATCCCATACAGACATAGTGTAGAAGTGGTGGGTGGGGCCTTATGTATTCCACACTAACGTGCAGAAGCGGGACCCTTAGATGAAGCAAACAGTAAAATATATACAGTAGGCCATGAAAGGAAAATATTAAAGGCATTCTGTTCTTCATATCACAAGCTCAGGAATAAAGCAATTGCCTGGAAAACAGAATCACAAGTTTGATCCCCAGCCCTCTCCTCCTTGGTACCTACCAAGAAAAATTCATATGATGGTAACCAGATGAAAAAAAGAGGACAGAGCTCCTATAGCTTTTAAAGCTGTATAGAAGAGAGAGTTTAAGCAGGTGTTGCTTGCATTGCAAACAGAACATTTTTTAGGTGCATTTTGTTGGAAATAGCAGTCCTGATCTCAGTTGGCTATGTTGTGTTGACAAAATATCTAGCTCCCCATCCACAGCTTCTGTAGTTAAACCAGGCGTGTGTTTTCTAGTTTCCCCAGACATTCTTTTGCATCTCCTAGTGAATGTATTGGTTTTTGCTTTCTGCATTCTGACAGCTAAGAGGTGAAATGTACATGATTATCTGGTGCAAACCATGAAAAGGAGGGTTGTAACATCAGCAGCAATTTGCAACTTCTAAGAAAGAGAGTGCAAGTGTCAAACTGAATCAGTTATGGTCCAAGAGAGGCTCCTTTGCTGCTTACTTTTCTGCTGGATATAGAGAATTCATAGTCAAATGGACACAGCAATTCTGTGTTGCCCAACAAGGGACAAAGCCACCTCCCATGGGATGCAGATGTGAGAACACTGGGTTTTAAAAAAAGAAATGAAAGAAGGGTGTTTAATAGCTTCACTGTGATCATTTGATGACTACAAAGTGCACATTTGCTATTCCAGATCCTGCCCAAATCATCATAGCTTATCTCAGTGGCTTCACAAGTGCCTCTTGTTTGCCATGGTCACCCCTTCACTTTAAACCTTCTTCAGTCCATCTTCATGTCTGACTGCTCACACCTTTTCGTTTCTATCCGTATTATTTGTAGACTTTCCACCTTCCATTTGGACTTTCTTGAGTGGAAAGTCCACAAATAAAATAGATGGAAAGGAAAAGATGTGAACAGTGAGACCCAAAGATGGACTGAAGTTTTAAAGTGAAGGGGTGATCACAACCCTAGTGGAGTCTGCTCACACATTCATCTCTTACTGAAGACAAACATGAGATATGCTTGTCTGAACCAGCTTTTTCTGATACCCATAGATCTAGCTGTCCATCAGTAACTGCTTTCAGAAAGAGGGAGGATTAATGCATCTATTTTCTGTATCCAACTCCTCCCCCCCACATAAAACAATCTTTCAGCTTGTGGTCCTGAGTTGCCATTCTCTTGGGAAGGATCACCAATCCTATATATAGCTTCTACAGAAGCTTAAAGACATTTCTCACATTGTCCCTGTGTTTCGGAAAATGGGAGACAATGTTGGTGGGCTTTTTGCCTTATAAAGACATGATATTGGCATGTGAGCTTATGCCGCAGTAAAGATCCCTCCATTGCAAGGATGACTGACAGTTGTTACTAGAAACACCTGCAGGGCAATGCTGTGCCCCATTCCCCTAATGTGTTTACCCAAATATATTTGGGAGTCTGAGTGAAAATTACCCAGGGGACATGATATTTGACGCTAGGGAATCCGGCCAATTCATGAACCAAAGTAAGACAAGAACATAAGAAGAGCCTGCTGGATCAGGCCACAGGCCATCTAGTCCAACATCCAGTCCCACACAGTGTCTCAACAATTCTTTAAGGTCATCTCAAGCAGAAGATAAGAGCAAAACCTTTACCTCCTCTCATATCCTAGCAAATGGCTTTGGGGGGCATTGTTCCTGCCTCCTTAGCTTGTAGGGTGTACCTAGGCATCCAATCTAGTACCCATAGTGGCCATAAAAATAAACAAAGGAAAATTAAATCAGCAACAGTCCCACTACTTTCAGTAGTTACGGGTATGGGAATGCATAGAAGGACATTCTAAGTCCCAGCCCCAAGGTTACAGAACACTCTCCCCTCAAATGCATGTCAGGTACCATCATAATATGTATTCAGACAACTGGTGAAGATGCACCTTTTTATCTTGGCCTTTAGGTGAGGAAACAGCATTCTCATACTGAACTATATCCCCCTCCCTGAACAGAGAGAGAATTATAATGTATAATTGTCCTTCTTTTTATTTCCAACTGTTTCTTTCAATGAAACAGGCTAAAAAAGGGTGTTTATGAAAAAAGTTAAAGCACTGCAGTTCCGTGCCATGTATCTGGTAATCAACAAAAAATGGAAATAAGACTTCAGAGTAAATTTGTAGCAAACTTTTATCTTTTGTTTGTTTAGGCCATTTAAATATAGGTTCTGTTTGTCTCTAGTTCTACTTATTTTGTTTATAATACCGCAGAAATGGGTGATACATTTGCAAGCAAGCACAGAGTTTCAAAGCAAGCCTGTCAAATTACTTTGGGTAGATGAAAGCTCTTTTGTTTCTGTAGATTCTTTTTCTCCTTGTAAAGCCAGAAAGACACTATTGATATTATACACAGAATATGAGTTTAAAAATGAAATTACACTAGTCCATCCATATTGCTGTGGTTGGGTTACTCCCAGCTCTTATGATTTACCGAGACATTAATCTCTATGGACAGCTGAGCATTAAGGGAACAGAGCTTTGGTATCTCACCACCTTCAGTAACAACAATGGTTACTAGAATGGATGGCTAACTACTTACTCTAGGTCAGAAAGACAAGCAGGGTTCCTCTCAAGGCCATTTGCAGGGATTTAAGAGCAGGTGAAGGTCTTGCCTTTGCCTTCTGCTTGGGATGCCCAGAAGCAGCTGGTGGGCCACTTGCGTGAGACACCATGCTAGACCAGAAGTGCTATGGCCCGATCCAGCAAGGCTTCTCTTATATTCTCTTCTTTCTCCTGCTACCAAGAAAAGTCTGTTGGTGGAAGGGAGTAGCAAAAAAGTTCAGGGCGCCTTTGGGGCTTGTTTTTTAGAGGTAGCTAAGAAGGCTTTACATTGTTCCCCTCCCCTTCTGTTCCATTCCTATATCATGGATGTTTTTCCACTGAGCTCCTTTAATCCGGATCTAAGAAGATCCGGATCTAAGGAATGGGTTCTTCCCTTAATCTGGATCTAGTAGATCCGGATTAAGGGAAGTACCCAATGTGTTTCCATGGGTTGTCTAGCATCCAATAGCAATGGGTGCTAGCCTGCCTGCTGTGGAAACACCAGAGCACCCATTTGCAAATCCAGATCTACCCTGTCACCCCAGGTGTTTAGGGGGACAGGGGGTGCAATTTCTGAAGTTGCCTTCGGAAATTAGCAAAGGCTCCACAGAGAAACCCCTTGCAAGAGCAATGCTGCTGCCGAGCGCTGGGGAGGATCTCTGAAGTTAGTGGCCGATCACTCCGTAGAATCTCTGGAGCGATCTCCGGCTAACTTCAAAGATCCTCCAGAGCACTTGACAGCAGCATTGTTCTTGCAAGGGGTTTCTCTGTGGAGCTTTTGCTAATCTCCAAAGGCAACTTCGGAGGGATTTCAAAGCTGGCTTCAGAGGGACCCTCAAGTCTTGCGTTTGGGGCACACCCCCCCCCATGGGTGCCTTCCCCCCCCC
>MTQE01002208.1:43204918-43218394 GCA_014337955.1 Aspidoscelis marmoratus
ATTTAAGAGGGGACCTGATTGAAGTATATAAAATCATGCATCGTATAGAAAGAAAAGATAAAGAAAAAAAATCATTTCTCTGTCCCACAACACTAGAACCAGGGAGCACTCTATGAAGCTGATGGGTAGGAGAGTCAGATCAGACAAGGGGAAGTATTTCTTCACCCAGAAGGTCATTGGTCTAGAATTTGCTGCCAGAAAAGGTGGTTACAGCAACCAGCCTAAATAGCTTTAAGAAAGGGTTAGACAAATTTGTAGATGACAGGTTTATCAATGAGTACTAGAATGGATGCCTAGATACATCTTCCAGGCTCGTAGGACAGGCAGGATACCTCTAAGGCCAGTTTCTGGGATTAGAGAGCAGGTGAAGGTTTACCCTTGTCTTCTGCCACTATGTGGGACAGGATGCTGGACTAGATGGGCTGTGGTCTGATCCAGCAGGGCTCCTCATATTCTTATTGCATGTGGCCTTCTCTGACATGCTTGTTTGCCATTAAGAAAAGACTCCTCTGACTTGTTTATTTTATATGTGAGTGAAGAAGACACACAAAAATAACAGATCTACTGTGGATATATCTCATTAAGCAAAAAATGTTTATGTCATTCTTTCCTCTAAAAAATGTGGCAGTAGCACGGCTAGTTCACCTATGAACCCATGACAATCAACACACAGTGGTATAGTTCCAAAGTACACTTAAAGTGTTTCCCTTTTAATGAAGATTATTAATTAAATAAATCACTGTTTCCAGGAATACACTGATTAGATTGACCAGCTGAGAAATGCTTATAAGCAGCTTTGTGCTGCTGTAAATTCTGAAAAGGAAGAGTTTGGTTCTTCCTTCTCCAAGAAGAGAAAGCACATAAATAAGAATGAATTGATGAGCTATTAAATTTTCCTTCAGGATGAAGCATATTTGTTTTCTACCAAATCAGAAGTGGATTTTGCATATTTGCGGTTGGGGAAAGAAGGAAAATCTGCATAGGGAAAGAGTTCTGAAATTCATCATTGAAGTCACAATAAGGAGTTGTATGATCCTGTACATAGACAACACTCTGTTCTGTCATTAGTCATCATTTGACACTTATATACATCCTGAATGAGTCCACATGAGGGGAAACAACAGAGTATGTGTTAGAGCAAATCAAGCATGCAATGAAGACAACTGAAGTGGAAAACCTTTATTAAAATTCTACTGCTCCACTGGAGGACTGTTTCAGTTTTTCCTTTATCCTTTGGTAGATTTCCCTCTATGCTTGGAATTCAGAAACATTATCCATCTTTGCCAGAAATGACTTATCTCGGAGGTTCACAGACAGCAATTTTAGAATATACCAGATTGAAAAAGTGTCAGGCTTTTTTCAAACATGCTTCATAGAGAAGATCCTCTTGTGTCTGCAACCTTCATTTCAACTGACAACAGAAGCACTATGACCTGTGCAGTCAATATAATTCTCTTTCCACATTCCTCAAGTGAGCAGTCGCAACCAAGGTCTTGCATACTTCAGTGCTTCATAGGAATCATAAATGCCACTTTTGTTGGAATGTTATTTTTTTTATCTCCTCTGCTTGCATAGCAGAAGAGCAAGTTCATTTTCCCACCATCCACCCCATACACACATGCCTTCAGATATAAAGATGTTCTCCAGTGGCGAATGTGCCAAATATATTTGTCAGCTTTGAATTCACATGCAAATTATCTAGACCCATTTCAATCTGGCTTCAGGCCCGGTCATGGCACGGAAACCACCTTGGTCGCCCTGGTTGATGATCTTCTCCGGGAGAAAGACAGGGGGAACGCTACCCTGCTGGTTCTCCTGGACCTCTCAGCGGCTTTTGATACCATTGACCACGGTATCCTTCTGGAGAGGCTACGGAGTTTAGGAGTTGGAGGCAGTGCCTGGCGTTGGTTCTGCTTCTATCTCCAGAGCCGATCTCAGATAGTGGTGATGGGAGAGACGGAGTCGACACCCTGGGAACTCACTTGTGGTGTTCCCCAGGGGTCAATCTTATCTCCCATCTTATTTAATATCTACATGAAGCCACTGGGAGAGATCATCAGGAGATTTGGAGTGAGGTGTCATCAATATGCAGATGATACCCAGCTCTATCTCTCTGTGCCATCTGAATCAGGAGAGGTGGTTGAAGTGCTTGACAGGTGCTTGGAGGCAGTCATGGGCTGGATGAGGGCCAATAAATTGAAACTGAATCCAGACAAGACAGAGGTGCTGTGTGTTACAGGCTCTCGGGTCCAAGTAGTTGGGAGATACCCTGTCCTTGACGGGGTTGCAATATCCGGGAAGGGACAGGTGCGAAATTTGGGGGTACTCCTGGACTCCGCACTAACACTTGAAGCTCAGGTGGAGGCCGTGACCAGGAGTGCCTACTCCCAACTACGGCTAGTGCGTCAACTGAAACCTTTTTTGGACAGAGATGACCTGGCCACAGTTATCCACGCTCTGGTAACCTCTAGGTTGGACTATTGTAACGCGCTCTACATGGGCTTCCCTTGAAGACAGTTCGGAAGTTGCAGCTGGTGCAAAACGCAGCCGCCAGAGTGCTGACATATCACGTCGGTTCTAAAAGAACTGCACTGGCTGCCAATTCACTACCGAGCCCAATTCAAGGTGCTAACTCTGACTTATAAGGCCCTAAATGACTTGAGCCCCAGATATCTAAAGGAGTGCCTTCTCCCATATCGACCTGCCCACATTCTAAGATCTGGAGGGGAGGCCCTTCTGGTTATCCCCCTGCCTTCAGCAGCTAGGCGGGTGGGCACCCGGGAGAGGGCCTTCTCAGTAGTGGCCCCCAGATTGTGGAATGGTCTCCCCTTGGAGGTACGTCAGGCCCCTTCTCTGTCTATATTCAGGAAGGCAGTGAAGACGTACCTCTTCACCCAGGCCTTTGGCTAAATGCCCCCTCCGCTTCCCCCCATTGCACACTCTACTGTTTTTAAACTGTTTTTTTTCAATATTATTATTATGCTGTTTTTTAAAAAAAGTTTTGCATTGTTTTTAGCATTGTTTTATACAGTCTTGATATGTGTATATTTTAAATGTTGTAAGCTGCCCAGAGACGCTAGGGTATGGGGCAGGATATAAATATGAATATAAATAAATAAATAAATAAAGCTTCAACAATTTGCACGTGGATCAAAGGGGACCTCCATTCGTCAGCCTCCTCACATGAATCAAATATATTTGGCCTTCCCCAGAGGACCTGGGGAAGCTTACCCACTCCCACCTAATATCTCTCACAGACACCCATTGCCTTGCACCCCACTTACCCCCACTCGCTTTCTTTTTCCACCACAGTGCCCTGCCACTGAGCCCCATGCCATGCTCTGCTGAGTGCACAGCTGCTGCCACCGTTGGTGCCCCTAGCCTCAGAGCTTCAAATGCTGCTGGAGGTGTGTGTGCAGCTGAAGTAGCAGACAGATCCCTCAGAAATCATGGGAAATCTCACGTGATCCCTGGTATCTTGTGAGACTCTCAATGATTCCCAGAGAATCTCATGAGATTTCACATAATTCCCAGGGGATTGGGCTGCAATTTCAGCTGGACTTGGTGCACAGCAGCAGGCTGCGGTAGTGGGGTGTGGTGGCGGCGGCAAAATGTGAGTTAGGTAGGGAATAGGGCTTTGACTCACATGAACATCCTTTGGATGTTCACACGTGAATCAAAGCCCCCTATATTCAAGGAGTTCGGCTTCACACAAAGCCAAACATTCTTCGCCTTCGATTCAACAAAGTTTGCACTATCCCACTTAAAAAACAAACCAAACTAGAAAAAGCTGTTTCATAGGCAGAATTTGCACTTACCTTCATGGAATGGAGCTATAATACCTTCCTAGTCTGGTCCACATCAGGCACGGTTGGGGCCATTTGCATTCTGAGTACTGGAAGACCTCTATTCTTTTCCTGCAGAGCAAACAATGGAGATGGTCCATTCCCTGGTCCATTTCTGTGATACATTCTTCTGTCAAAAATTTCATGTACGCTTGTCTGTGGTTGGGTGATGCACACATCACTCCTACTTTGTATCCAATATGTGAGGTCCAGACCCAGCATTGCATGGTCCAGACCCTGCATCTAGATCTAGCATTTCAGGGTCCAGAAATAGCACCACATAGTCCAGACCTAGCCATTCAATCACAGAGGCAGATTTGCCCCTTGGCTTTACAATGCTAGAAATAACACTGAAGCACATAACTCCTGGACTGTTCCTGCTACTGCAGGAACACTTGGGGACATGTTGTAATCTGTTCACAGCTAGACAGGATTGGAGAGCGCTCAGAATACTCCAGTGGATCGCAAGTGCAGATGAAACATTCCAGCAATTTGCTTGTTCATGAATATTAGTGTAGCGCTATGTGCTCCCAGAATCCCTAATTCTCAAGTCATGCCAAGCTTAGGCAAAGGTTTTGCAAGGCATAGCTACCCTTGAACTATGTATCAAAGTTGTAATTGGCATCTTACTATTGGGCATAGACTCTTCTGTTTTAAGGATTCTTATGTTTTAAGATCAGAATTCTATGTGAGGCCATAAAAATATAAGCTTTAAGAAATTATCTTTTGGAAAGACAGCAAGAGACAAAAGCCCCTGGACGGCTTAGCATCTGTATACATATTCTTGCACTAAAAATATAATGGAGAAGAAATGAAGCTATTTATGCCAGAGCAGCCTTTGTTTATTTTTAATCACCAGAGATTTACTATCAGGGTATACTAATAGATGGAGCAAAGATGTAATGCCTGATTTGGATTATCTTGCAGTGAGCCAGGTTGTGACCTCACCAAAAGTTCAGTCTTGGTCACGATGACCCCTAGCCTTCTCTCACCATCCCCTTGAAACCCCTCCTTGTGGGTTGAGTTTGAAATTATCACCTCAAAATCTCATTGGTTCTTTGTCCCTCTCCCTGGGCTGGATTTCAGGAGGAAGATCCCTGCTCGCCAAGATTAGCAGAGGATAAAATGACATCCAAAACTGCAGCCATATATGGTCCTTCCCACCAGCAGAATAGGATCCATCACTCCACCATACCTTGCTGAAACCACACTGCCCTGCCTTTCTGAAATCACTCACTCCCACCAGCTCTCCATCTTTGACTACAGATGGGCAACCTGACCTAATGCAGCTACAAGGCTTGGGTTTACTGTGAAACCTTTTCCTGTGGCTCTATTGGGAATCTTCTCCATTGCTTCGGTCTTCTCCATTACCATACCATTGTTTTCAAGTCCTCTCCACATCACGGAACAGTGAAATTCAGCCCCTGGCTGGTCACTAGCATCAGGTTAGAATAGGAAAGGTCTGTCTTTCTCTCCAATTTGCCCTCCATTGAGACTTCCTTCTGGCGTTGAGCCCATGCTCCTCATTTGGTAAAAGCCACGTGTTTACATCACTGCGGAATCTCCTTCTGCTTGTATTTTTGTTCTTTTGCACCACTCTGTATAGTGCCCACCTAATTTTGATGTTTTTCTGATTATTTTACCATTACATATTAATATTAAAGGCTGTCTCTGAGACTTATCTTGCTTGCTGCCCTGTTCATTTTAACGGAGCCATGTATTGGCCTATCATTATTCAAGCCATTAGTGCTACGATCCAGTACAAGTTCTTCTCTGGACCAGGCTAATTTCCCCACTTAACACACGTCCAGAGATGTCTCATAACACTAGTTAAATGCAAAAAGCTCCACAGATTGTCATTGATATATTGTAACTGCCTGAGCTGGCTTCTTCTTCTTCTTCTTTTTTGGCAGTGTTACTTATTAATTGATTTTGTTACTGTTTTTGTTCTGTTTATTTAACATCGTATATGTCATTGTATGTAGCTTATTGCCAGTTCATTGTGCATTTTAAAATGTATCTTTTATTCTTGTGTTCATGCTTTAATTATTATTGTATTTTTGCTTTGTTATGAGCCACCTTGAGCATTTTATGAAAAGGTGAAAAATAAATGCAAATGCATGTAAATGCAGATGCCAAATGCAAATTATAATGGGCAACCTAGCAACTATGGCAAATAGGATAGACTGAATGGTTGCTTAGAAGAAACAGAAGACAGGAAAAACAAAAGATCAGAGAAATTGAACTGACTGTCATAGAACAATTTAGACTTATCCTAGTCTTCTTTATTTAAAACAAACAAGCAGCTCTCCCCATTACTCTGTCATCAGTATAAGAAATATTTTGTTTCCTCCCATAGTTGCTGTTTACTCCTGCTGGAAGGGCTAGCAGAAGAGATGTAATTAATGCTGATGCCCTGTCCTCTGTAGGAAGCAGAGGTTCATCTAGATCAATTTTATGCTGGATGTTTCAGCTCAGGGAGCAATAATGTGGAAGCAAAAACTCAGGTTAACTTGAAAGTAGGTCAATGGGATGTGGAAACAGCCTACTGTAATCTGAATCTCCCATATCAGCTTCAAAATGCCCCCCTTGGTTAATTATATTGTCTGTAAGGAGGAGGAAACATTGTAGGAAATGCTTCCTGCAGATTTATTCCAGGATGTGTGCAGCTGTTCCAGACAGCTGTTCAAAAAACAACTAGTAACATCTTTACTGTAAAGGTAAATATGATGCTTTTAACTATCCCAATTAAAGAGGAAACAGCATGGACCATCACTCATGTTCTTTTTTATTTAATAAGCAGAAACCAGTCTCATTTTTCAGATCCCCCCCCCCAATTCATCTACATTGTTATAATACTTTCCAGGGCAATCTTAATTAACAATCTCCTTCTAAGAGGTTTGTGTGGTGTCTGTGGGAAAGGAGATTCGCAGGAGCTCAATCAAAAGCAGATTTTGCCAGTCAATTCTTTATTTTTCTAGATTAACTTTTCAGAAGTGGCTAGGCCTGGATGCAAATATTCTTCTCCCTCCAAGACAAATCTGTTAAGCTCTCAGTGAAGAAAGCATTTGAGCTCAATTTTATTTTGCATAATTTCAAGCGCCATTAATAGAAGGTGGCATGAGGAAAAATTACCAGGATTTCACTCCAGCCATGAGTGAAATTGGCTTTGGTAGAAAATTAGTTGACTTATCTGGCAGATGATGAAAGCTTTGGCAGAGAATGTTTAAACAAGAAGGAAGTGTAGGAGAGGAACCCATAAAGGTGGAGGATGTGTATAGACCGGTGCTCAAGTTAGGGCATATGAGCTGGACTAAAAGAGGAACTATAAGTGCTAATGCATACAGAGTTTCTTCTTTTTGAGAGTACTCAAAAGGCTAGATTTCTAAATGGTACAGTTGTATGAAAGGCACATAAATAATGCTGATTTTACTCTGGCTGCTGAGTTGGCCTTGTTTCACGAGACAAGCATAGATTGTGAGAGCAGATTATAATCTGGGTTCGCTATTGCTCTACAGAAACTCTATCTAGTGCAGAATGCCTGTTTGACTGCTGATGGGAGTCTCTAGCAAGATCCACATTATGCCAGTGCTAAAAGATCTCCGCTGGTTACCAATGTGCTACTAAGACTGAGTCAAAGTGTTGGTCTTGACATACACTGCCTCCCAAAATTAAGGGAACACTTAAATTACACATCAGATCTCAAGTGTAGCAACCACAAAAGCCACACAGCTTTTCCCATGGCTTCCTTTTCTTCAGCCCTCCAATTCTCAAGCCCCAAGAGTAAAGGGAGCAACAATTTTCCTGTTTCCATAGACTTGTAGTACAAACTCAGTGCCACTAGGGTGCTGAGTTCTTTCCACTCTGCAACTGTCTTTGGGCGTTATGGCAGCTGCAAAGCACATGGGCTTAAGACTACAGGGCCCTTCCCTTCCTGTATGAGGATTTTCCCTGCCACTGACCACAGGATGTGACATTGCCAGGGACCTCTGACCTGCCTGCCTGCCTACCTCAACCAATTGCCTGCCTAGATTTGCCTTGACATCTCTTCTCCCACACCCCTTTTTGGAGGGTTATTTAAAGTTCTGCAGAAGAATAAATTGCTCTCTGTTCCAGCTGATTCTGTACCCTGCCTGATCTCTCTTCCCTGTGCTTCTGATCTTTAACGTCCCCCATTAAGCACATGGCGGGTCCCTGATCTCGAGCTGGTAGAGATCAAAGGGATTTACTTTCGTAATACCCAGCAAGGAACCGTAACAGCAGTAGCTGTTACCTGCATCGCTACAGCCTTTCGGCTACAATCCACAATGCTGTGGTATTTAGAACTGCAGCCACGATCAAAGTAGCTATAGGCTGCTTCCCCAGGTTTCCCTGAGCCCTCGGATTTAGGTTGCAGGTGTGACTGCAACACTCAAGGTAATCTATACTGTTATAAATTGTGTATTTCGTTGAGAACAAAATGATGTATCCACTATCAGTGGAAACCAAAATCATCAACCAATTAAGGATTGGATTACTGATCACCTCAACAATCAAAGTAATTTGCTTGAATGTTGTCACAGCAACTCATAATGTGACTCGGTAATGTGTATGGCCTCCATATGCTTGTATGCACTCCCAACAAAGTTTGGACAACTATTGATTCTGAGGATGAGGCTGTCCTAGGGGATCTCTTCTCAGACCTGGATCAGAGCATCAATGGACAGTCTGTGGAATTACTTGGAGGCACTGGAGGCACAGATACATAGTGTCTTGCCCTTGTCTGTCCCAATTCTTCTGCCCACCAACTTCATAGAGTGCCCCCTGTGGTGTCCCCATGGCTTTGGAATAGTCTTCCTCTGGGTGCCAATATTATATGGTTTTCAGCACCTGGTTAAAGTATATTTCATTAGCCAGGCCTTTGATGCTTAGATTCCTCTGGATATACTCTTGCTGAGGAGGGTAAGGTTATACTTTTGTTATTTTTAAATTAATATTGTTTTTATTGGCTTCTGCGCCCTCCCTGGGTGAAGGATGGGGTACAAAAATAAATAAAATCTGTACCTTTGTCTTCCTTGAGTAATCTATGCGATGTAAAGCCACAAAACAATGCTGAGAAAATTAAACTGAAAAATAAAATTTTGAAGGAACTGTATTTTGCAATCTGTTATTCATGCATGCATGAGGTCACTGAGTACCTTTAATATAAGATACGTATTACAAGGTTGATCTCATTTATTCTCACAAAAACTTTGTGAAGTTACTCAACTATGCACGGGGGAGTGATTATTTCTCCTGGTTTTTTCTTTCTTTCTGTATATCTTTGGATAGACAGATGTATGTTTCCTGCTTTGAAAGCAGGATATAAACATGTTCATGTAAGTCATCAGGACAGTAAATAGATCTGTCTTTGTTTACAAGGGGTGAAACTAGTTCAGTAAGAATTATGACTTGCCAAATGCCACCTAGCAAGCTTTTGCTATAATTCAGATCCCGTGAGACTCACAACATTATTCCCTTTAAACTGCAAGTTCTTGAATGACTGAATGACTGACTGAATGAACAAATCGGAGCCTAATAAATTTGGATACGAGGATCCACATTAAACTCTGTCCTATATGGCATGCCATCATCAGCCATCCTAACAGCTACACCATGTTGTTGGACACCACTGAATTGTAGCCAACTCCTGGCTGACTGGGCATCTCCATAGACACCTCTGGGCAATTTTATTAACAGAGACGCAGTAGTGGTTTGTCGTTGCCTCCTTCTGTGATCAAACCAGGGGCCCTCTGCTATCCAGGCAGTTTACCACTGAGCAACCGCCACTCTCATGGCTATACCATACCATTGACTGAGGTGGGGCTTAGTAGAGATGAGTAAAAATATTTGTAACATTTGAAATTTGCACAAATCCAGCCAAATTCAGACATTCAAATTTGAAGTGAATGTTGGCACATTTGAAGACTGACATTGAAATTCAAATCAAATGTTTTGATACAGTCGTATGAAACATTGTATGGGATTCGTACGGGACTGAACATTCATACTGAATGCAAATTCTACCACATTCAAAGGGGATCCATTTGAACAAATATGGATTTTCTTGCATTTGATTTGATACAAATAGAATAAAAAAATTCATGCACATCCCTAGGGCTTTGTAGCTTTTCTTTCCCACTGAGCAGAGGAAGTACAACTTAGCCAACCTTCTGTGATTTCTACTTCCAATACTTCTCCTTTTCCTGCTGCAAATCCTTAGTGGTTGAAATTTCTTTGTCGTGTAGAGCATGGAGCTGCCTGCTGATTGCTCTTGGACTCCCTCCTGGAAACAAAGAGATAAATGCTATCAAACCTCTCCTTGATAGTGATAACCTTCCTGTTTTCCCCTGTGTAATCTCCAGTTGCATCTATTGTCTCTCTACAGTCATCAGAACTCATGAGCACCAAAGAAAGGAGGGGAGGAGGAATAGCTTTGTAACCAAACTGTATTGCCTGGAGCAGAATGTAAAACCCATGAAATCCATACATGGTGGTTCATGCCTTCATTACCATCAATATATTTATACAACTAAACTTAGACTAACAAACACAAATGTCAACAATGATTTCTAGTGCAAACTCACATTTGTATTTGTCTTCCCCTCACTACCTCCAAATGTAGTTAAGGTTGGTTCAAGTTGGGAGAAGCCTCTGAATCAATCCCATTTGCTTTTCCGCCATACTTCTTTAACACCAAAATGCTGGTAGAGTGTATTCACAATCTCTACAACTCTATAAGGGATGTCAGAACCCTTCCACATTGCATAATTTATTTGTGTATGACTGGAGTTTTCATAAAGATAAAACTACAGCCTATGTTAGCCACTGCCAGCTTTTTTCTGTTCAACGTAATGCTGAACAGCTGAAGCCTATATCCAATGTAACTAGAGCAATGAAGCAGCTGTATGCCACAAATTGAAAATGGTTTATTTCACTTGCTTCTGAATGTGCTGTGGTTCTCTCAAGCACTTCTGGACATTGGCAAGGTGGTTTGGGTCGAAAGTGATTAACCACATGTTCTGAGAATGTTTTCAGTTTTTTATTGATCTTTTGCATATGCATAGGAAGATTTGGCATAGGTTTAGCACAGTCCTAAGTGAACAATGAGAACAAAAGGAGAACGGGCAACACTATAATGAACAAAGTTGCACAAGAGAGGACAAAAATTTTCATGTGCTGAGTGTATTTTGGCCCGTGTGGATGTACATCTTTCTTCATGTGCTGAAGCATGTAGAGGAAACTGAGATGGCGAAGAGGAATGGCACCTTAAAGTGCCCACTAAGCTTTGATGCCACTGGGAAGCAATCAGAGGCAAGAGGTCCTTTGTGGACCACTAGAACATTGATGCTCCTCCAACCCACTGTGCACTTTGAGAGTATGGTAATAAAGGTGCAAGAGAGCAGCCATCTCCCAGTACTTTGTTTGTTCTTTTACTTTGAGTATTTGAGATTTAAGAAAACTGAAGATGAATCAGGGAATTTCATAGCAGTGGTAAGACAGAAATATGAGACTTACTTGAGGAGATACACATTAATAAAGCAGGTATAAGACATGTGTTGTTGTTGTTGCCTTTACAACAGTGATAGGAGCAGAACTGGTGTCAAATTTTGGGAGATTTGGCACCTTCACTGGAATGGAATGGACATTTCCATTTTGAACATCTGACCCATCCCAAACTTACCTGGCACTTCACTAAATGCCGGGTAAGTGCAACATCACTGTTTTAGCAGCAACTGCCTTGCCATGGCAACAGCCATGTGTGCCTGTCATTGCTGCAGTGACCAGGTGATGTGCTGTGCAACTATGGGGGTATTGCCCCACTCCATGCACCCTTCACCTGGAAGAGGTGCAAAGGGTGTGTGCCGGAGTGTCATAGATGTGGCTAGTATAGCTGTGGAACACTTTTTAGTGCAGGAGCCTGTTTGGCCAAGTGCGAAAAGTCCCTCTAACACTGGTGCAAACCAGAGCACAAAAGCTTTAGGATGGGAAAGACTTTTTGCTCCTCAGATGTAATCTTTCAGGCTGTGTCTACACAGCACGTGCCAGAGCAGACCTCCCTGCAGTGGCCCAGTCAAGTCCAATCCAACTTTGGAAGCTAGCAAAGTAGTAAGCCTTTGATGTTGCCAGATGGGTGATCAGCAGGACCTTACTTTGGGGACTATTTCTGGGAATCTAACAAAATAGCAGCAGGCTCTGTGTAGCAGGTAAACTGAGCCAGTCACTCACTACTGTCCATACATTAGCAGCAGTTCTGGTCCACCATTGGGGAATGCTTGGGACGCCACTTCAAAGTGCTCTGCCCTTTGAGTAAACTATGAAGTGGGCTTCATCCATAGGTCACTCCAAGGCCTAGTCTCTTTTGGACAGGCTAGCTCCTGGGAGGCACAACCTGCCAGGTGACCAGTCTGTCACACAGAGGCCACATTCCTTGGACTGCTGACCCACTCCATCAGCCTCAGTGTCCTCCATCACTATCACTTATCTGGTGATGCACATCTTTTTAAAGAATCTGCAAATGTGAAAAGATTGATTATATTCCTTGTGATACGTTTTCCTTAGAAACACAAAAGACCGTTTGGGAACAGACAGCAGAGAAATGTACCAAAACATAATATTATTTGAGGACAAATCAATATTTTGAAACAGCATGGTTAATGACAAAGAATGATGAAAACCATTATTCAGCAGCATCTGGAGCAACACATATCAGATGCTTCTGAACTACACTGTAAAATGCTACATTACTGACATTTAACTTGCTTGATCCACTTTCTGTTCTATGCCACTGTGGGCAAGATGTTTCCCTGCAACAAGGCCTCATGGCGATGCCATATGTATGCTGCTAACTGCAATTATCCGTCTTAGTTAAGTGATGATAGGGTAGGCACTATCTTAAAACTGGTCACAATCCCATGGCTCTGGTGCTTATTTTCACTCTGCAGAGCTTTGGTTTCTTTCACAGTGAAGCAGCTATTTTCATGGATGATCTGAATGGGGCTTTAGAGATACCAACTTTTTGCCAAGTTAACAAGGTTTTCATGGAGCCCAGTTGGTGTTCACGAGGCAAACATTTCCCACAAGCTAATTCTCTGTGTGTGCTTCAGCTCAGTAAGGTTTATTTTTGAGTAACCATGCCTCTAACTGAACTGTCAATGTGTGTGAGAGAAACATTTATTACCATCTTTCCTTCTTCCCCAATCTTTCTACTCAAGTGCTGATGACCTTTATTATTATTATTATTATCTCCAGTAACCTAGGTGTGCCTCCTGGGCGGGGTAATTGCCCCTTGACAGTCCCTTTGCCCTTTGACCTCATTTACACAGACTACCATGGCCTCCAGCAAATGAAGCAGCACATGGGCCTCTCCTTTAAGAAGTACAGGTAAGAACAGAGCTCAGTTTTCTTTTCTCTAATTTCTCAAAAAGGAAGCCATTAGAAGTGGTTACAATGGGATAAGCCAGAGCAGCATGACAGAGGATTCAGCCACTTTTAGGACCAAAGACCTTTCTTTTTTTAAAAAAAGTAATTTTATTTTTTAAAAAATTTCCAACATGTTAAACAGAAGAAAAATAATTCACACAATCTTTTCATTATTACATTGCTTAAGGTT
>MTQE01002208.1:43218511-43245204 GCA_014337955.1 Aspidoscelis marmoratus
TTTCATTATTACATTGCTTAAGGTTCCCTAAACTTCCTCGGCTTATCTGATTTCTATATTATGTATCCATTATTTATTGCTCTGCCACTTTTAGGACCAGAGACCTTCCTTGAAGTGAGAAGTGTGCTGTTTACATCCTCCCCTTTGATGTTTCTGCTTGAGATTGCTTTTGACAATACAGGAAGACCCCCAGAAGTCACATTTTCTGAATGTGCAAAAGCATGATCAGGACCTTGAGGAAACTTCCACAGCAATGGCAGAGCAGTGGAAAGTACTTTTGTGCGCAAATGTTGTTTTTTGCATTTGATTCATATTGAATCAAAAATTTCTATTTGTTCAAATAGATCCACTTCAAATTCAATATGAATGTTCAATCCAATATGAATCCCACACAAATGCATATGAATGAATATAAATCCCATACATATCCCATACGAATTCACATACAAATCCCATATGAAGCTTCATATAAATGTATCGAAACAATTAAATTTCAAATGTCAATCTTCAAATGTGCCGACATTCAATTTGAATACAAATGTCCGAATTTGACCAAATGATTACTAATTTCAAATGTTACGAATATTTGTGCACATCCCTATGTTTGATGACTCTGGCAGAAAAGTGTTTTTGACAATGCTTCCCAGCTCTTTATGGAGGGTTGTCAGTACTGGTTCTGCACTGGGCTTTATTCCAGATTATATCTCAGGATATCTAGGTGTCTGCTGTCCACATGGCTAGTGCAGGCAATGACAAGTCCTGCCCTGCACCTGCTGTGGTCTGCATCAATATGTGGATGGTAGGCCCATATTCTTGGATATCATCTAAAATAAGCTCCAGTGCAGACGGTGCCTTAGTTTGGTGGACACAGGATTGTGCAATCTTCTCATCCTTGAGCTCTCTCAAGGCACAATTACAGCACATGGAGATCTTGCTGCTGTTAGGCAGTGGTTTAGTTTTTTTTCCTCCTAGGCAGTAACACAGAGTGTACTCATCTTCATCTTTTAGAATACTACACATTTGATGCGTGAGTGAGTTACAAGAAATGAAAGAGTACAAATACGGTCCATTAAAATAACAGTAAGATTTCTGATACACACAGACATACATCAAAACACTGTCAAAACTAAAAGTAGCTAACACTGCAGATATACAACCCAGTGCAGCTTAGGCTGTATTTGCCCTTCAACTTTTCTGTACACCTGAAGTGACATTCAGACACTCGAATTGCACCCTTCCAAATAAAAAAGTGAAACATCTGTGTTTTCTTCCCAAAGATCGAGATATTTGATCACTGGACTGTTGGAGATCTCAGTCTGGACTGGTAAAGTAGTCTGCTATCAGTCAAGGGTGTGTCTGCAGAAATGGAGTATTGGAAGTAGCACTGGTGTAGGCACAGCAGATGCTACCCCTTTCCCTCTTGATCATTTCCAGCTGTGATAGCAGAAATGGTGGGGTGGATTCCCATGCTACTGCCTCCCCCTTGCTTTGCGGAGAAAAGAAGCTCAGTGTTTTTTTTTTTAATGAGTAAACAAAAAGCACTTTTTTTGACGCTGCTAGCCCTCTCTTTCTTTTTCTAATCATATATATCTCAGCATGTCCATACCTTTGTATGTTCTCAGTTTTTGGAAATATTCCCTCTATCCTCAGCAACTTCAATGAGGATGAGCCAAGAGCAGGGCACTTACTTTTTGTTGTTTTTTAAAAAAATCTTTATCTGCAGCTTCTAGCCTCTTCTTTCAAGAGTGTGTGTTTTCATGTGCATCTTCCTGGGGAAAATACTGGAGAATGTTGTGGCTGCCCAATTGCAAACACACTCGGAGGACTCATTTCGATCAGGCCTCGGAGAGCATTCTCAGTTGCAGTCTTCTAATTGTGGAATAGCCTCCCCTCTGAGGTGTGTCAAGCATCCTCAGTATATGTGTTCAAGTAACTCCTGGGGACACACCTCTTTACCCCTCTCCATACAGACACAGTCATTAATTTAATTATGCCCCGGTTTTTATTTTTATTTCATTGTGACCCAGTCTTAGACCTTAGGTTATATTGTGGGATAGAAATATAAACAAGCAAATCTCCACAAGTCTGTATCTCTGCATGTTCTCAGCTTTGGGGCATTCCACATGGGGCAAGAAAAGGATATTTAGTTTTTTAAAATAATGCTCTCACTCTGCGGCCTTGGAAACCCCCTATTTAGGGCACCTTCTTCCCTTGGCACCATAGCACGTCAGCCAAGGAGGAGACATCCTGCAGAGGTTGGAGGGGAGTCCCAAAGCTGAGAATATGCAAAGTTGTGAACATGCAGAGAGAGAGAGATAAAGAATTATATTAATTTTATATATAAATGAAATTGAAAGAAGAACTGCTAAAGGTTGTTTCAGTGACTGAGGACATGACCAATAGCTCCACAGGAGAGGAAGGAGCTGAAAAGGAGGGAGGAGGTGAAACGGCCCCCTTCCCCACTTTGTGCGCTGAGTATAAGGAGGGTATTTAGTGCATATGGGAAGCTCAGCACTCTGAAGGTGCATACTGGAAAAGTGTGGGCTGAAACTTCAGAAGGATTCAGTCTGAACCGAAGAACTACAGTGTAAACTCATCCTTAGATTTAGGGATCTGAATTTTTAAAAAACAGCATGAGCACTCCTCTAGCTTAGTACCATACTGGGCTTCACTTTTTATAACCGCACATGCTGTTCTGACCATCATGTCTGTTCTCTTAAGTGCTTTATGGTGCACTATAATTACAGAGTTGAAAGCAATAAACAAACTCACTACCTAGTCATTATTCAAGAACGAAGAGAGGTAGTTGGGTTAGGTTAAACAGCCTTGAAGATGCAACCAAGTAGGATTGGGCAAGAACAGAAAGGTTAAAAAAATGCAAGACCCTAAAAAACACCCTGGTGGATTGTATCAGTGGTCTGTGTGGCCTAAACAACTAATTTTATTTTAACAGCAGTCATAAGCTAGCTATCTTCTGGTTTATTAAGATGTGTTTAGTTTTGTTTAGTTTTTCCCTCTTCCTGCAGTCTTCCCAATGAAAATGTGGTGTGGTCATCTTGCAACTCCTTATCTAACTCTACCTTGCTTAGAAGCCAGAGGCTCTTTCTCACTTGGCCTGCTAGTGCACATTGGGGTAGCTTCTGGGAAGCATCATCTGCACTTGCAGGAGGTGTTTCCACACCAGAAACATCCCCTGCTATTGCAGATGCTACCCCAGCATCCAATAGAAGTGGTGCATAAAATTGTGCCCCACACACATCTGAAATCTTAGCTTTCTCGGCTACTGGAGAGACCATTCACACCTCTTCCAGGTGCTGGGGGTCACCTGAAGTGCTGAGCAAGCACGCTGGCACATCAGGTGACCAAAAATGTGAGTGCACATGCATGTCACATCACTGTCATCCTGGTGACCATCCCGCCACTAGAGCAGTCATGCCAGAATCTGAACCCAAGATGGTGGCATCTGGATCACAGAGGATGGCACCCAGACATATGTCTCCACTCCTGGTAAATTTTCAGACACTTGGTGGTGGTGGTGTGTGTGGGGGGGGGGGGTTGGTGTATGCTAGCACATGCAAGTGTGAATGCTAGTGGAAGCGTACCATTCCCAGGTCCTTTGGTCTATCAACTCTTACATCTCATGAAACTCTTTTTGTCCACACAAATCACAAAAGCTATTCTGGCACCAGAGCAATTTTCTCATAACAGCAATATTTCAGGATATCACCTTGATATCCTAAGTATGTATTGCAAATGCTAAGCATGTGTCTAGCAAGCCCAATATAGTCCCAGAGGAGCTGTGGTTTTTATCTTGAGTCTAGTGGCGCCCTTAGAAATTCTATTCTGTGTACAGAGGCCTTTCTGAAAGTTTGTGCTGGACAGATATGCAAATATATGTGATCACTGAAGTTGAAATGTTCAGATCTACATGAATACATTAATCTGCATTTCTGCATATTCTATAAAAAAAACAAACCAAAAGCAGAAGTTCTTACAAGTGGGAAATCTGTACAAATGGAATTTTGACCCACACAGATTTCTAAAGATCAACTTTAAAAAATTAATGCATATTCAACAATACACATATCATAACTTTTTCCACAGTCAAACAAAACATAACATAAAATTTCAATATCCCCCTTCCCTCTAATCTTTATGAAATAAAAAGACTTGTGAGATCATTACTTATGTTCTCAGCTTAATGAATGCATCCTTATCTGGCATGTCCAAACCTAAAGATCCACTTGAAATTGACCAGGCTTTGAATTGTTCCTTGCCTCCTACACAGATCACCAGTTCACCAGAGGAGTGCAAATGCCTTATTCAAATTAATAAGAATGTGTGTTTTAC
Organism: Aspidoscelis marmoratus; assembly: GCA_014337955.1. Classification (NCBI taxonomy): domain Eukaryota; kingdom Metazoa; phylum Chordata; class Lepidosauria; order Squamata; family Teiidae; genus Aspidoscelis; species Aspidoscelis marmoratus. The sequence continues at coordinate 43,222,862 of MTQE01002208.1, forward strand.
CAGTTGCCAAAAGATGTATAATGGGGGTGTATGATGTGTTATTGAAACTGATTTTACACCTTCGGGACTATGAGTTTGGTTTAACAGATAATGGCGTGGAGACAATTTCAAGGTGAGGGAAATAACTTAGCTGATCTTACTGAAATGTAAAAGGCACCTAGGAAATAAATGTATTACAATGCAAATGGGAAAATTACACCAATGAAGCATTTTCAGTTTGTCAAAATAGTAGGCAGCAGCTTGATTTATAATGACTTGCAAGGAAACATTCAGTATCAAGGGGAAATAATTGGTCAAACATGTATTGAAGGGAAAGAAAAACTGTTGCTCTGGTAGTAAGACACAAAGTTTATAGTTGACCTGGAACCAAAACTCGAGTAGGAAATCAGAAGAGACTCACTGTGGTAGCCAGGTATAGGCAGGCAGAATTTAACAAGAAAATAAGGCTAAGTTCTCAATACTTTAGTATCTGGAGTAGCAATGTGCACAGTTTATTTTTGTATTTGATTCATATCTAATTGAATGCAAGAAAAACTGTATTCGAAAAATCCCATTTGAATGAGGTAGATTCGTATTTGAACGCCACATGAATCTCATACTAATGCATACAAATAGCATATGAATGCCATATGAACCTTCATACAAACGTATCAAAACATTTGATTTGCATTCAAATGTCCGAATTTAGCCAAATTCATATGGCTTTTCAATGTTATGAATATCCGTGCACATCCCTAATCTGGAGAGAGGTTGCGCTACAGGTCATAACCCCTCAATTCAACAAACTCTTCCCCATGATTTCCCCTCGTTCAAATCCCGTCAGTTATTTCCTCCACATGATATCACTTGTGCCCCTGAAATGAATTGGGGTGACCATGCCAAGTCACAATGTCCCTTTTCAGTAAAGAAGAAGCTATTAGAGCAGGAGAAAGAAAAATAGTTTTAAATGTGAACTGAGAAGGAAGGCAGTACAAAAGGGGAGGAGAGGGAACTAATGTTGGAAGCAAGGAAAACATACCTTTCTTGAGGTCTTTTGTGAGACAATTTGGTCTAGTGGTTAGAGAGCTGGACTCTTCTCTGGAAATACTGGGTTTGATTTAGCACTCCCCTGCAAAGCCAGCTGGGTAACCTTGGGCTTGTCAAAGCTCTCTTCGGAGCTCTAACAGGCCCCCCCCCCACCTCGCAGGGTATTGTTTTGGGGAGAAGAATAGAAAGCTTTGTCACCTGCTTTGAGTCCCCTTAAATGGGTGAGAAAAGTGGGGTAGAAAAGCCAACACTACTGCTACTACTTCTCACTGAGGGACAATCTTCTCAGTGATCAACAAATGTATCACATGCACTCTGGCTAGCTTCTCTCTTCTCAGTACCCAAGAAGCTAGATACAGGGTCCTGGAAATTGGCATTGATAATTAGTCTTGTTTGCCTCCAAGGGCTCAGCCTCATGAAACGTCAAGTAAGTTCTGTTAGATGCTTGACCTTTTCCTCTAGTGGAATTGATACTCTGGGACATCATGCAAAAAGCCTGTAATGGAAAAGAGTGAGTTTGAACCTTGTCTCTGGGGTGATTTCAGCAAAGTAGCAAGCTCGCAGCTCCCTGGAATTCAAACACACAGTGCGCAAAGTTCATCTTCTTTCAGGAAAAGAAGGCAAGATCAAAGATTCAGAGTCAGTGGTCCTAGGAAGGGAGAGCTTGCATGAAATTGCTGTGGGTTCCACTGCCATTTTCTTAAATTACATCCTGAACTGAGTGTAAGCCCCATTGAGACAAATGGTCTCTAGGACTGCCTGGTCCAAATTCTTATGATGGCAGTGAATTTAATTTATAATATATGTAAAGAATTCCCAATGAGGTGAGAGCTATCACAGAGCAGCCCTCTTATGTGGCACTGCTCCTTAATCCAGTGAGGGAGCATTACAGTATCCCCCTTGAGTAAGATCTTTCCATTTATTATATTTTTCTGGGCCTTGCCATAATGGAAATTTGTTTTCTTACTCTACATCTTTATGCCATCCTTTGAAGATGGAAGCCAGGAGAGAAAGGTTAAGTCCAGAATCATTCCCACTGATGCAGACGCATTCATCTGCCAGTTAGTTTCTTCTGCAAACAACGAAATGCTGATTGCTTGATTGCTTTAAAAACCAATAAATACTATTCTTACTTTATTTGTTTTAAAACACATTACTTCCCAGAATTTTTCAAGGAATCATCTGTTCATCTAGGCTTTTGGATCCAGGTGAAGTTTCCAGTCGCAAATCCAGTAGGGCTACCATATGGAAAAGAGGATAGGGATGCTATACAAAAGAAATAATTTTAGCAGGTGTTACCTGTATTACAAGATATACCTGCTGAAATGATTTTTTTTTCCATAACCATTGCATTACATTGCAATAGTTCTAACTAAAGACACTAACAGTTCTGACAGAAGGCACTTTCTGTTTGCCTTCTCAAAATAACAAAATATATTGTACTATTATTTTTAGTAATGGAACCACCTCAGATTATTCTCCCCCAAACATATGAAACTCCCTTGGACTTTAAACCTTTATCCTTCAGGCCAGACACACAGCTGTAAATTTTCAGCATGTACTTCAAGATTTAGACTTTCCTTGGCCTTCTTTATCTTCATGGCTCTGACAGCTGGTAAATTGGACAGATGCAGTTTCCATGATGCTGTTGCCACATACTGGAATATCTTTGGAAAGACAAAAGAGCAATCTGGCAAGTTTTTTTCTTCTTCTCAGTTGTGTTAGTTGCTATTCAGCTGAAGTTTGAATCCCAGTTTTTATATCCACAGACCTATGGCTAGTAAGATCTTATAGCTTCTTCAAGGATAACATTCTAATCTAGGAATGTTCAAGAATATTCATGCTATTTGTTATTTGTACAAATTCATACGAGTAACAACATTCTGAGACAAATCGAATAGGCCCTATTCATCTGCAAATCAGATTTATCCAGCATCTGTCAAAGCTTCGTTTGCACCTTTGGCCACGGCTGGATCCCTTTGAGGCCTCCTGTCCCCCCCTTGACCTTTGGTTGTGGCGCTGCTGCCACAAACTACCTTCATAGGCCTTCCAGTTCTGCTTGCGCAGCTCCCACCTCCATCGCACAATCCCCAGATGTGCTCTTTTGGCAATGAAAAAGTGTCAAAATGATGGCGGATGATGTGACCATGCCCCCCGTCTCACCAACTTAACTTTATGGAGGGCGTGGTTGCATTTCCAGGCCCATTTTGGCATGCCTTGGGCACTGAAATGGGCCTTCCATTTCTGTGCATGCAGTTCTCCACCTGGGAAATGTGATCCCAGGATGGAGGGCTGTGTGCATAGAACCGGAGGAGCTAGTTCAGGTAGGTTCCAAGTGGTGCACAGGAGCAGTGGCTGGTGAGGGAGGGGTGGTCACTTGTTTTGTTCATGACTGTTCATTCAAATATTCATGCTCAAAGCTGAATATTCAGCTAAATCCAAATATTCCCACATTCAATTCTCATTTAATTGGCTTGATGCACATCCCTACTGTAATCTCTTCTATTCATTGTCTCTCCAATTTTCTGCTTCTCTGAACCTGACAAAGAAGAACTCCTTATTTTTTTTTAAAAAAATTAAATATCTGTTTTGTCTCACAAGACACAAAATATATGTGAGTTTCCTATTCCCTTACCACTGTTGTAGGGAAATAGTTAAATTTCATTTAAACTTGAACAGATTCTTCTTGATGTCCCCAAATTCTTAGCAAGTATCCCCGATTAATAGTTGAAAAGTGCCTTTTGTCCTTCTAAGTCTCACATACTGCTCTCTTAAACAAAATAGAGTAATAGTAATATTATTTTCTATGGAGAAAATAGAAACCCTTGGCAAACGGAGTTCATATTTCTCTCTTTGTGAATCCATGATACAATAGGCCTCTGAAGCTGGGTACTGCAAACATTTTGATAAGAGGGAAAAAGGCAAGACATTTTGTGTTGTCATTATTTTTTAATTCCCCCAAACACCAACATGCACGTATGCTCACCTGCATATCCAGAAACAGTTTGGCAGATCAGCAGCTGGAGAAATTGTGTGATTTAATTTAGTACTGATAGCCTGCTATTCATTACTCTCTTTCCTCTATCCCTCCCATTATCCTCCACATTTTATGAGGCAGCAAAAAATGCCAGCTACTGTTATTCCTTTTATTATAAATCAATTTTCTCTCTGTATCCAACTTCGCTAGAGAAGATGGTATTCCTTTCTCATTTTCCTTTCTCTCTCCCCCTCCCCCACCTTTTCATTAATGCTCTAAGCCATTTTCAGGAAGGTAGAATCTTGGAGAAATCAAATCTACTGAAACAGATAAAAGAAAACGTGAAATATGAAGTAAGGCTTGGATATACAACTAAAACACTGAAACTGACTCCATCCATTTTCACTTAAATTGGTTGTGGATTCCCATCAACTCACTTGTTTGTTTGAAGAGCTGTTGCCTTGAAACTTACTATCACCCTCTGCTCTCTTTCCACTTTCTTGTGGTTGCCCATGTCTAGCCCTTTGTTTTATAGTCTATCCATCCCAGTCAATTTCTCTTTGGTACATGACATTTTAACAAGGCTACATGGACATGTAAACCACATATTACAAGCATGATTACAGACTTTTGAGATTTCGCTCTGTGATAATGAAATGTGTGTGCTGGTGGTATAGCTCATGGATTGGATGCTGGAGATATTAGTTTGATGTGTCATTTTTACCTACCTGTCCTGGACAACATGTTCAGTGAAGCATCCTTTGTGTTATGAACTGTGATGGGCAAATCCCTGAATGCTCACATTTGAAGAACTGTCCTTGTAGTACTAAGAGAAAGGTGTACTCTCTGCACTTCCACTTATTCTACCTTCTAATTGTCATCTCCTCTGGCATTTGCTTCCCCCTACTTAGGGATGTCCACAATTTTTTTTTTTTTTTGGCATTCAACTTGAAACCAATTTGAATGTTTGAAAATCTATGTTCATATGAATAGAAGGCATCTGAATGTGGTAAAATTTTATTCAATTAGAATCTATTTGAACGTATTCATACAAACATTCAATATATATCTGATGCGAATAAATACGTATCCGATATGTATCTGATATGAATGGATACATATCTGATATGAATAGATAAGTGTCTGATACAAATGAATACGTATCTGATACAAATGAATACGTATCCAATATTTCACCAGTTTAACGAATGTCTGAACTATTCGGATGAATGTCCAGAAACATTCGTATTCATTCAAATGTTAGCATACAAATATTATAACTGACCTGCCAGTGCCTTAAGATCCAATGATGAGGCCCTCCTGGTCATCCCACCATCTTCAGTAGTGAGGCTGATGGGCCCCCGGGGAGAGAGCCTTTTCGGCGGTGGCCCCAGACTGTGGAATGGTCTCCCCCTCGAGGTGTGCCGTGCCCCTTCCTTGTATTTATTTAGAAATGCAGTAAAGACGTAACTCTTTGGCTTGGCCTTTGGCTGAGGTTGATTTATTCTCCGTCCCAGTTACAGTTGCAGTCACTATTAATGCACTAGGGAGTGCACGGTTTTAAATTTGTTGAATATTTAAGGTGTTTTTAAATGTGCATCTTGTTTTAATCTGTATCTTGTTTTTAATCTGTTGTTTAATCCGTTGTTACCCACCCAGAGACCTTCAGGTATGGGGCGGGACAGAAATGTAAATAAACAAATAAATAAAATAACATTCAATCTGAGTTTGAATGTCCGAATTCGGTTTAATTTGGCCAAAATTCAAATGTTATGAATATTCATGCACATCCGTATTCCTAGTGCTTTTCCTGAAATAGGCTCTTCCTGGGGCAGCTTTCCCTTACACCAACTGTTCTCCTCCACACCTTCCCTGGCTGGTGACTATTTCTTATCAGCACACCTTTTCCAGGCTAGCTGGCCTTTGAGAATTCCTCTTAACATCTGGATTGCAATTCATTGTAATTGCTGCTATTGGGTGTTTTCACTGAATGCCTAGAGCTAAATATTATAGATAGAATTAGAATTACCTGCAAGTACTCTCAGTGAGTGTTGTAAAACCTGTATTTTATTATTATTATTATTATTATTATTATTATTATTATTATTATTATTATTACTATTACTATTACTATTACTATTACTATTACTATTACTATTACTATTACTATTACTATTACTATTACTATTACTATTACTATTACTATTACTATTATTATTAATTAATTAATTAATTAATTTCTATCCCGCCCTATACCTGAAGGTCTCAGGGTGGGTTACAATATTATCTTAATCTTAGACGGGTCCCTGCCCTCAGGCTTACAATCTAAAGAGACAAGAAACAAAAGGAAAATGGTGTGGGAGGGAACAGGGAACAGCAAAAAGCAAGCACTTGAAGTCTTCAGTTCCAATTCTTCTGCTCATTTCTTATTGCTGGAATTTTCTTATTCTCTTTACTTTGAATTATCCCTAGAGGCTTAAGGATGACCAAAGCACCAGGGATGTTTGCACATAATGGCAACTTTGTACAAACATGGAATACCATACTAAATAAATGCTCTTTAGATCTTTTGGTCCTCATTATAAAAATAAGCAAGAGATAGATTTTCACAGAATGCACCATTTTTGAAGAACTGAATTTCTACATTTTGCAAGGTTGTGCTGAACAAGAGGGTACCTGAGCTGCTGAAAGACAGTTTCAATGGTTCTTTCTATATTGAACAGAATATAAGAAAGAGGAAAAGATCAGGCAATAAGAAGGCAAAGGGGAACTTTAACTAATAACTAGTGAGCAAATTTGCACTATGCCATCATCAGCTAGGAGGCATAGCACTACAATGCTCTAAACTTACATATAATGTGAACGGCTGCCCAAAACAGTGGCCATCACAGAGCCCCAGTGACAGCCCCAGTGCACCTGAACAGTGCCACTACCAGAGCAAGCTGGCAATGCAGTGCACCATCTTACATGCACAACGAGCCACATGCTCCTCTGGAACATCTTCCAACAGGAGGACCTGCAGATGGGAGATTTCCAGGTTGTTGCAGCCTGACAGCTAGTTTAAGCATGGTTATATTTTAACAGCTTGCTTTGGGGCCCCTGGTCACACCTCTAGTTCAAGACGACTTCAGGTTGTCTTCTGGTTGCATTACTCACTTTATTTTTATTTAATTCATTTTCCAAGCTGGCTTATCCCTGTCAGATCATTCTAACTGGAGTCATCTTTTCCAGAGAACTCAGCCCGTCCTGGCATTCCAGGCCATCTTCACTTCGTCAGTATGGGGGATGGGCTAAAGGAGGCTGAACCGTGCTGTGGTGGATGGGGTCCAGTCTTTTCTTTCAGCCAATGTGCACACACAGAGTTTGTGAGACACCTCCCCTTCTCTCCTCAGTTTATGTGCATGATTCCTCTAGCATTTTTCCACAAATTGATTATTATTATCATTATTATAAAAATTAATCAGAAAAGAAAAGCACATAAAAAAGGAAAGGGGGCATGGCGGTGGGGAAGCAAACTGAAAAAAGAACTGCAAACAAATACCCTCACCTCCCTCACAATGGCATCCATTAAGAAAGGAAATAGATTTGATGCAGGAAAAGGGGTGGAGAGCCAAGAGTTCCATTGAGGATGTCAGGTTGATTGTGGAGAAAGGTGTGAGTGATGCAGCCCAAAGTGAGAGCAGCTTATAATGATCTAGGTGTGAACAGAACTCGTTCGACCTCAGTTCAAATTAAGAATAGGGCGTCCTGTCTCATATAGGTGTGACTAGGGCCAAGGATGCTCCCAGATGTGTGGATGCACCATCTGGGAGCTTCCCCTGCCTTGACTTATACATCAAGTACAGAAAGACCCAGCGTCTTGTTTCCTTCTCCTTCAAAAATAAATTATTTTGTGTCATTTTCTTAGGGTCTTTCTGCTCCTACTGTGCCATGATATGGTCAGGCTGGGTGTGAGCCAGTGAGGCTAACTGGTCCAGGTTGCACATTCCCTGGTGTGGAACAGCATCAGGTGCACAATGATGCCAGTCCAGATCGGCCCCTGTATGGGCACTGGAACTCACATGAGCCTTGCGGCTGGCCTCTGAGAGTACCAAAGGGATAGAAAAATGCATTCCCTGGTAGTTTCTCCTGTTTGGGGACCAAAATAGGAGCTGGTAGCCAGTAGACTTGATTCTAGACTATAAATCTGGAAACAAGGACTAACATTGTTAAAGCCACTCAGAGGCCACATTCACACCTAAATCTTAATCAACCCATAGTCCAATTTCAGACTGAGGGAGCAGATCAGCAAAGTCACAAGTTGTTTCCTTTCAGCAGTATCTAACTCAGAAAAAAACAAACACTTTGGGATTAGATAATGAGGAATGAAAATGACTAATCATTTTGATGACATGTTCTTGGCACTCTGAAGGCAGGCCGAAGCTGGATTAAAATTTAAATACAAACACAACCAGAGAGTTCTTTGGGTCTTCTTTTTTTACTCATTGTATTACAATAGACAACAAAATATGTGAATATATCATATTTAGTTTGCTGAATTAAATATTTTCTTTGATTTTTTTTTTGAGGCTTTAGTAGGGCTTACCTATTTTGCTGAATTCACTAAGTCCAATCAGCCTTTGCCCATTTTAGCAAGCAATAAACCTTCCTCAATGGCCATCTTTGTTTAGGACCCTACTTATGTATCGCAGATAATTTTTCCCACCTTGGTTCTTCTTGTCTAGGCTTCAGGATACGGTTGACTTTGTCATGATATAGTGGCACAAATGTCACATGCATAACACATAGCACTAAGTGCACCAGAAGGATGCTGAAGCTTATAGTTGTTGGTGTTTTCTTCCACTGTCTGTTGGCATTCCCAGGTCCCTTAAAGCAGAAATCCAACAAAATGAGAGTCTTTGTCTCCAAAACAAACTCTAGGTGAGCTGTGTAATAAGCACCATTTCCTTCTCTCTCTCCCCTTGCTCAGATGCCGTGTTCGAGTCATTGACACTTTTGGAACTGAGCCTGCCTACAATCATGAAGAATATGCCACCCTGCACGGTTACCGGACTAACTGGGGATACTGGAACCTGAACCCAAAACAGTTCATGACCATGTTTCGTAAGTGATCACTGCTTCAGTTAGTGGCTTAGGATGGCATGCCAGTGGATGGTGGTCAGACATAAGAAAGGAAGGGAGGCCTTTCTGGGTCACATCAAAAACCCATTTGGCCTATCATTCTGGTTTCAAAAGTGGCTAGCTAGATTGCTCCAGAAAGCTTAGGCCCTTTCTGCACTTATCCTTGTTTTGGAGTATCTTGGGATAGGGGTCTGCTGACCAAAAGCTAATGCAGACTATGGCAAGCCTTGCCTGGGTCTTCCATAGTCTGCACTAGCATGCAGGTATCAAGTCCTTATTCTGGGATATAATCCAGAATAGGGCCAAGTGCAGAAAGGCCCTTGGAAGCAGAACAAGAAGGTACCAGACCTAATTCTAAATGCTGATGTGAACTGAAAGTTCTGTATAACTTGGCAGCTGGTTATCTGAAAGGCCCTATTCTTTTGTACGAGTCTCATTCTGTCTGATATGCCTGCTCATATATTACATGCTTTAAGAATGCTGTTACTTTCTCATACTCCAATATTAGGAAAAATCAAGAGAGACTCCCCTATTCATTATAGCTTCTTCTTGACTCTAGAATTTCCCATCAAGACAGCATTCCTTTAGCCACTTATGAGACCATTGGTCTCATAAAGCTATTGAAGCAACTTTTAACATGCACATTTGTTTGAATGCATTTCTTTTTGTTTGTTTTGATGATGATTTGCACTCTTATGTTAATATTTTCATTGTCTCTTTCATTTTACTGAATGTTTTATTGCTAGCTATCTGCAGTACCGTTTGCAAGAAAGGTGGGAATCAAATTCATCAGATGAGCAAGTAGATAATTAAATCCTTCTCACTCTTTATTTATCTTCTCTATAACTGGTTTTCCAAATAAGGGGGTTCTTTCTGACAGACATGACCTATATCGTTAGATGTTTCTACCTTCACTTAATATAATGCAAAATTGTATAAATTGCTATAAAATCTTTCCACTTAGTTATTATTTTAGGTTTTCTTTCTTTTCCTGAGGCCATTTCTTCATTTCTTGGTTGTTTTCCTAAATAAGAACTGTCTTCTGCTCTTGCTTTTGGAAGTTATGAGTGAGACTAGAGCTGTACCTGCATATTCTCTGACAGCCTCAGGCAACTTGCTCTTCCAGCATTCTTCCAGCCTCTCCGAGGACGGTTTTTCCATGGTGCTGGGCACATGCAGGAAAGCAAGTTCTTTACTTATTTTATTTATTTATTTACATTTTTATCCCACCCTATGCCCAAGGGTCTCAGCTTGGGTTACTACATATAAAATAAACACATTAAAACCATAACATATTAAGCATATTAGAACCATGGCACTGTCTGAATGTGGAGAAGAAAAGACTGTTTCTTTACTTAGCCAAAGGCCAGGGTAAAGAGGTGTATCTTCACAACTCATCTAAACACACAGAGTGAAGGTGTCTGACACACCTCAGGAGGGAGACTATTTCACAGTCTGGGAGCCATCATTGAAAAGATCCTGTCCTGGGTGCCCACCCCTTTAGCTACTGAAGGTAGTGGTACAACCAGGAGAGCCTCCCCTCCAGAGCCTAGAGAACTGGCAGGTCAATATGGAAGAAGGTATCCTTTTAGATATTTTGTATCAAAGTCATTTGGGCCTTATAGGTTAAAGTTAGTACCTTGAATTGAGCTCTGTAGCAAATTGGCAGCCAGTGCAACTCTGTTAAGACAGGCGTGATGTATGTCCAGCCAGCTGTTCCTGACAGCAGTCTAGCACCTGCATTCTGCACCAGCTGCAGCTTCTGAGCCATCTTCAGGGGAAGCCCCATGTAGAGCACACTGCAGTAGTCCATTCTGGAGGTTACCAGAGGATGGATAACTGTGGCCAAATCATCTCTGTCCAGAAGGGGCTTTAGCTGTTGAATCAGCTGTAGTTGGGAGTAGGTATTCTTGACCATGGTCTCCACCTGGGCTTCAAACATTAGCAGAGTCCAAGAGCACCCCCAAATTTCACATCTGCCTCTTCTGGGGCATTATGACCTCATCCAGGACAGGATGCCTCCCTACTTCATGGACACGAAATCCGGTGACGCATAGCACCTCCATCTTGGCCCTTTCTGCACTTGGTCTTATTCTGGAATATATCTAGGGATAGCACTCTACTGGCCACAAGCTAATGCAGACTATGGCAGGGCTCACTTGGGGCCTTCCATAGTCTGCACTAGCATGCAGATAGCAGGTCCCTATTCTGGGATATATTCCAGAATAAGGCCAAGTGCGGAAAGGCCCCTGGTCTGGATTCAGCTTCAATTTATTGACCCTCATCCAGTTCATTACCTCCTCCAGGCACTGGTCAAGCGCTTCAGCCACCTCTCCTGATTCGGATGGTACAGAGAGATAGAGATTGGTATATATTGATGGCACCTCACTCCAAATCTCCTGATGGCCTCTCCCAGCGGTTTCATATAGATATTAAATAACATGGGAGATAAGATCGACCCGTGAGGAAACCCACAAGTGAGTTCCCAGAGTGTCGAACCAGAATCTCCCACAACCGCTGTCTAGAATGGGCAATGGAGATAGTAGTGGAACCAATGCAATGCACTGCCTCCAACTCCTAAGCTCTGTAGCCTTTCCAGAAGGGAAACATGGTCAATGGTATCAAAAGCTGCTGAGAGGTCCAGGAGAACCAACAGGGTTGCACTGCCTCTGTCTATGTCCCAGAGGTCATCAACCAGGGTGACTAAGGCTATCTACGTGCCGTAACCAGGCCTGAAGCCAGGTTGAAATGGTTCTAGATAATCAGCTTCTTCCAAGCATGCCTTCAGTTGAACAGCCACAGCCCTCTCTAGTACCTTGCTCAATAAAGGTATGTTGGCCACCTGGCAATAGTTGTTTAAATCTTTTGGATCCAAGGAGGCCCTCTTCAGGAGGTGGCAATACCACTGCCTGTTTAAGGGATGGGTGGACCACTCACTCCCTCAGAGAGGCATTCACTACTTCCTGGACTCACCCAGTCATACCTTGCCAGCTAGTTTTTACTAGCCAGGAAGGGCAAGGGTCTAAAGAGCATGTTGTTGACCAAACCCCTGCAAGCAGCTTGTCCACATCCTCAGGCTGCAACAATTGAAACTGATCCAAAATAACTGGATTAGTCAGTTCTCAGGACACTTTCTCTGGACTATTCTCAACTGTGGTGTCCAATCCCCCATGGATATGAGTGACTTTACCCTCAAAGTGCCTTGCAAATTTATCACAGCAGATATTACATGGCCCTTGCCTATGCTTTCTTGGTCTAGATCTTATAAGCCCATTCGCCACTTGGAAAACTCTGCTGGACAGCTACTTGAGGACACAATGGTGGCAGAAAAGAAACTCCTTTTAGCCGCTGTCACTGGCACATGGTATGCATGATAGTGTGCTCTAACCCATGTTCAGTCAGACTTATGGTGGGATTTATGCCACCTGCGCTCTAGCCATTGATCTTCTTGTTTCATCACTCATAGCTCTATGGTATACCAAGGCAATTTATGAGCTCTACAGGTATGCCAAGGGCACTTGGGAGCAATCATGCCAATAGCCCTCCTCATCTCCTGATTCCAAAGAGAGACCAGAACTTCAACAGGAGCACCAGCTATGCCAACTGGAACCCCCCCCCCCAGAATTCAGGAATCGCTCAGATTTCATAAGTCTCTGGGGACAGACCATCTCAATGGGTCCCCCATCCCCACAGAAGGGAGCTGCCACTGTGAGTCCAAATCTCACCAGCAAATGCTCTGTCCACAACAACGGGCTGACAGCCAACTCTCCCATCAATGGATCCTCACCAATCCGCTCTGTGGCAAAAACAAAACAAAACAAAAAAACAGATCAAGAGTATGCCCTGCTGTATGAGTTGGGCCTATTACATATTGAGATAGCCCCATGGTTGTCATTGAGGTCGTGAGAAGCTGAGCCAGCCCAATGAGCATAGCCTTGGCATGGATGCTGAAATCCCCTAACACCAGGGCAGGGGCTTCCAGAACCACATCCAAGACTACGTTGGCCAGCTCAGATAGGGAGGCTGCTGGGCATTGGGGGTGAACGGTACACCAACAACACCACTAACCATTGAAACAGCCCCTCAAACCCTGTCACAGAGCAAATTAGCCATCTGGTGAGAGAGATGGACCAATGGACTATAGCAACATCACCTCCCCTTCCTACTGATCTAGAACAGTGCTTCCTTTCGAATCAAGTAATGGATGACTGATGTTTTATTCTGGACTGACCTGGCATTCAAAAGCAGCACTACCAGAGCAGTGGGCTGGTTGGCAGGCCTCCCCAAACTCTGTTGGTTGGGAGGCAGAACAAAAGGAGTGATAGCTTCAATACATCTGACACTCCTCTCAATCTGTCTCTTCTTCCTCACAGCGCTGTATCTCCCCCTGCCCATTACCACTGTGATGGGGGGGGGGTCCTGACACACTTCTCCCCCTCCTACCTAGCCTTGACACATGCTTCCCTCCCACCAACAGAGGACACAAAAAAGGGAGGAAAGCAAAAACAGTATTAAAAGTAAACAGGTTAAAACAATGATTTTTAAAAACACCCCCCCACACACACACACCAAAATTAAAAGCACCCACCACTTAAAATCCTAAGTTATATGATGACCTGAGCACAAAAGCAGAGGCTTTTATAAGCCTGCAGAGCCCACAAGTGTCAGAGGGCTCAGTTTCCTTGGGCCCAGTCTTGCAAACACCAAAACACTCCACACTCACAAAGCCACCACTGTAGTTCTGGTGCAGATGTTGGCTTCCAGAGCTACAGCAGCAGTACCAGGCAAAGGCTCACCATTTGAGCCCTAGTCTCTTACCCTGGGGTATCTGGGAGTGCATGGTAATCCAGTAGGAGCTTCTGGAATGCTCTGAAAGTAACTTAAAGATAATTGCAATTTACATGGCCATTTGACCAATTAAGAGCAAAGAGAACATAGGAGGAGCCCTGCTAGTTCAGGCCACAGCCCACCTATTCAAGCATCCTGCCTCACATGATGGTCTACCAATTGCTTCTAGACAAAGGCAAAACCTTCACCTGCTCTCAAATCCCTCTAAATTGCCTTTTAAGGCATCCTGCCTGTCTCTTCAGTCTGGAGGCAATACTAGTAGCCACTGATGTGCCTGTCCTCCATGGATTTATCTAATTGTTTCTTAAAGCTATCCAGGCTGGTAGTAAATTCCATATACTGGGTGAAAAAAAAAACTTCCTTTGTCCACCCTAGCCCTCCTGCCCATCATCTTCATAAAGTGCCCCTTGTTCTAGTGCTTTGTGACAAGTGAAAATAATTTTCCTATATCCACTTTTTCCAAACCTTGTGTGATTTTATATACTTCATTCAAGTCAACTCTTTGCAGTGAATCAGATTCTGGGCCGCAGGTTGAACTAGTGGTCTGAATCATTTGCCTGGGTTTATGGACTCTCCATCCTCTAAAGTAGTAAGAATAAAATATGGGGAGTGCATCTGAAGGAAAGATTTACAAGATGCATAAATCCCAAAAGCATCATGAAGAGAGGAACTACAAATGCCTATCATCCATGTTTTGCACATGTTATGGGAGAGATAAAGACATTACAACATTAGCTCCATGCAGTTGATTTCCCAAGAGTCCTGCACTGGCAAGATCTGCTGCTTCCACCTGACCTTCACCTTGAGATAGCTGCCCCAAGGAAAAGCCAGCTTAATGAGGCCTGCCATTTCAATCAGCGCTCATACTTTATTGTCCCCTCCCACTGTTTTGTTAATTACGTTTTCAGGCTGCTTCAGTGTCTCTCCCTCTCTTCAGCATGGACAGGGTGAAAGACTTTCAACCGACACCTAAATATTTCAAAACAAGCCTCTCTGTCTCTGGGAGCTGCCAAGACAACCAATCATTCCTTGCTCAGCGAGAAACTGAGTGACAGCAGGAAATGTGGGAGGTGGGAAGTTGTGGTAAAAATAACCACAGAATTAATTAGAAATGAAACAAATGGGCCTTTACAAACCCGCAGTTACATTAAAATGTTATTTTGCACCTTCTCCTTTGGTGCATGCAGTTGTACAAATTCAGTCAGAACTGTTCAGGGTACAATGGTAAATCAATACAGCATACTAAGAAATACCGTAGGCTGTGCTGGCAAAGTGAAGGAAGAATGGCCAGCAATGACAACAGTATGTTCCCAAAAATTGGGTGTGGAGTTAAAACTTTAATTCTTGTCCAGAGGAGCATGACTTACTGTAGTTGCTGTTATTTTATCAAGTACTGAATCCTGCCATGTACCAATTAAAAGAGACCTTTTTCTGCAGTCTCTACCAAGTAATCCAAAACCTTCCACTGTTGCTGGTTTCTGAACCTACACTTCAGCACATAAGAAGGACATAAGGTTCTCATTATGAAATTTTATTTCTATTTTACACAAGGCACTGAGCATATGGGCTCAAAAGGCTGTCCAAAGGTCAGCAGGGGGATGGAGAAGTCAAATGTCAGGGCACCAGATGGCCCTGTCTTCTAGATTTGCCTTTAATCCTTGAAGAAGTACTCCAGGGACAGTTCTCCTGGATGAGGGTGGGATTTGGTTTGTCCTCAGGCCCTATACTTACTTTGGAAGATAAGGTTGTAGCAACACTGCATGGCTCAATTGGACATACAGTCTGGTTCTGGTTGGGCCAGATGGATACAATATCCATGAGAGCAGTGACATTTTCTTTATTGTAGAGCTTCATTTGGGAGCGTCTCACATTTGCCAGCAGCAATTCCACCCCCGTAATTACTTACTTTTCAGGAGGCTCCACTCAACCCTGATGAGAGGTACATGCGGATAGACTCATATTCTTCCCTATCTTATTTTTTCGCTTGCATTTCCTGCTTGGGGGGGAAGGAAGCACAGTTCTCCCACCACACCTTATTTTCTGCATGCAATTACTGCATAAGAAATTTTACCCTGCCACACAGCAGCTACCCTGTAATTTTAATGGCTAAGCGAGAATTTTAATAAGTCCACAAATTAGCCTATACTTAAATATTCAGCTCTGAGAAATATGAAGCATGTCTCCACACATTGTTCAAACTGCACTGGAGGGCATTAAAGACTATTTGTCTCCACAACTTGTCTCCAAATCCCTTTCTGAGACCATGGCTGTGTCCAGACTTACCTCAAAGGCTGCATCCCCAAAAGACTTATTTGCTTCTCTACTGTCGCTCTACTGTCACTCTATTCAAGCGGACTTTAAAAGTGCCATGCAAATCAGGAATAAGCGTCCGCATGAGGCTCAGCAAAATGCGCGTTTTTAACGCACCTTCCATCCCCATGGGAGCTGTGTTTTCTTTCCGCGCATCTTTTTCTCCCCACCCCTGCTCTTGTTGATAGGGTGCCAGTGGGAACTGGGAGGGACTGCACTCGGTGCGGCCACAACCAGGAAGAAACCCCTGACAAGTTCAGAGAAAAGTAGCCATCGGTTCTCTGTTCATCTCTCAGATCTTCCACCCCCCCTCCCTCTCTCCTCCCCATCCTCGGGTTCTTGCTGCAGAAGCTGTGTGACGATGGCTGCAAGACGTTTTTACCTGTACAACACACGATCGCTCATTCACTCTCACCACTTTCCCCTGTTATTGCTGTCAAAATCCACCCCATACAGTAGCAATAATCCACCCTCTTCACACCTGATAGTGATTGCAACAATGTTGCAATTCTGCGTGATTCTGGCTCTTTAGTTCTGAGCTTTAGAAATGGAAGCTGCTAGTGTTATTGCTGTTTGTGTGTAGGCGGCAATCCCCGCCCCTTTTGCGACGGAGCGTCCCCAAGGTAAATGTTGTGAGGAAAACCCGCAACTTCCAAAAAGAGTGCTGAAAGTCTTATTTAAAGGGCACTTTTTTTGTTGCAGGTTTTCCTCATTTTGTAGCGCTGGAAGCTCATAAAAAACCCTGGCATGGGGGCGCTCAGAGGCAAAAGAGGATTTTTAGCAGACTTTAAATTGCTTGGGGACAGGGCCAAAGTAGCACAGCTTTTTTCTGCCTACAGTAGCTGTGCAGCATCTGATAGAAGGGTGTGAAGTAAAAAGATGCTTATCAATCAGTATCTTTTTACTTTGCTTCTTCGGGGACATGCTGTGCCCCTTCTGCGGGCAATGGCACATCTCTTCTGACTGATGGGAAGCTGCTTTGGTAGGACAGTGCAGCTTCTGATCACCCTGTCAGGCATACCAGAAGAGACTGTACTCTTCCTGCACGGCTTCCAATCATCGGGTCTGACCGACAGGAAGCAACTTCGGAGGGACGGCAAAGTAAAGCATGAGTCTGGATGCAGCCCATGTGAAAAGTTCAATCCAACACTGCAGAGATTTACCCATGGTCTGGCTGATGTTGAGATATAATCTTGACTCATGTAAGAACCTGATTTTGAACCTTGAGGATATGATTTTAAACCATTACATCCAGAGAATAACCTAGGCAAACAGTGTGTGGGGCTTTTATTGCAAATACTGTCTTCACATTTCAAAGAACTTACTATTACAGATGATTATGGCATATGATTGCATTCACAAAACTTTGATATAGTGATAAAAATGCTGCCTGCAAGCCCTTAAAAATGGAAGAAAATTAGAACATGTTATTTACTGTGTAATTTTCTACTGATCTTCTGTAATGTAAGCACAACTTGAAATCAAAGAGAGGGAAAGCATTGGCAGAAATTTTGCTAGATCCCTATTCTGGGGCAAGCATTTGGGGGAAACAACACTGAAGTTATTAATGGTCTGACAAGGAAAGGTATGCAAATGTAGTGTGAAAAATAATGGTCATTTATATCAGGTTGCCTGATGTTCAAATGCACAGTTAGTTTGCCTCTGTTACCTAACCAAGCACTGGCATTGCATAAATTGGAAAGAACGTAGGAGGCTATTTTTGTACACATTCTGTTCCAATTAGTGGACTATTTATGGAATCAAGGAGTATAGGCTGGGCTTCTTACAATGCAAGAAGCTTGGATTGGAAATTGCTGAGGCTGAATTGATTAGGCAGGAGCACCATTATGAGTCCACGTTGTGCATAGATGAGCACAGAGCCGCCAATGTTCCAAGACAGTGATGAGAAACTGCATGTCTAATAGAGATGTATTTGAACATTTTTCTGGCTTGGTCCAATTTGATTCAAACCAAGCTGAACCCCAAGAACTTCAAACACATTTGAATCAAACTTCAAACTTTTAACTTCTCAAAGCTTGATTCAAGTGATTCAAGTTCAGTAGAGTTTGGGCTGAAGCTTTCCAAATTGGCAATGGGGTCTAGGGGGCCACCAGAAATGATCCTGTCAAATACTGAGGTGGTCAGATGCTCCCTTGATTTTCTAGGAATTTCTCTTTTTTTTTAATCCCATTTGTTCCTATGGATTTAAAAAATCATAAATAAATCAGAGCAGACCCAAGTATTGTGTTGCTTGCCACAGACTTGTCTGCCACCTCCCAACTTCAAGACACCAATTTAGGGGTTCCAGTTCAAAGTTGGCCACAGTACCCAAATTCCTGCCAGGTAGGCCAAAATTGCACAGAGTTTGAACTGGGGCCTCCAAAATTGGCTTCTGAGTTGAAAAATGGAGATTTTGTAACTTGGAGATGTGTGCTGAACATTTTAAAAATGACTGTGCAAAAGTAGAAATTCCTCACCATGACTTATAGTTCTGTGTTTTTTTGTTTTTTATAAAAGCAGTTTTCGAGATAGAGATGTTTCTTGTTTTTAATTGCCAGATCTGCTTCATCTATCCAACTCTAGTAGATGTCAGTGTTGTTTAATGAGAAGAAAAATGTAAAATATTTCTGAATTATTTTGTTATTAAATCAAAGTTACCATGTAATGGAGGGTGCAAAATATCTCAATGGACTCATTTCTAAAATTAATCTGAGTTGTAAACTAATGAAGCAGATCTGTTGTGAATTATCAGAAAATTTCTGCTTTAATCATCCTAGGATATGAGGACATGTGACACTTTTTATATACACAATACTAAAAAGTCTAATATGAGCACAAAAATCAGTGCAACTGTAACTGAGGGCCTGGGAGGATTACCTCCTCTGCATCTTGGTTAAGACACTCCTTTGGGAAGAATCATTTGTATTATAAAGGACACAGAGAACTCTGTGAAGAATCCCATCAATGCATTAACAAAAGTATAATGTATATGAATATTTATCTCTGCAGCACATACACCTGATAATTCCTTTATGGGCTTTGTGTCTGAGGAGCTCAACAGCACTGAGAAGCAGTTTATTAAATCCAACAAGGCCAACAATATGGCAGTTGTATATGGAAAAGAAGCCAGCATTTGGAAGGTGAGTGGCTGACATTCACAGAACCATATTATCCTAACTATAGAAGCAGTAGATGAGGGGAACATATCATTGGTGCCAATTGGTCACTCAATATTGGATGCATCAGGTGTTCTGTGGTTCATAAACAGCTTCATTTGGAAGAAAGTGCCACCAAGAGCGTGGTATGGCTTCCAACTGGAAGCTTTTCATCTCCTCAGATAATACTTTGATCTACTGTATCTCCATAATCACCTTCATCGGGTGATGATCCCAGGGCAGGTAGAAAGGTAAAAACAAAT
This sequence comes from Aspidoscelis marmoratus, assembly GCA_014337955.1. Lineage (NCBI taxonomy): Eukaryota > Metazoa > Chordata > Lepidosauria > Squamata > Teiidae > Aspidoscelis > Aspidoscelis marmoratus. The sequence goes on from MTQE01002208.1 coordinate 43,242,562, forward strand.
CCATGAAATTCAGTTGAACTCTACTAATATCCAATAAGAATTACAAACTCATTCAAAAGCAATAAAACAGCCACTGAACAAAACAATAAAAGCCAGTTTAAACGTAGCTAAGAGTATATTTGTTTGTTTGTTTGTTTGTTTGTTTTTCTGCCTTGCCCCACACCTGAAGGTCTCAGGGCGGGTTACAATATTATATTAATCTTAGATAGGTCTCTTCCCTCAGGTTTACAATCTAAAGAATAGATTGTAAAATATAGCTCAATGTCATGAGGGAGGACATAAATGACAAAAATGTTCAGTGGAGTCACCTAAGGAAAGGTAATCCCATTCCAGGGATGGGGCTACTGAGAAGTCCCCCTTTCACATGTTCCTTCATATATTGACCACATAAGGCACAACAGGTGGGTCCATCTCTGCATATCAAGTGGTGGTGCTTTCTTCAAGTGAAGGAGGCACTTCTTCAGATATTTGGGAGTCAAGAAATTTAGCTCCTTAGCAAGCTGATAATCTTTCAAGACCTTTATGATACTCATACAGCCAGAAATGACTTGTGCTGCCACTTTCCATTCTAGTTCCAGCTTCTAGTATGTGTGTGTGTTATATAGTCACGCTTTCTTATTGCTGCATTTTAACCCAGTCCAGTTTCTCCCGTACTTTCAAGAGCAGCTCACCAAAGAGTGCATTGCAGTAATTCAAATAAGACATTACTAGTGCATAGATTACCAATACCAGGATGCCATCATTTGGACTGGGTTGCAACTGAACCACCAGCACAACTGGAACAACCTGATTTCCCAATTATAGCTGAAAGGACCCTCTCTTGTGGTGATCTAGCCAGAAAACCCTGTTCCAAGCTTTTGGCAATCATATAAGTAAATGGTACAGCCTCAGAATCAATCAGAATCTAGTGAGAGGGCAGGTATGGATCAGCAGAGGCTACACAAGACATGTACACACTGTTATTAGGGCAGTTAAGATCCCAGTATTGTGGGATGGGGATTGTGGGCAGAAGGTTGTTCCATAATCTCCTCAGGCTTCTCAGCTGGCAGCCAGCATTGGCTAGCATTTTACAGAATTCAATTAGCTAAGTTTGGTTTAAGGCGAAAAATATCTGTTTGTGAACAAGCTAGTATTTTGGCTGAAAGGTCTGCATTTGAGTGAAAGCCTGGAGAGTACTGGATATTGGAACAGGTGCAACTTTGCATTGCAATGGATGGAAGTTAAATGTTATCAAGTATTTGAACTCATTTGGAGTAGCCAGATTCATAAGACCACATGGCATTATGAATGATCCTACAATAACTGATGACAAGTTTGCCTATTTTGTCAGAAAGATCTGTACACTATGGTAGAATAATGCTTCCCAACCTTGGGCATGTGTACCTCCAGGGTATGAACAAAGACATTTGGGGGCATGTGAGAAAAACTGAATAATAATGTAGAAAGGCTTGTAATGACAGCAACTATAAAGAGTTTGAAGAACACAGCTTAAGGAGTCCATAAGTAAAAACTGAGAATCACTGTTGTAAAACATTGGAGGCATAAATGTATCCAATATACTTTGCGGACCTTTATTTGTAAAGGTGGCATTATTTTAATTAAGTTTTGTTAATCAGTATAACTAAGTTTTGTTATTTTAAAACATCTGTTCAATTATTCCTTGCTGTAGTAGATCCCAGTACTGTACTTACGAAGAGAAGATTAATCTGTGTGGCAGCATGCCATTGAAATGTTATAATTCAGATACTGTTGGAAACCTAAGTCGTAGCCTAAATAGTAGCCCAGTCATCCCTATCAGTCAAAGAGCCATTACATTCCCAAGTTGTGAACCCCAGGAGAGTCCAGGAGAGCAATAGCCCCATGTTTTCCCAATAGCCTTATGGGAGCCATTGTATTCAAGTCAGGGTCCTATACTAGATAGAATCTTAGGCCCTTTCTGCATTGGGCCTTATACTGGATTATATCTTGGAATGAGGACATGCTGGGCTTTTTCAGCTTTTCCACAGTTATATAATCTCCCAAATTTAGATCTTCAGTTTTTACACAATTATAAAATCTCCCAAATTTATAAACTTTAATGGAAACATGCCTCAGCAGATGGCAGCACCTAGTCAACCATGGCTGATCTTCAAAAGCTAATTGAATACTACTTGTACAGAATAGACTAGAAAGCTGATGTGGGAAGGGGTGATCAGAAGAAGTTACCAGAAAACTGCACCTGTATTAAAAACACATGGAGGAATTTTAATACTTTAGGCACAGGAGAATAACTTTGGGACAGAAATAAATCTAAAAAACAGAAATAAAATGAGGCGAAGAGGTAGCCTATATGGGGTGTAGGCATGTTTGTAGTTTATAATTAGTCAATTTAGATGTTTGGAATTTACTGCATTATTTTGTTTGATTTATAAAAATAATATATTTTTAAAAATGAGATGAAGGACCTTTACAAAGCTATGTACAGGGAATATACCCACAAGACAGTAGATCAAAATGTGGTTTGGTAGGATCAGCACAAATCTTCCAATTGAAGTTTTGCCTCCCCTCATCCCACCCATCCGCACATGGTCCTGACCTGCCCTTCAGTCATTTGACATTCTTAAATCTTTATTCACCATCGAAGTGAAAATCTAAAAAAAAAAA
>MTQE01002208.1:43258983-43275036 GCA_014337955.1 Aspidoscelis marmoratus
CTACATTTGAAGGGGATCTATTCAAACGAATATGAATTTTCTTGCATTCAGTTCAATATGAATCGAATACCAAAAAATATTTGTGCACATCCCTATTCCATGGGTACATCCATGGAATCTTCTTAGTAAAGGTAGAGGAGTGATTTGCCATTGGCTACCTCTGGGTAGATGCCTAGTTCTATATACTGTGGACTAGGAATGTGTACAAATGCAATTTTCAGGATTCAATTTGCATTGAATATCTGAAAATTCAAATCGATTCAAATGTGTAAAATTTGAATATATTCACATTCAGGTCAAATACATTTGAATCTATTCATGCAAATTTTTGATCCATATTTGCATATACGAATGTTGACAACGTATCTGGCAAGAACGCATCATGTATGTATCCGTACACATGCAAACGTCCAAATAAGTCACGCAAATAGATTCAAAATTTGAAATTCATTCAAATGTTTAAATTCAAATTTATAGACGTTCGATTCGAATTTGAATGTCCAAATTCAAACGAATTTGATCATATTTTGAATGTTTCAAATATCCATACACATCCCTATTGTGGACTGTGCGACACCCCGCTTTCCCTGCAGTTGCTCTAGAGTTGAACTATGTCTATTCTTATGGTATATTTAGGAGGTTAAAAATTCAGTGGTGCCATCGAGGTCTGGAAAGTCTTCAGAACATTGTTTTTCTTAGCCTCAGTTCTGTCATCATTTATAAAAGATAAACTGTATCATGGGCACCTGTGAGAAGAAGCACATAGCTAAAAGAGGTCTACTTCAAGGGATACTTAGGCTGCTTCTAGATGGCAACTGGATATATCACTAGCAAACAATAATGAGAAATATTGTCCCTCCACTATTATTGATTGCTAGATAGAAAGCGCCAGCCACAGTTTAGTGATGTCCACCTCTGGGTGTTTGGCCAGCACTGAATACCCCAAAATGTGCATCACCCCTGTGGTGCATGTGCAAGTGAGGCCATCAGCTTCAGCCTCCATGCATGTGTGGCTGGATGAAGCGACAATGGCAGCTCTGTGACCATAAGGTAAGTAAATGCACTATTGGTGGAAAACACACCACCAGTGCTGGGTTTTCCAGCAAATGTAATAGAGGGATATAGCAAGGCTGTGTGGGCCGGATTGCCAGATACATGTAGCAACCCTACAAAGCAGCATTGTAATGGTTCTATATTCTTCCCATGTGGATAGGGCCTTAGAAGGAAGTGTGACTTTTGTGATGAAAACAAATTACTTGCTGTAATTTGACTGTGGCTCATCCAGTCCTACAGCCTGTTTTTACAGTGTCTAACAAAGTGCTGGTGGAAGCTCATGAGCATGATACTGACATAGAATCTAACACACATGTTGAGGTTGGAAAAACGGGTTGGTCTTATGGGAACTAAGGGTTCAACTAGAAAACTGTTTCTTCACATCTGGATTTAAACAGTTAAACAGATAGGATTAATGTTTGTATGTCGACCTGGAATGTTTTCTACTGTATAAAACAACTGGAGAGCTAGGTCAGATGCGTCTAAAGACCATTTGCAGGGATTTGAGAGTAGGTGAAGGCTTTGCCTTTCTCTTCTGTTTGAGATAAATGCCCAGAAGAAATTAGAGGGTTACTGGGTGAGACAAGATAGCTGGACTAAATGGGTTGTGGCTTGATTAAGCGGGGCTCCTCCTAAATGTTTTATGATCTTATGCCCTTTGCTTCCATACCGTTATAAACCCATGTTTTCTGAAATACAGTACAGTACTTGCAGTCATAGTGCCCCCTGCAGGAACTGCTAAGTAATTCAACTGTTTCTACATTTTAGGTATCTTCACAGCATCCCTATGCAGAAGATTTCATAGGGAGGCCCCATGTGTGGACAGTGGACTACAACAACTCAGAGGAGTTTGAAGCTGCTATCAAAGCTATTATGAGTACTAAGGTAATTCCTGACTGAACTAAATACAACATTTTTGTTATAGCAAGCTCAAGCATAGCTCACTAGCTTTCAGAACACTCCAGAAGGTTCAGCAGGAAAAATGCCACCTAAGAATTAGTGCTGACTTGCATTAAATCTTGGCAGTATAAAACTTCACTCTTTGGAGTTATATGTTATATGGTAAACTGTATTGGAGGTGACTTGTGAATCTGGATTAAAAAGGGTAAACAAATGAATGAATTGGGCTGCTTTGGGCAATATTGTCCCCCTCCCCTGTTTTGCATCTTTTTGGGAGTTTCACTTTCTAAAACGTCATCTTGCATCGGTACATGCAAAAGACTCCCAAATCACTCTGTGGTGTTTTGTGTGTTTTGTGACTAACTCCAGCTTTTGTCTTAAGATATGTGGAAACACCCTATAAAGAAGCAGACACGTTCAGCTGTGTCACAGCAGTATTCCCACATTTGGCAGACTTTCCTGCTCTTTCCTAGCGTTGTTAACTAAGCATCTGTGCAGTAAATTTTACAAGCATTCAAGGGCAAACTTGGCATTACAGGAAATATGAGCTACCCCAGAAACTGCCATCGTCTTGCTTGCTTTCTTCGGTGTGGATCCCTGACAGGATTTGTCCTGTAACATTGCAAGGTTTGGTGGGTTTTCTCCTCGCTAAGTTATGATCACCCTATGGTATCAGAAGAATCAATATCATGATCACTTTTTACTGAATACTGCAGATTAGGAAAGTTCACTGCAACCACATGTTTACTGTAACCACAATTTTAGCCCCACAAGATTGAGAGTCAGGTTTTCATATAGACGAGTTAGTAACATCAGCCTTAAGCCCCTTTTATTTTCAGGAAAGGCTCTTCCAGGTTCTGGGCAATTTTAAAAAGATTGCTCTGCAATACCTCTTCAGATCCAGGAATTATTAGTCCTGCTTGCCTGCTGTTTGCCACCTCTACCATCCCCTGCCATGCAGATAGTGTAAAAGCACTGGATAATTTATCTTCTTTAATTTAATTATTCATTATTAGTACTAGCGGTATTTGTATTAAACCATCCAACAATAAGAGGAAGAGCCCCCAGTGTTTCCCTGTATGCCACACTTTTAAGGAGGGAGGGGAAGAAACACCAGGGAGTAAAGAAAAGGGCCTTGCGAAAAATGCAGCACCTGCTGTGTGATGCAGTTTCTCAAAGATTCTTAAAATGTATCTGTCATGAATATTTAGCTCTCCTGCAGCAGAAGTCTTTCAAGTTGTCCCAGTCATTAAAGTCGGTTCTTGTGGAGGGGGTAGAAATGTGCTGATCTCCATTTTGCTTACAATTTATTTTGGATGGGAAATAGGTGTCTTTGCTGTTAGAGAAGACAATGTGATGCAAAATGAGGTCTCTTTTACTACCCAGGTTTGGGAGCAGTCAGAGAATTCAGCTTGACTGAGCTCTTCTTATGGACCAGGGAAATATGCTTAACGTACTTTTTTTTGGGTGGGGGGTAGCAAACCCAACCATGAGTCCTGGTGAATGCATGCAAGGAATCTGTTGGTGGTCCTAGCACCCCAGTAAGCTCAAGTAGATGACACATTCCAGAGGTATTGGCATTTCTTAAGAATCTAAGAGGAGGCTTACTGGGTCAGGCCACCGAGAGTGAAGAAATCCTGCTCTGAGTTTAGGATCTCCTCAGCTTGATTTCAGGGGCTGCAGGTCAGTGGGATGTATAAACATCTTGCCCTGGGTACAAGCTCCTGGGGTTCTAAGACTGAGTGAGGACAATTTGTTACCATAGTTTCTGGTTACTCAAATACTCACATACCACTGTACAAGAGAAACTAGCAAGAACACTGACAGGGAAAGTGGTTTATTGTAAGAACCACCAATCTGGATCCTGCTGGAATCATATAGGTAGTAAGAACACTAGAAACACTTTATCACTACGCACAGACAGATTGGATAGTTGATAAGAGGCAACACTGGTACCTTCAAACTATAAGATTCTCTAATTAACCCATCCCTACCTGGGATCTGTTTGGCACCTAGAAACTGATACTCCTTGAACATTCTTTATTGCTTGTTCTTCTCTGCTATTAACAGGCCCTTGGTACTGTCACATAAACATAAAATAATAATAATAAATAAGGTAGAGTAAGTTTAAAACTGGCCTTAGCTTTTTCCTCACATTCCATCTTGCCCTCCCAGGCAGAACAAGATAGAGTGCTGAGAGGGAAAGATGTAATGTGAGGACAAAGCTAAGGCCAGTTTTAAACTTACTCTACCTTATTCATTATTATTATTTTACTTTTAATATTTATATGTGGTTTTGTATGAAAAATCTCAAAGTGGTTCACAAATGCATTTAAAAACAAAGACATTTATACCTGTTTAAAACTATGGGTAAGACAGGAAAGGCCTGAATGAAAAGTGCCTAAATTGTGAAAGAGAAATTGGCTCCCTGATACCAGAGGAAGGAGCACTCCAAATGTAGGCAAAATTGGTCCCCCAGGGGCATCCCCAGAAGTGAGGCACCAGACTCGGACTTCACAGGAAAGGATCAGGTTGTTTTCCCAGCAAAGATGCAGCATGATCACTCACGAAAGGACTGCACACCGACCATTATGGCCAACAGTCTTTTACACAAATTTTGAACAGGAGGGCATTCCCTCCTTTGCAAGATAAGAAACATACAATTTATTGGTACTTTTCTAAATGCGTTACAGCTGGGAGGAGGTCGGGAGGTGCTGGGTGGTAGTCGTTACCTTGCCCTAACTTCCAACTCCCTGAAACGTAAGTTTCTCTAACAAACGAGGAGGGAGGAAGATAAGGCTCAGATCACCTTATCAGTTTTATCAACTTTTAAACTTATTCATAATTAATGTGCTGCAAGCGTTTATGTCTTAGCTTTTGCCGCAGATATCATTCTTAGATACTTTTACCCGGACAAACCGGCTACTGGACTTCCTTTCTAGTGAAAATTCCCAGTGAAAGTTGTTAGCACTTTAACTTACAGCACTCGCAACTGCCAGCTCTTAGCAAATACACCAAGTAACAGAAAAGCCTCTAGCATTTATCTTGCACAAGCATAGATATAGAAGCAAACTGCATAATTAGGTTTCTTTGTTCTGTTTAACCCCTCCACAAAGAGTAGGCACCATCACCAAGAAGACCCTGTTACAGTACCTATAAGAAGACCTCCCCAGATGATGTCAGTTGTCTTCTCAGTCTGTAACTTTCCTACCATTATTATTTGTTTATTTGAAATACTTACTGTATAAACCATTTGCCATTAAAATAAAATCTTGATGTAATTTGCAAATAATAAAAATAGCTTTAAAAGTAATAATTATATTGAAACTTGATTAGAATCAAAGATGGGGAATACAAACATTCACTTTGGAAAGGCCTGGGTGAAAGTTAAATTTTCCATCTATGCTTAAAACCAGAAGTGTAGGTGCCCTGCAAATATCAGTGGAGTGGCTATTCCAGAGCGTGGGTACCACCACAGAGAAGGTCTAACTGTGGGTAGTCATAAGATGACATTCAGTGCTGTGTGATACCCGCAGTAGGAATCTCTTAATGATCTCACAGGTTTATACTGAAGGAGATGGTCTGCCAAGTATGCTAGGCTACAGTTGCGTAATGCCTTGTACAACAAATATAAAACTTTGATTCTGACTCAGTAGCTAACTAGCAAACAGTGTGGGTACTTAAGCACAGGTGTGATGTTGATGCACCAATCAACAACCTGGTCATCACATTTGCACTAGTTACAGCTTCTGAACCAGGCACCATGGCAGCCCCACCTCACACTGAGTACATTGCAATAATCTAACTGTGAGGTTACCAGTGCATAGACAACAGTGGCTAGACCATCTCTGTCCCAGTATAGGCATAATTGGTACCCCAGTCAAAGCCAGTAATAGTCACTCTGAGCCACAGAGGTCACTTGGGCTGCCAGTGACAATGATGACTTCTTCTGAGGGAGTGCAACCCCATCTAGAACAAGCAAACTCCCAAGTACCTGGACATGAGAACTACCCTCTTGTTGGGATTCAGCTTTAGTTTCTTGGCCCTCATCCAGCCTGCGACTGAATTCAAGCATTAGTTCAGGACATTCACTGATTTTTTTTTTACTCTGATTGTAATGGAGAAATAGAATTGGGTGTCATCTGCTCACTATTGATACTTCACTCCAAACTCCTGATGACCTATTCCAGTAGCTTCATATAGATGTTAAATAGCATTTGGGATGGAACAGCATCCTAAGAGTACCCACAGTTCACCTGTCAGACTGCTGAGACACAATCGCCCAATGTTATTTCATGAGATTGTCCCTGCAGGTAGGAGTGGAACTACTTTAACATAGTACCTCCCACTCCTGTCCTACATAGGCAACTCAGGAGGATAATATGATCTCCTTCTGCCTTTCCCCTGCAGCAGGTGACCCATCAGGGCAACCAAGGTTGATTCTGTCCTGAACCTAAACCTGAACTTAGACTGAAAAAGGTCCAGATAATCACTTTCATCCAAGAGGGCCTGTAATTGAATGACAATGCCCCAGAATCTTACCCAGAAAGGAGGTGTCAGTCTGCATCCACAGAGGACTTTTTCAGGAATGGACCAATCACTGCCTATTCTAAGACCAGTGAAACCACACTCTACAATGGGTGTTTTTCCACTGTCACTAGAAGTACCCATTAAGTACCCATTAATGGGTACAAAAATGCCATTACGTACCCATTAATGGGTACTTAATGGGTACTTTTAGTGACAGTGGAAAAACACCCAATATCCTCTTTCACTGATCGAACAAGGAGTTAGATTTGCTTTTGATAATAAAGGAAGTTCCATAAAATATCACAGAATGAGAGTAAAAAGCAAATCACAAGTCACTCTGTTTCTTTCCCCCCCCAAAAAAAAAACCCAGATATTTGAGATACTGTCAAGGCAATTAGGTGTAAAACCTGACCTACCTTAAAAGCTTAAAAGCCTTATTATTGGCTTGTTCTTCTGCACCCCCCTGATATTTTCTATTTGAAATGCTGTTCAACTAAAGCATGGATTTTTTTTAAAAAAAAAACCTTGGGCAAGGGGAGACTGGGAGGTTTAGTATTTAGGTTTTCAGCTGGCATCCTTTGTTCTGAAAGCTTTCTCCCTTTGACCACAGGAACAAAAGTGGGAATCTTTGAATTTGTAAATAATGCAATCCATAACACCCGAACCTTGACCTGCTCATTCATTACATAGGGATCCCACATCAGACCCATGGTTTTTGCTGTGGTTAATTCAGCACCTTTGTCCACTGGGGAATTGAGAAATACATTGGAATGATAATCCAATATGCCTAAAGTGAGGGGTCTTCTGATGTACGCTTTGTTTTTACCAGCGACTAGGAGTGATGAGACAATAAAATGATTCTGCTCCTTCAGAACCAAAATGTTCCATGGCTGCTTTGAGCAGGGCAGGTGGCGTGTTTCTAAAAAGCAGATGCTGAGACCGGCGAGTGAGGAGAATAGTAATATGCTCATTTTTGTATGTTTGTGTAAGAATTTCAGGCAGGCAGTACATACTTACCTAAGGCTAAGTCTTGTTATATTCAATGAGAATTCTAAGAAGAAATTGATAAATTTGTATTGCCATGTAGTACCTGTACTTAACTAGCAACAGTGAAAATAAGAAGAAATGGGCTAAGAAACTGGTTCTCAAAAATACTGGTATAACCCTTTCTATTAGGATTTTTCCAAACCTGCTTTCCTTGCCCATGCTTTTGGTTTTAGTACCGTCCATTTGTATTTTATTTTGTGATTGTTAATACTTTTTAAAGTATGATAATATTGTTACTATATTATTGCTCTTATGAATTAACTAATTATTCAGACTCAACTTTATTATTACACCCTTGTAATAAGTGTTCGACTTTATTTTATGTTAAACGTTGCCATCATCACCACCATTATTTCTCATGGCATCAAGAGTTCCTCTCCCAGTGTTGGCTACTATCCGCAGGTTGCGTTCACACTCAGTTTGAGTCACTTTCAGAGACCGCGTCCCCTTGGAAGCTGCTTGAAGCCAACTGGGCTCGCATGGGACTGGGTGTGGGACCGAGATCAAATCTCAGCCATCTCCATGCCATTCCTGGTAATGCGGGCTGGGGGCAGGCTGGGGGTGGAGCCAGCCGTCCCCATGCAAACTGCAGCAGGATCATGATTTTACTCCCTTTCCCAGGCAAGCTACCTGCTTGCCTCAAAAGGGGAGTAAAAGCAAGCCTGTCAGCCAGCTGACAGGCTTGCTTACTCCTTTTCCCAAGGAAAGTGAATAACAGCAAGCCTCTCCCAGGATCGTGAACCCCTTGTTCATGATCCTGGCTGACAGGTTTTCTTACTCCCTTTTGCTTGCTTAGCCCCTTTCCCAGGGAGTAGAGATTGCATCATCAAAGTGGCAAGCTATTTTCTTTCAGCATTATCTAACTTGGAAAATCCAGCTCTGGGGTAGATAATGTGAAAGAAAAATTACTAGTCACTTTGAAGATGTGTCCTCTCACTCTGAAAGTGAACTGAAAACGGATTAAAATTTCAGTGTGAACACAGCCCCAGTCTGTTCATTTTAACAATAGCACCACCAGATCTTTGCAAAAGAAAATGAGTGCTCCCCCTTCCTGTCAAGTGTCGGGGAAGGTGCCAAAGCCCACCCACACAATTAACTGTAATAAAATTAAATAAGCTGCTTCTTAAAGCCATTGGAAAAGTGTGGGCCTTCTTAAGCTAAAGCAAGTGACTAAAAGTCATCTTCCACCATGCTCCCTAAAGAGCAACAGAGAAGTCAAACAAATTTTATTAAAAAAAATAAAAGCAAGGGAACATCAAAATGGAAACATACATCAAAAATCTAGATTGCTTTTAGTAAATGCAATATCTCTGAACCTTAAAAATCTTCCTGGTGGTCTTCCTGGTGATTTTGAACATTATGTGGTAGGTCAGCTGTATCTCAAGTACAAAGGACACTTCAAAACAAGAGTTCTAAAAAGGCTGTCTCATCTCAGAGCAGTGGTTCCAAACTATGGTTCCCCTCAGATGTTGTTGGACTACAATACCCATCATGTCTAGTCAGCACAGTCACTGTTAGGAGCTATTCTGGGAGTAATGGTGAGTATAATCGAACAAGAGTTGATGAAATCCTAGTTGAGAAAGATTAGCTCTCTGTTTTTTATTGTATCCACTAGAAAACAAATGAAAATCCTGAAGTGTGTCTGTATATAATTCCTTCCAGCAGATCTTGCCTATGAGAGGAATTAAGGGGAAAGAGAGGAAATTTCCTTTTCATTCAACCTTTCTTCTCATCAGCCACTCTTCCTTTTCTCTAATTGTCCTTTAAACTTCGGAATTCTCGCTCTCAAATTCTGCAGCCAGTTTCCCATTCAATGCCTCCCATGTTTGGAACTACCAAGGGATGCCTTTCAGTGGTACACAATAATCACTATCTGTTTGCCATGCACTGACAAAAATCACATCCATACTGTCTTATCGATGTTCTGCTTTGCACACAAGAATGTTTCCTGAGGCAAACTGCAAATGACCAGGGCTACAGCGAGGGTTGGGGAACAAACTGGAACAATGTCAATTAACAGCAATTTTATCAGGAAAGCAAAAATGAAACAAACCATGAATTCATCCTTTCAAAACCTTTTGGTGGAGAGGGGGAAACCAGGAACAATAGGTTTCTGTCTCTCCCTCTGATTTTTCCCCCCAAACCCACTGTTGCCAATGAGAAGAGGGAACAGTAAGACACCCAGAATTTTTTTCACAGAGGAATTTTACAAGCTATCTGTGAAGTAATGTAAAATCACCTATTACCCCAACATCAGATTAAAAATGGTAGCTTGCAGTTATTTCAAAAGTAAGTTGCAGTCTTTGTTGAAAGAGATAAAAACCATCACTGTGCTTTAGGGATAACTACACACATGTATTTCAGTGCATCAAATCCGTTTCCACAGAAGGAAAATTACACCAAAATGCAAAGTTCTCTTTTCATTCCACTTTTTTTTCTCTGCTATCATTTCTTCTTCTTTTCTTTGTGCAGAAACTGCCTTCTTTTCTTTCATTTTTTTCTTAATTGTACCTATATAGTGTCCATATTTCTAGATACTATACATGGGCATTCCAGCAAAGGATGAGAAGGCATTGCCTCTTTTTTTATTTTATTCATGTAACCAATCATTTACAGTGGGATTCTAGTCACTAGCAGTTACAGAACAAAATACACACCTAATGACCAATTCTATTATCAAAATCAGGCTCTAGATTCTTTACCGGATTATTTCCCCCAGTAAATTACCAAGCCGGTAGGAAGTATCCAAAGCTCATAGCTCAAAAGAAGCGTCAGTCCTGCTAAAACATTCCATCCATATTCAAGTGGGAAGAAAACCCAGAATATCGAGAGTTTCATCTTACAGAAATGTGGTTTCTTTCCCCATAATGCCAAAGGGGAAAGGAACCAGTGAAGAGAAATGTAGTTACTGTAAATACAGTCCCATCTGATTTATAATTGCTTGTACCTGTCCCTTAGTCAGTAACAAAAAACTGTCCTGGCCTAGTTTTTGCACTCAGTATCCACACACGTGTACGTGTGTGTGTGTGTGTGTGTGTGCGTTAGGCAGAAGCTGAAAATAATTAGACTAAGAGCTTATAGTTTTTCTTGTGACACAGAGCATGTCATACCACAAGGCGGGGAGACCACAGAGCAGCTGCATGAGTCGAAAAGACCATGTGAAACAAAAAGACGAATTACTGCCCACAGGGAAAGGTGACACCAAGAATATTGTTCCAATGATGAATTACAACTGTTAACAAAGAGGTTAAAGGTGACAGGCAGAGATGCTGGCTTTCCTTTGAGGTCGTTTACTTGAACTTCAGCTTTTGCATTTTCAGAACTGGTTCTTGCACAAGCAATTTAATTCAGCCAATATTCTGGTGTAGTGAAGGGAGAAGCCTTCATTATATAAAAGTCAAATGTACAGGAATATAATGGAAAATTATATATTTCAGGCCATGCTTGGGAGAGCAGCATATTAAGCATTGCTGTGAAAATAGCTGGTTAAAATATCTCCAGGCTGCTGTTACACACTGTTAGACAATTGCATAATTTTCTATTTATTTGGCTGATAACATTTAGGTTGGGTTCCCTCTGCTTCCACAGATTTCTTGGAGAAGGATTCATTATTATTCTCAGGGGTATGATTCCTGCTGGAGCTCCATACTCCTATGGTGAAATCATATTTCTTAATCTCTTCCAGGGTAGTGTGTATGTTTGCTGGCTAACCATTATCTGAAAGAAGACACCCACTTTTCCATTCCGTAAAGTAGGGCATCCAAATAGGCCATGGTTTCTGTTCTGCCTAAGGCAGCAGTATGGTTTGAGTCAGCCCTAGGGTTTATTTTCACTGCTGTCTAAACATTATATTTTGTTCCTGGCCTGGAAGACTTGTTAGAAAGACACAAAGCTCGTAATAGCATGTCAATAAGATGTCCTTTTAAATAATATTTTGGTGTTTCTCCCTTCCACTTTCCTATTTGAAAAATTTTGATATCGTCTATTAATGGTCACAGGGAGTGGCGTTTTCAATCCCAGTTTCTGTTGAAATCAGAGTCAAGTTACACACGTTATGCAAAGTGCAGAAGCATTAGTGGGTACATGGGTAACTTTGGTTCATTATTTACACGTACAGATTGGTCCCTCTTCATATGCTTCAGACAGGCAAACCTATCTCTTTCAGTTTCCGCATAAGTCCTATCTGCAATATTGTATTTCCTCCTGCCAAAGGTTTCCAGATCCAAGCAACAGATAAATTCAAGCAGGAGCCTGCAGTGTGTGTGTGATCTATCTGTATCAGTTAGCTGTAATCCAAATGAAAAGGTCACTACAACATTTTTCTAAGGAACTCCAGTCTCTTTCCTATGTTGCTGCACACTCCCTATACCTTTTTAAAAAGAGCACAGGAGGGGAGTTGTAATGCTTTAATCCTATTTTTTTTAAAAAAGTGGGATTCAAGTTGTGAATACACCGTGCTTTTTGGTGCAACTGTGGCAGAGACTCATCTGATGCATGCATTTCATCAAGTACAATTTTTTACTTTGTTTGTATAAACTAGACAGCAATAAGGGCGGGATGAGTTCGATTAGAAACATCCCATTGATCTTCCTGAACAACATTTTGATCCACACAGCTCAGTTTCCAGAGATCAAAAGGAAATCTCCATCAGACCCTCACCCCTGCTCTTGCGGCCCCAGCAATCCAGATCTGTGGTTGGGGGAAGGGAAGCAGTGTCTGGCATACACGTTTTCTTAAGACTGCTAGGGGGGATGGTTTAACTCGTCCAGCTGCCACCTTTGCCCAAAAGTAGAGATGCAGCATGAGAAGTTTCTGCACTCTGAATAAACCATATTCACATGAAATTGTGGGCTACAACAATGTGACTGAAAGCAGCCACCTGGAAAGGGTGCAAAAGGTTTGGGATCCACTCAGCAAACCAAGGGGCAAAAAGCACTCTCAAAGAGGTTCTTAATGCAGAGGCTGAAGAAATGACTCTGGCACCTGATGCCTTCTTTTATCCCATGACTCTCTTGTTCAAAGATGGGGCAACGGGTAACAGGCTTTCTGCTCTGTGCAATGAAACCGTCCTTTACAACCTTTTTCTATCCAGTGCTCGATTTAACCGGTTATAAATGTTAGGTGCTATAAAGTTTCCCAACAGCCACAAGCCTTGAAAGCTGGGAGATATCTGTGCCATCTAAGGAGATTCTACCATGTAGACATTCCTTTTGGATACCATGAAAATGTACCCATAGTCTCACAAAATGCACGGTGGCTTAGTGTCAGGATCACCATGTATGCATGTGTAGACATGACACAGTCCCAATTGGTTTTCTAGGAGTAACTTTGTGACACTTACGGTGCCTCTAGACATGGAGGGGAACTTCACAGCCTCTGCAGACCCAGTGGTCACGTGATTGGTCATGTGACCATTGATTGGCTGTGGTGGCAATGGCACAGCAGCAGGAAAAGGGAGAGTTAAAAAGCTGCTGTTTCATTAGCAGCTTTTTATGTCACACTTTCCCTCAAGTGGAGGGAGGAAAGTGCAGAGTATCGAGTGTCCCGGAAAGCAGCTGCACAGGGGGGCAGAGCTTTAAACGTGTCTGAAGGCACTCTCAGATGCTGTTTGCATGCGGTCGATGTCAGATATAATGCACATCCTATGAAGTTTACCAGACAAATTTTTGCCCTCTCCCAGCCTTGTCCATGCCTTCACATTTCTCCAAACTTTACCTCTCCTATGTCTATGGCTCAATAAAACTACGTCTGGCAGCAAGTGTAATTAAGAAAAACCTGTTACTTCTTGCTTTCTTTGCAGGATGTCAGTACTATATGTGCTGGTGATTTTGGATCGCTTCTGTTATTAGGTTGCCATCTGTTCGTTTCTTGGCAGGAGGGCACAAAGGGAATCACTCATAGAGAAGAAGTGTGGCTTCTTAAGCCTCCTGGCTTCTCCCTCCTCCTCTTTTGTGGCAATCATGGATTCCACCACTTCCCTTGTTACTTTGTCTCTCCAGCATTTTTCTCCTTGCCCTTGTCCCTTTAATAATAATAATAAAAATAAAAAACTCCTCATCTTTGTGACACTGTTTCAGACGACCCATCTGTTAACCATAGTCCCACAAGCACCTCTTGTATTCTCTCTCTCTCTTTTTTTGTTTCTTTCCTTCTGTTCATAAATTCCAATTGTGCACTCAAGGCCATTCCAAGTGGCAGTTTCTCCTGAATAATTGTTTAATTAAAACCCGACATATCCTACCTCCTGTTGGTCACAGCAGCTTTCCAAAACTCATCTGCCACAAGACCAACAGGCTCATTCTCTGGGAAAGAAGGAGATGTAGGACACACTTCATTTCAGGCCAGGTTCTGTTTCACATTGTGTCCAGGTGGACCTACTGAACTTAGTACAAATCGCCAAGGCATCATTTAGTAGAAGATTAGTTCTGACAGAGTCACATTCTGGCCCTGATACTGCTAGGAGCCAAAATGAAATTGAGAGATGAAGTCTTGTACCAAAGCCCAGTATGTTTACTTGTTCTTTGAGCCAGAGGGCTCTGGGAATCAAAAGCTAATAAGAATGGCTTATGACATTATGCCTTTCATGCAATGACTGTGTTCATCTATTGATGGCCTGGTAGTCAAAATCCTGACTGTTCTTTAAGGGATCACAAGAAGCACTCTCTACCCATAGCTGTTGTTTACTTGGGATAAGATGCTGTGGTGATAGTTACTGAACCAATGACTCCTCAGAAGAAAACTCACTCACGGGGCATTCTGACAAGACTGATAATACCTTTCAAGGTCATGCTGCCCAACTCCCCCACCCAGTGACAATGTGGGTAGGGATGTGCATTACCCCCCCCCCATGTTTGCTTCACATTGGAATGAATGCAAAGGAAATTTGCATTCATGTGAACAGAGCCACTCTGAAGGCTCTTCAAATGCTATTCAAATTGACTTCAAATCTCTGCTGCCAGCCATGCCTCTAAAACCCCTTCAAATCTGCTTCAAATCTGCTTTGAATCTGCTTTATCACTTTTAAATCCATTCTCAGTCTGCTTTGAGTCAACTCTCAATCCACTGCAGATGTGACTGGGCAGTTGCTTTGCCACCTTCCCACCTTTGTGAATACAACAAAGTTTTGAACGAATGCACAAAAGCATTTGTTTTGCATTCGGATGTCAGTCTTTGAATGTAGCCAGTATTTGGTTCAAATGCCAATGTTCGAATTTGTGTGAATTGCACACCTAATGAATATTCACACACATTCCTAATTGTAGGCGTTGTACTCGGGAGAGGATGTCATTGTTGGGTAGGACAAAAGAACAAAGGAGAAGACAGAAAGGAAGTTACCCTTTATCTGCCTCTTCCTTTCTCTCCAATCCCTGCAATGAAGACAATGTATCCTCCATTTCCTTTCTCTCCTATCCCTGCAAGTAGAAGGACAATGTATCCTCCGTTTTCCCTTAGCAATGTGCAAGGAAAGCAATGTTTCCATTCATTAGAAAAGGACTCTTATGGAAAGCAGAATTCTGTTTACAGCAGCTTTAGGAAAAACAGCACCGTACAGCCTGTTGTTTTTCTTCAGAAATGGCTGGGAGAGTAGGAGTGCATGCTGGTTGGGTTATGCTTTGGTTGTGCGTCTTTGGGAGCATAGTCCCCTTATCCCAACAGTACTCCATGTCACTATTGAGTTTCCCATCATTAGCACACAACTTCAATGTGGGACACTTGCCTCTGAATTTTTCAGCAGGGGCAGGTGGGGTGGAGGTGATTTGCTAACCACTGGTTTCACTACCATGAATACTGATCCCCTGGGATGTTTCCCTCCCCCCCCCCCAGTGCACAGAGCTTTGAAATGACACATTTCTACAAAAGTGTAATTACAGAGAAAAAGAAATTGAGATTGCAAAGTAGTACAAAACTGCTTTTATAAAAGAAAAGAAAACAGGATGGGGCTTTAAAGAATCTCTACGGTGTGGTTGGTGCGGAACTGACGTTGTGCCCAGGTGGATACAGTTTAGTGGGGGGGGGGAGAACCAACAGTGAAGGACTAATACCATATTTTAGTATTTTAATATGCTGAATCTTTTAAATTTTTATGTATATTATTGGTTTTAATTTGTTGTTTTAAAGGTGGTTACCTGCCCTGAGACCTTTCAGTATAGGGTGGAATAGAAAAATAAATAATATAGCCAAGAAAATCCACATTCTGGTGTGGCAGCGGGGAAACGCGGAGGGTGGACTTTGACTTTCCTGCCCCAGTGAAGCCATGGCGTGAAAGGTGGAAAGGCATCCACTCACTGGTTGCACTGGGAGGGATATTTGGTGAGGTGAGGAGAGAAAAAGAAACAGTTACTCCATGCCAAGCATAGGAAAAACAAAGAGTGAGAACAAGCAAGTTCATTTTCAGTCTGTGTTATAATGCAAATTTGAGGATGACGGGAACACATACAGGATCTTCATTCCCTTGCAATACAGATTTTCCATGCCATGTCAGAATACGCTATCAGTTCCAGAGGAGTAGATTCTCCCCCCCCC
>MTQE01002208.1:43278585-43301948 GCA_014337955.1 Aspidoscelis marmoratus
ATACCATTATTTTGGAAAGCCTGGTGACCAGAGTTGGATTTTCCCAACATAGGTTATAGTGGGATTTAACAGGGATATAGCGGGGCTGTGCTGGTGTTGCTAGAGATATGCGAGACAATCACACCATAGCATGGATACGATTACACTATATATACCCCATCTGGATGGGGTTCTAGTAAATTCTGAAGTGATGTCTTGGGAAGTATCTCATGATGATCAAATCAAGTATATTATCTATTCTCATTACACTTTTGCCATTTTTTGCACACTTTTGAAAAAGGAAACTCACAAAGATTACACAATATAAAATGAATTGTATAGATTATTTGACGTTCATAATAAATAGCAAGTAATTAGGACACATAGTTGGGCTATTTGAACCTGGCAGATTTGACTGATGCTTCACTGAAATCATCATCTAAAAGAATCAGAAGGGGTTGTGCAAAATTCAGGAGGTAGTCAAATATTGTTTAAATGAATATTGAGAAAAACCTTTTAAGATATGATTTCATGGCATTTCTTCCTTTCTTCTTTCAACACTCTGCTTTGAAAAACCAAACACACATGGTACGAAATAAGAATAGTAGTGTTCCATAATCCATTCTTAAATCTATCCTATTCATTTGAATGATAACATTAGAAGGAATGGCTGAGCGTACAAATAAATCTAGAGCACAAGAGTACATTAGAAATGACAGCAATTTAGAGTTGCTACATTTTATCTCTGCAGGCATTCAGATATGTTTCCTTTGTCCAAACTCTCATGAATCACATTCGAAAAAAAATTAAGATTTTAAGATCTCAGAACTCATATTAATCTTGCAGACAGGGATTTGAAAGTGTCTCAGAGGTCTAGAAAACAACCACGTATTGTCCTGCGGCTGAAGCCTAAGTGTGAGCCAGTTTGGTCTTATGGTTAGAATGTTGGACTCTTATCTAATGTTCTCCCAGTTTGAGTCCACACCCCTACACAAAGCCAGCTGGGTGACCTTGTGCTAGTCACAGTTCCCTTTCTGAGATCTCAAGAGTGCCTGTTGTGGGGAGAACAGAAAACTTTGTCAGCCGCTTTGAGTCTCCTTAAATGGGTGAGAAAAATGGGGTAGAAAAGCCAACTCCTACTCCTACTCCTACTCCTTCTTCTTCACACTAGCCTTTCTGCCAAATTTCTAGATAAGAGGAAGGAAGAACCCTGGCTTTATTAATATCTCCCAGTTCTGACTTTAGAATTTCAGCTGTCAAAGACCAAGTCAGATAAAAAGGTATCTTATGCATTACTATATTTGGCTTCATTTCGATACCATTGCAAAAGTCCTTTACTTGGTGATGATGGTTGCATATTATTGCAGCATATGAAATAATGTGTCTTTGGAGTCTAGTTGTTGGAGGATACCTATCAGAAGTGCTTTTGTATTCATGTCCTGCATGCAGACTTCCCAGGGACCATCTGATTACCACTGCTTAAGCAAGCTGCTAGACTAGGTCCTAGGTCTGTCCAGCAAGCTGGTTCAAACTGATGCTGAGAGTAACTATGGAGCCATTGGAGCACGTTACCCTCTGCTTTACTGCCTTGGTAGTTAATGCAAAACCAAAAGTCCTAAATCAAGGGTGCTGATTCCATGAAAGCATCTCCAGAGAACCTCCAAGTAAAGTCTGGCCATAGTGTGGAACTTCACTGCAGAACAGAAGCATTCCAGCAGGTGAGAGTACATCTTTCAGGCTGGGGGTACAAGTAGAACACCTCTAAGGCCATTTGCTGGGATTTGAGAGCAGGAGGTTTGCCCTTTTCTCTGCTTGAGATGTCAATGGGCAATTGTGTGAGACAGGATGCTGGACTAGATGGGCTGTGGCCTGATCCAGCAGAGCTCCTCTTATGTTCTTAAATGCTTATGAGAGTTTTCCCCTTGGAGGATGTTTAAGGAAGGTCAAAAGTGGTATTAGGTTCTCCACCCCATAATAGTGTGTGACACTATTATGTTATCACAGTGCCACTCATCCTTGGTGAGGAGGACATAACTTTGGATGGAAAATTTGATATTCTCCCCATAGTGATAAAATCCAACCAGCTGGCTCCAAGTGCCATCATTCTTAATCATAGTCCATCCATCGACAAGGCTCCAGTGTTGTCCAGGTTTCCAACTGTGAAATGCCTCAAATTGAGGGTCAACAACAACAACAATACAAACTGTAAAATAATTATCTTGTAAAATGCCAGTGGATTGCTGTGCCATTGTGTGCATATTATTCCTCTTCCATATATTTAGGATAACAGTTCGTTTCGGTGGAACAAAGGAAAAGCAGAGAAGCTTATTCAAATGCCAACAATATTTAGCACCTTCATTAATGAATATAGTGGGGGAATATAGTGAGCCCCTTCTGAATAGGCATTTGGCTACAAATGGACTTTTATGCCGAGGTGCACAGACTCTTTTATGCTCCATAGTGCCCCGAGATTCAGACTCATATTTTCTCCTCTTCCACTCCCCCTTGCTTGCCTCTCTCTCTGTTCCTTCCTTGCCCCTTCTGGATTTGGTAGCTAATCATATCTGCCATTTAAATGCTAATCTTTCTCAGCAGCAGACCCATTTTACATACAGCCTGGCTTTTCTGGTGCAATAAAACATAAGCTCAAAATGTAAAAGAGCCAGTGGGATTTCTTGGGGCTCTCCTCCTCTTTTTCTTTAGAGATAGTGAAAAAATAGAATGATGATAGATGAGACGATAGATTATTCCAGGTAAAACTCAGAAATGTCCATTTACTGCATTGCTTTAGTCTCCTTCCTTCCTTCCTTCCTTCCTTCCTTCCTTCCTTCCTTCCTTCCTTCCTTCCTTCCTTCCTTCTTTCCTTCCTTCCTTCCTTCCTTCCTTCCTTCCTTTTTAGAGAGGGAGAAAAGAAGACAAGCTTTGTTAAATCTTCGTGCCAACCACTGATGACAGGAATTATTAGAAACCCTACTTATTCTGTATATTGCTTTGAGTTTCTGCAATGCTACAGTCATAGATGCCTGGAATGAATTTGACAAACTCGTTATCCTTGTCCTGCCACACTACCCCATTTAAGCCAGATAATCAACTCCCCATCACATGAAAATGATGAAGCTGTTACAGGAAGTAAAAGGGCATGTGTGATGCTAATTGGGTTTTTGCCCTGGGGTTCTACAAAATATCTCCCAAGTATAGGATTTTTCAGTAATCCTGAAATTGTAATATAATTTGCCATAGGCCAAGGTGCAGGCCCAAGTAGATAGAAAGTGACTGCAAAACAGAACAAGCACCCCCTCTTCATTATTTAAAATTTTAGATAAGTGGAAATTGGAGTTTATGGATCCCCTTATAAGTCAGTGTCTCTGTGTCTCTGTGTCTCTGCTAGTGTCTCAGTTAGGCCAGGTCTGCACGAGGAGCGTGGCATCTTAATGGGTCTGCATTGGGCTCACTGCTGTAACACCATAAGGGCCCCTTTGGATGCTTGAATGGCTGCTACTGCTTGAGAAGACTTAACTTTCTTCTTAACAGTCTCCTCAACCACAAATTTATTGATTTACATTTATTTATCTTTAAATTCAGCAGTTTCCTCTCTTTGAGAACACATGTCCCCTGGCCATCAAGATCAAAGCTGGGGAAGTTCCCTGGCTGTGATCTTGATGGCTGGGGGCAGCAGGCAGAGTACAGACAACACGCCACTGCTTTAGGGGAAGCACTACAAGTTTAGCAGACCTCTTAATCAGCAGGGGAAAGAGTGCTATGTCAAGAGTATGAACGTCACTCTTTCCCCTCTTGGGCAAATCTTGCCTAAAATTACAGCAGTATATTCATTGTCATACTACCTATATTCATGCACCAAAGACTGAAAATGTAGTAGCCAAGTTTTTAAATATGGTACCTGCTTGTATGTATACCATTCCTGTGCTTAAAGAGCTGCACCATTTCCTAATTAGCTATTCTTGGCATACAACATGGCATTAAAACATGGAACAAGGTCCTTTAACAGACCTGTGCAATCACAAAGGCTACATCCATGCTAAGGCTGCATCCAAGGTCTGTATGCCAGCTGTGCCCTTGGGTGTACACTGCTTAGCAGTGCAATGGGAAAGGTCTTCTTGTTACATCTTTGAAACTGTGGAACTTTTGTTTCCCAGCTTTGAAGAGGGGGAGCAGGTGAGGCTGTGGCATAAAGACACTGCGAAGGAGCAAGTTCTGCCACTGCTAAGTTGCTCCAAACCACCAGGGTATGGATGCACCTTAAATCATCTGGGGAGGTCCTGTTTCAAGTGTAACTGATTGCTCAGTGCAACCTTTCCATTGCCTGCACTTGAGCCTTGGTGCCTACCCTCTGGAATGTTCTCCTCTCCTGCTTCTAGAAGACAGGTGGATGCAACCCAGTTTCCCTCCTGAGGTAAATCAGGCACCTTCGCTCTATGTGTTTAGACAAGCTGTGAAGCCTGTGAAGCTCTTTACCCTGACCTTTGGCTAAGTAAAGGAACAGCGTTTTCCTCCCCACATTCAGGCACTACCATGCTTTTTAATATGCTTAATATGTTATTGGTTTCAGTGTCTTCATTTTATATGCTGAAACCCACCCTGAGACCCTTGGGTATAGGGTGGGATAAAAATACAAACAAACAAACAAACAAACAAACAAACAAACAAATAAATAAATAAATAAAATAATGAGAATGGCTCCCCTTCTCCAACTGCTGTTTTTTTAATTTTTGTACTTGTAATTGATTGTTTTAAAATGCCTTTCTATTTTAAAGTACAAAATGGTATTAAAATATATTTTAAAATTAGTTATATTCTCTCTGTTCATCATAACAGAAGTGAATTTGTACTTTTTCTCAATACACAAAGTATTATTATGCAACATATAAATGATAGATTATTATGTGTAATTGTAGTGTTAGGCAAATTTCAGGCTGTGTTCAAACATAACAGAAGGGGCACCTCAGAGGGACAGTGTGTTCCTCTCATGTTCCCAACCCTTCTCCAATCCACCTTTTCTAGCACAGAATGTTCATGAGATGGGGAGAGACAGGTATAATCCCACTTCGAAGCCTTCTCTGAGGCACCTTGGAGGTGCTTTTTTTTTTCTGTGTCTAATCACAGCCTCAGTTATGAAAACCATTCTTTTGCTTAAGGTGTCAACAACCCTTGGACCAGCCCCTCTTGTACCCATCATCTCTTCTTACAAGCCTGGGTGAAAACCAGCATATTTCTTAGATTGTATTTTAGGTTCTATCCACAGGAAAATTGTGGGCAAGTCATGTTAACATTCAAAATATAAAATGGAAAATGATAAGCCGGAGAACACATAGAAGCTGAAGGATCAAAGCTGTCAAGTTCAGACAGACTCTATCCTGTGGTCATCAGTGACCCTTAGAAGAGTTGGCTTTTCTACCCCACTTTGTCATCCACTTTGAGTCCCCTTAAATGGGTGAGAAAAGCTTTCTATTCTTCTCCCCACAACAGAACTCTTGTGAAGTAGGTGAGGCTGTGAAAGCTCAGAAAAGAACTGTAACTAGCCCAAGGTCACCCAGCTGGAATCATGGAGGAGTACGGAATCAAACCTGGAATTCCCAAATCAGAGTCCATCTCCTTAACCACTAGACCAAACTGGCTTACAAGCTTCTTAAGAGCCAGGCTGCCTAGTGTGAAAGGCTTTTAGCTAGTTCTCTACTCAAGTCATGTAGGCATGACTTGATCATACAGCAGTCTTGTGCTGGGACTAAAGCACTTGCCATATGCTTTTAATCACCCAAGCTTTATTTTGATTCTTGATTGGTGTATTTTTGTTGGTTTTGATCCTTGCTTTCTTCCTTCTTCTAAAACACAAAAGGGATAAGAGAAGCAGAAGCTCATTAGGATCCACTTGTCCTGGTGAGTCTGCCTGTTGTTGGATGCCTAGCTTTTCAAGATTAGGCTGCATCCACCTGTCTCCTAGCAGCAGATGGAGGCAGGCATCTGCTGGCATTGCCTTAAGAGTGTTTCTGACAGATCCAATAGAATAGTTGCCAGCATTCCTGAAGAGGAGAAGCTCATGCCTGAGGAAAGGTTCACTGAGGAGTGTGGTTGATGCCAAACCATATGCACACAGACAGACAAAGCACAACAAGCCAGCCACCTTAACACTCTGTTGACCTCGGTATGTTTTCACTAAAAATGATACAGACATTTGTACATTTTTGCTGGGATGATTGGAAGAAGATCTGCATTCTTCCTAGCAATCATACGGAGCCATCTTACTTGTTGCAGTTTTGGGGTTGTTCCATAGTTCTTCTGTGAACCTGAGCTTTCAAATATAGCTATAATATTCATCTCCAGAGGATCTGACTGCTGAAAGAGGCACATGCTATTAAAGCTAGGGTTCACAGGAGAACTATGGAAAATAGCATAACAATACCAAAACTGCAAAAGGTGAGATTTGAACTGAACACGAAAGCCTACATTCTACCATCGCATTCATGTTATCTCAAAGCATGTTAAGTCCCAATGTACGGTGGACCTTCCCACTCAAGTAAGTAGATGCAGGACTGTCCAGCTGTTATCTAACAGCAAAGTCTAATTTTTTTGGAATTCAAAAAAGAAATGTGGCAATTTCATCAGGTTATTGAAAATCTATTACAGCTTTTTCCACTCGTGCCAGTGAATCAAAACACAGTTCACGGATATCAAAGGAGGTCTTCCAATCTGAGCATCTTGAAAGTAGGGATGTGCACGAATATTCAAAAATCCAAAAATCCAATTCGAATCTAACAAATATTGACATTTGAATTCGAATTGGATTTAACAACATTTGAATTTAGACCAGTGGTTCTCAACCTGTGGGTCGCGACCCCATCGGGGGTCGCACACCCATTTCGGCGGGGTCGGCAAAGCGTGCGCAGGCCCCCACGCGTCCCTCCCGCCGCGCCGCCGCTGCGCCGCCGCTGCTTTAAGGAGAGATCGGCGGCGGCAGGCAGTGATGTTGGTGAAGGGCGCCGGACCCGCACCGACTGGTGCGTCGCCGCCAGCGCCCTTCGCCCGCCAAAATCCGGCATTGCGGGAGGAGTTCCGGGTCGGGGAGGACCGAACGCGACGCCAGCGGCCCTGGACCCGCCCCGCCCCTGCCCCGCCCCTGCCCCGCTCCGCCCCCAGCTCCGCCCCGCCCCGCCCCACCCTGGCCCACCCCCGGCTCCGCCCCGGCCTGCCCCCGGCCCCGCCTCTGGGGTCGCGGAGGCTTTTTGAACTTCATTTGGGGGTTGTGGCTTCAAAAAGGTTGAGAGCCACTGATTTAGACATTCGAGTAGATTTTCAGATTTCCGAAAATCCAATATGGATATTTGAATGATTCGAACACACAGATTCATATGTGTCACATTCGAATATGTGTGAAAATTATGCGTATTTGCGTTTATAATGCGGGATGAAAACGGGATGCATATGGAATGTGCGCAGATTCATATAACCAATATGAATGTTGTCAACGTATGATTCAAATAATGCGGATTTGAATCGGATTTTCGGAAATTTGGATTTTTAACATTTGAATCACATCAAATTTTCAGATATTCAATTCAACTCTAATTTGAATGCCCAAAAAACATTCACACACCCCTACTTGAAAGAGTGCTGTGTGAACAGCTGCTGCATTCTGGACAAAAGAAAAATGCATATTTTTCTCTACAATTTCTATCAAAACCTCTAAAACTACATATGAAAGGCTATCCATAACTAGATCCTTGCTTTGGAATTGCTAACTGATAAGTCTTCACCTGATTTCCGTGACTGCATGATTATTAACCTAGCAGAGTCTAGCAAATGTATTAGTAATCCTTTATGCTTTGCTTCCTCATTAATTACAGTGAAAACAGACAGGCCACGTTCCTACCTACTGCAAACCCGGAACAAACCCAGATTACTCTGATCCGGATTTGCTCCAGGTTCTGCTGTGGGTTTAGCTAGCAGGAGGCAAAGGGAGGAGAGAAGGGGAACAACGGTGGCAGTGGAATGGCAGAGGAGAAACAGGCCCTCAGGGGCGGTTGCAGGACCCACCGCCGCTGCTCACTCGCTTACTCACTCACCTGCTGCCTGGCTGGCTGGCCCGGTTGCTTGCTCTGCTTCTCAGTGCTCACTCACCTGACAGTTGCCACCACCGCCATCACCAGCCGAACACATCATTCGCTGCCACCACTCGGCCTCCCCCAGCCCGGCTGGCCTCACCTCGCCACCTCCCGTTTTCGATCTATGGCCACCGCCACACTTCTCCTCTGTCCTGCCTCGGCAGCCACCCAGGCAAACAGCAGCCAGGTGGCACCACACTGGCCCACCCCCTCACTCACCTGCCTACCTGCTTCTTTGCTGGGGACAGGCTGGGGGAGGTAACAAAGCCACTGCTGCCAGCTGCCCTCCTTCCCTCTGCTTTAATGCGAGTCAGCCAGAAAACCCCTGTTGAAACAGGGGTTTTCTTTCCCTGCATTTTCCAGGGAAAATGTGTGTGTGGGGGGGGGGAAGAACTCGCATGGGAACAGGCGGCTAAAACCCAGAATGGATTTGGCTTACTGGGGGATTTAATGGAAACCCTTGATGGTGAATCCGAATCCATTGCGGATTTTAGCCCCGATGGGAACGCGCCCACGGTGATCCTAATTCAGGCAAAGTTGTCAGTTCTTATCTGGTAATTTGCCATACTTCATTGGATGTTTTTGCTGGCAAAATTTATTTGTAGATGTACACTCCCACCACATGTAGAAGAATGTGCCCACTTTTCCTCACTCTCTCCAGCATGTTGACTCATACATGAGTTGCTAAAGCTTCAGCTATGTGAAGCAGAAAACCATATAAATATAATTGAAGCTTTTCACAAAGTCTTGAAGACACAAATGTAAGATTATTTACTAGCAGTAACAAAGAATTTTGTTCTTTGTCCCTGAACTCCCCCCAACACCACCCGTAATATGTTGTATACAACTGATAATCTGGCATGCTGTGGAGAAGATTTGGTCCAACTTTCAGTTTAAACTGTACTTCTGAACAGAGCTGCCCATCTTCAAAAAGGATCACCTATGTAATGTGGGCCATGGTTAGCCCAGTTAGTATAATAGTTGAGTTTATCTGCATAATAAAATAGTGGATGAAAGTGAAAAAGTTTGGGGAGATAATAGTAAAGGATTTTGTTTTTCACACAAGGCGTCTGAATCTTTGATATATCTAAGGTTACAAAATTTTGTATATTCAGTACATTACTGAATTTATATTTAATCTAATTTTATCTATTCTAGTGTCAGTTAATGGTAACCATTTGTCTAAATTACGAATAGGCAATAACAATAGTATATTATTAATACATACTATGTAATAGAATAATACTAAACGTATTATTAGAAATATCAAAGCCTCTTGAATCTTGTATATGTATTCTATCTCTGGATCTTTGCTTAGGATTCCTATTCAGGCAAGAAAGATTATATTTTTTTCCACAAGATTTCGGTTTAATAACAATATCTTTATTTGCAGGATTGAGGTTTACTCTAAACAAATCTTTGAAATTAGAGGAATTTTACAATCCCCAAATATTCTGTGTAGTCTGATTATTTTAAATACTGGTACATTTGCCTTCTTTCTGAATGTGAAACAATAGCCGCCCTCACTTGCAAAATGCTGATTTTTTGATTGAACATGAGAGCACACAGAGAGTGGTTGTCTTCTTCCTTTGCTAATTTTTGTTTCCATCTTGCTGTTTTCTTTCTTCCAGGTTGAGCCTTACTTGCCATATGAGTACACATCGGAAGGGATGTTGGAGCGAATCCATGCCTACATACAACATCAGGTAGTTGTTCTGTGTTTGAGTTTTTGCCTTATTCCAATTCAGACTGCATCCATCCTCACTGATAGGGGTAATCTTCAGTCACCAGGAAGGTGGGCACATGTCCCCTCTCTAGGGGCAGCCATCTTCCACCCAAAATGTTATCCCCGAGAGCAGGATAAACAACCCTTGAGACATCCCTGTCAAGTGAGTCAGTACACTTTCTCAGAATAAGAGGCTGCTAATTTCATTTCTGTCACATGTACACATTTCTGTTCTGTACACAGCAACCATCCATTGATATAAACTTTGATATTTTTTGTTTGTTTACTGGCTTAGATTTCTGTAGTTCAGGAGAAAAGTGGAAAAGAATGCATATTTTCTGCACAACCCTCTAGCATATTAATGACTTGGGTTTGCCATGAAATACTTTCTGAATGACCAGTGAAATTATGTCAGTTTTAGGAATATTTCTTCCTCAGGGGTGCCTCCTCCACTGCCTATTTCCATATGTTTTAGCTTTCTTCCCAAAATGCTTTGCTACTGTCAAAACTGGCTACTTTAGTATTGTACTTGAGGGTGTATAAGCTTGCCTCTCTGTTTCTTAACTGAATTGCCCAGGAGCCAAATTTGCTAGTTGGAGCACATGTAAACTTGGTCCCCATGCGAAAAGGGATGCGACTGGTTCCAATGCTTTATGAAGCACATGAAGCAGTATTTTGATTATCACTACTTCTCTTAATTTAGGTATCTTTGGATGTGTTCTTTTTGAGTAAAAGCTAAAGGTGTGCTCCACCCACATCTGTGTGTAGAAAGGTGGGTGGAGCACACCTTTTTTGTCCTCGTTATATTTACTGCCTTGCATTCACTATGAGCTTCCATATGCTGCTGGTTGTCATTGCTGGAGAAACTGACCCACCAGTTCAATCCAGCAGGATATTCCTTATATTCGTCTTGTAAAGAGTCTAGATATATACTTAGCCAGCTGGCCCACAACAACAAAGTGGACAATGTCTTCTCACATCCAGTAGCCCACATTTCAACATACTATTGACTAATGTGTGTACAGTTGCTGGCATCAGTTTTCATGAGGGTTTGCCTTGAAGTGAACCCTTATAAGGTCTCATCTATTATTAACTCAACCTATTCTGAATTCTAGTACCACATCCTTGTCCATTCTAGCCAGTCCCAAAGTGCTTGCATAGGTGCAGAAAGTGTGGTAGCACACCAGAGCCTTTCAAGGGACATTTTTCAATT
Source organism: Aspidoscelis marmoratus (assembly GCA_014337955.1). Taxonomy (NCBI): domain Eukaryota; kingdom Metazoa; phylum Chordata; class Lepidosauria; order Squamata; family Teiidae; genus Aspidoscelis; species Aspidoscelis marmoratus. The sequence goes on from MTQE01002208.1 coordinate 43,289,618, forward strand.
GTGATACCATAGATCAAATTTAGACTGTATGTCTCCTGTAGTTACAATTCAGATTATTTGTTTTACTTTTTATCTTGCCCTAGACTTAAATGTCTCAAGGCGAATCACACCAATAAAAGATAAAATAACCTAAAATAACCTAAAATGTATTTAAAATATAACCCACTCACACCATCCTCTTCAGCAGGTCCGTACTCAGAGGAAGTGAAACATCAAAGCTAACCAGACATTGAAACCACATAATGCAGGCCCTGGTGAACTTCCAGAAGGAGGCTGTCCCAGAGTCTAGGAGGCACCACAGAAAAGGCCTTTGGTGTCACCACAGCCACGTGGTGGGCACAGTAATGTGCTCTTACCAGTGTTCAGTTAGATTCACATTGAAATTTATATCACTTGCACTCTAACCATCAGTCTTGTTGATTCATTACAGATAGGTTTCCACTATACAAGGGGTCCTTACAAGCTCTTCATGGTCACTGAGTGATTGTGTCAATAGCTCTACTCACCTCACAACATCAAAGTGAGACCAAAGCCTCACCAGGACTGCCAATCATGTCACCTGGAAACTCCCCCAAAGCTATCAGGAATCTGTCTGATTCCATAAGTGTCCAAGGGTGGGCCATATCAATGGGTCTTCTCACACACACTCTGAGGAACAGCCACCATAAGGCCAATCTTAACCAGAAAATGATCCATCCATGATAATGGACTCAATACAAGTTTACTTACCACAGGTTGAGGGTATGTCTTGCAAAATAGGTTTGGGCCTGTAACATTTTGAGCTAGCCCTGAAGTTGTCATGGAAGGCATGAACTCCTGAGCTGATCTATAAGAGTTATCCTTAGGGTGGAGGCTGAAGTCCCCAACAGTACTTGCAGGTTATATCCTTTTCTACACAACTATTAAAGATATAGAAATTTAACCTAGATTGTAAGACTTCACCCAGACAGGGTGATTTGGCAGACATGATCATAGTGCTCCTGATACAGTTCCTGAATTTACCCGATTTACCATGTTATTGTTATTGTTATTTTGGTAAAATAGACCATCATAGCACAATATTCTGTTATTCTGTAGTTGCAGTTCTGTCTGGATTACTGCACAAGGAGTACAGCAATACCTGCAGCATGAGCAATCACAACCTGAAAGTACTTCATGTGGTACTGTTGGGAGGATTAGGCCATGTGGAAAGAAAATATTACAGCTATAATGTCATTCTGCTGATCTGGAAATACTAAAACTCAGAGTATCTATCTAATGTATAGGCAATGAGTGATAGTTCTGGTTGTGCTTTACAATAATAAATCAATAAACTGCTTTATAAATAAGTGATGTCTGGAGGTAGACTAAATGACAACCCTTGTCTTAAGGCTCTCCTATAAATCAAGCAATGATGGTTTGAGTAACCTCAGTAGCCTCCCTCACCCCTGTTGTTCTCTCTCTCTCTTTTTTTGAACCAGCTTGATAACTTGATAAAAAGTTGTGTCATTTTTATTGGCCTGATGAAACTATTGCCCAGGAACCAAAATGGATGCCTTTACTAGACCAACACAATAGTCTTTGCCTCAGGTGGCAGTACTGATGCCCATCCTGGATGGCATAAGAAGAGGAAGAGGAGGAGGAGGAGATATTGAGTGCCACAAGCCAGCACTACATAGTCAAAGGGCCAGTATCACTTTAAACTTCCCTCAGCTTTTCAGTTCCACAGTTTTGCCCCCTCAGTTACTGCATTCAGCTGCAGTCCTGAGGGAAAGGGTGCATTGAACATCTTAGGGCACACCTCTGAGTAAATAAGCGTAACATTGTTCTGGAAGGCTACAATTAGGGAAGCGTAAGATCCATGAACCTCATTAGGACTTAACGTGTCTTTTTAGCTTTCAAGACTGTCTAAAAATTGTCACTTGCTTTCTACCCAAACAGGATTTCTGTGCTACCGCTGCTCTTCCAGACAAGTCCAACAGCCATGCTATGCAAAGTTCTGCAAGCTCATTCAGCCTGCAGCCCAATTCTACCAATTTGGTTTGGGTTCACAATTCCAGCAGTACTACTTCATCTTGGCCTCCAGTAAACTCTATGCAAGTTTGGGTGTCAAATGCTGGGCAGGCCTGCACCAGTACATGTCAGCAGCATGGTTTGGTCTGCGAGCCAGAGTTTTTCAAATTCATCAACAACAAAGTGGTGTTTCAGCAGTAAGTACCTTCCCCCCCCCTTCCTACCTTTCCTTATTTCTTCCCTTGTCTCTTCCACTTGATATGATGATAGCTGTTGCTTGCTGGAGCTTCATGGTGGAGCATCTGTTCAGTGCTGAGATGGTCTGAGGTTCAGACTCAAGGGCTGTCTTTATCTTTACCCAATTACCCCTAGTAGTAATGTAGTTCTTTCTGCTTCTGTGAGTTGCAAAGCTCAACTAAAGCTGCATCCTCACAGGGGCAGGATGAAGCTGGCTGATGGAGTGACACATACAAAGTGCAGCTGAGCCACCCTGGAAGCTGAGGTGAATAAGCAATGCACTTGTGCAAGGTACCACTGCTTTTACTCTGGAATTCAACCATTTTCAGTCCCATGCAAAAATGGTCTGGCCAGAAGCTGTGCCTATTAGTTGCCTCCTCCCTCCTCTCTTTACATGGTTGTGGAGGAGAAGGCATCTAAGGTTCTTTCTGCATTAGATCTTATTCTGGATTATATCTCAAAATTGGAACCTGCCATCCACATGTTAGTGCAGACTATGGCAGGTTCTGGGCAGGGTCTCTCAAAGTCTGCACCAGTATGTGGATGGAGGGTTCCTAGTGCAGAAAGGCCCAGTGCAGAAAGGGCCTAAAGGGCCAAGTGTCAAACCAGGCTTTCAGGTAATTGAGGCCAGTCCAGGAACCAGTTTGGGGTGCACATAAAACTCACTATCCCAGGCATGTCCAGGTGTTTAAAAGCTCTGCTCTTGTGCCAGCTGGGGATAGTCATAAAGACAGGGTTTCCATGTGACATCAAGCTTCTATATCTTTAATAAAAACACCTGTGTAAGTACTAAATTTGCAACTCGGAGTCTGCACATAATCTCAATTTACAGGGGTTTTCGACTGCGATTGTAAAGCAGATAGAGTCCTGAAGGAAATTATCTGAAAGGAAGGGACAATAAATGGGAATACAAGTGTCAAGGTAACATGAGTATGTTTTGTTTGTGCTTTTGGGAGAACTCACAATTCCAACTATTGGGATGTAATTAGTTATTCAACAGTAGAGATGCTCCTGGCTTTTCAACTCAACAAATTCACAGAAGACAATACAGAACAATAACACCTGTCTAACGTGATCTGTCCCTAATCACCCAAAGAGAGGATTGGAGGGAGTCAAGAATTTTATTGAGGGAAAGCATGCAAACAAAATGCAAAGTGTGCTGCTGCAGCTAAAATTACTTCAACCAGCATATCAAGAATTAGTCCCCAAACAGTCCCAATAGTGCTCTTAGTTATATTTTCCATAGATGTCAGTTTGCCTATTGCTAAAATAACAGCATTCTTCAGCATCTGTGTCATGCGGGTCATAGGGGTGGGGCTGAATGGCAATTTGCTACTTTCCTTGGTATCTGAAACCCAGTGAAGGGGCCTTTGTGAAGTGCTCCTGTGACAAACCAGTTCAAAGATCTTGCCAATACAATGAAGAATTACCACATCAAATGGAGAATTGTCATTCATCTCCACTTCTGTGACCCGATGACCTGGCTGATATTGGCCTTCTTAAAATAGATGGCTCCTGTGCCTTCACTATTAGTGAAGACCTGCCCTTATACCATTTATGACTACAGCTATTCAAAAGTTTAGGAAGAGAGATGAATTTGGGGAGTAGATAATACTTTCCCTATCTCTCACTAGAACACAAGAGTTGGGCAGGCAGATGGAGGGGAGAAATGATAGAAAGAATGAAGCTTGTGATAGTCTCTTGGTGACCTCTGCTTTACAGAAGAAACGCAGTAGGGTTTTTTTAGTTGAAATCTTCAGCAGGCTCATCAACTTGCATTAATAATCACTATCTAAGGCTTGCTATCTGAGTAGTTAAGGCATTTCCACATGATGTGAGTTATACTTGCCATGCTGGCCATCGAGGTCCATCCTGGCCCAACTCCTGAGTTGCCACCCATGGCTGTTTAGCAATGTACTTCCACCAGCACCACTTCTACATGTTGTGAGAAGTGAATTGGCACCAGGTATCATGGTGGTGGTGGTATACTGAATCACCCATTTGCATGCCATCCACCCATAAGTGGCTGGTCCAGTATACCTTTTGGAATGCCTAGAGTGGGAAATGCTGCTATTTTCGCCTTGTGGCCTGCTCCAGTACCTCATTAGATGTGGATGAGGCATCTGCTGGGAGGCATGGTCTCCCAATGGACCAGGCATTCCAGAGGACCTTTGAGTTGGTCTACCAACCCAGTGCAGAAAAGATCTCACTCTCTATAGTCAAATGGTTGTGGTACTCACTCACAGGGTTCTGTCTGATTTGTGAGTGCCACAATTTTGAGCCTATTGACAGTAAAGCTGATGATCTTTAGGCCCTTTCAAGATAATCTGAAAGATTTCTAACATCTACCCAGATTCTGATACCTGAAATATTGTGGATCGGAATATAGTTTCCCTCAGCTCTGACTTTCCAGAGTTTCTCCTGTTATTGGTGCCCTCCCCATAGCTCTGTATTGATATTTACCATTATCAATACTTGTACTCAGTCAGTTTTCTTCTTATATTTGGTTTTATGTAGCCTGTGTGTGCTTGTTTTGATATGGTCAGTTTTTACTAATCAATAAATAAATTGTGACAGCAAAGTCTTAATCTGAAGACAAAACCTCCAGTCTGTCTAGTAAGAAAAGACAACTTCAGGGTGAGAGACATTAATAAACCTCTGGGGCTGGGCTATTGCTAGTGTGTCTTCTCTTGCCCTGAATTCCCCCTTTCTCTTCATTATGGGGGTGGTGGTTGACTTACAGATTCCCCTGTCTCACCTATCCTGCATAGCCAAGAGCTTATGCCCATTCTTTCTGTGTGAAAACCAACATTCTTTTGTTTTCTCCCAAAGCAGACACCTACACAGTTTTCTGTAGGGAAGGGCTCCTCAGGGTAACCCAAGCCTCAGCAGACATAGAGTGTTTTTCCACTGGCACTAGAAGTACCCATTAAGTACCCATTAATGGGTACAAAAATGCCGTTATGTACCCATTAATGGGTACTTAATGGGTACTTCTAGTGACAGTGGAAAAACACCCATAGAATAATAATTCAGTTTGCTTCAGTTAAGCAAGGGGGAAATTTGTGTATGTCTCTTCTGGACATGCTTTTTTCATAATGTTGCAGCTGGTCTGTTGCAACAGATACATTACTGTAGCTACAATACCCTTCATTTCTGGACTTGACTGACAGGTTTCATGTGCAAAGTATATCCTTAGGAAGCTGACTATACTGCCTTTCTAAGAAGAGATGAAAATGCCAGCTCCAAGCCTTGTCTTAGGATACATCATTGAACACTGTGTGGTTGTGCTCCCACATCCACCGATACTATATGGAGGGGGGCATCTAGGTTAAGATTCCAGGGTTGCTTTCTTACATAAGAAGATAGGAGGAGCCCTGGTGGATCTGGCCACAGTCCAACTAGTCCAGCAACCTGTCTCATGCAGTGGAACACACCAACTGTTTATTTTTTTACTGTTTTGTATCATTCTTTTTATATTTTTTATATTTTATATTTATATTTTATATTTGTTTTTAAATGTTGTGAGCCACCCAGAGACCCTTAGATATGGGGTGGGATATAAATATAAATAAAATAAATAAACTGCTTGGATATTCCCAAGCAGAAAACAAAGCAAAACCTTCACTTGCTCTTGAATTTCTGCAAATAGCATTTAGAAGCATCCTCTCTGTCTCTCTAACCTGGGGGTGGTATCTAGGTATTAGCCACTGTTCTCCATGAATTTGTCTAATCCTTTCTTAAAGCTGCCCAGGCTGATTGGTATCACTACCTCTTCTGGGAGTAAATTTCATAGAGCAATGACATATTAAAAGCATAGGATTCCTGATTGCTCTTCCATATGGCCACCCTAAACTGGAAGAATTGCTATGCTGAGCAGAGCTATGGTTAGAAGTGGCCATGAACTGAATGACATTTCTCTGCTCACTGAACAGCAATTTTCAAGTGCCTTACACTCTTTCACTTTTAAAGAAGAGGCATGAGTGAGAGGTGCTTCTGTTTCAGGCCACATCTAGATGTTGGAAAGAGCTCAGGATGGGTTAAGGTCAAAATATTGGTTGGTCAAGCAATGGAGGCAAGATTCAGACCCACCCTGGGCTAAGCTGTAACTTATAGGAGCTTTCCTTTAAGCCTCAAGTCATCCTCCATGAAAGTAGAGGTGGTAATAATAATAAGTTTAATGATTGGTCCACTGACCTTAAAAGCAGAGGTGATAGTGTCAGCAGCTTTATTGTGCCTTCCCAGTGCTTGGAGGATTTCTGAAGGTATCTCTCCTGCCCACCCTCCCATGTCTAAAGTAATATGGATAACAGCTTGAAGCTGCAGTGTCTCACTGAAAGCCCCTGTATAATGTGACCATTCCCATTGAAGCTTTGGCTTTCTTGGACAAGGGATGCACAAACTTTTTTTGGCATTTGATTCAAAACAAATCAAATGTTCAAAAATCCTTATTCTTCGAATAGATTGCATTTGAGTGTGGTAAATGATCCAAGGCCACCCATCATTGTCCAAGTGGCGGCACTTCCTCACATCACAGCCCCATCTTCAATGGTAGCATGAGCTTCAGAGATGAGATTGCGGAGGTACCCAATGGGAACATCAACATCCCTCTTCACAACTAGAAGTGGAAGAACATACACCCCACCTTCATGCACCAGATGAAAATGAAACATTTGAGCAATGGGGACGGGGACCAATCATGTTAAAGGATGGCACTTACATCAGTACTACCCTTCACTTGAACTGAAACAGAGCAGGTGTGGCCACATTGCTGTTGGTGTTAGACAGGAACACTGGTGTTCCAGGCCTCACAATATGGATGGTAACCCTATACATGGAACGGAACATTCTGGAGTGGTCTTGTTAAACTGCCCCAGTTAGGTTAATGTGGAAATGTACATTTTCTCTTTCTCTGGCCGCATCCCCATTATAAGCTTAATCCAGTTTCCCTAAACCGAAATAACAGAACCGGATGCAAATGCAAATTTGCCTGATCCCATTACTTTCAGCCAGAATCGCGTTCAATCCAGATTCTGAGGATGTACGTTACTCAAGGGGGGACTCCAGTGGCTACTTTTTAAAAACCACTTTTCGGGGCAGCCCTGTCCTCTTCCTCCTGGCGTGAACCCGCCACCCATAAGGGACCCCTTCACAGAGCCTAGCTGGGTGGCTCAGTGGCTGCCGCTTGCCTGGATGGAGGAAAAACGGCAACGGGCAGCCAGCAATTATTTTCCCTCCTCTCCTCATTGCTCAGGGCACGCAGCAGCAGCAGTGGCAACTCAAACCCCTTTTGCCCGTCACCGTCACAGCCTTTAAAACACACATCTCCCCAAACCTGCAGCTGCTTTTCTTTCTTTCCCCTTTTTTAAAGGTCAGAACTTTCAAAATGGCAAGATCGTTATCAGGTGTGAAGTGCTTGGATTGCTACAGTGTAGTGGCTGCTGCTTTAAGGGGTGGATTTTACAGTTTGCTTTGGAAGCAAGCTATTGGGGGAGGGAAACTCTCATCCCTTAACCCGGAAGGGTTCCCACAGTAAAAAATGTAAAACGTTTCAAGCGCACGAACCGGAGTGAGACCTGTTGAAATGAATATTAACATTTACAATGCTTTGGGGCGATTTAACACGCAGAAAGCGTGTTAAGCCAAACTGACGTGGGGTCTGCAAGGATTGAAAATGGTTTGAAACCAATATAAGGTTGTAATGGGGATGTGGCCTTTCTGTTTAAGGGAGCATGGCAGGATACCCACAAGCTACCCTAGAACCTGGTCTCCGTAGGTGGCCTACTTCTTCCTGGAGCTTTTGGGGAAGATGAGGGTGGGTGCAATGTCAAAGATAAGTCTTCTGTCCCTCCAAGCCTCACTAGATCCATGGATAATAGTATCCTCAGCTGAATTGTTCACCAAAATCTGGTACATAATTTGCTGATAAACCTCTACTTAAAATTAAATTTTGAGCTCAGGTCTTGTTTCATAGAGAGTCCATGTTTTGTAAGAACATTTGACACATGTTGTGACTGCAAAAGATTTTGGCACTTAAAATTTAATAAAGAGCTGTATCCCCCAGTATCCCCATCAACAAGAAACTCTAGGACCCCCCTCCCCTTAAAACTGGATGATCTCTTTGCATTCTTGAAATACCTGAAGTAGTTATTTAAGCCATCTTGCTGAACGAGTGAGTCCTTTCATAGATGTTTCCCTGACATTTGTTCCATGCTCTTTGCACACAACATGGCAGATTAAAAATATTTGAACAGACCTTCCAGTTGTTCTGTGTGTGAATATCTTTGTACAGATGAAAATATACTGGATTTTACAGACATCATTATTCTCTTGTCTTCCTCCTTCCCCTTTTATCCCAGTGTCTGTAAGCATACATTTGGAACACACAGGCACTGACATTTTAATAGAACATAAATCTGCCACCCGGCTCCATACATAGCTCTGGACAATTAAAATGGGTACATTATCATTTCTGTCACGGCAGCTAGGCAAGCAATTTGAGTCCAAGTGACATTTTTATATGATAAATGAGAGCCCAAGCTCAGATTCTACTTGCTAAGCTCCTTTAGCTTTTTAAAATCCAGCCATTTTGGAGAAATTGCTGGTTCAGAATCACTAGTTCAAATCCGAGTGTATTAAGGAGATGCTGGGCAGTTTACTGAGCAACAAGAGCAAAAAAGACTATATAACATCGCTGATGGGTTTCTATTTGGACTCCTTCACTAAGGTTCCTTGAGGACTGGCTTGTCTAGAGAATGGAGATCCAACCGTTACATTTTTGACAGCTTCTTTATAATATCACACCTGCTTTCTGACTGATCACAAATATTTGATCACTCACTAAAATTATGATAAGATGCTATCACAGATTGATTGCTTTATGGGTTCCAACAGGGCTGGTACTGGCCATTATTGGTGACTGATGCTCAAAGATGCAGTGTGAACAACATGGTATCCCCTAAGTTTCAGCTGCTGCCCATAGATGCAGTGTTCAGATATGGAGATGCTGTTCACTTACCAGGACTGAACTACCGGCCTTATAGGCTTCTGTATGCAAAATGAGGGGAAACGCACTTTGGGTTTCCCTCAGGTAGCAAAGAGTTTTGTGCCAGCCTTGGGTTCTCAGGGAACTCCTAGCTTGAAGTAGGAATGAGAAGGAGGAAGATGGGTACAGATTTTATAACAGGTCTGCTAGTATCTCTATGTCTAAGTATGGGAAGAACACAAATAGAAATGTAGCTGTAAAAAAAGTTCACATCAAAGTAATAGATCAAAAAATTGGCCCCTGTTTTCTGAACTGCTTGCCAAGAAGTATAGTAGCATTAACACTGCATAGTCATTGGGCTGGCCTCTGCAACTGCCAACAGCCTAAGACTACATTACAAAACAATTAGTCACTCAGTGTGCTGACTTTGTCCCATAACATGGAAGTAGGTTCATTTGTCATCTTGGTGCCCTGTGGGCATTTTAAGTGCAGGGTGGCTGTCCTTCAACAAATAGTGGGGCTATAAATGTAAGAGGACATTTAGCCAGATGTCATGAAAGACAAAAAAAAAAAAGTGTGTAAAAATTCTGAGTTCTGATGCATAAGTATCTACTCTATGACTATGATTCCACTTTAATAGTGGAAGAAGCCGGGGGGCAGGGTTACCCCCACCACAGTGGCTTTGCTGCATCCTAGCTGGGTTGAATAAGATGCCTCCATGCCTCCCTGGGTCCCCAGATGAGCCACCTTACAATAAGCATTTGCAGTTGTGGCACACTCTCCCAGCATTGACACAGCAGCCCTTCACTCAGCTGTTTCACTGTAGCAAAGGGCCCTGCCATTGTGCAACGTGGAAGCCTTGGTGCCATTTCCTATGCAATGATTTTTTGATATCTTTGGGCTGGTTTGCACCTAACTGAGTGGAATTGTATAACAATTCAATTTGGCCCAAAGGTAAAAAATAGCATATAGAGAGAGGGACAAGCATTGTTGAAGAAGAACCAGCATGGCTTCCTGCAAAAGTAAATCATGCCTTTCTAGTTAGAATTCCTTGTGAATGTTAATAAGTTCTTGGATAATGGTGATCATTCTGGACTTTCAGAAGGCTTTTGACAAAGACTAGTGAATACATTTATCAGTCATGGGACACGAGGGCAGATTCTGTCCTGGATTTGTAACTGGCTAGAGGAAACAGAGAGTAGTAATAGATAGAAAGTTCTCAAAATGGAGGGAAGTAAAAAGTGGGTTCTCCTTTTTGGAACCTGTACCCTTTATTTTAATCATAAATGATCTGGAAGTAGGGATAAACAGTAAGATAATGAAAGAGATTGTGAAGCGCTTCAGAGGGACCTATTTATATATATACATAAATAATGCATACATAAATTCAAAAAGACATTTTTCTCATTACTCATATTAATTATTACAGCAATATAGAAATTATATTTATAATTTATAAATTAGAATATATCTATGTATAACATCAGTGATAATTCATATTAATACAATTTTAATATAGCAATTGATGAAACAATACTATTTGACAAAGATCTTAACAATGTAAATACACCCTTAGACTTTTCATTAGCACTTTTTCCATAAGTCTGAAAAAAGAATTTTTTATTTTATTATTTTTCATTTTTTTGAATTTTATGTAATTAATTCTGTAATTCTGATATCCCAAACCTGTTTATACCAATAAGATATAGATAATAATTTATTTTTCCAAGATAAAATGAATATTTTTTTCTGACAGTAACAAAAACACATATTAATATTTTCATTCTTATGGGACTATATCTATTATGTAAGCATGACTCTGGGGGCAGTGGTAAATTTATAGCTGTTATCTGCCTAACTTCTTAAATTATTTCATTCCAATATGATTGAATTAATGGACAATACCACTACATGTGTATATAAGCTCCATTTTTTTTTTACAAGCTTACCAAAAATTTGATAATATGAAAACATAAGAGGAGCCCTGCTGGATCAGGCCACAGCCCATCTAGTCCAGCATCCTATCTCTTGAAATGGCCACCAATTAATTGTAGGTATCTCAAGCAGAAAACAAAGGCAAAAATTTTACCTGCTGTTGACTCCCTACAAAAGGCATCCTCGAGAAGCATCCTGCCTGTGTCTCCAGCCTGGAAGGAGTCTATCTTCTTATATACATCTGTGGTGCCCACACTAAATTTTAGTGCTGGGAAAAGTAATTTTAAAAGTGTAATGAAAGTGCATTCAATGTGCTTTGAGGAAGAGAGTCTAAACTGACAGCTTAAGCAGCTAAGGAGGGGGCGGAGCCTCCCTAATTAGCATAATGGGAGGGGGAGGAGCGCACTCCACCAATCAGGCGTCGGGTTTAGGCTAGTGAGGAGTATAAAACCCACCTGCTAGAAGAAAAGATTGGTCCTTGCTTTTGGGTTTTGGGGGAGGAAGACAGGTTAGACTGTTTCTGTACCTCAGGGAAAGAACCAAGCATTGGTCCCGATCTTCTGAGCTGGAGAATAGGCCAGAAGGGGTAGAAAGGAAAAGGAACTGTGAAGTTAAGACCTATGTGTGAAATCTAGGAACTAAGGGGTGTGGCTTTGAATTGACAGACGTGTATTTTTCAGTTCTTTTATTGTGTTACCTGTTACTAAGAATAAAAACCCTGTTTATTTTTCCCTTTGAAAAGTCTCCGCATTGTTGGTGACCGCTTGTGGGATGCGAGGCTAAACCAGTATAAAGACACGCTACCAGAACATATATAAATAATACATGCTACCAAGATTCTAAAATTATAAAAGCACCTTTACTGTGTTTAAAGACAGGGGTGAAGAGTGTAAGCTTGGCTCGCACGGGGGGATGGGCGGCGCCACAACATCTATATACTTACTCGCTATATTTAATGAATTACTAATCATAGGAAATCCATTATATTCAATTCTCTTGTATGAGTCGAATTAATATATTTTAATTTTTATGTTAAATTATTCCAAAGTCCAAGTAGAATTTCAATATCTAAATCTGATTCCCATATATTTTTAGTTGAATTCATATAATAAATCTTGATGTTTTCTAAAATATAGTTATTATTATTATTATTATTATTATTATTATTATTATTATTATTAT
>MTQE01002208.1:43306197-43377214 GCA_014337955.1 Aspidoscelis marmoratus
TAGCACACTTCCGGCAAGGCGCGTCCGCACAGTAACACCCATTAAGCACACATTGGAAAACCTGCGTCCACACAGCCAGACCTGTTTAACACACTTCCGGTGAGGCGCGTCCACACATATCTGTCTGTAATGTGTGCTTAATGGGGTTTAACTGAACACCACATCGAAGGTGGGCTTAATGGGTGTTTTGCTCTAAATCTGCATTAACGGAGGATGCATCTGCACACGGACAGGAGAGAGAACACATGGGGCGGGACAGGAAGTCACCATGTTGAGTGAGGCGGTGGCAGGAAGCCGCCATGTTGAGTGAGGCAGGAGAAGCACAGTCCAGCCACAAAGCCCCTCTCGCATGGGCTTTGCATCAGGCAGGTGCCCAGCTACGGCGGCAGAGGAACAGCAAGTCTGAATGTAGCAATTCCGTGCACAAAAAGCCGGCTTTGGCGCCAGGTGAGCACTGGATCTTAGACACGCTCCTGATTGGTCCACGCATGGCAGGAAAGGAGCGGTGACTGATGGCTGAAGGCTCCAATCATGTGGCTCCTGGGGCAGTTGTCTTGAAATCTGTGCTACTGCATCCACACAGTGAAGGCAGAATCTGTTCCTCTCAATCCATCATTCCCATGCATGTGCGGACGGAAGGGGTTTTTGGTAGATCCATATCTACGAGATCCGTATCTACCTTAAACCGGATAAGGAAATCCGGATCTACCTTAAACCAGATTTAGTAAATCCAGATCTACCTTAAACCGGAGTTAGTAAATCCGGATCTATTCTAAACTGGTTTTAGTAAATCCAGATGTAATAGATCCGGATTTAAAATGGTAAGTGCGGAAGCAGCCTAAGATACAAGAAGCAGGGAATGTGATATTTGATATAGGAATTGACTTGATAAGGAGCAGCCCTGTATTCATCATCAAATTAGCCTGATCTGGGAAAATTTCCAGAATGTGGGGCTTCTGTGCCCATCTTTGTCAAAACCTTAACCAGAATGAGTTATGCAAAATGAGAGGAGACCCGCGTGTCTATCACAAAATCCAGCTGCTTATGGTCGCAGAACGTGGCTTGTTTTTATGCAAGAATATTATGGAATCGTGTTTTTTCATGCTTCATTGCCTGGCATTTCCAGAGTATCAATAGCAACATAAACACAATATCACATCACATCACACCACAAGTGCAAGCACAGGCAAATGTATACGCATATAGCCCTATCTAACACATATTTACTGCATTTCCTATCTGGAGGAATAAAGATGGACATATGGTGCTGTTGAATTTGGGGTGACAGAAATGCCCTCAGGTCATCAGTGAAGTTGTTAACTTGCTAGTATATACTTCCCTTTGGATTGGAAGTCCCAGTATGAGATTCACTCATGCTTGAACCTGATTAGCCCAAGTTAATTGCAAAATAGCTTTTAGAAGCTTCCTTCTCCTAACAATACGCTTGTAATTAAGGTAAACAACGACAGCTCTTTAAACACTTGCATCAAGTCTGTCTGATAGAGAGACTTTTCTAACAGATGCTTAAATGAAGGGTTCCTGCGAGCTGTGCACTTCAGAATAGTCTTACAGCTAGGATTGCCATATGGAAGAGATGTCTGGGCATTTGCACCTTTAAGAGATTTGCCAGATGAGTAAAATTTGCAGGATCCATCCAGCTTGCTGGCAGGGCTGGCAGTTGTCCTCAATACTAAAGCTTCATCCAGGCAGCACCTACTTATTCCATATTATTTGGATAATCTGGAATGAAATGTGTCTGGATGTGCTTTAAGAACATAAGAACATAAGAGAATCCTTGCTGGATCAGGCCACAGCCCATTAGTCCAGCATCCTGTCACACACAGTGGCCCACCAAATGCTCACGGGCATCTCAAGCAGAGACAAGGACAAACCTTCTCCTGCTCTCCAGTCCCAGCAGATGGCCTTAGAAGCGCCCCAGTTCCTCCCCCCCTAGCCTGAAAGATGCACCTAGGCATTTGTTCTAGTAGCCATTGATACATCTGTCATCCATAAATTTGTCTAACCCTGCCTTAAAGCCATCTAGACTGGTAGCTGTCACCACCTCTTCCGGCAGCACATTCCATAAGCCGATGACCCTCTGGGTGAAGAATATCCAAATAATGCAGAATAATGCTGTCTGGATAAACCTTAAGGTTGTAATCAGAAACGCCTAGGAAAAAGACAAAAAAGAACCTCTGAGGTAGTTTACGGAAGGGTTCAAGGTGGGATTGTTGACACACTACTCTGCCCCTCCCCCACCTCACAAGCATTCTACGCTAGAAAAAGGTGGATTAAAGAAGGGCTGAGAACACAATCCGTCTGGATGACAGCGACCGAGGAAAAGTCAAAGGGGGCAGCAGGTTTGAGGCTGCGCTCCCAGCAGTCATTTCTGGTATAGCAGGAAGAGGATAACCCATAGGTATTCTGCTTGAGCCATCTGAGAGTACAAGGGAGTAGAGGTGTGCACAAATGCATTTTTGCATTCAAATTTGAGTTGAATTGAATATTAAAATATTCTATTTGATTCAAATTTTAAAAATCTGTACATTCAAAAATCTGATTCAAACTCGAAAATACAAATGTCGGCAAGATTCATATCCAATTTTCGAATTTGCATGCATCCCGTTTTCATGCTGTATGCATCCTGTTTTCATCTCGCATTATAAGCGTAAATAAATACGATATTCGGATGCGATATATGCAGATCTATTCAGTCGAATTATTCGAAAATCCGTATTGGATTTTCAAAAATCCGGAATTCGCTCGAAAGTTTAAATTCGGATTTTTGAAAATCTGATTTGAATTCAAATGTTGTTATTCAACGAACTCGAAATGGATTTGGATTTTTCTAATGTCTGTGCACATCCCTATGAGGGAGGGCCCATACACTGCCTCTCTAGAGGCACCTCTGAGGTGCCCCTTTTGTTATGTTTGTTATGCTAAGTTGGGTCCACTGCTGGCTTTGTTCAGTCAAAAGGCCTAATTTCAGTGAAGCATGAAGTTTTAGCATGGTATCTGCCTATTTGTTCCATGCAATCCTCTGGTTTGGTTGACACAGGTCCGAAATCCCATTTGGGACCTCACACTGGCATGAAAAGAAGCCAAGGGGCAGAGTAGTAAGTTATTGGATGGGCAACGTGGCCCCTGTAATACTGCAGGGTGTAGAAGTCTGGCATATAGAAGTCCTTCAGGCCATATAGATATATACTGAATTTCCTTTAAAAGGCTCACATTTCCCTCATAGCATCTTGTAAGTCCCTAAAAGTCATTGGCATTGCAAGCTGTAAGCACTAGGGATGTGCACGAATGGGGGGTTTGACGTTCGATTCGTGACGAATATCAAATACCAAATGTTAGAAAATCTGTATTCATTTGAATAGATCCCCTTCAAATGTGCTAGGATTCTATTCGATACGAATGTACTAGTACAAATTCGTACGAATATCCGATATGTTTCCTATACGAATGAATACATATATGATACAAATGAATACGTATCTGATACATATCCCACCTGAATCCATTTCTAATCCGCTCTCTATCCAGGTCGAATGCAAGCTGGATCTGTTCCAGATGTGTGGTGCAGCCAATTTCCCCATTTCCCCAGTTTAACAAATGTCCAAACTTTTTGTACGAATGTCCAAAACATTCATATTTGTATGAATGTCCAAATTCGGATGAATTTATATGAATAACAAATGTTACAAATCTTCATGCACTCTAACCTGTCTTTCCTTTTGGCAACCCTGCCTCTATTGCAATCCTAACTGTTGAGTATTCAGGATCAAATAAATTCATTTTTGCATGTAACATGCATATTAGCTCCCCCTTCCCCTCAAAACATGCCAAACGCAGCAGCTAGGGAAAGCTAGGGAGGGCTAGAGAGGGGCTGATACCTATTGGTATCACAACTGTACAAGGAGAATTTCTGTGATATACAGGCATCATGCTCACATAGCCCTCCCCAAATAGCCATCAGCTCTATGGGTTTTGAAGTCAGACTTTGGCTTCAAATTGCTAAATATATTAAATTCTTGCCCCAAAGTGAAGATGGAGAATGTAAGTTGTGTTCAGAAGAGTTTTATTTCAATATTTTTTTTCAGGGTTTTTTTTGTGATAGAAGCATCTTCCAAGAACTCAAAATAGGGCATAATAAAAAACAGATGGAAGCTGGTGTGAGTGGAATGTCGATTTAAGTGAAGAAAGTGGCCGGCATTGACTCACTTCACTCTGCCTGTTGCCTTTCCATACAAACTTGTGCTGGTTGCCACAGTGTTATAAGAAGGGGGGGAGAGCTTATAAAAGGAACAACAAACAAATATGGTACAGTCTGTTCTGACAGAACGTTGCTTAAGAAAAATCCACAGTACAGGAACAATACATTTCGATGTAAATCCAGGGGGTAACGACAACTCCCGTGAAATCCTCTTGCATTGTGATAGGCTTTCCCTCTTAAGCCACATAATACGGATATTTTGATAAATCTTACTATTAAGTAATAATGTTTTTTTTGGGAAGGGTTCCCAATGCAAGTCAAAGCTGGAAAGGGACCTGAATTGAAAAGAGTACAGTACAAACTCCCTAGGGAGCATCTGCTATAAGGAACACACCGGTGCCATTCCTAAAACCTGCACCACACAGATGCCAGTCCAATGGCAGACAAAAGCTTTCATAGACTGCTTCACAGAACATATATTACTGGCAAAATGCCACCCACACCCCACTCAGTCAAGGGTTTTTACACAGGCTACAATGCTGAATACATTGAAACCATGTGAGATGCCAGCCCGCACACCCAAACAAGGTTTACACATTTTGCACTGCTGAATACTCTTATTCCAGACAAAATACCAGCCCTCTCACCCTAGATATGGTTTTTACACATGCTGCAGTGCTGAACACACACATGAATGGAAGAATCCCACTCCTTGCTATCCAAACAAGGTTTTAGACATGCTGCAGTGCAGAAAAAAAACCCAAATGTTTGACAACATGTCACCCTAATCACCCAGGCAAGAGCTTTACACATGCTGTAGTGCTGAACAAACAGATGCTAACTTCTCCACATCAATCTGTAGATCTCATTATAATGAATTTGCACTGTGAGATCCCTCATTAGAGGAAGATGCAATGTATGTTGCTTTAATTAATGTCATGATCGTGGCCATACATTCACTCAAATTCAGTGGAACAAATGTGTTCAAAAATGACTTTGTTCCAGGTGTTGTATCTTTCATTAAACATCCCCTCATGGCTTTTAGCAGAGCTCAGTTGGCCTGAGGTGGTACTCTATGTCATTACTGCTGCCACTACTACTATTTGTGTGGTATCCTCTTCCTCTCCTCTCTTCATCTTTCATTAAGCAAGGATCAAGGAAGAGGGCCATTATTTGTCACAGCAAAGCATCCCAGATGAAAGGGCCTGGTGGCAGATGCCTCCACTCTAGTGGTATTACCACCTTGTGGCTCCATTCCCACTGGGGAGGCTGCATATTTGAGCCTCTAGAGGCAATGTTTTACAGTGTGTGAAGTTATAACCTGAGAGTTGCCCCTCATGCACTGACCTATGGCCACCTTTGATGGGTTCCCAGGTTCTTCACAGCTCTCCTAGGATTCTTCAGTAGGGGATCCGTGAAGACTGGCTGCTTGGGGACCCTTCAAATGTGTACTGATCACATAGTGAAGATGTGACCTGTGCTAGAGAAGAAGAGGAGAACCCTAGAGAAGATGGAGAAGGAGGTGAAGTAAGGTGTGAAAAACAGCAACAGAAAGGCAGTAAACAACTAGGTCCCAAGTTATAGAAAGTATTCTGCTCTCTGAAGGCCTCAAAGCAGGACAAGAGAAGGAAGAACTCGGCATGCATCAGCTCACCGGTTTCTCCATGTAGTCTGTCCATTTTCATTAGCAGTGGCCAGCACATGTGCCTTCAGGCACCAGCACACAGAACCACTCCATTCTAGTATGGTGATCTTGTTGGAAGCCCAATCTGCACCACTATAGAAGACATGGCTTATGGAACAGCCTGTGCCGGCACTTTTGTCCTTCACTGTCCCCATGTTTGAGCCTATGTGCAAAAAGGTCCTGTGTTTTTTTCTGAATTATTCTATAAGGCAAAATTGTGCTGCATGATTCCTGATCTTCTCCTCTCACCCAAAGAAGAGATGATCACAGAGTTGATCTGCTATCTGAACTGATTTTCTTGTTTGTTTGCTAACGTGTGCTGTCGCTAATAGAGGTGTACACGGAGCCATTTTTCCACATTCTATTTCAAGTAGAATTCAGCTCTGGCCGAATACACCCCCCCCCCCATGAATGTGGGTGTATTCGTATCCGAACAAATCTCCCACCCCTCCTTTCCCACCCCCTCTCCACTTACGTTATCTCCTCCCTTTGCCATCTGCGGCGTCTTCTATCTTCTTTATGAAGCCCCTGGATTTGTAGCTCTGTGTGAGCAAGGTTCCAAAGTGCACAAGGAGTATCCACAAGGAGACACAGTCTAGGGCTGTTTCTGCACAGCTACCGTAGACCCCATTAAGAACCCGATTGGTACAGATTTGGTATGCATTTGCTATGTACCTTCTGCTCTGAGGGCCCCATTAGGACACCATTGGGATTGCGTCCTCTGCACGAGTATCATCAAATTCCAGATCTAATGGCATCGTTGGGCCCAATAATCCAGATTAGTCATAGTTCTGCAATTCTGACATTTGTGGAGATAAAGAATAGGGCCCTATTCGGCCAAGAATTAGATAATCCAGTATCTGTAGAAGCTTCTAAGGATAGTGGATTTACCTGGGACCTCGCCTACTGGGCTGGCCTCCCCCAAACCTCCCCCCCATGGGGCCCTTACCTGCTCCGGCAGTGCCAAAGACCTCTTTCCCAGCCTCCTAGAATGCCAAGCAGGCTTTCCAGAAGCTGCAAACAGGGCCTTCTGGGACTAGACAGCCCTGTCTCCATCTTCCAGAAAGCCTGACAAGTGTTCTAGAAGGCCAGGAAAGAGGTGTGGTGCTCCCACCCACCTCCCTGGCACCTCCTTACCTGTGGGGGTGCTCCAATGGCACCCCAGGCCTCTTTCTGGGGCTTCTGGAATGCCAAACAGGCTTTTCAGAAGCTGGAGACAGGGCCTAACCCTGAAGAAGGGAAACATTTCTCATGATCATCTCATGAATTTCCTTTCTATTATATAGATTCTATGTGCTTTAGAACTAATATAATTAAAACATATATGGGTTTGGAAACATCTATACTAGGGGTGTGCACGAATGTATTTTTTGCATTCTAATTCGAGTCAAATCGAATATCTGAAAATTCAATTTGATTTGAATGTTAAAAATCCAAATGTCTAAAAATTTGATTCAAATCCACATTATTAGAATCCATACATTCGAATGTTTGATTCCTATTTAAAGATACGAAGGTCCACAACATTCATATCTGTTATACGAATTTGTGTGCATTCTGTATGCATCCGCCTTTATCCTGTATACATCCCATTTTCATCCCACATTATAAGTGTAAAAATGTATAATTTTTGCACAAATTCAAATACGACACATATGAATCTGTACATTCGAATCATTCAAATATTCATATCGGATTTTTGGAAATCTGAAATTGGTCCAAATGTGTAAATTTGAATGTTTTAAAATCTGTTTCAAATTCAAATGTCTATATTTGTCGAATTTGAATCTGATTTTTGAATTTTTGAATATTCATGCATTATCTAACTTCAGCACATACAGATCTGCAGGGTACTTAAACGTTAAGTAAAACTCACAAAACATTCTAAATTCCTAAAATCTTATGCAAGTCATCACAGTGTGTTTGGAGTTAGAATTTGCCCCATGCTTCTGAGCTTATTTGTTCTTGAAGGAGAAATGTTTAGAGAATGCTGTTCTTCTTGGAGATAGCTCTGCCTCTTAAACCGAAGAGTCTTGTCTTTCTGTAAAATTAAATCTGCAGACCATTTGATTTGCATGTCTACAGAAGAACGGACCTCTTCACAGCTGTTAACACTCCACCCCATTGTTTTAAAAAGCGTTCAGTGAATAAATGAACATACGTAATACAACATCTCTTTTCCCCTTTGATAGCACAGAAGACTTTTTAAAATGTCTTAATTTTTTGCTCTCATGCCTCCTGAGCAGAAAGAACAGAGATTTTTTTTTTGATATTTTCTTTTTTGTCTTTTATGTAGAAAGAAAGCAGCTTGGAACAGAGAGGCCTCTTTTAATGCTGAGTGTCTGAGGCCTCTCTTTATAATCAGATCAAAAAGTAATCTCCAGTGACACTCATTGTCATATGTTAATGGGAAGTCATTTAAGCTCCTGATCAATATTTTCTCAGGAGAGATAGATCCTGTTCAATCAAATTTCACAGAGAGGAAAATAAAATGGCAACGGCCTGTCAACAAAACAACACAACACACTGAAAAACTGAGCATGAACCTCAGGTGACTTCATCTCCAATCCAGTAAAAATATATCTTATGACACGAGCCCCAGGGAATGGGGTGGCAAAAGAACAGGAGCAGAGAAGGAAGGAAGGAAGGAAGGAAGGAAGGAAGGAAGGAAGGAAGGAAGGAAGGAAGGAAGGAAGGAAGAGCAGCCACCGTGGATAGAAATCTTTGGGCTGAAATTAATGGTTCTGAGCATAAAAACATAAGAAGTGCCCTGCTGGATCAGACCACAGCCCATCCAGTCTAGCATCCTGTTTCATACAGTGGCCCACCAATTACTTTTCTGGGCATCTCAAGCAGAAGACAAAGGTAAAACCTCCACTTGTTCCCAGTTCCCTGCAAATGGCCTTTAGAGGCATCCTGCCTGTCTCTTTGACCTGGAGACAATACCTAGGCATCTCTTCTAGTAGCATTGATGCACCTGTCCTCCGTGAGCTTGTCTAACTCTTTTTTAATGTTATTCCAGCTGGATGCTCTCACCACTTCTTTTAGTAGGTGTTATACTATAATAACATCTAGTGTCACTTTGACCCTAGGCTGCCACTCCTTACTTGGTAGGCCAACAGGGCCACCTGCAATACCATCTATTTCACCTATCAAACCTGGTCCCCAAGTAAATAGGCATACCCATGCATATCTAGTCTTTACCTAACCTTAAATAAAGCCAGGAAGGATATATTTCTGAGGAGGACTGAGGGTGCATTAGCCTCATAAGGAAAGGGGGCAAACTCTAGTTTCTGCCCACAAACATACATCACAAGGGGCTGAGACTTTAATTGGAGGCATTCAGAAGGAAGTTTTGATGTTTCACGTCTTTCAGCTTTTACCTTCTATGTTTCAGCAATAAAAGATAAACATAATTTGATGTTATTATATTATATGGGGAAACAGGCATCAGGGAAAGATTAAATTCCCCTGTTGCTTCTCCACTCCAAACTGCAGTAGAATGAGACTGTTTTTCATTTTGCAAAAACAAGAACAGAGTTTTATTATATGTGCTTGCATGCATGTACTTAATTTCCCTCCCTATGTACATCCCTGCTGTCCATAAATTCTGGTGGTGCAGATGAAAAATGGAATCATGCCTTTTTCTATTCATCAACTGATATTATTGTTCAGTGCTTCGAGGGAGCTCTCTTCCTTCATCAGTAAGGAATCCCAGGATGGGTTTCTGCCTCAAGGCCAATAAAGACTCAGCACATCTGTCCATATCAGTTTGTGAGCAACAGAAATATAAAAAGCAACTTGCCCCCATGAGTGGTGCTGGTAGCTTCTCCTGTGAGTATTGTCCTCAGTGCAGGCTCTTCAGAGTAAACATGGCCAGATGATCAGCCTGGGGGCAAAACAGATAGAGGAGAAAGGCAAACAGTTGAAAGAAGAGTTGACAAATAAACTTCTCCGACAAGATTTATTAAGGAATCAACCTTCTCCATATATGCTGTAGCAAAAAGCCCACAGTGATGAAGTCACATCCTTTGGTCCTTGTGTACATGCTTTAAGGACATGGAAATAAGTTTGGGTTCATATCTGAGCATCTTTAGATGCTAGAAAGTAGCTGAACATCAGAACAAAGCAGTTCATTCAATCCTATTTTAAACACTATAATTTGGTTCCAGCAAATGACGGTACAATGCTAAATTATGCTATACTTGCATGTGCTGCCTGTGGAAAATGAGGGATGCCTAGTCTACAATGTAGGTCAAAATGGTATCATGGATGGGGAGACCAAGGGTCTTTTTGCACTGGCCACTTAAACTGCATTAAAGACAGATATAAAACACTTGCAAAGGTGACTTCCATATTGCAGCACACATTAGTGACACTTCGAGGAGTCGGCTTCTGCATTGGCTTGAGCAAGATCAGTCTCTAATGGGATCTAGGAGCTGCTAAAACCGGTTTCCAGGAAGATCTGAAAGAAGGTAGTCTTAATCAGGTCTTAATACATCCTTGCGATGTAAATCCGCATCAACGGAGGACGCTTCTGCACACGGACGGGAGAGAGAACACATGTGGGCGGGACAGAAAGTCCCCATGTTGAGTGAGGCGGCAGCAGCAAGCCGCCATATTGAGAGAGGCGGGAGAAGCACAGTCCAGCCATGAAGTCCCTCTCAAATGGGCTTCACATCGGTCAGGCGCCCAGCTACAGCAGCAGAGGGACAGCAAGTCTGAATGTAGTGATTCCATACACAAAGAGCAGGCTTCAGCACCAGGTGGTCACGTGATCTCGGACATGCTGCTGATTGGTCCATGCACAGCATGAAAGGAGCGATGACTGATGGATGAATGCTCCAATCACGTGGCTCCTGGGGCGACGTGGCCTCCGGGAAGCCAGATCTGTCTGTAAATCTGTGCTACTGCATACCCTCTGTGAAGGCATAATGTGTTCCTTGCAATCTGTCCTTCCCCCGTGAGTGCGGAAGCATGGGGCCTTATTTAGATCCGTATCTATTTGAGACGGATCTTGCTAGAGACACATTTCATAAAAACAGATTTCCTTAATCCGGTTTTCAGTGGGTCAGCACGGAGACACCCCAAGCCTACTAAGGTAAATCCAACGAATCCTTCTGTCCCTGTGATGAAGTTAAGTAAGGGCGTGTCTTGCTGTACTGCTTTTATTCCTGAATTATCTGTGCTATGTATATTCCATTTTTGATCAGATAAAACTAGGAAGATCATGCATTTAGAAACAAACATGTCAAAATAATAATAATTAACCATCCTCAGAGACTTAAAGAAGCCATGGAGTTCTGAGTGTAATGGATTACTGACAGATTAAGAATTTTGTTTAACATATTCTTATGCTACCTTTTATTTAAAACACCTCATGGTGATTCAGAAAGCAATAAAAAAATAAAATAACCACAATAAAATCCAAAATAGAAACTATAAAAATAGGATAAAGGCTAGCATGAAAACATTCGTCTACCATTGACCAATCAGGAAATGCCTGAGTACACATTTTAACCATGCAACAAAGATTAATTAGAGTCATATTTAGGGGGGGGAATCACCATTGCATTCAGCAATCCAGTTTCTGGTTAAGATGCTTCTGCCTGGGGGTCATTCCACACTTATCCTTAAGCTCATCCAGGAAGGAGTCCAGAAGCCTCCCTTCTACACAGTGAACCATCTTAAGTAGAGACTACATTCCCCTGTAGTTCAGTCTAGGCAGGCAAGTCAAACTGGGACTGCCTCCAGATGATGTCAGGATATTGTGCCATGCATGAAGAAATAGTGTGTAGTATTGCTTCTCCATCATTATTGCTTCTTGTCTAGACAGAGCTGAGCCAGTGTGGTTGTTGCATGCTTTTGTGACGCACAATCCAGGCAATTCAGCTTCCATCAGATTCTTGAATGCGTACACCATAGGGATGTGCACGAATATTCATAACATTCAAAATTCATACAAATTCATACAAATTTGGACATTTGAATTTGAATTGAACGTTTGCACATGCAAAGACTGACATTTGAATTCAAACTGAATGTTTTTATACCTTCATATGAAGCTTTGTCTGAGATTTGTACGCATTTGTATGGGGTTCATACGGGATCGAACATTTGTATCAGATACAAATCCTACCACATTAGAAGGGGATCTATTCAAATGAATGTAAATTTTCTGAATTCAATTTGATACAAATCAAATATACTGTATATATATATATAAAATTGTGCACATTCCTAACACATCACCATCACCACATATGCATGTTCAGCTGTTTTAGCCTCCATGAATTCACGTTGGGTGCTACAATTACAGCTCTTTCCACAAGGTAATTGACAAACTTAAAAAGCACTATTGCTGGAAAATCTGTGGTCAGTGCTGGGTTTTCCAGCAATAGTATTTGTACTTTTTAAGTAGGGAGGATGCAGTTCTATGTCTGGGTTGTTTCAGTATTCTTTAACTATCACTGGAAAACCCAAGACAAGAAGTGGGTTTTCTAGCTTTAGCACTTTTTAGGGACCCACTTGCCTTTCTGAATAGAGCAGTGATCAGATCTCCATCCAGGGCACATGCATAGAGACTGAAATAGTGGAGGTTGTGCTGCATCCATCTGGGATTTCAGTGGTAGCTTAATTGCCCAAATTGCACACCACCAAACCACAGAAATACAGTGCTTGTCTAGATGGGAGGCAATAATAGCAGAGGAGCAATACCCCACATTATTTCTTCCTATTGCTATATTGGGCTGCCTTCTGAAGGAAGCTTATGTGAGGCATATAAATCTACATAGACTTACCCCACTATTATCTACAGGAAGGCAACAAATTTTGTAAATACTTGGCAATTTTACTAAAGTCTTTGGTCTGAGACACGAGGGCCATGCTCCAACACAGCATTTTTCACTTGGCTTCTGTGGGAATCAGGACTTAGGATTTAGATATTTGCTGTTGTTCCCATATTTGCATTATAACATAGACTCAAAACAGATTTGTTAGTTCCCACTCTTCCTTCTTCCTTTGCTTGGCATGGTCCTTTTCTCCTGCCCTCATCAACCCCCCTCCCCACACAGTCAGCAATTGGATCCATCCTCCAAATCATAACACCATTGGGGTGGAAAACTCAAATGCTACCCTCAATATTTCCCTTTTGCCATATCTGAACATGGATTCCCTTGGTAGCACTTTTGTCACTCACTATTTATTTCTTCTCTCCCTCCACCCAAGCACAACTTTATTTCCATTTGTACTACATGGTTGAGCTTCTTTAAAACTCAGTTTTGCTTCCTTCTTTCTTACAATAGTGGTTTTGTGCTACTGTGTAATTTCAAAGGAGTGTGAAATGGCAGAGATTAAAGGCGTGAAGGAGCAGGAGTTTCCTTTATTCATTGCCAAGGGAAAACAAAGTACACACTATTCTTCTATTTGCAGGCAAGAGAGAGAAAGGAAAAAAGGGATACATTGTTTCCTCCATGGAGGGATTGGAGAGAAGAGCCAGATAAAGCTTTTCCTGTGTCTGCTCTTTTGTTCTCCTGTTCCTCCCCAATAGTGACATTCTCAGCATCCTGAGTACAATGCTAAAATTTTGATAAGTGGTAATGGGAAGAATGCCCCAAAAGTACTCTTCCATCCCCAAAAAGACTACTCCCCACTTTGCAAAATAAATCAGACTAACACTCTGATCAGTACTGAGCACATATTGCATTCTCATACAGTTTAGCTCACTTTCAGGGACTTTAGTCCCAAAAAAGTATGGTATCTGAAAAAAAAACTGTTGGAACTGATAAGTCTCAAGCAGGATTCTAGACAGTTTAACTGGTGTGTGGGAATGCAATTCAATATGACTTTAAAATGTGTATTTGCTTTAGGGGTAACATTGCCTCTTAAGATGACAATGTAAGTTTCTTAAAAATGATTACCATTCTCCAGTCACAAAACTACAAGGAAATGATGTTAAGAGATGTCCTCTGGCCATGTGGTGCATGGGGAAATTAGCTCAGCCCAGAGATAAACTTGAACAGGGACTGTTAGCGCACAGGTTTTAAAACAAAATGATAAATTGGCAAGCAGTCTGTAGGACAGGCAGGTAGGAATGTGTATAAATATTTGCACTAGAGGTGTGCACGAAAGCAATTTTTGACATTTGATTGAATTCAAATAAAATATTCAAATGGTCGAATTCATAAGAATAGAGAAAAAAATCAATGTATTCAAATTCAAATGGATTTGAATACATTCCTATCTATTCGTATGAATGTTCAGTTTGTATTTGATAGTACGAATGTTGACAATCTTTGTATGTGTTTGTACACATCCATACATATTTGTACACATCCTGGTTTTATCCCGTACGTATCTGTACAAATGCAAACGGACACGAATAAGATGAATATGGATATGTATGTGGTGCATACGTATCTGTACTCATACGAATGTCCGAATAATTTGTATGAATGATTCGAAACATTTGAATTCGTTCAAATATTTTAAAACAATTGCATAGACATTTGATTTGAATTCAAATGTCCAAATTTGAATGAATTTGA
Source organism: Aspidoscelis marmoratus (assembly GCA_014337955.1). NCBI lineage: Eukaryota > Metazoa > Chordata > Lepidosauria > Squamata > Teiidae > Aspidoscelis > Aspidoscelis marmoratus. The sequence goes on from MTQE01002208.1 coordinate 43,320,644, forward strand.
TCAAATTTTGAATGTTTTGAATATTCTTGCACATCCCTAACTTGCACTATTTGAAGTTCATACAGATCCATACAAATTTCAACATTCGCGGGCAAATTGAAAGGGACCTACATTTGTAAGTTCCCATTTGCCTGCAAATTGAATGGATCCGGCCTTCGTAGAAGCTTCATAGAAGCTTTGATGAAGGTCGGATCTGCCTTCCTCTGCCCTCTGTGTTCCCTTAGCCCTAAATGCGGCCGTGGCCTCTGCAGCCTCCATTGCCTCTGCTACAATTGCATGCTCATCCGAGGCCCAACTAGGCTTTCTGGAAGTGCACACACACACACCTCCTCGATCTGGAAATCCTATTGAATCAAAGGTGGGAAGTTGGCTTTGTGCACATCCCTACAGGTAAGCAGGCAGCAAGACAAAAATACTTCTCAAGACAGTTTATTTTTTATTTAAAGAGAAAAAGAAAACCAGCTGGCAATCACAAGTAATGGTCAAGAGATCAGAGGAAAAGAAAGAAAGAGACATATAAAAGAGTTTTGCTTCAAGAATCTTCCTATGGTACACCCTGACACTAAGGAGAAGGTAATCTGGGTCTATTAGTCACGCCGCCAAGCTGAACAAAAGCTTAAAATGCAGTCTTTTTCAGTCCAGCAACAGGAAACAGCTACCAGCAAGCATAGGTGGTCTTAAGATGCCTTCTTAGATTACAGATTGATTTCAGCTTTTGTGATGAAGGGGGAGGTGGAGGGAAAACCTTCATGCTGCTCCTAGTGTTCCATATTTTTAAAAATGCATTGCTAGTGGACAGGGATTCTGCAAGGGAAGTCCAGGTCAGGGGGAGGGAGAAGGGAACCAATGAGGTTTCAGGGTGGCAACTTTGAACTGAGAGATTCCAGCCCACAGGGAGGAGATTCAAGGGGGTGGAAAGAGGAGGGGCTGGGTACAGATGTGACCAGGGATGAGCTTTGGTGAACCTATGACTCAGCAGCTCATTGCTAATAACAATTCAAATAAGGCATTAATAGGTGAGATTGCACCTTAGCTCAGTCCATTAGCATTCCTGAGTAGGGATGTGCAAGAAGGGTTCTTTTTCATTCGATTAGTATCAAATTGAATGGAAGAAAATTCATATTCATTCAAACAGATCCCCTTCGAATGTGGAAGGATTCTATTCATATGAATTCATATGAATATCCAATGCAAACTCATACATATCCGGTACATATCCCACAACATATAGACTCTGAAAGCATCAAATCCACCCTGAATCCACTTTGAATCTGCTCACAATCCATGTCAAATGCACTCTGGAGCCATCGTAGATGTGACTGGCGCAGCGGCTTTCCCACCTCCCCAGGTTCACGAATGTTCCAAAACATTTGTACGAACATGAATTTCAATGTAGGAATGTCATAACATTTGTTTCGTATACAAATGTCCAAATTCATACAAATATTGTATGTCATGAATATTTGTGCACATCCCTATATCCTGAGTGGGAAATCTCTGGTAATTAGAACTAAACAAAGGCTGCTCTTTGGCAAATATCTTTGTTTCCTCTCCATTATATCTTTGGTGCAAAAGGATCTGTATGCAGATACCAACTCTACATGGGCTTTTTGTCTCATTTAGCATATGTAAATCTTTGCTGCCTGCTTTGCAATCCTAGGTGGCAGACTAGAAATCTCTTTTCAAAGAGATATTTTTGTCCCTTTAAAGCATATTATATATTTTATATATTATTCTCATATCTTTTACAGATCTAGCACAGAATGGCAATTTCTCTGTGCATCCAGTCTATGCCAGTTATGCCAATCATTATTTTCATATATAGTTCAAGAATAGCTATGGCTGGCATAACCTCTTGGCTAGGTTTGACATGACTGAGGAATGAGAGATTTGGGGATCCTGTGGGGCTACAATGGAGAAAGCTAATATGAGCAAGATGAAGGCTTTGATTAAGAATCTCAGAGATAATGACAATAAAATGAAAAGCGAAATGTAATTCTTAAACATAAAGATTTGCGTCCTTTCTGCATTGGGTCTGCCATCCACATGCCAGTGTAGACTATGACAGGTCCTGGGTGGGGCCTGACATAGCCTGCTCTAGCATGCAGACAGCAGGCTCCTATTTTGGAATATAATCTAGTGAAGAAAGAGCCTCACAGTCTCACACAAACACAGTATACTCAGAATTATGCTCAGCTAACTTCACTGAAACTCTATTACAGACAAAAGTGTTTTTGATGGTATGTTAATAGGAAATGAAGATGAAGTAGCATGTTGTGCAGTATACAACACTCAGTGTAATGAATGCAAAAAAAATCATTTTGGCTAAACTGATTGGAGACAAGATAGGTGAGATGCTGGGAGAACATTTTAAGAGATTATACTAATCAAGACAAGAAGTGACTGGAACATAAATGGAAAAATTCAGCTGTGGGGATGAGAGGGGAAATGGATTTGGGAGCAGATCATGCCCATGCTCTTTTTTTCCTAATTTGAATTTGCTTGCAAATATTTAGATGTACATTATTCTTAATTCAGTTTATTTCAACATGTCACATTGGCCGTTGTCACACCTTGCTGAAATACTTCATCTTATTAACAAACAGGAGTCAAAATGCACTAACTCTGATCACTCCCAATACCTGATCATCCTTTCTCAGATTGTCCTCAATCTGGGTTTCTATGCTCACACCTAAGGACAGAGAGGAGTAAAAAATAAAATTGAGGCTGCGGGCTTCCTTGACTAGGTGAATATGGACATTATCAACAGTAACAAAGAAAGAAGATAAAGAAGAAGCGAGAGAATCTTATGGAGGAAAAATGAGTTCAGTCTTGGCCATATTTAACTTTAAATGATGTTGGACCATCCAGCCTGAGATGTTTCTTGATGAAACATGGGCTATTTGAACTTACTGGATATTTAAATAACAAGAATAAATGCATGTTAAATTTAGAAAAAGTATGGTTTAACAATCTGAGGAGACAATATCACTGGTAGTGCAGAAGAGGCACAGACTGGCAATTTGTGGAGGGTGATGCCAACAGTGCAAAGATTTAAGTGGTACTGAAACATGAATAACCAGACCTGGGCATAGCTGGAAAGAAACAATATGGTCAGCACTTAAAAATGAATGTGGTGCCATAGTTTATTATTTAGAAGCAAAAGAGTTATCTTGTTTGTCTTGTTTTGCCTTACTGTTCCTTCTTCTGTTTGTTTCACTGATGTTTATTGAGACATCAAATTTAGCCCTCAGAACTACCAGCTGGAGTTGTATAGATCTGGGATGTCCAAAATATTCAAAATAAGGAGCAGGCTGTTCTGAGTATTCTGAATAGGGAACAAAAGACCTTTCAAAAATAAAGTTATGAGTTCAGAGAAAATTTGGCCCTGTTCCCACAGAACCTTCTGAAGTTTCAAATCTTTAAGAAATGCTGATGTTTTTCACAATTCCTATAAGAAGAAATTGGACACTGGAAAAAAAAATCTTCAGAAAATCTTGGCTGTTTTGTAGGAGGAGCAAGATTCATGATTTTTATATATATTATCTTGCACACACAAAATAATAATAATAAGACAGGATGCTCAAAATGGGTTGGATGGTAGGGCTGGATATCTTCTACCAGCCAAATGAAAAATCAGCTACTCCAGTGATTTTTGAAGGAGTCTTTGCTTTTCTAAAATCCACATTGTTTCTAATGCATGTTTTGGGGAAAGCTGTCTAGCAAGTAAGTAGTATCCTTCCCTACTACACAACTCATTTTGTGGGTCAAACGAAGCACTCATTTTCTGTAGCAATTTTTAGTTCTAGTTCTACCTACTCATCTGCTGCCACCATTGCACACTCCTGCAAGGCCCTGCATTTAGGGGTAAAGTGTGGACAGGAGGCTGGCAGTGGGCAGATCCATCCATCATTGAAGCTTTGTAGAAGCTTTGACAAAACCCAAATCTACTCAATTTGCAGGTGAATCAAAAGGGGCCTATGTTTGTAGGCCCCCATTCACCTGTAAATGTTGAAGTTCATATGAATGTATACAAATTTCAAATAGGCCAGATATTTGTCCATACCCCTATGTGCTAGCTTTACGATTACTAAAATTCAGAGATCCCTTCTATGATTACTATATGAAAAAAGGGCAGAAGCCGTACAATATAACTTTATAAGCTCTATAAAGAAAGAATTTAACAAGTGTAGATTATAGATAGTTTTTTAAAGTTACAGGACCTCTATTGTCTTGTTTTTTCACGCAGTAATCTTAGTACTTCCAAGTGATCCCCAAGTGAGGATATTGCCTTCCTAACACCCAACTCACAAAATATACAACTAATGATTTTAAAGGAATTTTTGGATCCCTCTCCCCCTGAGGGACTATTTTTTTTCTGTTGGGAATTTTGGAAATATTTCAATATTCTTGTAAAATAATCCATTTAGCTTTTTTTTTTCTTGTGACTTGGGTGATAAGTAGAAGGCATCTTGCCCTAATAATCAGTTCCTTTTTTGCTGTGAAATTCAAAACAAATTTGGAAAGACTCAAGTGTTCCACAGTAAAGACGAATCTTGTAACAGAACGTGAGGAACATTCCAGATGGTTTTGAGTTAAGTTGGTACCAAACTCAAAATCTGTTCTGTGCAAACTCCTGGTATAAACAAAAAATGATACAAACTACTGATCTTTGACCCTTTCAAAGGCAAAATTACCAGTTTTGATACATATCTATTCAGCACTATAAAGGAATGAGGTACATTACACTGCAGCAAGGTCAGAAGATAAAAGGCAACAGCTCTAAGTCTCTAAAACTTAGGCTACTTTCATTAATCTCCAGCTAGATGTGAATTACAAAATTGGTACATATTCTCTAGGTCAGTGATGGCGAACCTTTTGAGCTCGGTGTGTCAAAATTCGCAAGAAAACCTAGCTTAACTCGGGTGCTGTGTCACATCTAGAAATATCCATAATTTTGTGATATTTGTACCTCTAGTAAAAAAGTTATATTTTTGATATATGTATTTTATTAAAAGCAAAAACAAATAATTTTTTACATTTGCTAAATCTTCAATTGAAAGTTGGTATTTCATACACTTCAAGAACAAGCAAGCACTATACGCCCAGGTGCCAGGGTGACCATGTGTGTCACCCAAAAGGGCTTGGTGTGTCACCTGTGACACGCATGTCATAGGTTGGCCATCACCGCTCTAGGTAGTCAAAATCCCTTCAGGAAACTGTTCTCATTCATTAGTGCAAGATGAAACAGACATCTGCAACCTGCTTGTTTTGCTCCCATTCTCAATAGTCATCTGGTAGCACATATTACATTAGATTTTAACAGAGGAGGGAAAGAGAGAAACAAAGGGCCAACATTTTTGGTTGGCTTTTATTCATGCACTTCTGCACCTTTCATTCTAGTTAGCCGCCGAAAAACATTTGCAGTGAAGAAATTGTACTTGAAGTTCCTTCCTTCCTTCCTTCCTTCCTTCCTTCCTTCCTTCCTTCTTTCCTTCCATCCATCCATCCATCCATCCATCCATCCATCCATCCATCCATCCATCCATCCATCCATCCATCCATCCTTCCTTCCTTCCTTCCTTCCTTCCTTCCTTCCTTCCTTCCTTCCTTCCTTCCTTCCTTCCTTCCTTCCTTCCTTCCTTTTTCTCCCATTCCATGTTTCTTTTGTGTCCTGTCCTGTCTTTTTAGATAATAAACCAGGGAATGGAGAAAGGGATGATTGGCAAGACAACCAGGGAGCATTTCTCAGATGACAATCAAGATAATGGATACAATCAAACACACTTAAAAGAGACAGACATTTCCTCCCTGAATTTGCCTTACTTCATCTTCAAAGCTGAGAAAACATTCAGAATTTCATAGCTCTGGAGGTGACTCTTTCTTTAACCTGGGGCCTTTCAGTATCTATGCCGGTAGTGAATAATTAGGGAACTTCTGGGGAAGGGCTTCTGCACTTAGAGGAGGCTGCTACAGCCTCCAAGCACACCCTGCCTGCCCAGAAGTTCCCTACTTATTTACTAACCTTACCCAGGGACTTACCAAAAGAGTCCATTGGTGAGCATCTGCACCTCTTCCAGTGCTCCGGAGTCATCAGAGGTGCCATGCAGGTACGCTGGCACCTGGGATGACCATAGATGCGACTAGCCATGCGGAGAGCATTAATATTGTCATGGCAACAGCGCAGATGCATACCCAGTCACTGAGGGCACCACAACCAAAATGGTGGCACCCTGAAGAGGACTGGCCCTGGGATCTGTCACAGGTGAGTGGCCATTCATGTGGGGCATGTACTATAGTTACTTAACGCTTGCAAGTGCGAGCGCTCGTTAACGTAGGGTGATTACACTTCTTTCCCATCCAGTGGACAGGAAGGGAATGTGAAGTTGCCCCTGGGTTGCGTTGAGCCAGTCAGTCAGTCAGTGTTATCTATCTTGGAGGATGGAAGTGCAGCCCCTGTCATTGTGAGAGCCACCTTCAGTGCACGAAAAGCAGTTTTGGAGCTACTTTTTGAGTACTGAAGATTTTATTGAGGGGGACTGAAGTTAATCTATGCACCCTCATGATAACCTTTCAGTGTGATATGTTATGGAGACAAAATGGCTTCAATGCAACTCCAAGCCACTTAGAAAGCTGTGTGGAGACTTGAGGCCTTTTTGCACTATAGCCAAATGGTTGTAGTGCAGTTAGGCTGGGACACATGGGGATGGATTCCCCATTCACACCTAGGCAGGTAAGGAACGCATTCCCATGTGTTCCTTACCTGCCTAGGTGCAAATGGGGAATCTCTCTCCATGTGTCCCAGCCTGAAAAGGCTGGCACAGGGGCAGGATACCCCACCCAAGCCTGCTGCCATTGGGTTGTGTCAGCCCACTGGCAGACAGCCTGATCCCATCCCGTCTTGGGGTCAGGTGGGCTTTAGCTGACCAATCAGGTCAGCTAAAGCCCACAGAGACCTCCTGGGCTTGCACCCTCACCCAGGGGACCATGCTGCTCCCAAGATGCATGCATGCATCTTACCTCTTCAGAGGTCAGGATCAGAGGCCCCAAGGGTGGGGCTTGCAAGTCTGATCCATGGCATTGTACACCTGCTTGCACCATGCCCTTTGATTAGGGTGCAGCACACACCTGCGCACAATGCCTGGTTCAATGGGTCAAGCCTTCCCATTGAACTAGCCCAATCAAAGGTCGTGCCACACGCAGGTGCACAATGCCATGGATTGGACTCACAAGCCCTGCCCCCAGGGCCTGTCAGTCTGATCCTGACCTCCAAAGAGGTAAGTCACGTGCACGTGTCTTGGGAGCAGCACGATCCCCTGGGTGGGGTGGGGACCCAGGGAGTTCCTGTGGGCTGCAGCTGACCCAATTGGGTCAGCTAAAGCCCATGGGACCCCCAGATGGGCCAGGATGGTCTCACCCCTACCCTGAAAGTGGCTGTTGACCAGACTATCTGAAAAGGCCCAATGACTGCAAGCCGGGCCAGGGCTGAGAGCTGGGACAGCCAGAGATGGTTGGGATGGGTGTGGAACAATTGCTCTGTCCCAGGGCTGGCGTAACTGCTCTACAAAGGCCCTCATGCAAATAGGTCTAAGGCCAGAAATTATTTTGTTGTTAGGTACCATTCATTGGGGATAGTTCCTGGTAGTTACATGAACACATTTTTTTCAGGTTTCTTAGCAAATACAGAAGTGGTCAAGCTTGCCTTCTCCAGGGATAACCTATGACATCTTTCTAGGCAACTGTTCTGTTGGTGAACCATCTTGCCACTTCCAACAAGATTATTTGATAAATTTGTTGTAATGGTGGTGGCATGTTACTTAGCCAACAGCCTGGCTGCTTCTCCCGAGTCTCAACTTTGCTCACTCGTTATCCAGGACTTAATACTGTGCTTAGAGTAGCTAGAACCTTCAGGCACACTTTAATTTTTAATGTTTCAATAAAATTATTATTACAAACATCCCAATTGAATTTTAAAATTAAAAAAAAATCCCTGTGGATTAATTATTCAATAGTACTTGCTTAGCATCAGGATACATTTTATATGGTGGCTTAAAAGAGAAGAAAATGTGTGACTGATTCAGGGAAAGAGGTGGAATGAAAGCACTAGCCACCACTTTGGGTTGCTTTTTAAAAAATTGATGTGGAGGCAGCCTCTGCTTGTCATCTGACTTCAGGCACAATTCTCAGATTGTAGTGGGGACTAGGGGTGTGCACAAATATTCAAAGGTATTCAAAATTCAATCAAATCTGCCCAAATTCCGGATCTATTCATTCAAATTATCCAGACATTTGCATGTGTACGAGTTCATACACGAGGTGTACTTGCAGATACGCATCTTTCCCACATCCATACACATTTGTATGAATCCATACGGGGTGAAAACAGGTTGCATACGGGATAACTACAGAATGCATATGGACATGTACTGTGTATGTAGGCGAACAGGATGCATAATGATGAGTATGGCATTCGTTGTTGACATTCCTAAGTCCAAATTTGAATTCAAAATTCAAACGAATAGATTTGGATTTGCTTAAATCGAATCAAATTTGGTTAAATTTGAATTTTAAAGGTTCAAATCGAATTGAATTTTCAGGCATTTGATTTGAATCAAATTGAATCCCAAAAATTGCATTCGTGCACACCCCTAGTTGGGACAGCTATCAAGACACATTTAAAAACAGGTTATGTCCACAAGGCCATTTCTTTTCAGTCTTCCAGGTGACTGAGAGATGGAGCAAAGAAACTCTCCTGGCCCTATTCAGCTTCTGAGATTGGGGATCTCCATGAATATTCATAACATTCATTATTCATACAAATTCGTACATTCATACACAGATCGAATGTCTCAACATTTGTAAGAATACGAATGTTTCAGAATATTTGTACAAATAGTTCAGACATTCATTAAACTGGGGGGGGGGGACTGAGGGGGAAAACCCATCGAAGAATCAGAGAGAGAGGCATTAGGGGTTTGTCTTTAAGACAGGAGGGGAGGGGAAACAGGTTCAGAGAAAGAGAGCAAGGTGAGGTTTGTGGGTGCGGAAGACACAAGAGGCAGGAGATCGAAGAAAGAGAAACAGAGGCGAGGGGTTTGTCTTTAAGACAGGAGGGGAGGGTAAGCTGTGTGTATAAGACAGGAGGGGGATTAGTATCCATTATGTATGCATTTGTATAGGATACATATCCAGATTACGTATATCAAATTTGGATATTTGTTTGAATTCATATGAATACATTTGTATCAAATAGAATCCTACCGTGTTCTAAGGGGATCTATTCGAATGAATATAAATTTTCTACTTCTGAAACAGCAATGAGGGCAAACTAAAGGCAAGCTCAGTTTATCTACTTTTTGCACTGTCCTCACTGAAGGAGTCACCCCCTGACCACTGTTTGGAGTTGTAGGCTATGAAAGCAGTAGGGATGAAATACATGTTTATGTCTTTGGCAGGAATGCCTCCCGAAGCCCTTCCATAGTCTGAGCTGCTGAAGAAATCCAAAACCTTGAGGAATGAAGGTAAACTCAAATCTGCCAAGTGAAAAAAGGGCAGTAGCTGCTTACTTACCACAAGTGTTTGCTTGTTTCTTTGTCTGTCTGCCTGTCTATTTAGATCCCAATTATTTCATAATGACATGAGGCAGCTAATAAGTATCAAAAGCGTTAAAAGAAAATGAAGGAGAGGGTCCCACAGATATAAATTTAAAACAAGACAGCGGTGTGCAGGTGGTAGTCAAGAAATTAGGGGTAGTCCAGATAGATATGTTGTTTCTTAAACTTCAGTAATGATGTTGTCGTCCATAAGTTATATGTATGTCTCAATGGACCTGCCAGCCTATACCCAAGTCTAAGGGAATGAAACAACTTTGCTGACATACTTATATAATACACTGCAAATCTTGTTCCTAAGCAATTTATGAAACTGTTGGTGGACATCTGTGCAAAGACAGCCCCTAGAAATTGGCAAAGAACAAAGCTTGACAGTGTTGTATTTGATGAAAGACATTAAGTTGCAGTTTATTGATAGTTATGACTGCATTAAAATGTCAACCAGACATTTAGCTAAGAACATCTGGTCTGATAGTAAAATAGGGCTTCTAATAATGTTAAAACTACCTACTAGGGGCTCATTTAATAACTTATATGTCAAAAAACAAAGAGACTATCAGGTTTTTTTTTTAAGCCTTGTAAAAATGACTGTTCCATTCATTAGGGCTTTTTTTTAAAAAAAGTAAATGAATTTATCACACAGTTAGTTTGCAGTTGTTCTGATTAGTGGCTTTGGACTATGCCCTAATAGTTTCAAATAAAAAGAATTTAGATCCTATATTTTTGAGAATGAGGCCTTGTCAGCATTCCACTTTTAAATGTCACAACATGAATACAGAATTTGCAGTGCATCATTGCCAGTATTGGAGCTTTCTCAAAAGGGTGCAAAACATCTTTCAGATGATCAGACTACAACTGCATCTTTTTGATAACTGGCTGGGCCAGCAAAAAATAAGTAAATAAATAAACATCCTCAGAACTTGAAAGGTGATACTGTGGCTCTTACTGGCTTGGGAAAAAAATGTAAGTATTGTTTGACTCCCCATCGCAACCCCACTTAGCCTAAAATCTACACAGCGTGTTTATGGAGCTGTGAATGTACTGTAATGGCTACATCTGCATAAATCTTCTCCCTTATGGTACATTTGGTGTGCTGGATGCATGTAGCACCGATATGGAGCCATCCTTATCTTGCCGTAATGCCATCACAAGTGCTCCTTAAGGTGTATGAGAAAGCTCTAGAATAGCTTCAGTCCCGCTGGTGGCCCTTTGCTGAGTAAAATGGAGTAGGAAAATATAGAGTTTTTCCAAACAAACAGAAGCTGCTGTCTCAAAATAATTAACAAAAAAGTTCATGGAGAGGAGTTTGGAAATAAGCTAATACTTATCTCTGGAAATAAGAAGGTATACTATTAAGATTCCAATCTATATGCAAGTAGCTGGACTCCTAAATGTCTGATTTCAAACCAGGAGCCCAAGGAAGCAACTTGGTGGAATAAAACCTGTCTGTTTGGGGATAGAATAAGAGAGACAGTTTAAAGTCCCATGAAGGTGAACTGCCAAAGGAAGAGGGAGGAAACATTGTGTCCTCCTGATAGGGATGGGAGAGAAAGGAAAATGGAGGATACTAAGGATGTGACCGAATGTTCTAAACATTCAAAATTGGATCAAATGCGGATATTCAAACTTGAATAGAATGTCTACACATTCGAATTTAAACATGTGAATGAATTTCAAATGTTCTGAAACATTTGTTCGAACGATTCAAAGCACTCGAATGTACAGATACATATGTACAGATATGAATGTACAGATACTTATCTGTATGCATCTCATACGTATCTGTACACATTTGCCTAAGAAATGTGTACAGATACGTATGACGCATATGAATGTCAACATCCATATCTTCAAATATGAATGTTGTCGACATTCATATCTTCAGATTCTAATCTAACATTGGAACGACTAGATTCGAATGTATTCAGTTCGAATTGGATTTTGTTGCATTCAGATTCTAAACATGCAAATCGAATTCGAATGCAAAGAAACCATTTGTGCATGTCCCTAGAGGATTCATTGTCCTACTCATTGCAGGGATGAGAAAGAGAGAGGAGGCATGCATTTTGGAAGTGGACTGTGGTACCCAGCCCAATGTGGAATAGGGTGTTGTCCAAGATAGATGAAGCATCACTTCCACCACATCTTCTCTTCTGTTAAAGAAAAAATAAAACATTTGAAAGAAATCAGTTTGAAGGCACAAAATGGGACAGCAGTGGAAAACAGGAAATAGATATCCTTCCTACTCTAACAGTGGCATTCTCACTTTCCAGAATGGAATGCCCACACTGAAGTCTGTCACTGAACAGGAGAAAAGGGGGAGCCCTCCTTCTGCAAACCCAGAAAAGTATGGTTTCCACCCAAAATAGTCTCCCTGTTCATTCCCACTTTGCAAAATGAAATGAGCTAACAGTGTGAAATATCCTAGTCCAATTGGCCAATTGAGTCTAAAAAATAAATAAATGGAAATGCATATTTTGCCAGGGTAGTCAGAAGTGCAAATGTCTTGGAAACTGGTTAAATGCCGTGTCTGGCTGTGCGTAAATGGTTTCCTTTCCCCTCTTCTCCTTGGTTCCAGCTACTTAGGTCCTGTCTGCACTGGGTCTTACTGTACATTATGTCCCAGAATAGGGTCCTGACATTAACATTTTGCTGTGTTTCCTACCATCTAATCTGATTCTGGTAATGTTTAATAGAAGATTCAAAACTTTGTTCAAATTTTGTGGCATTTTTTAATTTAACTAATAAAAGCATTGCCCTCACAGAAATTTTTAAAATCTTCATATCTATCTAAGAATTTATTGCTTTCTTTAATTTCAAGTCAATCTATTATTTCTTTCAGATTTTAACATTGAAATGAGAAGTGCCTAAAATCCACTTTTTCATCCAGCCATATTGGCCTCAACCTGTTGTTGTTGGGTACCACCAAGCTGTGACCAACTCCTGGCCGGCTGTATGGGCACCTCTATGGAGATTTCTTCACAGGTAAACAGAAGGGGGTTGTCATTGGCTCTTTCCAGGAACAGGCTGGGGATTGAACCAGCAGCCCTCTACTTTCCGGGCACTTTGCTCTACTGTTGAGCTACAGCCGCTCTCAGCTTCAATCTACTTAGCACTATAGCCACCCAAGAGAACTTGCCTTACATGTAAAATACTGTAATGGAAAAGTGTTGGTGGCAAAAAAGAGAAAGAGAGAACTGTAACTACTAGATAATGATTGCTTCTCTCATTAGATGTTGTGCAGTGAAGTTCTAACTACTGTTGCATCCCAATGGGAGGTGTTTAAATATGCAGTTCTGTCTCCAAAATGAATGGTTAGGAACAAAGGTGAAGAACAATAGCAAGCAGCTTGGGTGGATCTGTTCTCAAGCTCAGCTTAATTGAAGACAAGAGGAAGTTCAAGAAGTGACTACCAGGTGTGCAAGAGATGAAAGGAGTGTTAACTACTGATGCTCTTTGTCTTTGAGTACCAAATTAAGAGGCAAAATTATTGAATGGAACGGGGGAGGTGCAGAACAAAATAACTTTGGATGTGAGGTTCTCTGGGGTTTGGCTTTTTTTAAAAAAACAAAATACTCAAGCATTCATATATACTGTCAAGACAAAGCCTTTTCAAAGAGGAGGAAGAGGAGGAGAAGAAAAGAAGGAGGAAGAGGAGAAGGAGAGGGAGCTTTGACAAATACCGGATAATCCAATTCATGGACGAATAGAGCCTACTAATGTAGACCCTATTCGATTTGGCCATGAACCTATGAATTTGTACATATTCATACAAATTCTGGATGTCATGGATATTTGTGCACATCACCATGCAAGATATAAGTCCAGCACTCTACCACAAGACCAAACTGGCTCAAAAAGTAAACCCCAGCACAATCAGATGGCCACCATAAACTATTCCTGATGAGAACCTTTTGCATCCACGGAGGTCCATGAGCAGAGGAGCTGTACTACTGGAAGGTCCTTTACTCCTTTGTTTTTAGTACTGTTGCAGGACAAGGAAAAGAAAGGGAGAAGGAGGACATATGAATGACCTAAAGACTTTCTGTTATGTGCAATAAAAGAGGAATAAATGAACTAGGGCCTTTTTGCATTTGCATATGGTATTCCAGGGAAGAGTGGTTTACCCTGTCCTGGAACAAGTAACCCATCCCATGTTGGGATAGGTTATCAGTGGAGTGGAAGAGGGCCATCTGCATTGGAATCCTTGCCATTACCTCTGGAGAGCCTTCAGAGTTTCTGGCTTAGCTGGTTTTGTTGCAGACCAATTTCTGCAAGAACTTCCCAGAATGCCATCAAAATGGATCCCTCATAACATACCAGACCACATAAGTATCCCATCACACACCACAATGGGTCAGTAACTACCCTTCAACACTGAGGTTCTCATTTAGACCAGGCTAAGAGTCCATTTTTGGCACCCCAGCCTGGTCCATACCTTATCCAATGCAGACAAAGTATGACAGAGGGGCACGGTTTGACCTAGTCCACATTAGTGTGTGGTGTGCTGCCCCTTAATTTAGAAGTTGTTCCTAAATAAGGGGCACTGCAGAAAGCCCTCGTTGGGAAAGTTATTTTTTGATCCAATTAAGAGATTAAGAAATTAAGAGATTAAGTATTAGAGAGTATTAATTATTAGTTAAAAATTAAAATGAACATCGTAATAGAGGACCACACACCAGAAAACAATCCCCCATCTGTTCTACCCTAGTTAGTTTGAGCTTGGCAGGGCTTAAAGTATTGGTTCCTCCACCACATCATTCTCCTTGATGACTATGAGATTGCTTTGTCCCGGTAGGCAAAAAAGCAAGAAAAGCAATATTTAGTCCAGCACTATTCAGAGAAAACTGATTCAAGAAATCAGACTCAAGAAACAAAATACTACCGGTTAAATATCCAACTGAACATCTTAATTAAAGATGAGTAGATTCAGGTTATTAATCTCCTTGAATTGCTTTCCTAGAGACATGAGCAAATAAGTGTAGACCGCAACCACTCAGGCAGCTACAACCACCACCCCAGCCACATGTAAGCTGCTCATTCACATACAGATGTCTCACCATTGGCTCACAAGTGACTACAGTTTCCTTTAAAAAGCTCATGGGGTGATACACATTTGGGGGGTTACATTCTTGGATGGGATCTGAGCTTTCTGTGAAAGACTGGGAAAGGGATATTAGGCTTCTGCTGGGCAGCTCAATGGCATTGTTGGCCCAGGGCACATCTGCAGTGAAAAAAGAAAATTTAGTTCTAGAAATAATTAGGAAGGGGATAGAGTTAGTACAGATAAGAGGAAGTACTTGTTCACCAAAGAGGTCATTTGTCCATGAAATTTATTACTGAGGAGGTAGTGATGGCCGCTAGATTGGAAGTCAGATATACCAATGAATCTAGAAAGAATGCCTACCTGTATTGAACAGAAAAGCAGGATGCCTCTACAGGCCACTTGTATGGAATCAAGAGCAGGTGAGTGTTTTGCCCCTTTCTTCTGCTTCAGAATGCCCAGAAGCAACTGGTGGGCCACCAGGTGAGACAGGATGCTGAAATGGACAGTCAGGGGCCTGATACAGCAGGGCTTTTCTTGTGTTCTTCAGTTCTAATGATTAAAATCCTGTGTTCTCTCTTTTATTTCAAATTCTTCCCATACAGGTTTCAATTTCAGTTCCCCCTTTTCTAATTTAGTAACTGATGCTCTTTTTTGCACTATATGGGCTGTTCCTGCTCATGTAGCCCAGTTTAATGGGAGCGGATCATACTGGAAAGAGCTAACACTAGCCCACTCCAAGGGCTGTCTGCATTCAGACAGCCTGCTGCCAGCTTGGGTTTGAAACTAACATGGAGCCTTCAAAAGCCAGAAGCATGTGGTTCCTAGAAGGCCCTTTTTCTTGATTCATCATTTCTGGTGGTGTTTTCTGGAGTATCTCTTTTTGTATTCCTAAACTACTTGTGGACTTTAAAGAGATCCACAGCAGGACCACGATACAGCACTATTTTGGTGCCATATCCTGGTCCACCACTTCATCCAATGTGGACAAGTGGTCTGTAGAGAGACAAGATCTACAGTATTACATACTACCAGGTCCCTGGACCCTTCTTAGTGCATGATAAAGGTAAGTGCAAAAACAACCTGATAGAAGAAGAGTAATGCAGCAACCGTTGCTTTGTTTCTCATCTGAAGTCAGTGATACAGTATTTTCAGTTGGACTTGGACTAGAATATTGTTCTAATACAGGACAAACAGAAGATACCTACTATTAGGGAACAAAGAAGGGAACCTTGAAACCTTAACCTTAACACTGAATGGATTTCTATTGCAAAGAGTGAAGGGCTACAATTCTGTGCACATTTACTTGGAAATAAACTGATTTCTGGCTATCGAGGCTTCATCTGCTTGAAGAACTTCCCCCTGAATATGAGAAGCAATGGAGCTTAAATTCCCTGCATTCAGGAAACATTCTTTTCATTGATCCATATTAAACTAGTTAGGGAGTGGGGAGAGGAACTGATTGGGGCTTCTCCTTTGATTTCCCTAGCCCATATTTTAATACATATTATACAAAAGCATAATATGATTTTGAGAAATCAGAAGTAAGGTTTTGCACAGCAAACAATTCTGGGATGCAGTCTAGGTGATACTCACTGTTTATAGTGAATGCCAGTGATGAGGAAATTAAAAAAAGACTCTCATAAGCTGTGTATTTTGCACTGATCATATGGGCAAGAAGTTTGCCTCCCATTGTAACATTCAACCATCCCTCAAAATATAGGGCCTTTCTGCGCTGAAAGGCTGTGATCTGAGCAGTTGTCTGGACAAGGCCCACTGGTCTTGACCATCAGTAAGCACAGTCTAGAACAGTGCCATCTGATTGTCAGTGCTGGCCTAGACAAGCCCCCACCCACACTGGTCCTAAAACTCATATAAGCTCATACAAACTTCAGGCCCAGCCTCCAAAGCCTGCTGAGCCCCTGGGGAACCCATTTTGGTGGAATGTGTTGGTAAGCTGCCAAAATGGATCCCCTGGTAGTCCTGAATACAAAAGCACATCTTCTGCGCACCTCTGTGTTCTGGACTAGTCTGCTGGGTAACAGACCTCAATCTTAAAGTCTACCAATGGTCTAGATCAAGGGACCACTGATCCGGATCCCTCCACTTTGAATGCACAGAGTGTACCAGCAGTGGGTGCCCCACCTATGTTCCCCATTAATGTGCAAAAGGGAGACCCATACTCCACTTTCTGATCCTGCATAAGCAGCAGTGTGGAAAGGCCCATACACTGAGAAGAATGGTGCATGTACTTTTGCTGAAAGGAAGCAACAGAAACAGAGAAACACACATGTCTGGGGGCACCAGAGGCACTCTCACCTTTACTCGTATGTTTTTAAAGATATTATTATTTGAGACTGCTAGCTGAGGAGATGAAAAAGCACCCTCCTTTTATGAGCACATCTTAGTTCTTCTGATTTGGCCTGGAGAATATAAGCAGTCCTATACAACTCAGAGACAGATACTCGCACACAGCAACCATAGCATCTTCATAAATAGCGCTGCTCTCTGGGAGGAAAGAGGAGCTACTCTCAGATGCCCTAGCTGCAAAGCCATCAATCTCTTCAAGAAGGAATCGATTTTTATATGCTTGTAGCTGTGGGGATTACTATTGACCTTGGGAAATCATAAATAGAAAGGTTGCATTGGGAGGCTTGTTCCTTTACTCTTTCTGCTCCCTTCTTTTTTTCCAAACCTTTTCATGTATTTTTTTTTTTTAACAAGGACTTGGGTTTTTAACAGGCCAAAAAGAATAGACATCCCAGGTGCACCTTCTGCACTTTCAGCCAGGGACACCCAAGCAACATCCCCATAGTCCTTTTTCACTGCATCAAGTGTGTGGGCAGAGCAAACCCCAGAGGTCAGTACATTTTAGCTGAAGTTCATCCAAATGAGCAAAAGTGCATCAGGGGAAGAATTCCCTATCCTACTCCAGCAGGACACTACTTTTAAGTAGCAGCCCTTTCCCACTGGATGGGAAAGGAGTGTAATTATCCAATGTTAACTGGTGCATGCACTTGTGAGCACTAGGCAACTACAGCCCATGCCTCCTGCGACTGGCCAATCCCAGGGCCAGTCCTCTTCAGGGCACCGCCATTTTGGTTGTAGTGCTCTCCATGATTCCACGTGCATCAGCACCCTTGCCATGATGATGATGATGATGCTCTGTGCACGTGCAGTCACATCTATGATTGTCCCAGGTGCCAGCATTGCTTGCGCGACACCTCAGACGACCCCAGAGCACCGGAAGAGCTGCAGATGCTCACCACTGGATGGTTCTGATAAGACCCTGGGTAAGGTTGGTAAAGGTGTGGAGCACGAAACCGTGCTCCACACCTAGTGCATGATTAGGAAACTTCTGGGAAGGCAGGGAGCACCTCGAGGCTGTAACAGCCTCCTCAAGATGCAGATGCTCTTCCCCCAAAGGCCTTTAATCATGCACTATGGACTGTAGTACAAATAGGTCTCCAGTCTGGACTCTGTTCTTGCTGCAATGAGGACATGTAGCAGTTGCAGGAGCAGGCCATTCCTCTCCTGGGAGCCTAGCAACATTTTGCTAGACTCTGGGAATGCCCCACTTTCAGGGCTCTTTGCAGGTAAGACTCTCAACACCCCCTCATTCTGCAACCCTGGGGGTAAGACAAGTGGGCACGATTCTTGGCATGTTTGGGGTGAAGTTGTCTATGGCTGTGGTCACATATAAGGTTTAATCCACTTTCAGAGCGAGAGATTATATCAGCAAAGTGACCAGTAATTTTCTTTCCACATTATCTATCTTAAAGGTGAATTTTCTGAGGGTGCATCCATTTACTTGTTCATAAAATATATAAGAGGAGTTGGAGTAGCCCTCCAACTCTGAACTCCTAAAAGGACACCCTAGCTGCGTTCACACTTAAATTCTAATCCAGCTTCAGACCACTTTCACAGTGAGATAACTCATTAGCAAAGCATGAAGCTGTTTTCTTTCAGCATGATTTAACTTGGAAAAGCCACAATTGGATTAAATAAAGAGGAAAGCAAGTGACTAGTCAATTTGCTGCTGTGTTCTCAATCTCTCTCTGAAAGTGGATTGGAACTGGATTAAGACTTAGGTGTGAATATAACCTAAGCAGGACAGGCCAGTGCTAGATCCTACCATTACTCTTCATTGATAGGAATGAAGGAACATTTCACAAGGCCCTGGAAGATGGCCACTTCCATGGCCATTTCTGGCGCTGTAGGGAAATGTCCCCAGCCATCAACTTTGTACCTTGAATGTAGGACAGATCAGGTCAGCTTCTGGACAAACAGTTGCCAGCATACACTGCACACTTTTTCTAGGCTGGGAGCAATCACTGTTGTGCACACCTACAGCAGACATGGGAATCTTGCTGTGGGTTTTCATTTTTCGGTGTATAGAAATGGTAGGCAACCGTTTGTAATATTTTGTTTTCTTTTGTCTGTAGTCAGGCATTTTATTTCTTACTCTATCATTCCTGGATATTTTTTACTACTTTTTATTTTTGTCATGAGCACATTGTTATGTGTTCAGCACAGAAAATTGATGGACAGGTCTTCAGAATCTCAGCACAGTCCACTGACCTGCTTCGGCTAATGAGATACTACTATCCATGAAAACACTTTTTTCCCCCAAGATTGCTGTCTCTAGGGGAGCTGGTAGTTTACAGAATGTCAGGCTACACAATGCTAACATGAGAACTGCTTTCCTGTCTCAGGATAAAATTCTATATAGGTGCCAATCCCATAGACATTTGCCTGAGAGTAAGCTGCACTAAACATGATGGGGAATATTTCTTAAGTTAGCATGAATGAGATCACATGTCACTCCAACATTACCTTTCCAATCATAGCCTATTTTTAGAAGTCTCTAGGGCCTTTTCTGCGCTGGGTCAATACACCAACCTAGCTGGGTCTCTGGAACTCCTCATCTGCACAATGAACTAGGGGTGTGCATGAATATTCGAATGCATTTAAAAATTTGGTCGAATTGACCAAATTTCAACATTCAAATTCAAATCGAATGTCCTTAAATTTGAATTTAAAGTTTTGATTCAGATTTTGAATTTCAGATCTATTTGTTTGAAATATTCGGACATTCGCATGTGTATGATGCGTACTTGAAGATCCTCATCTTTCCTGCATTCGTACACATTTGTATAGATCCATACGAGACGAAAAAGGGTTGCATATGGGATAACTAAGGGTTGCCTACTGAAGTGTATGGACCCAGGGAAGATCCATACAGGCATCTACGAATGGTGTCGACATTCATAAGTGCAAATTTGAATGGAAAATTCGAATGAATAGATTCAAATTTGCTTAATTTTGATTGAATTTGGTTAAATTTAAATTTAAAAGATTCAAATTGAACTGAATTTTCAAGTATTCAATTCAAATCAAATTGAATCTCAAAAATTGCATTCATGTACACCCCTACAATGGACTTATTTATTTTATTATTTGCATTTTTATCCCACTGTATACCCTAAGGTCTCAGTATGGATTACAATAATTAAAAAACCAGGAGGTCCTATGTCCTGGTAGACCACTCCATCCACATCAGACAAGGCACTGGCTATGGTGTGAAAATGGCACTGTGGACTTCTCCAAGTGTGGAGTCCACACAATATACTAAGCTGGTACACTGAACCAGCAAATGGTAGTGCCAGAAGTATGCTGCTTCTGAATTTCCAAACAAATCAAGAATTTTGACTCGTTGTGCTCATCCCCATGGCAAGGATATTGTGAGGCTAATCTGAGTTTGCCTCTCAAGAGTCCCCATGCAAAGCCCTAATTCAGGCTCCATGAGGGACAAAAAGCACAAATCCATGTTTTAACACACACACACCCTTTGTGAGTGTTCTCACTGCAAATTAGCAGCCAAGCACAAATTATTCTTAACCATAGGGATGCTATGGTTACTGTGGGAGGGGTTTGGCCCGAACGATCCGCCTCCTATTGCCTCCCTCACCCGAGAGAGAGCAGGCGGCTGGGAGCGCAGAGCTTTTCACATGACATCCAATGCATGGAGGCAACAACAACAAAAAAAGTTTCTTTGACGCAGGATGGTATTGATCAAACCTCCATCACCCACAAATCCTTAAATGAACCTCGAAGAAGCCCACCCCCTTCAATTCTCCCCAAGCAGACTGGAAACATTACCTAAAATGTGAGGCAATGCTTAGGCAGTCTGGACTGGAAGATGTGCACACTTTTCTCTTTCCTTCCCTCTCTCCACAGTCTTTCACAGCCTACAGTCATTCACACGGGAGAGACGAAGCGGCTGGGGAGTGCCAAGTGAGCCCTGCTGCAGCCTCCGTCTTACCCCGTGCTTGGCCGCCTCTCCTCTGTGCGATCTCAGCAGTGGCAGCAGTCTGTGCTGCACGGGCTCAATGTGGAGCAGCTCCCTGGTGTCCCTGGTGTCCACCTTCTGTGCCTTCTGGGCCAGCGCCAAGATGCAGAGCTGGTGCTGCCTGGACAAGGGAAGAGAAGGAGGCATCCTGGCGGTGGCCGGGTGAGCCGGGGAAGGCGGCGTCAGTCGGGGGGCAATGGCTGGCTGGCTGGCTGGCTGGCTGGAGGTGCCTCCTGGCCCACGCCATCAGCAGAGAACTGAGCCAAGAGGCTGTTTGTCCCTGCTGGGCTGCCAGATTCCAGCCACGGCTCACCCCGGGCATACGGAGGTGTGCACCTTTGCCAAAACAGACTTCCCCACCTTATTATGCCCCACTTGTATCATTTTTATAATGCTGTGTGTGTGTGTGTTGTGCAACCTGGAGGGGTTTCCCATGGGATTCCCCTGTCATTGCTGCAGCAGGCAGGACAGGGCATGCAGCGGGGGGGGGGGGCAGGGCATGGTGATATCAGCCGACCTTCCTATCAGGACGAAGGGGGTGGAGGAAAAAAGTTGTGGTTCCTTGATGCAGGTTTACTACAGCTTTCATGGGGACAGGTGGATTCACCTTGAACCCGTGCTGTCTCCAGTCACATGGGGACTTGTTAATTCACACTAGAATGCATATTAAGGCTGTCCCGATTCAGAAGTGCAGTAAACAGAGCCCATGGGGACATGGCCTTTGTCTCCGTAGCTGGAATGGGCCAGCTACAAAGTGAATCATCTACTGGCATGGGGCAGCAGCAGTCCATTATGGTTCAGGTTGCTTGATTTGGGCCACTGTGGTGCAGGATAACCTAAGCTGTGTGGAAAGGCTCTGGATGTTCACAAGCACTCATGAACAACATATGGATCCTATGATATTCCATTTATCAAATAATGTAACTCCAGTAATCTTATTTTCCCTAGATTCATATAACACATTCACAATTAAGGTGGAAAATCTATGTCCTAGAAAGTATTGTTTAACTCCAAATTCCATCAGCCAACAAGGATTTTTTAAAATAAAAAATGCCAAATAAGCTGCAGTTGATCTCAGGGTTGTTATTTTTTTCTCAAAAAGTCAGAGATAAAAGAAGCAGGCATAAGAATTTTAACACTGGATTTTGCTCCAGCCCTGGAGGTGGGTAGTGAGCTGATTGATAAAGTCAAACTTTCTGCCCACCCCAGTTTTGAAAGTATAGGAAGTAGCCCCAATAGTCAGCCATTTTCTATGTCTTCCAAAAAAGGGCTAGGCTGGGCTAGGCAGATCTTGCGAAAAGTAGGATAGAAGATCTGCCATTGATCACTTGCTTTGGAGGGGCAGGATGGTGGAAAGTGTTCTCCACCATGTCCCCCCTGAATCTACACCAATAGTGACTTAAAATGCTTTCAGCCACAGTATGATGCCATTTTCAAGCCACATACTTCCCCCAAGAACTATGAAAGCAGAACCAAAGGGCTTTTTTCTCCGTATGTATGATTTTTTACTATATGCACCAACTTTTACTCTGAATCAACTTACAGATCTGACAATTAGATTTTAAGGAAGACGTGCAACAGAACAGCCAGGACATTTATTTATAGAAGAAAGCAGTTAAAGAAAATTCACTACAATTGATAGCCCAATGATGTACCCCAATTCAGTTGACAAGTGAAACAGGCAAAGGGGTTCAATTTATACTGGAGAGAAAGTGGTGTGAAAGGTGCATTTGTCAATTATGATAGACATTCCAATTAGTGCAATTATTTAGACGAGAGATTTAAAAAGAGCATTTAAAACAAATGACAGAGAATATAAAGGCCCAAAATGAGTTTCTTATCTGTAGCTGCTGGCTCAGGCACATCTATGCAGCGAGGCTAAACTCTCAATAGCTCTGTATTAGAAGCTGAATGCAAGCACTGCACTAGAACTATGTTATAATAATGGAAAGATTATCAGTTAAGTTATAATAGAAAAGAGACCCAAGGAGGAAATTTTCTTTTAATAAAATTCCAAAAAAGATTTGACTGCATATAGGAAACCAACAGATACTTGTGTATTATGCTCAGTGAAATAATGACAAATGTGAGCCTATTTTATTATTTGGAAAGCATCATTTCTATATTCTGTCAGTCAACATACTTTTTTAAAAATCCCACTTTTACAATTATATCACACCTCTCCTTCAGCTCTTCTCGCCCTCCTATTCATTTTTTCCTCTCAAAGCCCCTGTGAGGTAGTGGTGGCCAGTAAATGGAGCACATTTACCTTTGTTATCTCTGAAGAATGAGGTGTTGATTCAACATGGCTTTCTCACCAAAGCCAGGTCCTCTGATTATCATAATGTTGGTATCACACAGGAATCACAGTGTTATGATAACTGACTGCCCACATATAGTGCAAGCATAGTGTTGGACATTCAGACATGAGTGGTACTTATGACACTATGAAAGGAGATTGGAGATTTATCTTCATGGTGTGGTAATGGTCACTCAAGCCTCAACTGACATGAGTGTGCTCATCCGGTACTTGGGCATTTGGTTGTCAATAGTTACACGATGGTGTCACGGTTCAACTTTGCTCAGGCCTAAAACCAGGAGTCTCCTCATGGGAGAAATAGGACAGCAATTTCTATATTATTAGTGACCTTGACTGTCAGATCCAGCTATCTCTAATACCTGAGCCAATGTCTACATGCCACCACATGTAGGTTCATAGAAGCCCAATGGACTGAGGTGAGCAAGAGCTTCAGTGACATCATTGAAGCACTTTGATGACTCTAGAGGCAGCTATTGGGCAATCCCTTATTTGGACTGGAGCCTCTCTTGGACCCAGCATGAATTAGAGTTGCATCAACACACAGTAAAGAAAAATTGCTCAAAAGCAACTTTGTATGCTAATGCCTCAATCCACATTAAAGACCAGAGAATGTACTTTTAAAGTGCATTCTCTGGTCTTGAAAATGGATTGAAGGTGGAATGAGAACACTAAGCTGCTTCAGATCTATTTCTTTTAGGGTGCATTCCCATGGGGATAAAATCCAGGGTGGATTCAGATTCGGCACTGAGGATTTCCATAAAATCCCCCAATAGTCCATTCCGGACTTTAGCCCTCTATCCCCATGCCAGTTTTCTTTCCCTGGATTTTCCAGGGGAAATCTGGGGAAAGAAAACCCCTGGCTCACTTACCCAGCCGCCGGCCGTTCTTCTTCGCTCAGCTTTATATCAAGCCAGTCTTTTCTGTCCCCCTGTTGAAACAGGGGGAGGGAAAAGGAAGGAAGACAGCCAAGGAGGAGGCTGGCAGCAGTGGCAGCTTGCCATGCCGTGCCATTCACAGGTGTGCTTGTGCACATCTACGGGTTCTGTGTGGGAACAGCCCAACGAGCACTTGGTGCTGTGCCTGGCCTCCAGCATAACCTGCAGCATAACCTGGATTACTCCAGAATAGAGTAATCCAAGTTTGCTTCAGATTCGCTGGTAGATGGGAATAAGGCCTTAATGTGTGCTGATGAAACCTATAGTTCCTATATATGCTTGCAGGACAAGCTACTTCATCACTGAAAGAACAGCTCCATCAGAGTTCCTTTTCAACCTGAAGGGTTCCAAACAGGAGAACGGAACACATTGGCAGAAATACCCTTGTTTCTTTCTTGAAGGACATGCTTTGATTGTAGGGAAACCAGATCTACTACAAGTGCCTACAGTTGGTGAGAGGGAATTGTGGAATCTTGTTTATATCACACAGTCACCTCTCACCACCCCTGCCAGATGGCAGGAGTCAGTCTCAGGAAAATCCTCCTGGGGCATTAGCTTGTCTGTCATTTGTGAGATTTCTGAGCTTGTAAAAACTACCCATATATGTAGGAAGAACTGACCCACTTCTCTTTGGTGTTCTTCATAAGTTCCTACATGGGGGTTATTTTGCAAGAGCAGTGATTTCATGAGGAAATGACAGCCAAGGTAAGTAGTCCAGCATGATGGAAAAGCCAGCTTACAGCTGGATTTTTTATAACGCCCATGCAGTGCATTTTCAATGGACTATTCCTGGAGTATATTGGGATTGCCAATACAGTCCTGGGGAAATTTCTGTTTTTAAACCGTGTCTGTAGGCACCCTGTTTCTTAAGAAAAGTGTTTTGGGGAATATTCCCCTTGCTCCCCTTAATTCTATTTTTATTAGTACATTAACTGCAACAGACAGTTTTGCAGTTTCTCTCACCATCGTGAACAACTGATGATCAGCACTGTGAATGGCGAGTGACCCAACTGACAAGTTTTTACGTCACGTGAAGGCCTTTTGCTCTTATAAACGTCCATCACTGAATAATTTAAAAAACAAAATCAATAGTGCAGCCTTACTTTTAAAAGTAGATCGCAGCTCTGATTTTTCTTTTAAAGCTACACACTCCAATACTGATACAGTAATGAGAAATACACCAACCATTCAAAAAACACTGACATTTGTGGCAAGATCTAATTCTTCAGTGCTTTCCTCAGCAGGCAAAACCATCTCCCAGGCACAGCAGATGTGCTTTTTTGACCTTTCTTGTGTTTCAAAGCATCTTGTCCAATTCTCCCCAACCATTAAATAGTTAGCTGCTTTGCTGAAGAGAAAAAAAAAATAGACTTTTTATTTATTTATTAAGGAGGCCTGGTTTGGCTGTCTCCTTGGGGTAAGAGGAGAACATAAGAGCAAAGTGTTCAAAAGGTCAAGACCGAAATGGGCCAGCAAAATCTGCAAGGCAAGGATGACCAGAAATGGAAATTGCAGAACTATGGAAGGTCAAGGGTAAGGCAAGTGACCCAAGCTGGATGAAAGCAATTTTTAAAAAGTATTTATTAAAGCCATTTAAAATCATCCCAGTTTTCAGAAGATGTCATTTCCTATTGTGCATTTCCTAACTGCAGCAGTTGTGACATGGATTATTAGTAGCACTCAGTCTCTCCTTTCATTACAGTAGCAAAACCAGGAGACCTTTTCCTTTGTGAAAATTGTTTCCTGTGCACCACTGAACCTCAGCATGTAATAAGCTGAAGCCAGTGAGATTCAAACACCTGCTGCTTTCATATTCATTCCTGACCTTCTGCCTCTTCCATCTTCATGGTGTTGTTGTTGTTGTTGTTTTTACTGAAAGCTCCTCAATCTAGGGATGTCCATGAATCTTTGTCTGTTTTTGTATTTGATTCATATTGAATCGAATGCAAGAACATTTGTATTTGTTTGAATAGATCCCCTTCAAATGTGGCAGGATTCATATTGATATGAATGTTCAATCCCATATGAATCCTATATGAATGCATATGAATCCCACATGAATCCCATACAAAGCTTCATGCGAATGTATCAAAACATTTGATTTGAATTTGAATGTCAATTTTCAAATGTGCCAACGTTTGATTCAAATCTGAATGTCCGAATTCAGCCAAATTCATATAAATTTTGAATGGTACAAATATTAATGCCTATCCCTACCTCAAACCTTTTGCTTTCTTGTACCTTTTTCTTGTGACATAAGCCCAATCTAGATGGAGCTACAAAGCATGAGATTTGGGGAGGAGAAACCTGATTTTCTCTCATCTCACCAAGTGCTCTTGGTTAGAAGGCATACTGAAGGGAGGCTTAGATTCAGTAAATACATATATTTACTCTTTGGATAGCCACCCTAGGAAGAGAAAGGGTGAGAACCACTCTCCTTGCCCAAGCCTAGTGGGAGTTGTGGGTAGGGATGTGTACAAATGGGTTTTTTGCCATTCGACTCATAATGGATCGAATGGTAGAAATTTCATATTTGTTCGAATAGATCCCCTTTGAATGTGGTAGGATTCTATTCAATACAAATGTATTTGTACACATTAGTATGAATATCTAATACAAATGGATATGGATCCTGCATACAGATCCTGCATACAGATCCTATGCAAACACATACATATCGGATACGTATCTTATACAAATGCATATGTATCAATATGTATCAGACAGGGGTGTGCAAGAATGTATTTTTTGCATTGGAATTTGAGTTGAATCAAATATCCAAAATTTCAATTCAATTTGAATGTTAAAAATCCAGCTATCCAAAAATCCAATTCGAATCCAGATTACTTGAATCCATATGTTCGAATGTTTGATTTGTATTTAAAGTTGTTGTATCTGCTATATGAATTTATGCACATCCTGTATGCATCCCGTTTTATCCCATATGCATCCCGTGTTATAAGCAAATCTGTACATTCAAATTATTCAAATATCCGTATCAAATTTTTAAAAATCCAAAATCTGTCCGTATTTTAATATTCGTCAGATTTGAATCAGATTTCCTAATTTTTGAAAATTCATGTACATCCCTAATATTGGATACGGGTTCCAGTTTAACGGATGTATGAACTATTGGTACAATTGTTCTGAAACATTGATATTTGTAAGAATGTTAATATATGAATGTTGTAACATTCAGTCATGTACAAATGTCTGAATTCATACAAATTTGTATGAATAACACATGTTACAAATATTCGTTCGCATCCCTAGTTGTGGGAAGGGTTGGTTAGGTTGTAAGAACTGTTTTTAATTTGTTTGTTGTTTTATTGTTTATTCTTTTAGCTAATTTATATATGGTCTTCAGTAGGGGAAGGAATAATGTGCCAAGGCATGAAAAGAGGGGTAAATATCACAGGTTGTGAAAGCAGATCATCAGCTGCCAAGGTAAAGGGGAGGTCGCTCCTTGTTGTGTGATATGGAAAAGATATTTTCCTCTTCTATCATAGCAAAAACTTGCTTTATTTAGTACCTAAAGTCTGTGAGTCCATCAACAAACCATTAGTGTCTGAAAAGTCAAAAGATAGCAAAGCAAGACAAATCTGAATGGGATCAGAATCATCATCGCACCAGAAAAATATAGTTTAGCCCTTGGTGTCACTGTTAGAGATCAAGGCAACTTCCATGTGACTTAGGAACATGCACTAGACTACATTCCAAAATCAAGCAACACTGTCTTTGGAACAAACAGTATAAGCAGCCTAAAAGGTAGTTCTCAATATAAAAAGGGAATAAGTTCTTGTAGGTTGTCTAGCCATTACAATGAACTAGAACACCGTAGCACATCTAAGCACATATTTCTTAATTCACTGTTGCACATTGGTGAGTCATATAAATGCATCACATCCATCCAAAATATGCATTTCAACTTCACAACCTCATGATAAAAACAGCAGCTGTTCAGGAGAAGATTTCCCCAGAGATGTGCAAATGCTAATTTTGGAAATGATTTCTGTCTCCCCTGAAATTGGCATTTAACACATTATTCAACTCACATGTACTCCGTGATGTCTTGTTCACCTCAAACAGTATCAGCTTCAAATAATGATCTAAAGTTTTTCACCTGCAGACTTTGCAAGGTATTTAGGTCGTGTGTCCACTTCCAATGAGATGTGGTTCAGTCAGGGGGAGGCACCATGGGAAAACACGTCTTCTTTCTCTCCATTTTAGACCATTTTCTGCAGTGCCTCCATGCAAGGAACAACAAAGCACTCTGCACCTCCTCTGGTGATCACACAGTGGCTTACTTGGGTCATAGTATCTTGACTTACTTGGTCTTCTGAGGTGTTCATCGGTGAACTCAGAAAAAGGCTCAACATTTGTGGCACTTCCCATACTCTTGAAGAAGACACTGGATAGAAATTCTGGTTCCCCTGGTTTAGTGTTCCCTTTGCCTGGCACAGTGGCATGTATGCAATCATAGCATGGCTGCTAGGAGTGACTAGCACACCATGTCACCCGATTGCCATGGCAACGATCAGTGATGGGTATGTTTGAGATGTATCGGGCATCCCAAAGCGCAGACAGCTAATCCATTCCAGTTGTTCACTAGTTCCGTGGGTAAACTAGGTGCAAGACTATTTGTCAAATTACCAGTAAGTCATTTATATGCTAGAGGAGCCCCACAGATAGGGATGCACACAAATGCAATTTTTGAGATTGGATTCAATTCGAATTGTATGCTCAGAAGTTCAAATTGATTCAAATGTTTAAAATTCAAATTTAACCAAATTCGATTCGAATTATTCAAATTTGCACTTACAAATGTCGACAACATTTATAGATGCCCATACACATCTTCCCGGGTCCGTACACATCCAGATGCATCCGTACACGTTCATATGCATCTCATAGTTATCCCATATGCAATCCATTCTCATCCCATATGAATCTGTACAAATGTGTACAGGTGCGGGAAAGATGTGAATCTTCAACTGCACATTGTGTACGATCCCGTAGACATATGAAGGTCTGAATAATTTGAACAAATAGATTCAGAATTCAAAATTTGAATCAAATCTTTAAATTCGAATTTAAGGACATTCTATTTGAATTCAAATGTTGAAATTCAGTCAATTCAGTCAAATTTCAAATGCATTTGAATATTCATACCCACAGTGGGGGTAAAAACTATCTTGCCATTACACCCAGTTTTTCCCCTTCCTGTCTGGAGGGTGCCTATGATCTGGTGCATGACAGGGCAGACTGAGTTCCACCTTGCCCGCTGATCATCCAAATCCAGATGCCTTCACTGGGCCAGGTTTATTTTCACCTTTTGCAAAAGCAGTGCCGAGATTCACTACTTCTTCTCAGAGGTTGCAAAGCACACAAGTAGCAAGGTTAAATGTCTCATAAGGTAACTGTGGCTTTGTTATTTCCCAGGCTTTTACTGTGAAAACTTTGGAGAATTCATCTACACCATGGTGGGAATTCTGAAGTCAATTCAGCAAGAATGTTAAAAGAAAAAACAGCCGGGAGCAGTTTATAATTAAAAAATCTCGGGAAAGGTGTTCCACTTTTTTCTTCAAAAAATTTGCATTTTTCTTTTCTCTCTCGCTCCGTCCCCCCCCACCCCCCAGGAATAGATTCTTTGGTGGCACTATGGATAGGTTCACCTGCTAGCTGGAAATAACACAGCTGCAACTCTGGGGTTGGAAAGAAATAACCAAGAAGTTAGAAATGTAAAGCATTTGGCACAGCTGTCTCTTGAAGCCAGTTGTGAATTGAATTTGATGATATCTTAAATAATTCAGAACTCAATAAGTAGTTAATTTCTGCTTCTGGCTGGGAAGGCCAAAGAAAGAACACAGCACAGGCCTTCGGCTACAGTATCATCACCATGTGAAAAGAGAGGCCTATTTGCACTACAGCCCATAGTGCATGATTAGTGAAGAGCATCTGCACTTTGAGGAGTCTGCTACAGCCTCCAAGCATACCATGCTTCTTCAGAAATTCACTAATTGTTGATTAGGTGTGGAACACAATTAACCACACCTTAACCAACGTCGACCAATACCTTACCTCTTCCAGTGCTCCAGGGTCATTTGAGGTGCCAGGCAAGCGTGTTGGCACCCCAGAAAACCATAGATGTGACTGCACATGTGCAGAGCATCAGTGTCATCATGGCAATGGCACACAGTCATGGAGGGCCCCATAGCCAAAATGGCAGCGTCCAGAAGAGGACTGGTCCCACAATCGAAATTGGGGGGGGGGAATCACGTGGGAAAGGCGGAATAGCTAAAGCTGACTAGCACTCTAAGTGTGCACACTAGTCAACGTTGGTTAATTGCACTTCTTTCCCATCCAGTGGACAGGAAGGAAAGTGCAAAAATGTCCCAGGATTCTCATTGATACAGGGAACACTTCCTGAAGTTCCTCCTCCCATGCAGTTACCAAAGGAGCAGGAAGATACTGCCCGTTTTCCCCTTATGGTAACTGTAGGCTGGGGGACAAGGATGGAAGTCTCTCCCAGACCATATTTCCCTGGGAAATAACAGCATGGAGATCAGTTTTGCAGGTCATTGGAAGACTTCAACCTGGCTGAGTTGCAAAAATATGTTGCAAAGTCCTCTTGCTTCATTAACCTGGTATCTTAAAACATTGCAGGATGGCAGCAAATGGCATATGTTGCTGCCCCCTTTTAAAATGTAAGTGGGACGATGGAGGAGTAATCTTCCCCCCTGCTGCTTGGGGTGGAATCTTCTTAATTTTATTCAGCTGATGACAGTGACCTCTCAGAGGGTGGGCGGAGATGGCCTGCACCTTTTCAAATGTGGTATGATCTGCTGAGTCATAGAAGATGTGTGGGAACAGTTGACATTTTGGTGATCAGGAGCTCTCCCATGGTTTTGTTTCCTTCTGTTTCTATTGTATTTAAAAACGGCTCAACCCAAGGGGCAAAATTTTGAAGCAGGGAAAATTTTCATTTGTTCTTTCTGCATCATTTCCCTTAATCTTAATCCATCTCTGCCCCTGGCTTCAAAGTTGCTATTAACAACAACAACAAAAGCAACAATAAAAGTTGTTTATACTGCAGTTTAGATAAGAACAAGCATTCTGTGCAAATAATGACAGCTATTTGATTATTGACAGGCCCATAGAGCGAGTGGAAAGACAGACTCTTTGCATCAATATCCCACTTAAAGCAGAATTTCTTAATAAACTAAGTCAGAATCTATTACAGCATAACCTTCATGGGTTACTCTGTGCCCTTTGAGATCAAATCAGGGTTCTGTAGGGCCCATTGTCAATTGTTCATTTAATTCAGTGGTGTTTAGCTGACTGGCAACAGTTTTTCCAAAGCTTCAGAGCTTGGAAAGTTGTTATATGTCTACATGTTTTTATACGTTTAGTTACTGTATGGTTGTTTATATTTTTGGATAATGTTTGTTTTGCTGTGTTGCAGTACTTTGAACAAAATATAATATTCTCTGAAAGAAAAAGAAAGAAAGTAGAGTTTTCTGCTCTTAATTATATATACCAAGAACTAAATCTTCTGCTGCTCATCCCTGAACTACTGTCCTTCAAATCCAAGAACAAGATGCATATTTATTTATTTGATTTTTATACCAGCCAATATTTCAATTTCAGGTCACTTCAGAGCAAGATAAATAGTAAAGCAGGCCCTGTCCCCAAAAGACTTATTAGCCCCTCTCGGCTTCCTCTGCCGTCACTCTGTTATAGCTGACTTTAAAAGTCCCCTCCACTTCCGGAATAAGCACCCCCATGGTAGCCGCGATCTAAACGGACTTTCCGTCCCCATGGTAGCCGTCTTCTCTTTCCGGGCATCTTCTCCCCCCCCCGCCCCCTCTCTTGTTAAAAGGAAAAATAGCCAGATCTCCGTCTCCTGAAACAGCTTCCCGCCCCTAGCAAAGGCAGATGATCACTCATTCATTCACTTTCAGCACTTACTTTCACTCAGTTCTCTGTTAGAAAAGGCTTTCTGCCCCAGCAAAGTCAGCGGCTGCAGACAACGGCAGCGTGATCCTTCGCTCATTCTCTTTTAAGGCTTTCACAGATCACTTGATAACAATGTTTCAATTCTGAGCAATTCTGGCTCTTTTTACAAAGGAAAGCGAACCTGCTGCATTTCTCAGATGTGTGAATGCTTTTTGGCTGTGTGTGCAGGCAAGCAATCCCCGCCCCTTTTGCCACGGAGCGTCCTCAAGGCAGATATAGCGAGCAAAACCCGCAAATCGCCGAAAGAGTGCTGGAACTCTTCTTTAAAGTGCACGTATTTTATCGCGGGTGTCTCACTTTCCTAAGCTCCCTAAGCGCCTTGTAAAGCCTGGAATGGGGCCGCTCAGAGGCAAAAGAAGAGTTCCAGCAGACTTTCAATTGCATGGGGACAGGGCCGCAGACACATTTAAATAGAAAAGCCTGAGTAAATAAAAAAGGTTTTACTAATCACCAAAAGCTCATCAGTGAAGGATTTTGGTGGGAGACTGCCAATCCTCTTTCTCTATCTCAAGCAACCCCCAAGATTGTCACCCTTCACCTTCTCCACACCTTCATTTTAGCCATTCTTCTCAATATTCTCAGCTTCCACGCTTCCATAGTTTTGCTCTTCAGACTACAATGCCCAAACAATCATGAAACAGACAGCTATATTATATGTACAGTCATCTCTGTATTCACAAGGGTTAGGTTCCATCAAAATGGCTTAAATCTTAAAACTTGTGGGAGCTCTTTTCCATGCCACAATTCATGAAAATGTGAGTTGTGGTGCCAGTAAAAAACCAATAAAAAAGGAAAGTCACAAACCTTCAGTTTTGTATGCCCAAAATTGCAAATACAAAGATTCGCAAATGAGACTGACAACTGTGTGTACATATTTATCCATTCTCCTTGTCTGTTTGTGCATGTGTGTGTAACAGTAATGATGGTGATGATCTTATCTACTGGAGCATCAGTAAGAAACAAAACTTGGTAGAACCACAAGGTTGAAAAAGGAATTGAAAAAGAACAGGCCAATAGTCAATATCTATCTACAAAATTTGGAGAAAGAACTTTTAATTATGTTTCAAGGACTGAAAGTAGACATAAGCTAGGAGGAAGAACAAGTGATGGGGAAGAGAAGCAGAAAATCAAGTTAATATGCAATCGCAAAGAATGCGGATTGGAAATTGAAAATGGAGTGATTGTGGTTGTTATATGTTTGTTTTTAGTATAGTTATTGATATTATATGTTTTCTTTGTTGGAAGATAAATGAAAAAAGGGAAAAAAGAAACATGCCACAGTATTGTGGGATTTCTGGCTACATATTGGCATTCATGTTGCAGATAATACTTTTGGTACAACTGTAGTTGAAAAGAGCTATGTGTGAATTACTGATGGGCCTAGAGATAGGAGAGATGAGGAAAAACAGCAGGAAAAGGGGGTCAGATACAAAGACCTACAAATTGAAATTGTTTGTCTCTTGCAAAGGAAGGCAACAGCTGTTCCATAGGTTATTGGTGCCCTCAGTGCAGTTCCAAAAGAAGTAGACACGAAGAGGGGCCTATGCTTAAGGAAGACCACTAACATTCCCTTAGTGCACTAATGTAATTTCCCCAAAACATGAGACCTTTTCACACAAGGCCTCTGGAACGCATTTAGGATGCCCTGGGATGAAGCATTCACTCTGCTGGGCCAGCGGTTCCATTTGGAACTGCCCCAGCCTGTCCCAGGGTGCCCTACATGTGTTCTGGGTGTAGAACATGAAATTGTGCTCTACATCCAACCCAGGGCATTCACAGCCATCCCCGGGCATCCTGCAGCTGTTGGGGAGGGACAGCATTTGCATGCTCCCTCTCTGACATCTGCAGGCCCCACTCTAAGCCTCCCACCATTGGGTCGGGTAAGATTCAGGGGTGGGCAGGCCTCTCTGGTCCCTTCCCCAGATTCCTGCATGCTCCAGGGGACTGGATTGTGTCCCCTAGAACCCGCAGTAACCCCCTTGGGCACCCACCCAGGGACACAGCCTACCAGGACACGCACATGGGAGGCACTTACCTTATGCTTGCTGGGTTTTGAAGTGGCTAGCAAGGCTGGCAGTGCTGTGCGTCTGTTCTTATTGGCTAGCTGCGCACACTTGGGTAGCTAGCCAATCAGAATGGGTGGCATGCACAGATGACCAACAGGCCTCTGTAGATGTCAGTGGTAGGGTGGAGCTGGCACCATGTACGCTCACAGCTCCGCTCCTGTGAGGCTTGACCAGGAAGACCGCATCTGCATGGTAAGTTGTATGGATGCGTGATCTATAATCCAGTCTTCAAGAGTGAAGACTGAATTGTAGCCAATTATTGAGGTCTTCCAGAAATCTGGATCTAGGGTCCCGAAGACCCCATTAGGGCTTGAATTGGGAAGCCATTGTGTGGAAGATGCCTCCATCATCCGATCCTAATGGGGTCCCATATGCGGAACGATCTTTTAGGATCCATTCCACAAGGGTCCTTAATGGGTCCCTAGTGTGGTCTTCAGGGCCAGTACGGAAACACCCCAAGACTTGTCCTATGCAACTTGAAGGGGGGCAAGAGAACTCAAAGAAAAAAGGATTCAACACTATAGGTATTATTTAGGGGTGTGCACGAATGCAATTTTCAGGATTCAATTCAATTTGAATAGAATATTCAAAAGTTTGAATTGATTCAAATCTTTAAAATTCAAATGTATTCACATTCGATTTTAATTGAATACATTTGAATCTATTTGTGTGAATTTTCTATTCAAATTTGCAAATATTTGTATGTGCCCATACGCATCCAGACACATCCCTTATTTATCCCATATGCATCCCGTTTTTGTCCCGTATGGATCCGTAGAAATGCGTATGGATGCAGGAAAGATGCATAC
Organism: Aspidoscelis marmoratus; assembly: GCA_014337955.1. Classification (NCBI taxonomy): domain Eukaryota; kingdom Metazoa; phylum Chordata; class Lepidosauria; order Squamata; family Teiidae; genus Aspidoscelis; species Aspidoscelis marmoratus. Next base: position 43,355,800 of record MTQE01002208.1, read on the forward strand.
AGACAAGTACGCATTGTGTACATATATGAACACATATGAAAGTCTGAATAATTTGCACAAATAGATTCATAAATTCAAAATTCATTCAAATGTTTAAATTTGAATTTATAGACATTCGATTCAAATTCAAATGTCCAAATTCAAATGAATTCAACCAAATTTTGAATATTTCAAATATTCATGTATATCCCTAGTTATTAAAAAAGAAAGAATGGCTATGGCAGATATAGTTAAACATTTTGAATGATTCACAAATTAAGATTTAAATGAATATATCTTGCAGCTATATTAGTGATCAGAGAAGGAAAGACATAAAGCAGACATAAAGGAACAGGCAGAGTGGATGTTAGACCAGTTACAAATAAACAGAGTAAACTGCTGTTGGAAAGAAGTGAGGCCACCCAGGAGATGATGTAGGGGAGCTGAGCAAGAAAAGATTGCAGATCTTAACAGTGAGAAAATGTGAAAAAGAAAAGCAAGTAAGAGAAGACATAAAACTGGCCTATCAGCATGGGGGTTGAAGAGAAAATAGACTTAAAGAAGGGAAACAACTTTGTTAGAATGTCAGTGTTTTTCAATAAGTGACAATGGAGGAGTAAACAATGAGTAAGAAACAGCAGAAGCCTGGGAGAAAACCCACCCCAACAGAGAGTGAAACATGAGTTAATGTTGTAAATAATAGTACACAGGAGGTGGAGAGGACAGCAAAAACCAAGCTTTGTAAATGTTGGGATCTAGTATTGTGGAACAGACAACCTTCATGAAGTGAGGTTTAAAAGAATAAACTATATTATAAGCACTGTAAACCTTGGAATCTACTAGTGAAACCTACCCCAATCTGAGAGTGAAATATGAGCCATTGATGCAAATAAGAGAAAAGAGGAAGGGGAAGGGGAAGACATAAAAGAAGTTCTGGAAGCATTATAAATATGGGAATAGCAAAATAGGGAAACTTTCTGCCCTTTCTGGACTGGGCCTTATTGCGGATATGTTCTGTACATGCTAATGAAAACTAGACTACAGCAGGCTGTAAGGATTCTGAAGACTACTCGGGGACCATTAGCATGCATCCTATATGTGTCTGGCTTCATTTATAACTGCTTGGACTGACTTTTCCAACATCACAATGTAGTCATTTGCTCATTAGGAACCATTATACAAACCAGATGCATATCTGCACATTGCCAGCCACAATTAGTTCCACACAGCTATATTTCTGCTAGGCTGCGTCTTCACGGCATGCGTTATTTCAGTTTAAATAATTCGAAATAACTGAACCGGAACAAAGCTGTCTACACGACTTGCAAATTGATCCGGTTCCGAGGGCATTCCGATTGCAGCCTTAACGCGGAATCAATACTCAGAGTCCACATGGCAGCATTGTCCTCCCGCCCATTGCCCACCCTCTCTCTGTGAATGGTTTTCCCTCCCAGGATCCCACCCTCCCTTCCCTGTGCGTCATGCATGCCTTTTTTGCCTCATTGTTCTGATCAGCTGTCATTGGGACGCCCCCTGCCCGAGTCCCTCCGGCGCACTCAGCTCCGCCGGGGACCCCCTGCCCAAAGCCTGCTCGCCTCCTCTCTTCCTTCCTTCCTTCCTTCCTTCCTTCCTTCCTTCCTTCCTTCCTTCCTTCCTTCCTTCCCTCCCTCCTTCTTTCCTCGGGGGCTCCGCTCAGGGCTCATGCCGCGCCAGGTCTGGATCGGTGCCGGCGGCCTGGGAGTGCTCCATGGCTCCAGAGGAGAAGGCGAGCCAGCGAGCAATGTGTCCGCGCTGCTGCCGACTAGATCCCTCTGCCAGCAGGAAAGAGAGGGGGAGAGAGAGAGAGAGAGAGGGAAGGAGGGAGGGAGGGAAGGAAGGAGGGAAGGAGGGAGAGCCAGCCAGCAGCGCTCTGGGAAAGTTTTTGCTTCAGATCAGGCAGGGAAACACACACACACACACACCAATGACGTCCGCAGAATACGGACAGCCATTGGGTAGATTGCGATTGGAAGAGGGAAACCCTGAACACACAATCTCATCCCTGAAACAGTACTGTCCACACAGAAAAAAATGAAACACGTATCAAGCGCACAATCCGGTGTGAGACCTCTTGAAATCAGGATTTATTTTAAAACGGTTTAACGTGGTTTAACACGGAAGAAGCGTGTTAAGCCGAACTGCCGTCTGGCCAAGGAGAACTCAAAACATTTTGAATTTGAGATAACGATGCCGTGGGGATGAGGCTCTAAAGTTGCACTTTTCATTGTTGGTAACATTGCATATTTTATTGTCTGTTGTAAGATTAAATTTTATGTTAATATTTGCTTCAAATTGATAATAATACATATAAAAAGTAGAGATGTGCACTACTTTTTTTTACATTCTATTAAAATTGAATCAAACACACGAAAATCTGGTTCGATTCGAATCTTTTAAATTTGAACTTAACAAGATTCAATTTGTTTTTACCAAATTTTGAACCTATTCATTCAAATCTGCACATATGAACGTCAACAACATTTGTACGTACATCCATACATATCCGTATGCATCCCATAGTTATCTTGTGAGCAACCCGTTCTTGTCGCATACGGATCTGTACAAATGTGTATGGATGCAGGAAAGATGTGGATCTTCTACACATACGAATGTTTGGATAATCTGAATGAATAGATCCAAAATTTGAAATGTGATTTGAATGTTTCCATTCTAATTTTGGGACATTCTATTTGAGTTCAAATGGCAAAATTTGCCACAAAACCCATTGTTTCTGAGTGCTTAATCAACCACTAGATAGATCCTTTTGTTCTTCATTCTGTAGATTTCTAAAACTATCCTTTCCAAGGGACTGCTAGTTCACCGGTACAGAAATTCTGGACAATAGCAACAAAACACTTCGGGCATTGATTATCCACCAGCTGAAAAAGTAGCATGATTGGCAACAGCACCCATTCTGTGCTGATACGTATGATTATCCTACATTCTTGTGAAAGAAAAATAAAATCTAAGTCAGCATCGAGGGGAGGGGGGAAGAAACCTGGTGGAGTTTCCAAGGTGCAGGATCCAAATTCAAGGTTCAGGGCAGTCCTCAGATGTGTCCTTCCTGCAGAGCATGATAAAGAACTCCAAAGGTGCTCACTGTCCTTAGGTGCTTGTGCAACCACTATATATAGGCAAATGGCAGCCACACAAGCAAGTTATCTTTCCTGAAATTCCAGGGCCATTTCTGGTTTGATCAAGAAGTCCTTTTTACAAAGCTGAGGATGCTCTAAGTTTTGAAGGCTATCGGCTTCATTGGGGGGGGGGACAGGGGTGAGGTGCGGGGCATATAGATGTCATGCACCCTCCCCCTGAGGAAGAAGCAAACTTTTCTGAGTTGGAGTGCTTGCCCCCTCCATTGTTGGATCCTGCATCTGAGGACCAAACCATTCATAAATATCTTCTAGACTGTATGAAGATGATAATGACACTAGTTATGCATAATTCTGTTTTCAGTATAATTTCAGATATGACCTGAAGCTGTCCAAAGCCACATTTTCCTAAGCATGTTGTTCAACATCACATACTAACATCTCCACCTAGAATGTGTGAGTGCACCAATAAAACACCAAATGATAATTCGCACTCACAGATCCTCTGTCTATGAGTCAGGATGTACACAAATGGGGGGTGGTGTGGTGTGTGGTTGGCATTTGATTCATAGGGACCATACATTTTGGATGGTCTTTTGTAATCTTATGTGAAACTTTTTGTTGAACAAAGGAAACAACTATCTTATTTGTTATTAGTTACTGTAAATTCAAAAAGTGATAAATAAATACTCAGTACTGGCTCCAATTCTTGCACCAGATCTTAGGTGTTTTTGCACTACGGCAAAAACACCTTAGAACGCTTCGCCCTGAACGTGTCTAAGACAGGCAGGCAAAGGATCATTGCAAACACAGCTTTTACCTGCCTACGCGTAGTTGGGAAAGTGACTTAGAGGTGTTCAGGGCAAACAGCCGTCTAAGTCCCTCCCCCGCCTCCCCCCATTGGCTGCCTTGGAGCAGGGGTGGGGAGGCCTGTCCGATGCCTTCCCTGGGCTCCCACAAGCTGTATGAAACTGGCTCATAAGAGGTCAGTAGAGAGAATCCAATCAGGGCCTCACACCCTAGATCAGTCAACTAGTTCTACTCACCACTATTCACAAAAGGCCTAGTTCTTACACCTAGGTTCTAATCGGGATCTACTTAAGTCCCATGACAAGTTATTGCTCATACATGCAGCTGTAACATGCTCTGCTAGTAAAAGGGAAGTCATCAAAACCAAGGCTGCTCCAGGGATCCTAATGCTAGTCAGCCAAAGTGCATTTTCCATTCTCTGTTGCCATAGAAACAGGCAAAGGCCTTTAAAACATCACACAAGGGGAATGTGTGTCGGTCATACAATACAGCAGGACACTATTCTATAGTGATAATAAATCCAGGGAATTGGGAAATTTGGCTGAAATGAGGGAGGGGAAATAATAAAAGGAACATCATGAAAAGGAATAATGGGTGGAAAGTGTCAAAGAGAGAGAGAGAGAAGTAGGTGGAGTATTAGTTCTTGCTTGAGGGTTCAAACCAGGCAGAGAAAAACTACAAAATTAACTGGAATGATCAGTCCCTGAAGAATCAGGCCAGGGATAAGAAACCATTTGCACTTGCTGTCTCTAAGGGTTGTTGGATCTGAAACATTATCTTCACAGGCGAACGATTTCAAGGTGATTAGATCTGCAAAGCTAACTGGAGTAGTAAAAGGACGACGAGAGAGATTTCAACTCTCATTAAGAATCATGGCTTTAAAAAAAAGAAAAAGCACATAGAACAAAGATAACTCTCTGCGGTAATAGAAGAAGAAAGAACGTCTCTGTATTTGGATAAAATATGTCAACTTCCATAATTGAATGGGAATAAGACCGGTAGATTCCTTCAAAACTCATAATACTGTTCCTATGAACAGGACATGATATATTGTGTCCCTTAGAGCAAAAATGAAAAAGATACCTTCAGATAACAAAAGGTGATGTCAGACCTATTTTGATTCATTATTCAGGTAGTAAAATCTTCATACCCAGAAGCGCTGCATCTTCGTCAATCGTTATCACAGCTTGGTTGTTTAATCCAGTAGGAGGGCAAATCATTTCCTGATGACCTTTGGAATTTCAAGACCTTTACAGATTTGGATAATGATTGTTAATGTAACCAAAAGGCTGGAATATGGATAGATACTTGGTTCTCCTCCCCCTCCCTTTTTTAATTTTGCTTCCGGCTAGTTTCCTACACAGCTGCTCTCAGGTTTGCACTGACTTGAAATGTAAATGTTTGCCTCCTGGCTCACTTCTCCTTCTTCTTTCTTTACCATCATGCCTATTTCCCTTTGCTTCCTGTCCTTTCTCTAATTGTGCTGTGGTTTGAGATGCAATTTACATCTCAACATCCTCCTGCCTTCCACATGCAGGATTCCTCATACTGATTTAATCACCTCATTATGTCAGACAAGATGCTGCTATTTCTCACAGCACTAATAGGTGCCAATTTACATGCCATGGCACCATGGAAGGTCCCAGCTAAGCTCTAAGGACTCTTTATCAGAGTTGTTCATATAGAATTTCCTTATCTGCTTTGTGTCGGTCATCAAACCATGCACAGAAAGTTCATTCTGGCTCATTTCATTTGGGCTTCAGGTATGGTTATAGCACTAAGATCTTTTTGACCACCCTGGCTGATGAACTTCCCTAGGAGAAAGATAGGGATTCTTCTTTTGGTTATTCTGAATCTCTTGGAAGCTTTTCATACCATTGACCATAGTATCCTTCTGAAAAGGCTATGGCATTTGGGAGTTGGAGGCACCACACTGCAGTCATTCCATCCCTATCTTCAAGGCCTACTGTATATCCAAGACTAATTTCAGTTCAACGCCCTGAGAACTCAGGTGACACTCCTCAGGAATTGGTTTTATTCCACATGCTCTTCAACATCTGTACGAAATTTCTAGAAGAGATCCTCAGATTTGGGCTGAGGTGCCATCAATATGCAGATGACACCCAGCTCTATCTATCTGTTCCACCTGAATCAGGAGCAGCAGTTGAGCTACTTGATAGTTGCTTGAAGGCAGTGATGGACTGGGTGGGAGACAATATGGAAATGAAAATGAATCAAAACAAGAGAGAGGTGCTGTGTGTTACAGGGTCATTGAGTAAGGAGATATTTATACTTGACAGGGTTGTATTCCCCTGAAACAGAGAGGTACAAAATATGGGTGTGTTCCTGGATTCTCCACTGGTAGATGCAAAGGTCAAGAGTGTCTACTCTCAGCACTGATTTGTTTGCTAGCTGTGGCTCTTTTGGGACAGAGATGGCTTAGCAACAGTGATCCATTCTCTCGCAATTTCCAAACTGGGCAATTCTAATGTACTGTACTTGGAACAGTTTGGAAGTGCTACAGAATACAGCAGCAAGACCGCTGACTGGAACTGCTGCTTGGACACATATCACACTAATCCTAAAATAACTGCACTTGCTACCTGTATGCTGTCAAGCAGAAGGTGTTAAACTTTGACAATAAGGTCCTAAACACCTGGCCCCCCAAATATCTAAAATAATACCTTCTCCCATATTGAGTTGTTCCTACTTTAATATCTGCCGGTAGGGTGCTCTTCGATGTGCCATCACCCTCAGTAGTTAAAGGGATGTGAGTGCGTTAGATGGACTTTTCCGATTTAACTCCCAGACTGTGAAACAATCTCCCTTCTGAGGCATTTTAGGCACCTTCACTGTATACATTCAAATGTCTGGTGAAGACACACCTTTTTGCCCTTGCCTTTAGCTGGAGAAACGGTTTCCCCTCCATTCTAAACACTGTTATTTATTCTTTTACTTTTATGTCTGTTTTAAGTTGGTTTTAGGAGGAAGCTCTCAGAAGAACCAAGAGACCGTTTGGAAAAGAAGAGTTAAAAAGGAAGAGTTAACTTGTTTGGTTCCCAAAAACACTCCCAGAAAAAAATAATAATACAAAGTGAAACATTTATTTTAAACCCAATAAAACAATCAGAAAGAGCAAAAACAATGAAATACGTGAACGACCAGCTGCTTCTGTCAAGAAACTGTGAAAATACACAGGCTAGAATTGGGCAAAAGTAGGGATTTTCCCGCAGTAGATGGAGTATAGCTCAGGCTGAGACTTGCTAAACTTGTTAGCAAGGCAAATGGGGGCTTCTATGAAGGCTGGATACATTAGATTCATGGGCAAAAAGAAGCCTACAAATATAGGCTCCTTTCAATTTGCCCATAAATTATCAAAGCTTCAAATTCAATTACAAATTCAGCACTGACAAATATTTTTCACCCATCCCTAGTTTTAAGGAATATGGGCATTTCAGAACAACTGATAAGGAACCTGTAAACTTGATCAAACATATTTGAATTCCACTCACACCTATTTGCCCCCAACATTAAGCTTCATTGTGTAATTTCTTGGTTTTGGTATGTTTAAAAAAGATTTGAAAATCCTAGGAAAATGTGGCACATTACCCTGAGTTTCCGTCCTCCTATTGCAGTTTCTTAGGAAAGCTTGATGGGTGGGCCCAGAAAGCGTGAGAGGATCGTGACGGTGACATTACTGTACTCTATTCCCCCACCCATGAGTAGAACATCTCTGGCCCCGCTTTTTGGTTTCTCTAGTTTGTAGGAAGAAGTAGGACCACCAGGGTCCTGAATCCATTTTGCTATAGCACTTTATATTTGGCCTGTTTGATCTCAGCTGACTTGTCAAAAGGACCCTCTTTAACTGCTTGTAATTGCATGGGACTTGGTGTGACCTTTTCTGCTTTCCTCCCTAACAACATACTTGACATATTGATTTTTGATTTCCTTGATTTTTAAAAGGCAGTTTTCCAGAAATTCCGCTACAGAGGATTGTTTTCACTTGCAAGTGAGATTTTATTTGCTCTCTCATTGTGCCAGTGAGGCCTTAATTTTTAATTGCCTTCACAGGACTGTTCCAGAAGGTTTGGTGCTATGTATTTTCTGTTTGTTTTAAGCATTTATAGCCAGCCTGTCACCAAAGTTCCCAGGGCAGCTATTAGGTTGCTAAGTGTTTTATCTGATTTTCCTCCTACCACTATAAAATCTAATGTATCTATTTCCTAATTGTATTGTTCCTTGACATGTGACTTTGGAATAGATCATTTTATATTCCCTTAGAAGAATTCACATTTGTGTGAAATTACACTGAAACATGATAGCTTCCAATATATACATAGGTTTACTTTCAAGTCCAGCATGAAACTGTGATTGCATCATGTGATTGATGGGCAAAACATTTTTCAATTCTTGATGATTTCCAATTAATATAGGTGTACAGGGAAATCTTCACGTTCTCAGTTTTCCCGCTTGTGGTTCTCATTTATCCACAAATTGGGAAATGAAACCTTGCCGTGATGAATGTGATTCAGGCCCTTGCTTTTCTATGAAGTGACAGGAGAACAGCTTTCTTGACTGGCTATGAGGGAAGCTGGTGCCCCAAATTCTGGATTTTGATGTTCCAAAGGGTTTCCGAGAATTTAAGCCTCATGAATATCAAGGGCTTCTTCTACTTATAACATCCATGGCCACCAATTACTACAGGATTCTTCACAGCACTGATGAGAGATAGAACTTCTCCAGCTACCTATTTGAGTAAGGATCTAAATTTGGAACTTTTTTCTTCCACTATAAATGGAAACTGAGATAAGGGCTTTGATCAGACTCAGGAAAAAAAAAAGCATCTCTGATGTGCCTCTGAGGTGGCTTTAAGGTAGAATTGTTCTCATACCAGTCTGCCCCTCCTTCCCTCTCGCAAATATTCCATGCTAGAGAAGGGTTGGGAACATAAGGGTCATACACTTTCTCTGCCTCTGAAGTGCCCCTTTTGTTATGTCTCAACATAGCCTAGTTCATATGCCCCATCAACAGTCACAACTGGGAAAAAAGTATATTTTGAAGCTATCTAGGTGTTCAAAATTGTGGAGAATAATTTAAAGTAATGGCACTCTCCTCACATAGAAGTCAATGGCTTTCTTGCTTTACTATCCATCCCTCACAAGTTGTTAGATGTGAGGAAAACTTGGGGGAAGAGATTACTTTCAAACATGAAGTTCAATACACAGTGCTGTCTCACACAAACACACCTTTTGTTGTTGTTGTTGTTGGCAAGACCTTTTTCTGTCCTGGGTGGCACATTTGCTGTTTCAAAAAAGAAAAATGCCATTTTCACAACAGTTTTGTGAATTGTGAGGAGGAAGGGTAATGTATTGATGCTGTAGGTGTCACCACAGCCCACTGGTTCTTCAGAAAGTGAAAGGGGAGGAGGAAGCTATACCTTCTTACCCATCCATTGGCTGCTGAAAAATGTTGGCAAGATCCACACAGGCCCTCACTTGTTAGAGCACCATAATGGCACAGCGACGGGAAGAGCTCTGGCAGGGCTTCCCATCCTTCTTTTCATCAGTGCTTTGTGGACTTATCTTCTGACAGCATTCTTTGTTTTGCAGAACACAGAAAAATGGCGAACTTCTGCAACCATTTCCTGTGCTTTGGAAAAAGGCCTGACTGCAAGCATCAAACAAGGGAATGATTTGGTCTTCCGTCACCAGGAACAGTGGGAGGGATATGGACAGCCCGTTGTCACTGCAGCAACAGGCAGTGTAGCAAGTGAAAATTGATCTACAAGCAAGTCTTCACTTACAGTACAGGTTCTGCCTTTGTGTAGAGGGTTATGCGGAGGTGCCTAGCTTGCCATTCTGCACCTGCCTGCCTGCCTGCAATTCATTGTCTTTTGAGGCTCCATTACATCCTGTCTAGTACGTAACCTGTTTAGAGAACTCAGACTCAGGCCTTACAAATGCACGTGTATGCATTTCCACCACTTAGATATGCACTTCCACTCTAGATCCAAATACTAGATTAGAGAACTAGTCGATGTATGCTCCCTTTCTCTCCACTTACGTGAAATGCATGCCAAAAAAGCGCCTGGCTGAGACCTCAACTCCCAACTGAGTTCCAACCTCAGATGCAATTAGATCAACAGTGTTGCTAGAGATGGAATTTGGGTGGAAAGTCCAAAGCTACATTTAGCAGAATAAATGGGAGGCTGCTAAATGCAGCAGATCTGGCATACGATTTAAGGAAATGAAGAAATGGATTTTACTAGCTAATCCATTTGGAACTATTGCTAGCTTCTGCATAATCCAATGGACCAGGCTAGCTGCTGCCCAGGAACATGCTGACTGCTCTCTAGTGCAGTCCCTAAGAGGTACAGACCTGCTGGGGAAAACCCTCTGGCCACATGGGCTTTTCACTGGGAGTGAAAATTGCACCTGGGAGTGCTTAAATGAAAGATCATTTTAAAGTAATCTCCTGACTGTTCCCTCCAGCCATCTACCATGCTGACAGCTGAAGTAGCCTGCACAGCACCTGGAGCCTGGTCTGATTTCACTCCAGAAGAGAGCGGTTTGCAGCATGCCACCAAACGTCCCTCTAGCATCTGAAAAAGGTGGAATGAAGCCACAGCAATGACGGTTGCTTCCAGCACATGCCTTTACCTTTCTTCATTCTTGTTCTGGATCAAGAGATTCATGCCAAGAATGGCCTCCATGTCATATGCCAAGGCTTGTGGTAAAGTTTCTTAACTATACCGTTCAGCCAAGCTATCAAGGTCCAAAGCTTCCATATCTCCTTCCACATTTCTTGAAGCTAATTGGGTTTTGAGTGCAGGAAATGTGCCAGGTTCTTTGCTTTAATTAAAGAATAGTGGCCTCTTTTCAATATAACAACTAAAATGTATTGTAGGTTGTATAAATAGAGCTTAGCTTCCTGTTCTAAATAGAGCTTAGCTTCCTGTTTTAAATAGAGCTTAGCTTCCTGTTCATTGTGCAGTGATAGCGCATGGATAGAGGGCACAAGGCAATGGAGAAGGCTGCCGGTTCAAAAAGAGGAAAATAATGTTTCCAAATGGAGTCCCACTCTTCCCCCACAATCCTGCAGTCCCCATCGAAAACACTCAGGCAACTTTGATCAAGCAACCCCAAAGATGACCCCAGTTCTACAATATCTCAGTCTTGGTAGTGTGAATTAGGCTAATAGTGAGGACTGCTTTCCAAAATTCTCGTTCAGACCGAACATTCCATTCCATTTTCCATTTTTATTTGTATACCGCCTTTCCAAAAAACAAAATTTTGCTCAAGGCGGTTTACAAGAAACAGAAAAAAGGAATACAAGGAATACAACAAATCAATACAACAAGTAAATAAAATCAATCTCAATAAATAATCATCGCATCAGGGAATACAACAAATCAATACAAGTAAAAAAACCCTTGGTAAATAAGAAATCAAAAACATATCATAAACAATGTCCCCCCTCTCTTCTCCAGCTCCCAAGAGGAAGGCATGGCCCAGCTGAGCTGAAAAGGTGTATTAGTGTCCATTTTTCTTCATAGAAGAGAGTTTAGGGCAGATGGAAGGCCAAGTTGGGAGTGTCTCTTCCCTCTTTTTATCTCCCCAGAGGAGGTGCAGCACAACTTGATATCATCTTGCCAGCACTGGGCCTTCTGAAACCTTTCTGCTGCATCAGCCAGTCTGACTGAGGGAGGGAGTGGGGCAAGCGCAGCTACCATCTCAGGTAAAACCTCCTCCTCCTCCTCCTCCTCCTCTTGACGTTCTTATGTCTTGGTGAAGGAGGAGGTGCAGCAGCCATGCCCAGCACAGATGACTGTCCAAACCCATGCCTGCTCAGAGTTCAAAAAGATGCTTCATTTTTTACTGTGGATCCCCAGATGCTTAACCACAGTGGCCAACAAAACCTCTTCAAATTCTGACCACAGGTGTTGAATGTCATCTACACCACCATAAGGAATCCGGGAGGACAGCTTAAATCCAATGCCATAAACCAATTAAAAATAAATGAAACTTTATATTTTAAACTGATACGCATGACTTGTGAAATCATACTAAACATACTCAGTGAAGTGTGTTAAGGTAGTGGTGATTGGAAGTATATTTTTATTGCACAGTTTTAGATGGGGACTGAACCTGGAAGCTGTCAAGAAAACTGACAGCGTTGAAGAATTATTATTGTTACTCCAGTGTTCCATCCAGAGGAAACTAGGGATGCACAGAGCTGACTCTGTGACCTTGCCAGGATAGGCTGTACTTTATAGTCAAATTACTTATTTCTGATTGGGTTGCCAAAATTGCGCTCCATCTTACAGTGGTGGAGCAAATCAAACCGCAACCAACATGTGACTTGGGATGACCAATCAAAAGAAAAACCACCCAAGACTCTCTTGCAGCTTCTGCATGATGTGACTTGATATAGAATCTGGAGGCCATTCTTGCCTCAGATGACTTAGTCTGGGCCAAGACTGGAGCAGCAGATAGTAGTGCACATGAGGGCCTGCCCACTCGACCACGGCCCCATCGCAGCTTAACTTTGAACATCAGGGATGACATTTTCCTGGTCTCTGAAGTTACAGGTCAAGGGAATTGCTGCAACATGCCACAAAGGGCCCATTTCCAGGTCATTCCTGCAAGCCAAAAGGCCTCCACATGCTACTTGAGCTGGTCTGCATGGTGGACGGCTAGATTGGTCCACGGTTAGGAATTTTCAAGCGAACACTTTAAAGTGGTTGTCTTTTGGACTCCCTGGTGCCATTTCTGTGGGGAGGGGGCAAACAGGCCAGCCACTGGTGTGATATATCCAGTGCAAACCCCAGGAGGCTCTGTCTCCCAGGGCCCTCTCTAGCAAGCGGATATGGCGATCTATGAGACAGCTAGCATGGTCTCTAAGGACTGTGTGGAGGCTGCCTCTAAATTCTATGCCCAGCCTTCTATTTGTCTCTCTGTGCACATAAATATTTCCAAACTGGGAGCCAAGGTTAGGACCTACCAGTTGTCAGGAGTTGAAGGCACACCAAAATTTAGAATTTAGTTCATCAAAAATATACCCTTCAGCACCCTCCCATGCTCCCCTTCCCTCATTCAGCCAGAATACATTTCTACGACTACAGAAGGCTAAAATAATGAGACCTGCTGCTTTTGTTGCCTTCTACCCCATCCTCTCCTGTGACCCACTTGTGGCACAAGACGCAGTTAAAAATAGGAGAAGCCAGTTCGGAATAGTAAATCTTGAGCTAATCTTCAGTCCCTGCGGGAGTACCTTCCTGCCTTCACTCATTAAATAAGCTTATGGAATTTTGAGTATATCAGTTTAGTTGCTTCAGTTTTATGCTGAAGGGCAAAGAAGGTTTCTGGAATTTGGGCTGGGGGGGAGGGGGGGAGCCAGCAGCAGTGACAGCAACAAAAAGCAGAAAAAGTGAGCATCAGCCAGACACTGTGAGATTCTTCTTAAGCTTCCTCCCGAATGGCATTCTGTGTAGCTGATCATCTCCCCCCGCCTCCTCCTCCTACAAAGAACAGTGCTTCAGTAGTTTGCACCGGTGAAACGCGCTGAAGTGTTGCTGCAAGTGAAAGATAAACCCATGAAATGCAAATGAAATTTCTGTTAACAATTATTTTGTTGACGTCTGCCATCCTGTTGTTGGGAACACGACATGCAATCCTGCTAATGCACATTCTCGTTCCGCCTGTTGTGCGAGTCACCATTTGTCATTCATCACTCCCTTGTTTGCCTATTGCTGCTCCTTTCTTCTCTTAGAAAATAAAGTCCCATGTTTGCCTTCAAAGATAATCAGTTCTTAATATTCTGCACCAGCTTACAGAATGTTTCTTTCTTTTCCAGTGCACATGGGTGGATTACAAAGGCTCCAGTCAAGCGATTTTGGACCTGCTAAGGTGGATAGTGGTGGGAATATATTTTTGAAACAGATGGGAGGAGACTTTGGCAACAACCTACATCATAATGATGATGCTGTCGCTTGCCGGTCCAGTGCAGGGAATTCCAAACAAGCAGCTTCTCTTATGTTTCTCATTTCTGATCTTTTCTGTAAAATCAGAAGTTCCAAGTAGTGTTATTGGAGCCATGCAAGACACTGTCCCAAATCATTCTGAGCAGCCATGACAGGCCACAAGGGAGATGGGCTTCAGAGGTGCTACCTTGCTTTTCCTGGCCCAAAAGGAGCAAGATAAATGCCCTTACTTGGGTACCCCTCATGAGGCTCTTTGGCCTTCTCTAGGTCTAAGGAAATGATGCCAGACATTACTGTGCCAGGTTGCACGATGACGCCACCACACACTGACCTCCATTTTCCAGCCTATTTGGGCTTCTTCCAGTCCCCCCCCAAAGAGCAGATAACTCTGAAATGAAGAATGGGCTAAAGAAAACCCCAGTGGTGTTCTGTGGTGATGTCATCATGCAACACAGTGGCTCCGCCCTCTCAAGGCCTAGAAGAAGAAGCTAGGGAGGATGGGATGCACCCATTCCTAAGGGGGCAGGAATACACCCCAACACACCAAACATTTTTCACACCCCTAAACAGTATTCATTCAGGGCCCCATCTACTTGGGTAGCCCAAGGAATAACAGGGAAGGCGGGTTGCTGCTTCACACAACCACAAGCTGTTACTGTACTGTGTTACTTATTCACAATAATACCTGGCTTCATCCTGTACACAAGGGTCCAAGACTTTCTTGGCCACATGCATGAGCATCATGCCCTTCCACCTTCAACAGCACTGAAGCTTATCCATGTCTATGCAGAAGCACAATGCTTCTCTCCATGTACAACACCACCCAGCTATTCACCCTTTCCTATGTGAGGAAAAAAATCAGTGCTTATCACTCAATATTTACAAGAGCACTTTGTAAGCAGCAGAGCACAAGAGCATCACTTTTTAAATATATGAACAAGAGTGCTCAGCCAGAGTGCTAAATCTCTCCCTTTCCACATCAAGAAGTGCCAACCTTTTCATCCATGCAAATAAAAAAGAGCATTGGTATAAAAGAATTTTGGGTTTCTTCCCACCTTTTGCTTGTACCAAGAGGCACCCACTAGCAATGTGCACAATCATATTTTCCTGGTGCAGTTTGATTCAAACTGAACTGAACCAACCCCTCAAGGAATTTGAACATCTCATCAAACTTAAAACATCTCTAAGAAGTTCAAAGGTCAGTTCAAGTAATCACCAAACCTGAGGCCAATTTGCACTTAACCCTGGTAAGGTGCATCTGTACTTGGAGGAGGCATTTACAACCACAGAAAATACTTCTGCCTTACCAGATGTTACCCTATCATTGACTAGCGATGGTGTACGATTTCGCATCCCAACTCTTACCCCAAGCTTACCAGAAATGTCCAACACTACAACCATTCAAACCATTTCTGGTGCAAGGGGTCATCTGAGGTGACACACAAGCATGCCAACACCTCAGATGACCCAAAACATGATTGCATGTATGCAAAGCATCATTGTCACTGTCATCTGAAATCAAGATGGCGGCACTCTGGCGGCAATTGGACATACATCCAGATACAGGTAAATCTCTGGGTACGTGAGGCTTAATGTAACGGGTACTAGTGTTCCCAAGTGCAGATGCTAGTACACGTTAGTGGCTTCTGCACTTTTCTCATTCAGTGAATGGGAAGCCAAGTGGAGAAATGCCCCATTTTGTCATGTGGAATAATGGAGACCAATTAAAACTCACTCACGGGCATACCAGAGCTTTAAAACTGGAAATAGTGATGCTTTCCAGACAGCAATTGGAAGAATTCAGAAATCCCTTTAAAATCAAGGTTGTATCCATACATTGTGCTACTTGGCAGAGCCTTCCTTCCCACCCCTGACCTTACTTGTCACTTTTGAAGGCTGCAGCTCAAAGCTGCCTACAGAGACAACCACACTGCCAGATAGGCTGCGCAGGAGGGCCAAAGTTCTGTAGAGTTTGGATCTGGGAAGCCACTGGGAAGGCCCCTGCCAAGTCTCAGTGTGCAACACATTACAGAACTGTAAAGTCTGACAGACCTGCTGGAGGGGATACCTATCCCTTCAGTAATATACAATTGCATTCCTTATGGAATCGGTTAGTCCCAAAGGATATTGCCACTTCATAAAATGTTGGCATTATCACCCTACTTTAAGCCACTGTTTCTCAGACTTTGATTATGTGCTATCATCATGATTTTTGTCATATCCAAATACCAACTGCACTATTATTTATTACTTAATATTTAATGACTTATTTATTAATAAAATTTTAAAAACCATCTGTATATTGCCTAAAATTGTTGTTGAGTACCATCAGAGGTATCAGTTTGAGACACAATGATTTCCATCATGCTAATGTCTAACTATTGCTAATCCTAAACCATAAGAACATAAGAGTAGCCCTGCTGGATCAGGCCACCACCCATTTAGTCCAGCATCTTGTCTCCCACAGTGGCTCACTGAGTGCTTCTGGGCATCTCAAGCTGAAAACAAAGGCAAAACTTTTACCTGTTCTTTATCTTTGAGGTGTCCCTTGGCACGGTGACATTTAACAATTGAAGACACTCATGATGCCAAACAATGCTTTGCAACCCCATCAGCTGTTCCGTTTTACATGCAATATTTAAGTTGTATTTTTACAATAGCAAAGGATGAGGTTCTGATGGTGGCAACATATGAGAAAACAGCACTTGTAAATGTTTTCCTCTCCTTACCAACATACCTTTTAGCATTATTTCACGATCAACAAGAGAATGAAAAATGCGGGGAGGTACGTGAAATGAGAGAGCTGTGGCTTTACCATCTGTCAGCCTTAAAAAAAGAAAGAAATTCTTTCCATTCTCTGAACTGATTGCAACAGCTGCTGAAAGGAAGTCACCTTAATTTTCTCTTCTCATTTCAGCCTTTAGTATTGCTCTCAATCTCTCTCTCTTTTTAATATTATTTATTGCAGTTTTTATCCACCACACCTTCTTCCCTATTCTCTTTCAGCATCTAATATAATAGATCTTGTCATTCTCATAACCATGAGAAAATATTGCACGGTATTACCTGTCTATCCCTTGAAAGTACTATTGATGAACTCTATACACACAGAGAGATTCTGTTATCCATTTAATCAATCATGCTAGAACTCTGTTTTTCCATTCTCCAATGTGTTATTGGGGCAGTGAGTTCCATCCTTGGAAAGCATGCCTCCAAGTTCCTACAGCAGAATGAACCTATGAGAAATATGGCAAAGACATTTGTTCTAGAGATACAGTTCACACATCTACTTTTTTTAAATAGATAAACAGACAGATAGATCATGAAATGAATTTCAAGACTACAAATAACAAATTCCATTCCCTCTTCAACACAAGGCACTAGCAGTCCTTACAAATAAATAACTGTCATTTCTAAATGCCATTGCCGCTGTAGCAAAGATAAGAAATGATAACATATGCTTCTCTATTTTATGAAAACTTGGTTCAAGGGGGAGGGTACATATACTGTGGGGTGCTGGCCATTTTAATAATGCTTTGATGATTTTTTTAATGGTGTTTTTAATATTTTCTCTTTATGCCTTGTTTATGGTTTACCATTATCTCTGTGTTTTGTTCCTGTCCCTGCAGTTTTTAAAAGAATTGAGTTAATCACTAAATGTACATAAACATACAAGATATATCAAGATAAAATAACTCATATTTATCTGCGATATGCTCTTGGTCTTCATATAATTCATCACTGGACCTAATATTCCCCCTCCCAAAAAAAATCTGTGGGTTGTTAGCTATAATAAAAGCAGCCTAATTAGTTAAGTAAGAACTGTTAAAAATAAGTTAAAACAACTGAGACATCTAAGAGTCACAATCACTTCTATTTTCATAAAATCAGAGGGATGGGGCGGGGGGACTCTTAGGCCAGGGGTGCTAGAAAGATGGATTCCCAATAGTTACTGAATTGGGGGGTGGGGTCTTGTTCTTTGTCATTAGCACAACATGCTAACACTGAATTATGGTTCAGTAACAACTAAGGAGCCCTAATTTGATTCAAGACCACCCCCTGCATATATGCAGGAATCAAAATCAAAGGCTACATTCACACCTAAGTCTTAATTCAGCTTCAGGCCGCTTTCAGAATAAGAGAGAACATCAGCAAAGCTACAAGCTAATTTCCTTTTGTACGAACTCAGAAGATCTACTAGTTAGATAAAAATGTGAAAAGAAAATGACTGTTCACTTTGCTGATGTCTTCTTTGCCCCTAACAGATAGATGCCTAGCCTTTGCTTGACCACATCCTGTAAGAACTCCTTGAGTGAATTCCCACTTAGCTTCGTTAAAACAGAATTTAAAAAAAAAACACAGATGTGAACACATGTTATTTGTGTTCCCATTTGTTTTTCTTAATTCCACTTTAAAGCAGAGCATGGTGGCGGCAGTGCAGCAGTGCCCAAAAGGGAGGGGGGCTTGCTCGCTCGCCGGCTGCTTTCCGTTCCTCCTCCCTATGCCCCAGGACCACCAGGGCTGCTTGGTATGAAGTGGAGTGAGGGAGCAGGGTGGCGGCAGTGGCTGGTGGCAGCCACAGTGGCAGGGATGAAGCAGCTGCCGAAATAGCAGGTGGGCAAACAAGGTGGCAGTGGGCAGGCAGGTGGATGGGCTTTGTTTGTTTGTTTTTATATTTATATCCTGCCCTATACTGTAAGGTATCAGGGAAGGTTACAATAAAACCAATATTATAAAATTAATTTCATTAAAAACTGCAGTTGCTCAGGCTGCTTAAGGCTTTATAAGTCGGTGGGCTTGGAAAACTTAAGAAGGCCATGATCTGCATCCATACAAAACTACCTATCCACAGCCTTCACTAGTTATATTGGGATTCCATATCATCTTCAAGAGCAGCCCCACATGGAGTGCAATGCAGTAGCCCAAAGGCATTTCTGCACTTGGCCCCATAGTATGCAGTTAGTCAACATCTGAGCAGGTGCGCCTGCACTTGCAGAAGGCATTTACAGCCTACAAATGCCCCCTACCTGCCCACAGGTTGACTAATTGCATACTAGAAATCGTGCACCACAAGCAACCCAACCCTTACCTAACACAACCGAAAGCTTAGCTTTTGTGTCAACTATCTCCAGTCTTTCCAATTCAGAGGGCCTTCTGAGGTGCCATAGAAGTGTGCTGGCATCTCAGCTAAACCTGACCTGACTGTGTGCGCAGAGCACCATCTGAAACTTTCCTAATGTTTTAATATATGTCTGATTTTAAATGTCGTTACCCGTCCTGAGACCTTTGGGTAGAGGGCAGGACAGAAATACAAATAATAAAAAATAAATAAAATAATGAGAAAGATTCTTTAGGCCAGCAAAATTTAGCATGTGGTATATGCAAATCTTCTTGGTGGTGGTAACTCACTGTGGTAGCCAACCTGAATGGCATCTCACCATTCAACTTTGAGGTCTTTGGAAGGCAGCAAAAAAGCCTTAGATGTGATGTAGAAAGGCTTACTTCCACATCAGAACAAAGCCTCATTTGCTCCCCTAAAGAGATCAGAGGTGGAGAAAAACTGATATTCAGCCCGTCCATTGCTCCTGCTACTACTAGTAGTGACTTGTATTCCATCTCTCCAAACTCTCTCCCCCCGCCCTTGCTCACCAAAGCACGGTCCAAGCAGATTAAAGAAAAAGCTGCTGTCCTGAGTTCATTAGGCAAACCACCTCAGATACTTCTGACATCCTTCTTTCTTAAATCTGCAGTGGGAGGGCAGCCCTGGTCACAGTAGGAAAAGTTTTCATTTTAGACTTTTCTTTAATGTTGTTTTTGCACGCTGATTGCCTATTATTTTCTCCAGTTGATTTTCTCTCTAATGAAAAAGTAGCAATGGCAGCAATTACAGCCAACACTACTACCTAGGAAAAAAAATACAGCAGGGCAAAGGGTGCATCTTCATTATGTGGTGGAGGTGTTCTTGCCCCACTCAGGGGCTGTGCATCTCCATTCATCCCAGTGTTGAATGGGATAGAGATATGCACAGATGTTTTTTTTGGCATTCAATTTGAAATGAATCAAACGTTCAAAAACCTGCATTTGTACAAATAGATCACATTCGGATGTGGTAAAATTCTATTTGATATGAATCTATTCATATGTATTTGTACGAATATTTGATAGGTATTGGATACAAATGAGTACTCATCTGATACGTATCTGATACGAATGAGTACATATCCGATACATATCCATAACATATCTGCACTTTGAAAACATCAAATCCGACCTGAATCCACTTTTAATATGCTGTCAATTCATGTCAAATGCAATCTGTATCCATTGCGGATGTGACTGGTGCTCCGTTTTTCCACACCCCCAATCTAACAAATGTCCACACTATTCATACTAATGAATTCAAATGAATATGAATTTTCTTGCATTCAAGTTGATGCAAATTGAATACATACAAATATTCATGCACATCCCTAGTCAACTTATAAAAAGAGAAGGAGAAAATGTCCCTTGCATAACATGGTGGTTACTCTTTCTAGAAACCATCACTGAATGCAACTGACTTTAGAGAAGTGATCACAGTGGTTACTTCCCTTGGCTACCAATTTACCAAGGTTGGTAGATTTCTACAATGTAGTCTGTATAACATGAAGAGCATGCTGTGGGAATAAATGGCTGAATTGAGTACAGCCAGAAAACTCCTTCCTTACCCATATCTCTGTGTTATCAAACCTCCTGTGTTTTGCAGCCATTTAGGAGCTGGTATATATTGCTAAAGCAATTCTGCTAGTTCCAAAAGCAGGCAAGGTAGGGGGTGGAAGGGGAGTGTGGATCTTTTAAAAACATAATTGCTGTTTTCTTTGTAATTTCTCAGTGGACAATTAAAGTTACACAAAGAGCACTTTCAGCAAATCCAAGCAGAGTGTGTTGAATGGTTAACCAGCTCCCATCCATTTTCTTGGCTGAGCCCTGAAGTGTTTGTCTGTGGTTGTCGTTGTTGTTTAAACTACCTGATGTAACTGCCACTGAGTACAAATACATCTCTGTGTACCTTTAAGACAAGAATCAGGGGGAGAATAGGATTGTAGCAAGGGTAGAATCAGCCTCATTGGCAGAAAAAGCAAAAACCAATGCTGCATCTACACCTGAGCTAGAGAGCAGAATTTTGTTGCTCAGGGGAAGGAGGCCAAATGGTTGGAGAAGTCCATTTACAAAAGAACAGAGGTAAACAAATCTTGCACGATACCTGTTTGCAAGGAGGCAACTGCAGGAAAGGATGTGCATGAATGGTTTTTCAAATTTGCTTCGCATCAGATCGAATGCAAGAAAGTTTGTATTCATTCAAATAGATCCCCTTCGAATGTATTAGGATTCATAGTTGATACAAATGTTCAATCCCATATGAATCCCATACAAATCCCATATGAATGCATATGCATAGCATACGAATCTCATACAAATCACAGATGAAGCTTCATACGAATGTATCAAAACATTTGATTCGAATTTGAATGTC
>MTQE01002208.1:43408804-43428611 GCA_014337955.1 Aspidoscelis marmoratus
TATTATTATTATTATTATTATTATCCACAGTTCATACTAGGGCTATGAATGGAATGGGGCAATTGTGCCAGCCCTTGATATGTATATGGTTGAACAATTAATTCTGGGAGTATGGGGTGGGTTCTCTGCTATTTAAGGGCTCATTCACACTTTATGATGTGGGCTGAAAGCATGGAAGCCAACTATCCATTGCATTCTATTTGCATTCAAATTGTGAAAGCAGCACCTGGACATCACATTGGGACTATGTGTGAAGTTTGCACCAATTGAGGTGAAACCCTGGTCTGAGTCTGACTACTGGGTATGTGACTCACTCAAGCTCAGTTCTGCAAGACTGCAAATTTTCTTCCTAAGGGTCTCCTGGGAATGAACAGTAAAGTTTAGAAAATGCTGCAAGGTCTTTATCTTGTTGTCTTCAAATCGTTTTATTATGCTGGAAACAGGGAGGCACCCTATGTGGGTCATGTACTTAGGGTGGTCGCTCCATGCTGGGGACCAGACCCAGTACCAGTGTGGATGAAACCTGTGTTTTTGAATAACCAGATATATATTTTCAGATTTCTTATCTTCCACAGTGGCTTTGATAATTCCAATAGTGTAAACCATCAAAAGCAGTTCCTCCAGTGATTTCTCCCCATGTTATCATTTCAATTGGTAGCTTTTTAGTAGTATGAAAACACTTTCCCCTCCTTTGCCTTGCTGTTGCCAAATGAAGGAATAAGGAACATAACGGTGACCATTGGGTAGGATGGACTTTTGGGGGATTGTTGTAACAAATGAGGGCATTGAAAACAATACAGCTGGTTAGCCCAGAAACTTGTAGTTCATGTAGCCGCCAAGTTTGAAGTGTATTTACTCTTTGCAGTAATAAATAATGGTGACCCAGACTGCTTTCTCTGCTTCAGCCCTATAGCTAAGTCCCTAGAAGGAGGGACAAATCCTACTCTCATTTGTCTAGGGCATTGCAATCCCTCTTCATGACAGGATCCCTTGCCGCTCACCCCTGATCTGGAGTTAACAGTAGGGAACATAATCACTGGCAACACAAATGCAAGGTAACAATGAGAAAAGCTAAGAAAGATTTTGAGGAACACGTTGCTAAAAACATCAAGAGAAATATTTTTCTGCTGTCCTTGCTGCCCGCCCTTCTGGCTTCATCCCTTCTCTTTTAAAAACTTTTGTGACTTTTCATGCCCGGTTCAGAACCTTCCTCTGTGGGATGGGGGTCATGTATGGTCACTCATCTGCCAAGGTCAGTTTGGCAAAGCCCAAGAGTGGGAGGTTGGCCTTTGGGAAATGAGCTGCTGAGTGCCTATATGAGTGTGCGGCCCACCATGGAATTCACTCTCATTCTGGATGCTATTCAGTGGACAGGGCAGATATGGCTAGCTAACCACCCAATTTGGCCAGACTTGGTGATGAGCTGCTCCAAAACTAATAATGTGTCCTCATTTGCCATTGGTCCCCACAGATATTGCAGAGTGGACTGCTCAGCACTGTCCCATCTCAGTGGAAATTTGCTGAACTCAAGATCAATGAAACCCAACAATGTCAAGCTGCAAACTCCTTATACGTTCCCTCCAAAACAACATGGCTGGGTCCAGCTACAGGGAAACTCCTGCACTGGAGACATTGGATGCACTGTCAACGGACACTCAGCTCTCCAACACCTGGCCCAATCTTTCTGTCTTAACCGTCTTGTTGCTTGGAGCAGCCACTCCTCCACAAAGCCTGCTTATCATGGTTGATAGTTATCTCCTTTACTCTTGGGTCAAGAAGGCTGCCTAAAACAGGGACAGCCTTTTTACTCAAGGATTGTCTCAGCTTCCTCAGAACTCCAGCCAGAAGCCAAGTTGCCAAGTCCTGGCCAGACTTAGTTGATAACTTGGACTGAAACCTGCCCAGCCACTTGTCCAACGTAACCACAGTTGGCCACACCTCACTCAGCAACTCTCTTGAGGCACTCAGCTTGCTTATCACCAGGTCAAACAACGTAAGCTGTTCTTGACAGCATCAAAGGTGTCAGCCCACTCAGGGGAGAGGATCCACTCCCGCAAGTGCTGCCGCATTACAAGGGTGTGGGGGATGGAATTTTGCACAAGCAAGCACTTGAGCAAGAAATGGAGTTCTGGCATCTAGGAACATCTTTGGGTATCAGCTGTTCCAGCAGATAATGCTCAAACTATGCTTTGTTGAGCATCAGCCAACCACTCACACTCTGCTGAAAATAGGCAGCCGCAAGGGCTGCCATAAGAGTAGCAGGATGAACAGTCGGGAGCATACCCTTGGACCTCAGCCCAGAAAGTTCAAGGACATCCCTCACAACCAGGTGGAGTGTTGCTCGCCCAAGGGATGGACACAGACCCCACCTAGCTTGAGGTCCAGGGCTGAACTTAATTCTGTGGCACCTTTCATTTTACCAGTCCTTTAGGTTAAGTCTTTTTTGTTGTTTGTTTGTAATTACATAAAAATTAGTTTCTCTGAAGTCTGCTGCAAGTTGAAATCTAAGCTCCAAGGTGCCTTGGAGAGCCATCAAAATCTGTCTGCCAAAGAGACGTGAAGGTATGTGGAAGGACTTCAATCCCCTCCAAGGCCAAGGTCACACCTTCACTTTAAACTTTCTTCAGTCCATCTTAAGATCTGACTGCTCACGCCTTTTCATTTCTGTCCGTTTTATTTGTGGACTTTCCATCCTCCATTTGGACTTTCCTGAATGGAAAGTCAACAAATAAAATTGATAGAAATGAAAAGATGTGAACAGTCGGACCTGAAGATGGACTGAAGAAGGTTTAAAGTGAAAAGGCGTTTTCGCACACGGGGTTTTCGAATGCGTGCAAGACAGCCTCGAACGCGGCATACGCATTGCCGCAGCAGGGTTTGCGCTCCGACGTGTCCGGAGCTGTCTTGCGCGCGTTCGAGATGTAGAGCACTTTAAAGTGCTCTACATCCGTTCCCACGCGGACGAAGCGCCCGCAGCCGTTCGGGGAGAGAAGCATTCGCTCATGTTTCTTTCTCCCTGACAGCCGCGGGCTCCCCTCCCACGCCGGTGCTGGCTGACAATCAGCTGATTGCCTGCCTTGCTGGCTGCGGGAGCCTCGGCAGCCGTCTCCCCGCCCCTTGCCGGTGTTTGCCGGCTAAGTCACTTCAGAATGCTTTGAGCATTCGCATACAGGAGCATCGGAATGCGTTTACACGTGTTCCTGCGTGCCTATGTGTGAATGGTCAAAGCGTCCTGAAGTGTCTTAGGCTTCCCGTCCTACACCCGTTCCAAATGGAACGAGTGTAGTGCGAAAATGCCTAGTGTGACCATGGCCTAAGTTTCAAAAGCTTCAGTGTGTGAAAATCAGCTCCAGAGCTGCTCCTTCCACATTGAGCTGGGTTCCTGTTCCTGTAAAACGGACTGGATTGCTATGCAGGCCTTTTCCACCTGGATATAGAGGGTGATGAATTGCTCCAAGCACAGGCACAAAGACCTCAGAATGGCAGCCTCAGGGACAGCATTATTGTTTTACTAATTTGGTATTAGCCTAGAAAATAAACTCTATAGTAGAAAAGATGACAGTCTTTGCTGACATCTAGTGGCCATTGTGAGATAGCAAAACAGTTGCTGGACTTTCCTTCATTAACAAGAATTGTTTCTCGAATTGAATCAGCCAGAAAGTGTTTCTCTTCTCCACGTGCAGCAGAGTAGTAGTTAGCAATATCAGGGTAATGGAGACTACTCCAAAGGATAAGAACTTCAGTCACTGCCCTGGAAGGAATAAGTGCTCCTGAGACCCTCTGCTTTCTCTTTCAAATGGCAGCAATGACTGGGGCTGTGATTAGACATAATAAAAGGCTCATCTCAGAAAGAAAGATAGCATGTCCCTCCCATGTTCCCAGCCCTTCTCTAATCCACCTTTTCTAGCATGCCATGTTCAGGAGAGAGGTAGAGGGAGACTGGGAGGTGAACAGTCCCACCTCAGAGCTTCTTTAAGCCAACCCAGAGGCACCTCAGAGAGACAGCATGTAACCCTTGTGTTCCAAATCCTTCTCTAATCCACCTTTTCTAGCACAGTCTGTTCAGGAGAGGGGGGAGGGGAGGCTGGTGTGTAAAAATCCCACCTCAAAGCCTTCTCAAACGTGTCTAAAAGATGCTTTTTCTTCTGTCTGATGACAGCCTAGACTGCCTATCAATTAAAGAATTTAAACCCTACCTGTAAAGAGATCACCTATGGGGATGTGCACAAATGGTGTTTGGGTTTTTTTGCATTCAATTCGTATCAAATCAAATGTAAGAAAATTTGTATTTGTTCAAATAGATCCCCTTCAAATATGGTAGGATTCTATTCTATACGAATGTTCCATACGAATTCAATACAGATATCCGATATGAACCACATACATATTCCATACGTATCCCCAGCATATCTGCTCTGGAAGCATCAAATCCATCCTGAATCTACTTTGAATCCGCTCTCAATCCATGTTGAATGCACTCTGGATCTGTTGGAGATGTGACTGGCCCAGCCACTTTCCCAGTTCCCCAGATTCACAAATGTTCTGAAGGATTTGTACAAATAGGAATGTCATTATTTACTTTTTTTTTTTTACTTGTTGAACTGATTTGTTGTATTCTTTGTATTTTTTCTGTTTGATTTAACTGCCTTGGGCAAAATTTTCTTTTGGAAAGGTGGATTAGAAATAAAAATTGGAAATGGGAAAATGGAAAATGTACGAATGTCCCAACATTCTGTTCATATACAAATGTCCGAATTTGTACAAATTTATACAAAAATCGAGTGTTATGAATATCTGTGCATCCCTAATCACCTGCCCATAATGATACATGTCCCTGTAACCTCTAGGTTGGATTACTGCAGTGCACTCTGTGTTAGGCCCCTTTTGAAGAGGCTTCTGAAGCTGAAACGTCTGGCAAGATGCTGCAGCCAGATTGTTTACAGGTGCTTCCTGTCAAGCTCACCTCACTCCAAGCCCCAGAGACTTGCACTGTTTCCTAATTTAATTCCAGGTCCAATTCAAGGAGCTGACTTCAGCTTTTAAGGCTCTGAACAGCCTGGGATGCAGAAAAAGGAGAGCTCGTCACTTAAGGAGCCAATTCCATTAATTTTGGAGATCAGTGGTATTACACCCAGAGGGACTTTTTCATGGTGGGCCCCATCTGCCAGGCCACTGATGAGCTTTTAATGATTAGTGAAAACATTTTATTCACCCATTCTCTTGGTACATAATTTTGCCTTGGGTGGTGGTACAAGCCTATGAAGTTGCCTAATAATGAATCTGGTCACTGAACTACTTAGTGCAATCCTGTCTATTCTGACCAATGGCAGCTTCCGAAAGATGTCAGAATTTGGATAGGTGGCCTTCTACATACAATACATGCCCTCTTGTATTAGCCAGTTTGGTCTAGTGGTTAGTGAGCCGGACTCCTATCTGGGAATTCCACCCTCCTCCATGAAACCAGCTAAGTGATCTTGGGCTAGTCACAGCTCCCTTCTGAGCTCTCACAGCCCCACCTACATCACAGCATGTTCTATTGTGGGGAGAAGAATAGAAAGCTTTGTCAGCCACTTTGAGTCCCTTTAAATGGGCGAGAAAAGTAGGGTAGAAAAGCCAACTCTTCTTCTTCTTCTTCTTCTTCTTCTTCTTCTTCTTCTTCTTCTTCTTCTTCTTCTTCTTCTCTGAACCAAGCAACTTCTCCTCAATAGAAATTTTTCAGGCACTCTAAGTGTGTAGGTGGAACACATTACTGGCACATTATGGGGAAATTTGCACTTGACCTCCCTGAAACACTGTCCCAGGGAAGTTAAGATCAGGTACAGAAGCACAGCTGGGGAATACTCCAGGAGTCATCACTTTTACTGGATGCTCAAGAGGCAGGAGTAGCCAGGCGTGCCTGTTACTAACTCAGTCTCCTTCCTGCACAGAGATAGCTTAGCCACAGTGATCCACGCCTGCTTCCTTCACCGTTACCTTTAAGATATTGGCATAAAATAGGTTTTAGTTCTAATATTTCTTGAGGCTTCTGATTACATGCAATTCTGGCACATCCATGAGTTTCCCTTTTTTCCATACTGAATTGCCAATTGTCTATTACTGTAGTGCATTGCACAGAGATGGGAATGGGAAGGCCTGTGCTGTTTATACATGGTAGAAAACTTGACTTCTTTGGACTGATAAAATGGAAATGCAACTAAAAACAGCTTATATTATGGGTAGCCCATTTCACTTTTATGAAGCCTAATATATCCTAGTTTAAGCTTATTGCTAAGAAAGTTCTACACATGCATAGCTCTCATTCACAGTGAGTTAAGTAGTACAATTCTTAAGAGTGTGAGACTAGCTATTAAGGCAGAGAATCAAGTGCCTGTCCAGATGCTGTTGGAGGGCAACTTCCATTCACTTCAGCATACAAAGACCAGCAATAACTCACAGATTTGAATCCCAAGTGGTGCCCCAAACTGGGGGCTTGTGCATGGTTGGATCCTCCTGGTTCAGGTGAACAGCAGCAAGGCTTTTGCATGTGCCTCCACCATTCCACAATCCACAAGTTGCCATGGAATGTAGGCAGAAGGGATAGTGGTTGATTTTGACAATATCTGTTGGGGCCCACAACAATCCTACAGGAAGAAACAGACACAGAGAGGTGAAGCATACGACAAGGAAGTAATTTACTTGTGAATCTCTATGCATGTTTCCTTGTTCTTTCCTTTAATGCATCAGCAAATTTGAAATGTGAGGCAAGTGGCATGACGTCGATATGTGATATCACAAAAAATTTCCAAGTGCCAAGTTATGTATCATTAGCCTTGCTTTATCATTGAATTCCCTAGGTACATTAATGTGTGTGAGAGAGAATGAATCTTGCTCTCCTGGCTTCATCCCTTCTCTTTTAAAACCTTTTGTGACTTTTCATGCCAGGTTCAGAACCTTCCTCTGGCATTTCTTCCCTAGGGAGCCCAATTCTATTTCCTTTCCATTGCTTTGTGTGCAGAGAAAGGGTGATACTTATCTTTGAACGCATTCATTCATTTTAATTTAGTTATAATATGTATACCCCATCCTTCACGTGGAGGTCCCAGGGAAGATCACAACACAAGATAAATCATAGACACTAAAACATATTTAAAACATAATGTACTTGATGTCCCCCCCTCCCCTATGGTGTATTTATAAGTGAGATAAATGTAATTCTAATATATTTCCCAGAACATTGATGTTTTATAGGCATTTGACATCTACCAAAGCATCTTTGTGGTTTCTATTAAGTTCTATCCCTTTCCCAGTAACCTCAGAATTGGTTCTTCTTTTTCTGTGACAGCTATTTAGATCAGATCAGAACAACAAGAATTTATCCTTCCGAAGATTCAGATCCCACCACATTTGGACCGAACTATAAGGCTGTCTATGGCCATTATGTTGCCCCTTCATTCTTTATTGGCTGTTTCATTATTGTGGTTTCTCTCTTAGTAACTGCTTAAGCTGTCTTCTAGGACTGCATACTGTGGTTTCCTCTGAAAATATGATGATCCTGAAAGAAAGAGACTTTGCCAGCTTCATACATTTTTCATCGTCCCTCCCTATGCAGCTATATTTCATGAAGGGATTAGACCTCAGGAAGCAAAGACACCTGTGTTTACAGACCATGTGAGTAAAACAAAAAGACCACCACCATAATAAAACCTGACTGGTGAACTTCTGCCTCTCCATGTTAAATGAGGAATTGCTTTCTGAAGCGCTTAAATGCTTCCGAGGCAGTTTATGTACAACTAAATCTCATTAGTGGTTGTGTTGATTTAAAGAATCTTGATGTACAAAGCAAATTTTCAAGGAAATTAAATAAAACTGCAAGAGTGATGCTAAGTGGCTTTGGGGAGGGGGGAGGTATTTATGGCTCACAAAAGAAAAACCGCTTGGATAATAATGCATTAAAAGCCAGTAATTTCAGAGGGCATTCATACATCCTATTGCAATAAAATTGGAACATTGTAAACTAGGCAGATGTTTAAACCTGGTGTTAAATACTTTCTAATGAACCGGCCTATCCATGTTTTGCATAAAACTGATATTTATCTTCTCTATCTGCTCTCTTTTACATTTATGTGTATTATCCTTTTTCAGTTCACAGGCTCAAGTTGCAAATAGGGTTAAAAATGGTTTAGTAGTAGTCCTGTCCCTGTTCAGGCTTATTCTAATGTTCCCCTCTGTTTTAGGCATGATTTGTAAATTGGAACTGCTAGCCAGCAGAAGAAAGGTGCAATTAAACATCTTGGATCTCGACCATGTGAACAGAACTAAGTTACTGCCTTTCCTTATACTATCCTATTTGATGTTGATTACTTCCAAGTACAAAGGACTGCTGCTTCAGAAAATACTTTCATTGTAACCATGCACTTCCTCCCCTTTTCTAATGTTTACAAGGAAGCTAGGTGATGGCTTGGGATTTTTCTTTCTTACTTCCAGGTATCATGATGGAAAGTTTATGGTAGGTCTATGAAAATGCAAGCAGAGTATTTTCTAGCAATAAGCCCAATTCTAGTGCAGTTTGGATGTGTGTGTATAATTTCCTCTAAAGACCCAAGCATGCCTTGGGTGATATGGACTCAAAATAAGTAATATTTCATCCCAAGTATTTGCATAGTTTTGTGAGTGAACTCCTTAACCTGAAAGTATCATTTAGTGCTTGCTGAGGAATAACAGGGAGCTGTTCCGGGTGCTGAATTCCTAACAGTCCAGCATTGAAGAAATAGCCAGTTACTGTACATGCTCCTATTGTACTTTATTTTCTTTTTAATATCATCATTCAGGTAGCATTTTTCATACATTTTCACAGGCACTGAAATTATCCTCCACACTATTTACCATGCATGTATTTTTCATATTTGTTACAGATACAATCTTTAAAGCTCAGCTCTATCTTGATGGCATGTTCAAAAGTGGTTCCTCCTAATCTTTTCAACTCTTTCATAACAGAGATTTATGAAAGCCCAAGGCAATCATTCTAAACTGTTTGAATTGTCTTCTTTCCTTTTCTTTCTTTTCTTTCCTTCCTTCTCTCTCCTTCTCTTGCTCTGTATTTCAAAAAAAAATGAACAATGTTCATTTTGGAAATTATCCATCTTTACAACAAAGAAAGGCTTACAAAGCAGCTTGGGTTTTTTTTCTTATTTGTTCCCTTTTATTGCCTTGATTGATTAAGGGCTTCTGATTCTTAAAAAAAGAAAAAAATGTCTTTGCCGGGAAATGAAAAGATAGCTGACAAGAAGATCTGATTTTATCATCACTGTGGGACTCAAGAATCCCTTGTAATTACAATAAAACTATTGTAAGAGAGGCAGAAATAGAATACAGACTGTCTTGTTGTATGCTAGGTTATTGTGATTTGGTTCTCTGTATTACTACAGGGTTTCAGTCCAGAAATGAATGCAGCAGTAAAATTATTTGTATGAAAGCAAGTCAATTTCTACTTTGTGGAAAGCCCTTTGTGACACATCTGTATGAAGGATCCTATGGGACCTTGTCTTGAACAGAAACAATTTGTGCTTTGGAAGAGAGGGGGAGCAGCAGCAGCAGGGAAAGGAATGAATGTAACAGTATCAGAGAAGGTCTAGATGGAACTTCAGATAAACACACTTGAGCTTAAGAGGGAGGACAGAGTGCAGAGAAGTCAAGTGTTGGTCTACTTGTTTGAGAAACACGTAAGGAAAGATCTTCTCAGATAGGCAAAAGAGGACCAGTCATTAAGCAAGGCTTAGCATGGGAGAAACTAGGGAAGGTAACAGAACAGAGGAGAGATGAGCTGATATCTAAGAGTGAAGAGATAACTGCAAGAGTTATCTCTTGAAAGTGTAGTGGAAGAAGAGCAGACAAGCAGTCAGGGGATGGATTCAAAGAAGAATTTAATTTGACAGCATTGCAGCCCCAATCAGAGGCCACTCTGTGTAACTTCCATGTTTTGTTTCCCATCATGCCAAATCCTCCCCATCTCCCTACTGAAAATGTCATCTTTCCAGAATCTCTTTCGGGAACTTGTTCTGGGATAAGGGCATGAGTGTCCTCTTGCTGAAGTTAAGCATTTTCCTTTCATGTTCATTGAATGCACGGCCTCTGCCACAGCAACAGCAGCATTATGGAAGGCGTCCAGCATTGTTACTGAAGGTCACTTTCCATTTCACGCAAATATCCCAGCACTGATGTTTTGGAATGCAGCTTTTGCTCTGCGTGAGCCCAATAATATACAATGACATGGAATTGTAAGCCAAAGTGTTCATTAAAAATAGCATAGGGAAAACATCAAATTAGCCATTCTGGACAGGATACAGGATGCACATCGATCTGGGAAATCATTAAACCACAGCTTTGACTCAGGCATACCCAGTACATAGTGGATCAAGCCACAGGATGGCTGCCAGCAAATTTTTTAAAGTTTACAGACTTACATGTAAGGAAGTTAAAAAATTGTGGGAGGCAAATATGATTTAAAGGTAGAAATTTTCTCAAGCATATTAAAACCAGACTTACTTTTCACTGACTTGGGGTGGAAAACGCAGAGCACCTAATATTTGGGTTTTTCCACTGCAGATACTAGCCCTTGGATATTAATATTTGTTGGAGAAAATTACAGAGCTATCCACTCTAAATTTGCAGTTAAATAATAAATAGCATTTATAAAATAATCAGTAGAGATAAAAACACATCAGTAAATCATGTGGTGGGCTCATGAATGCTTTATGGAAGTGTCGTTTTGAGAGATGTGTTTAGAAAGGCAGCTGTTATCTGGCAAATAGGCAACTCAAGTTAGCATCCCCCAAACCCCCAAGACAATCTTAGGGAATGTCTGTTAATTGCAAGTCTTTATGCACATACATTGTCCATGTCTCCAGAGAACAAGCAATACGAGAGTGCTTTGTAGCATTAAATAATCTGTGCAACGTTCATTGATAAATCGCTTATTCTGCTCTTGGAATGAAACAGAATTGCTCCATTTCTAGAAAAGGCTCAAATTACTGCTGCATTCATACCCAAGTTTTAATCCAGCCTCAGTCCACATTCAGACTGAGAGAACACATTAGCAAAGTGAGAGGCTGATTTCCTTTGGCATGATTAAATTCAGAAAATTCACTTTGGGAATAGATAATGTGGGAAAGAAAATGAATGGTCCATTTGTTGATGTTTTCTCTCACTCTGAAAGTGGTCTGAAGCTGGATTAAAACTTAAATGTGAACACAACCCACACCACTTTACAGCGAAGATTGTGCCAAAATGTCCAGACTGTATCTGTGCATTCTGGAATTTCTACTTGCTGTTAGTGATAGAAGTAGTATGCTTTTATATCATATGTAATGAATGTGTGTTGAGAATCCATGGGCCAATTCCATTGAACATTCTCATGTAGATGAGAAATGGGGATCCAATTGTCATGCAGATCTTTCCTCTTTGCCAGAGGTAGCCAACTGATGATTCTCCAGATGTTGCTGAACCACAACTTCTGTTATTCCTTGCCATTGGCTAGACAGGATATTATGGAAATACTGCTCAGCTGCATCTGGACACTATCATTTGATCTCTTCCGTACAATGCAATTCCAGAGAAGTAACAGTGATGAATTCCCTTGATTTGAGACAGTCCAATATTATTAACTGCTCTGTATATCTGAGAGCCCAAATAAGGTATTTAACAGTTCCAAGGGGAAATAAAATATGAATGAAGCTGCTTATGGCATTTAGGTTATTTGGTATTTGTATTGGCTGGCTTTCACTGTATAAAACAAATCCATAAGGGAACTGGCCTATCACAGCACAAGCCTTGCAGTTTCTGTTCTCTTTTCCTTTTTCAGCCTGAAGTGTAAAAGTGGAGATGAATATGATAGATGTTTGGTCTTGGGAAGTCGAGTGCTGTAAAACACTGTTTGGGTTTGAAATCTAATATGAAATGACAGCAAACAAAAGCCTAGTATTTTATGTGTTAACCCTTGCAAGGGAAGTGGGAAGATGCAGCTATATTTTGTTCCTCTACAATCCAGGATTTACTTTCATACCAGACTGTTATGAAAGACTCTGCCATAAGCCATTTGGATCCTATTGTGATTGATTAGGAGTTTTCATGGGTCTTTAAGAGTAAGTATCCTTAGATGAGTCTGCACAGAGGTGACCCAGGTGTGTGGCTGAATGCCAACTTTTACTATTGTTTGCTGGCAAGGATTCATGGGAACTGAACTCCACCAACATTTGGAGGGAAATAGACTGGCCATCAGAGTCTACATGTTGTTGGCCTTAATTTGACATCTGAATTTGTTTAGACCTCCATGACATTGGCCCAATTCTTCCAGACTCACAATAGATTAGATAATGGTGTATCCTGCCCATCTCTTGTCTCTTATGATTTCTGTTCTAACCAGTAAAGTCTGAGGAAATTACATTTTGATCTACATAGCCTTTCCATTGAAATCTGTTAGAAACCATTCTTGCTCCACCAACAATTTAACCTCAAGGAATAAAATTGGAATGGGCATATAACATTAGAATAGACATATAAAAAGGTGTATAGGTAGGAAAGTGAATGTCTCTTGCCTGTATAAGATATGCCTACTGCCATCCCCTCTTCTTCGGAACTATTTAAAAGCGGGAACCTGTCCCTTCCTTCCATCTGGTCACCTGAAATGTTATATTTTTATTCCTTGCTTTAATAGTCGAAACAGAGATCCATTGATTCTCGTAGAGGGTGGCCCACAGAAAAGTGCCCAGCCTGTTATTCATACCTTTTGTGCAGTATTGTTGAGGCCACCTCACTTTAGCAAGATCATCAGCCTAAGATACTGAGGAGGGTGTATCTCCACAGATGTATCTCCACAGAGCCAGCCTCAATGCAGTTGTGGGCAGCCTCAGAAAGGTATCTCACAATCCCAGTGCTGTCCCTGGGGTTGTCATTCTGAAGTCTTTGGGTCTGTACTTAGCCTGTGATCTGACAGCAAATAAAAAGTCACCTCTGAGACTTGGAGGTAGGATTGTTCACACCCCAGTCTGGCCCTCCTCCTTCTGGGGACAACAGAGCCACACACTGGGTACCTCCAGACACCAACAAAACCTTCACAGCTGCTGCTGACCCAGCAGTCACATGATTGGTCACGTAACCATCAGCTGGCAGTAGCAGCACAGCAGCAGGAAAAATGTTTTATAGAAAGCTGCTGTTTAATCTACTGCACAGCTTTTCCTCATCCTGTCTGGATGATGGGGAAATGGCCATGCAGAGAATTTGGAGCTTTAACATGTCTGGAGGCACCCAGTGTCTCTGAGGTGTCTCTGACACACTCCTTTTGTTGTCTCTGAATATAGCCTTAGATGCAGTCTGTTTCTCTGTGGCAAAAGCCTAGCTCTGTGCACCAAAAGTGGCTTCATGGGTGCATTTCATGCACTGAAGTTTTGCAACTTGAAGGGAGTCCACACACACCCAAACTCCTTGTGTGTTTGTGGCTGTGAAGACAGGCAGGCTTGAATGTCCCTACAAAGTGTTTTAGTTGCCACACGGAGACGCAGCTTTTGACAAATATTCTAGTCATCCTGTAAAAGCATGTATGCAAACTGGCCTTTAGCTCAAAGTGAAATCGACCAAATAATAATGGAGCAGATTCATTTTTCTCCAGAACTTTGCCTTTTACTTTTATATGAAGGTTGGAATAAAGGAATTAAAGCTATTAACAATCACTGAACTTTCTGCTTTTGGCAGCCAAGATGCAATTGGCTCAGAATTAGAAGGAGCATAAATCTTTATCTTTACAAGCCTAGTACCAAAGACTATGGAGCCTAGTTTCCTCAGAAGACATTTCTGCACAGCTAAAATGTCAAGAATGAATAAGCTGAGAAGAACAATATTTGAGTATATGGCAATCACTGATGGTTGGGAACATTAAAAAATCAGATTTTTGGACATATCAGCATATCACCCCTTGTATCAATGGCTTGATGACATGTAAGTGCAATTGATCCTCTCTACTGTTTGCACTGTGGTGGGCATCACAAACCAATTGGCATGATAGACTTTTGTTTACAGGCACACTACTCTGTTTGTCCATTACCTTAGCTTTTGCCTCTGTTGACAACTCATTTTCCCTATACCTGCTAAAAAATTTTTTTTTAACATGAAGTCTTTAAATGTGAAAGAATCACTAGGACTGGATTAAACCTTAGGGGTGACCACAGCCCTAGAACAGTGACTCATGCAGGACGTAATGAACTATATTTCTCTTCTTTACCACCCTCACCACTGGTTTTGTCTCCTGGTTTCTGCGTAAGGTTGAAAGCGTAGCCATAGTTGTTGTGAGGAACTGAAACAGTGCTGGAATTACACCCTGCATTTAGTATCAGCGTGCACTGAAAGATTGAAATCTATGGGCATTCTAATTATTCTGAATCACTGGGGCAAAAAAAAAAAGTTCTTCTTTCGTGGAGGAGATGTACTGAGAAATGCCTGTGGAAGGAAACCATTCAGCTAGAACCTGGCGTGTGTGGGAGAAAGGACAGCGGGTGAGGGGAGAGCATCACCAACAAATTACTGTAGTAAAAAATACGAGACTCCATTATCATGGGAGGCAAAAACTGGCTTCTGAATCCATGTTCAAAACTGTGACAGTAACTGCATAATAGGCCTTTAAATGTCAACTGGGGATAAACATGGTCAAACAGCACAAATAGGATGCCAAGCTGGAAAGCATGAAACAAAACAGATGGTGGGATCGCTCTAACTATTACCTTCTCCCTGTAAAAAGAGAGAGAGAGAGAAATACAAACTTTGCTCAGTCTACTGTTACACTGGGTATTTTCTCTTGTCCAAAAGAAAGCCGATGTTTTCTTTCATCCAAAAATAAAATGCAGTAGGGGGAGGGGACCAAGAAGAAAGGAGATGATAAAATGTAATTAGTTTGTTTTCTCAACCATCCCTTCCTTTCAGCCAGGCAGACTCAGGTGGGTTGTACAAATGAGATACATAATACTTTCGAGCCTGCTGCAGGCAAGGAAAAGTTGGGGCAGAGGGGGAGAAGAACAAGTCCCAAGGTGTTCTTGTTGTTCTGGTTGAAGATGGTGGTTTAATTCTAACTATAGCAACAAATTTCCTCACCCACCTTACTTAAAAATCTGCATTCTGGTTCTACACCCCCCCCCCATTTCCAGAACTCTCCTCATCTAGTCCTGCCCTTATATCTTCTTTTAGCAAGCATAGTCTTTCTGTGGATGTTGCCACTTTCCTTCTATGATGAGTTGGTTAATATGGGCTGGATCCAACCTTGGCCTGAAGCCTGTCCCATGGCATTCTGGGTATACTATTGTTCTCACACAGCACTTGGCCTTATTCTGGAGTATATCCCAGAATCTTCATGCTAGTGCAGACTATGAAAGACCCAAAGTGAGGCCTGCCATGGTCTGTATTAGCTTATGGCCAGCGGACTACTATCCAGAGATATATTCCAAAATAAGGCTAAGTGCAGAAAGGGCCCTTGTTGCAGGATATATCTCAGGCTAGGCACCTGCTGTTTGCAAGCTGGAACAATTCCAAACTTTTAAAATTTTA
Organism: Aspidoscelis marmoratus; assembly: GCA_014337955.1. Classification (NCBI taxonomy): domain Eukaryota; kingdom Metazoa; phylum Chordata; class Lepidosauria; order Squamata; family Teiidae; genus Aspidoscelis; species Aspidoscelis marmoratus. The sequence continues at coordinate 43,424,366 of MTQE01002208.1, forward strand.
TTCTGAATTTGAACAAAACTCCAAAATCTCCTATACACGCCTCTAAGGGTGTCTTGTATGCTGCCAGGTTTCCCTGAAATAGCTGTTCTTTGGTTGTGTGGAAAACCCAGTTAAGGATAAATCAACAATAGGGTGTAAAGGCCGCCACTCCGCCCTTATCTATTTCATGTATATATTTATCCTTATTTGGTAGTGTGGTAGCGTTGTGTTTACTTGTAAATCAAACTCTGTTATTTCCTTCCAAGAGGCGCACCTTCCATTTCCTTTTCCCTACTCTTTGGCTTGATAATATTGTTGCCTCCCTTCTGATGCTGCAGCAGACAGCACCCTGTCACCCTGTCCCCACTCTGCCAATCTCCAGCAGTGGGTTGGTTACAGTTACTGTTTAGAACTCTGGCCCTGTTTGGCTCCCTTTATAAACAGAACTCGACGAAGCTTCTTTGAAACAACATGAACAAGTGTTTATTGAATACAGATTAAGTTTAAAGTCAGTTTCTCTTCCTGATAGTTACACTTAGTTACTTATGCTGTCAAGCAGTTCAGTCATTCACTTTCACACTAAGTCAAAGGACTCTACAAGTTCCAGAATAAAACTTCAATCAGCTCAGAATTTGTTAGCTTTCCTTTTAAATAACTTCACAAGCTTAGCATTCATATACTAAAAGACTCAGGACCCTAACTTTAGCCTCCTCAGCTAGGAGCCCGTTTCTCCCCTTCGTTATCCTCCCTCCAGGATTAACGACCCAAGGCAGAGAACCCAGATTATCCCCTCAGGCTCCCTTTTATATGGGCCTGACTGGCTTGCTTCGCCCTGATTGGCTGAGCTCCTCCAGCATTCTATTTCACTCCTCCCCTAGGAGTGCTCAACTAGCCCCCCCCTTAGGCTACTTACCCTTGTGAAAATACACTTTGGCGACACTTTTAAGCGTCTGGACTTACCGTGTTCGCCACACTTTGCATTTTAAACTTAAAAACATACTTTTGGGATTGAGGGGTCCTAGCGGGCATCACATAGGGCACAACAAAAATTGAAGTTCTTTATAGCAAACATGTGTACAAGTGAGACTGATGTTCCTGATATTATGGGAAGACAACTTCTTAAGTTAGGCTGTCTCCAGGCATCTCTGGAAAGTTGCGCTTTTTAAGCAATATTTCAGAGTAAAGGTCCTCCAGAATAATTCATGGCCCAGACAGCTGAGCTACAGTGTAGGAAAAGCACCTTCCTCCGCGCTGCTGTCACATGTACATTGGAATATTTCAATAATGCAAAATACCCAGAAGTGTGTGCATTCACACCACCATCTGCACACGCACAGTGGCCATTTTTGTCTCAGTTTCAGCCATGAGCATCTGCAGCAGGGGCAGATTATTCAGCAAGGATTGTGCCACTCAGCTTGTAGACAGGTAGGCTGAACACTGGGTTTTCCCAGAATAGGAAAAAGCCACCCCTATATAGCAGGGCTATGTTTTATTCCAGAAGATCTAAATATAGCGGAATAAGCAACTGACATCTGGATGCAGCCTACGTAAATGTGCTGAGTCTGATGTCTGTGTCAAGTGGATGATCAGTCATTGCTAACCCTCCTGCACTTTACATCTAATTTGGCTGTGGTCCCACTTTCACTTCAAACCTTCTTCAGTCCATCTTCTGATTGCAATGCTCACCACTTTTCACTTCTATCTGTCTTATTTGTAGGCTTTCCACCCTCCATTTGTTCTTTCCAGGGTGGAAAGTCCACAAATAGAATGGATAGATATGAAAAGGGGTGAGCGTTACGATCAGAAGATTGACTGGAGGTTTTAAAGTGAAGGTTTGACCACAGCCACTAAACCATATTGTTAAGAGGAGAAGCAGACAGAGAGCAGACAGAATTCACACGTTGCTTCTTGTCACTGGGAAGCAAAGTATTAGAATGGTTTGAGGACAAAGTCACCCAGATTCGTAGGGGACTGGATGTCACAATTGGACAGAGTCCAAACGAGATATCCAGAGAACTATCTGGTCCAGTCTGCTTGAATCAGTTTCAGTTGCTGAGGCCTGAGTATGCGGACAAGTTGCTTGCAGGGGTGTGGCCAACGGCGTGCTCTCTGGATCCCTGCCCCTCGTGGCTGATAAAAACTAGCTGGCAAGGTATCACCAGATGGATCCAGGAGGTAGTGAATGCAAGAGTCTCAGCAGGAGTCAGTCAGTCCAAGGTCGGGGTTCCAGAAGTTCAGCAAAGGATGTTTTTCCACCGTCACTAGAGGTACCCATTAAGTACCCATTAGTCACAAGAGGGTCCAAGAGTCAGAACAGAGGCACGGCAAGAGTTGCAACAGAGTTGCCTGCAACACTGGCTCAGTGTGTGCAGCTCAATTAAGTAGGGGAGTCATCACCACACCCTTGCCGGCGCAGCTGAGCCAAACGCTCTGACCGGCGCCTCCCTGTTTCTGCTGCTGAAGGAGCAGAGGGGAGGGGCACTCTTGGGGTTGACTGTCTGAGCTCTTGTCCCCAGAACTGCCTGTGTGCTCCCCCAAAACTGGCCTCATCCCCCCCCACCCCCAGAAGGCATCAGGAAGTGCTCCAAGCTCTTGAATGGCTGTTTTTCAGTGTTTCCACCAAAGGGATGAGCACATTAGGTGATGTGGAGACTATTCAATATAGCAGCTTCATAAGGATAAAAATACTGAAGTCTCCTTTACAAGAGGAGCTTTATTTCTGCCTGTAGCTATAAAATTATTTTCAGCAAAGGTCATTTTCTTAGCTGTTATTTGGCATTCAGCCAGGTTTGTACAAACGTTTCTCTCGCTTGGAAGCTATTAAATCTATTTTTAAGAAAGATTCTTACAAGTTCCTCCTTCTGTTTTTAATGCCACACTTGGGAGTGAGGTCAAAATGCTTAAACGGATCTTGAAGCGATATTTTATATCGCCAGGCCTAATATAATGAATAAATAAATACATGCAATTTGCCTTCAGGTCACTATGCAGTCACCAGCTATGGCCATGGTCACACAAGAGGCCTATTTGCACTACAGTCCATAGTACATAACTAGGCAACTCTGGGGAAGAGCATCAGCACCTTGAGAAGGCTGTTTCAGCCTCCAGGAACCCCTGCCTTCCCAGAAGTTCCCTAATCATGCATTAGGTGTGGAGCACGAAATCGTGCTCCACACCAGCCTTACTTTGCTTACTTGGCGCATCAGCAGTGAGCATCCACACCTTTTCCAGTGCTCAGGGGTCATCTGAGGCACCAAGCAAGAGCACTGGCACCTCAGATGACCATAGACATGACTGCGCATGTACAGAGCATCAGGGTCATCATAGTAATGCATACATAGCTGCGGAGGGCAACACAAACAAAATGGCAGCACCTTGAAGAGGACCAGCCCTGGGATCGGTCTCAGGTGAGGCAAGTGTAAACACTAGTTAAGTGCGATTATGCTCCTTTCCCATCTAGCAGATGGGAAGAGAAGAGCAAAGTTGCCCCTAGTCTATGCTCAAGAATATTGAGTGTTGAATACCTGGGGAAAGTGTCTTTCCAGGAGAAAATGTATGAAGTATATGGAGAATGAAGCACACCATTAAGGTTAAAATATTCATTGATTTGGACAAATCTTCATTTTTTCAAGGACTGCGTGAAATACATCTGAATTGGTTGCAATCATCAGATCCAGGCTGTTGAAAACCCTCACAAATACTATTTATTTTATTTTCATTTTTCATGAGTTACATACAGCCTGCCTTCTCCATACCACATAGAGAATGCCAGTACTGGAGCCTTAATCTGCAATTCCATCGTGTTGCTGACCTACTTACATTTAAATTGGGTAACTAACCAGCTAACAGCCCTGCCCTCAAATTATTTGTTAGTTTTTTCCTCAAAGCGCTGAGGGCTCTTACAGTGCCTCTTCTTGGGGTGAAATCAAATCCAAATCAATCAGGACAAACTCAGTTATGTCAAAATTGATCCAGTCCATTTTGCCTACTTCAAAAATGGCTGATTTGTGACTCTCCTATTTTTTTTAAAAAAATGTTTATGCAGCAGCTTTCATTAGGCCTACGATGAGACACAGCAAAAAAGAAAACCTCTCTGAGGCAACCTTAGGCAGCTTTAAGCTGGGATTGTCCACTCACCAGCCTGTCCCTCCTCCCTCTCCTGGACATTCTGTGTGAGAAAAGGTGGGTTAGAGCAGGGTTCAGAATACGAGAGCCACACGCAGGGTGCGTCTTCATGGCATAGTTATCTCGAATTCAAAACGTTTTG
>MTQE01002208.1:43445150-43470669 GCA_014337955.1 Aspidoscelis marmoratus
ATATATATATAGAGAGAGAGAGAGAGAGAGAAAATCTTTAAACATTTAAAATATCTGCTTGCCTGCCTATAGATGATGAAGAGCTGGCTTTTCTATCCTGCTTTCCTCACCCATTTAAGGGGACTCAGCACAATTGACAAAGCTTTTCTATTCTTCTCCCCACAACTGACACCCTATGAGGTAGGTGGGGCTGTGAGAGCTCAGAAGAGATCTGTGACTAGCCCAAGGCCTCCCAGCTGGCTTCATGGGGGAGGGCGGAATCGAACCCAGTATTCCCAGATACGAGTCCGGCTCCCTAACCACTAGACCAAACTGAGGGAAGCAGTCAAAATTGAGGCTTGGAGATTTGACTTGGCAGGTAACAAGCAGATGGGGTTGAAACTGTGTTCAGTCTCTTCTCCATTTGAACTAAGGGTAGACTAGAATGTAAAGTAAGACACTTTGAAAGATATTAGGCCATAGTAATAATGTGGTTGAAAAGGTAGCATTATATCAACAAGAACTAAATATTTGGCTGATAATTACTTATTTATAGGCAAACTGTAATATATCCAGTAGATAAGGAAGGAAGAATTAAACCAGAGATGCAAATCTTGCTGGATGCATAAGCGATTATGCATCCAGGAGTTGATTGAAAGTAAGGTAACTTTCGTTTGGAGTTGGAGAGGAAGAAGTAGGAAGTGTTGGCCAGCTTTGCTCTGTGTGCAGGCCACAGGGGGAAGGTAGAAATTCTCACCTTGACTTTCATTATGATCTAATGTGTTTTGATTCACTCAGTGCAGTCTGCAGTTCACTGTGTGGGCAGAAATTGCTCTTATGCAGTTTCACAACTAGCCTTGTACCTTGGTTCACAACTAGCCCTGTTGATCAGGTTAAACTTTTTAAGCTGTCAGATTTCTAGCTACTGTATTATTTTACTCAGAGAGAGAATGGGCTCTAAAGGAGGGATTTTTGCACTGAGAATCTATGACATAAGGGACAGCTTCACTGTTATTCTGTTGATTCTTGAAGAGTAAAATTGTCAGCTTGAGGTAGCTTTCTTTCTTTCTCTCTCTTTCTCTTTTCTGGGGAAAAGATCCTAGCATTACATTATATGTATATACTCTGTGTTTTTTGGGATAGCTCCTATATTTTGCAGCAAAGATGGCTTGTATGTAATTTTTTTTTTACACACATTCCTGAAGGATAACTGTTTCTACCAGCTTTAATACTTAATGCATTTGTTCTGAAATTGTTTTGTTTATACTTTTGTCGATCTAGCAGTGATCCCTAGCATGAAGCCTGTTCACATACAAATAAGTGAACTCCTGTTTTGAAGGGACTTCTCTTTCCCCCATCCAGGTAATACATTTCAGTTGCGTGGTGTTTGGAAGTGCCTTCAGAAAGAAGATGGTAGGAGTGTAGTGGAGTTTTATTGCTAGAATAGAACACAGTCCCTCTGGGCGAGAAAATGGTTGCTGTGTGGCTGTGCCTCCTTGTGTTCAGCTTTGTACCAGCCAGCCTCACCTTGCCCTATATAAAAAATTGGCATAGCCCTTTCAGGGGGCTGTCTCATGCAGTAACAGGTGTGAGCATTATGTCAGTAGTTTGATGGTCATGTATGATACTGCATACAATTCTTGTGTGGTATACATAGAAAAGCTCCAGCTTATGATGTCATTATTTCACATTAGTTTTCTAGTATTAGCCTTTCAGCAACAAAAGGCAGAAATGATTTAGGGAGGGGGGGAGTCAGTTTAAAGAACTCTTTTAAACATCATAGTAATATAAAATGGTAGACTTGGTCTTAAACCTGTAATTATTTGTACCCTGTTTGAGCAGTGGGGCTGTGAAAATTGGTGCTAGATAGAGCACTTCCATAATCTCTTGAGATCCTTATGCTGAATATAGAAGTTGCTCCACATTAATAGACTGCAAGTAGTGATACCCACAAATAGCAAAGAAGCAGCACCAGCTCTGTATTTACAAGCAGGTTAAAGTGATTTCCTTGATATTGGTAAAATATGGCTGTATTTCATGAATAGATGAAAGTGGAGGACTTTAAAGAATGTCCTGGTCCACTTAAATGAACAGTAGTTTGTTGGGTGAAATGGAAAAAAGAATCATCAAGTAACCTTTCTAAATTTGGCCCAATAGGAATAATTAATGCTAAGAATAATGAGTGGGAGTGTGATAATGGAAATCAAATAACAAATCAGAAATTAATAGAACAAAAGAGGGAATATATATTGGTTATAAATAAGAGGAGCATTTAAAATTTATTGGTAATAGAGAAGTACAATGCGGTAGAGTATAGCAGGTAAAATATATAAAATAGCAGTTGTTAAAAGATGGGATAAAAAACAGTTTGGTAAAAATTTGGCATGAAGAAATGCATATTGGAGGGATGCATATTAAGAAATTTATAAAAGAATTGGCTATGATTAAAAATTTGAGAGTTAAAAAAATTATGCATAAAATATTTACTCAAATGGTTTAGGACCTCATGCCAGCTAACCTATATGATACCAGAATGCTAGGGTATGCATTTACATCTTTGGTGAAGTCCAGAGGTTCAAGTTTTTTTGTCTCAGATTGGAGGAGAAATTAATAAGATCTTGTGCAGTAATGTAATTTTGTCTAAGGAACTCTTTATTTCCAAGAGTGAACGTGCAAATTGTAAATATTCAGGATCAGTATATTTTACAACGTATGTTACTGGTTGCAGAAGCAGTAATAGTAATTGGAAATTACCAAAAGAAAAATGGTGTATTTAGGAGACCAGTTACTGTTTGACTTTGTTAGAGTATGTAGAGTGTGTTATATTGGGTATTACAGAATATTTTACGATGGACATATAGTGTGATGTGTATAATGCCATAAAAGAAAAAAAAGATGTGATCCAAGAAGGAATAGTTAATATAGTATCCAAGCTGCTCTCAATGGGAGGTTAAATTGGAGGCCAGCCGGAGGGGGAGGGAAGGGGGAATTAAAAAATGTAGTGATATGCATATGGCATAATGTGAAATTGCTGTTTGTGAACATGGAGGGATCACTGTATAGATAGTGTATTAAAATTGCATTGAACTGCTTAGAAGTGTGTGAATAAGAATAGTTTTGATAAGAATATTAGAGGCTGACTGATTTATGTATTTTAGGTTCTGGTGGGGCAATAAGAAGACAGGGAATGACTTCTTTCAGGTAATATTACCTTTTGTTGTTAGAAATCTGTTTGCATGTATCATGTTGAGCCAGGCACTCCAAAATTCTGCAGGTAGCATATCAGTTTTGGCTACCTTTCTGTGTGGAGTGCGAAACTGACTGGCCACCTTGGCACAGGGAGCCCTTGTGTACCATCTTGGAACTCTTCTGTAAAGGTGGCCGACATGATTTTCTCAAAGTGGCTTCTGGAAGTAATACCTATCTTGACATTTTTTTCTCTGGTTAGCTCAGGATCTTAGGTGTTGCGGTCAGGGTTTTTGCCTGGAACTAAGGATTCCCTCCATCCATTCACCCCACGATGAACCATAAAAATCATTTGGTGACCTGACCTGGGACTACTCCATCTGAAGCCAACTGGCGATTGTAGAACTATAGCATTTATGGTGAGGCTTCATCTTCCATGGCACAGATTACTTCTTCAAGTTCAGCAGACATTGCCAGCGCTGCTGGCCAACACATCTGAAGGAGTTGTAGCGGTGAACAGTATTATCCAGTCACTTCTGCCTGATCTGACCCAGATCAAGATTTGCTTCACTGCCTTTCAGACTGGTATCAGTGATTGGCTAATATCTGTTCAGCTTCTTAGCTGCTTCGTGTGTGTTGACCATCAGAGTTGGTGAATCCTGTTGAAATAGAGATGTTCTCTGTGTGCACCTACCCTAAAAGTTGTAGTTCTTCAACATCTGCTGGTCTTCGTGCTAGGCAGCCCTAGCCTAACTCATTTCACTGGGATGGTATAAAGATGAAATCAAATGAAATTATAAAAATATTCATCCCCCTAATCGGGTGGTGGTGGTGGTGGTGGTGGTTGAGGCATGGGATTGTAAATAAAAGGAAACTGACACTAAAATTTGGATTTAGTCCTCAGTTTGGTCATAAATTCAATGAGTGTTCTTGTTACTATTTTCTCCCCACACACACACTTTAGTGCTCACTTTTCTAAAGAAAAAAACTGTTTGCTTAGAATATATTTAATCCAATATTTTGTTTGCATGCGAACATTGCTTTGGCAAACTGGAAATGTTTGGCTTTATGGACAAATAAACTGTATTCTGCTTAAGACAGAAGTTCCAAGACCCCCCCAGTATGCAGGGAGAGCAAATATTCTCGTGTGAGATTTCAGTTGCACAACTCTGTTCTGGCTAAGAGTTGTGCTAGGGCAGGTAGTTAAAAGTGCCCTGTGCATGATAATGAAGCATGCTATCTGCCAACTATACAGCCCCTCCCCATCCAGTTACTGCTCCTTTCCTGGTCCAGTTTCATTTAGCCCTGAGATCTTCCCACCCTAAAAGAAATTACAGAAGATAAACAGCAGGGCATCTGTTTTACATCCAGAAAATCCCATTTTTAGGCTCTGGTATTTCCTTGGAAGAATACAGTAGCAAACCACTTCCATATACTGGCCAAGAAAACTGCATGGATGTGTCCACATAAACATTAGACTTCAGGCACAGCCTTTCCCACCTTGAAAGTAGACTCAGTGTTGTATTAGTGCATAAGAGCTTCAGTCTTTCAAGTTGATATGCATGTGCAAAGTGGTTACAGTTTAATAAATGGAGAAAATTGTGATAACGCCTGTTGCTAAGTACAGACAAACTTCCATTAGTTTTTAGTGGAGGAAAAAAAGTGCCCTCTTCTTCAAAAGGCTCAGCTTTTATTTGCAAAGCTTTTGAGTTGCCTTCTGCTCATCATGATTATCACTTATTTTTCAGGTAAAATCTGATGAAAAAGCAGTCCTTGTGTGTTGCAGTGACATGAGTTGTCTGACTTCCAGTTTGGAATATTGTACTTCAGATTTCATGCAGAGTAACTTCATTAAATTTGCTGTTCACACTAAACTCTGATTTGATTTCTTGATATCTTACAGGACACATACTTTCCATCAGTTCTCTTTTCACTTGTGTGCCACCAAAGAGAAATCAAAAGCCTTCCTACCCTTCCAACCTGGGCCTATAGGCACGCTACGGCAAATATATTTCTAAATTATGCTGCTTGTGGCATCTGTTTCTGCCAGTAGAGGGGGAAGTAGTATACAAAATGTCCTTTTCCCTTGTGGTGCCTCTTCTGGTGAAAGTGGAGGGCTGTAATTGCATTCCAGGAATTGTTAACGTAATAGATTACATAAAGCACTAGCTAAATAAAAACCAAACCCATGACAAGTACTGTGCATTTCAGCAGACCAGCTAAACTTTTCTCAGGAGATTCCAGCAGCATATCCTGCAAATCCTACCTATTGTTCATTTTTTATAATGTACAATTAATTGATAGGATTTGTGACCAGAATACCACTGAGGGTCCATCCACTATCCAAGAGGGTTATGTACTCTTTCTGGTACTGCAGGTGTAACGTCTCCAAGGAGCAGCTTCTGAAGGACACAAAACTTCTGTTTAACTGTATGCCAACTGTGGGTTTCCAGTAGGCATCTGGTTGGTCATATGGAGAAGGGACTGCTGGTCTGATGCATCATGATCCTAACAGATTACTTGTGTGTGAGATTAAAACGGTGAGAGCAAGAAAAGGAGCAGCAGAGGAATATGGTAGATGTGTAGATACATAGAAGGAAGAGTTGGCTTTGCTAGCCCACTTTTCTCACCCATTTAAGGGGACTCAAAGCGGCTGACAAAGCTTTCTGTTCTTCTCCCCACAACAGAACATGCTTTGAGGTAGGTGGGGTTCTGAGCACAAAATAGAGTTGTGACTAGCCCAAGGTCACCCAGCTGGCTTTGTGGGGAAATGTGGAATCAAACCTGATATTTCCAGATAAGAGTCTGGCTCCCTAACCACTAGACCAAACTGGCTCACGTATAGCCACCCTTGCTCTTCTATTATTGCCTTTTTTTTTTTGTTACCACTTTCTCTATACCTAGGAAATACAATTTTTACAGAAGATCATCTTGTTTTAGACATGGCTATAGCTTGGTGGTAGGGCAATTCCGAGGAAACAAAGTTGCATCTTCAATCCCTACCCACTCCTTGGAAGAAGATAATAACAAATCACTTCTGAATCTGATAGTAAAACTGCATGGCTGTGTCCTTGTATGCCCCAGGAACTGGCCCCAACCCAGTAGTAGAGGACAAAAAACCATTCAGAGTCATTACTTGGAAATTCATATGATTGTGGAAGGCAGCACAGCAGCACTCTGGAAAACCCTGTTAGCCGGGGAAAGGACCATTAAGAAAGGCTAAAATGAGCAGCGTTTTATTCTTTCTCGTTGTGAGCTACCCTGCCTTTTGGTGAAGGGTGAGATAAGAATTTCCTAAATAAATAAAGACTTCTTTGCTAGGGGTGCAATAGCCCAAGATTATTTGATATTTAAAGTTTTTATAACAATATGACCTTTTGAATTATGTGTTTTATTGTATTTGATATTGAGCTCTTGTGTGCTGCTTTGAGTCCCTTCGGGAAAAAGGTGGGATATAAATAAAAGTGCGCTCACACATTTGTGTGGACAGCACAATACTATATTTCGTTAGTTGCTTCTTGCCTGTGGCCCTTATTTTAAAATTCAGCACCACATTTAAATAGAAGGGGTGTCATGCTATTAACCTATCACGAACTCAAGTGTAATGCGTTTAATTTTAAAAGACACAACAATTATTGCAGGGACAGGAGACAAAAGTCATGGGAATGATCAAACCAGTTAGACATAGGGAGGGATTCTGAAATGAAGATGTTTCATTTCATATGTTAACTGAACCAGTATGGTCTTTCGGTTAGGGTTGGACTCTTGTAGTTTCCCGGCTCAAGTCTGTATTCCTACAGGGAACATGCTGGGTGACCTTTGTGAACTCTCTCAGCCCCACCTACCTCACATGGTGTTCTGTTGTGGGAAGAAGCATAGAAAGCTTTGTCAGCCACTTTGAGTCTCCTGAAATGGTTGAGAAAAACAAGAGTATAAAAGCCAATTATTTTTCTGTGTAGATCTGGGGTGTTTTTCCACCGCGCTCCTTTAATCCGGATCTAGTGGATCCGGATTAAGGGAAGCACTCAATGTGTTTCCACGGCAGGGAGGTGTAGCACCCACTAGCAATGGGTGCTAACCTCTCTGCCGTGGAAACACCTTTGCACCCATCTGGGAAATCCGGATCGTCCCCAAGGGGTCTGTCCATCACCCCAGGTGTTTCGGGGGACGGTGGGGTGCAATCTCCGAAGTCACTTTGAAGAGATCGGCACAGACTTCAAAGCCGCTCCGGAATCACTTTGGAACATCTCCGAAGTCAGTGCAAAACAGCCTCGGAGCACTCGCAGTGTCAGTGCCTCCGAAGTCTGATCTGATCTTCGGAGAGACTGGCGACGGGACTCCAGAGGCTTTGCTGATCTCTTTGGAGGGAAGTCCACGCTGTCTGCGCCAATAGCAAACAGATGGCGCAGAGCAACTCCGGAGCGTTTTCGATGTCTCTGCCAATCCCTTCGAAGTGACTTCGGAGTCATTTCAAAATGACTCCGAAATCACTTCAAAGCTTGGATTTTGGGACTTCCCCCTCCCATGGGTCCATCCCCTCACCCTAGCCTCCTCTAGACCCCATTGCCAAACTAACGTGGAAACAGGCTCCCTTTAATCCAGATTTTCTGGCTGAAGACCCCATTATAGACCCCATTAATGCTGCCATGAGATATGGTGGGGTCTATAGAAAATCTGGATTAAAGGCCAAGATGTACCCATATGATCCGGATTTCCTGAGCTGCAGCGGAAACAAATGCGTCCCTAATGGGTGCCGTGGTGGAAATGGGGTCATCCGGCTCTCACCCAAATGGGTCCTTAATGGGTGCTAAAATGGGTACTAAGTGACTGTGGAAAAACACCCCTGCATACTTCTGCTTCTGAACAGACGTGGAAATGCATACACTTGGCAAATCTGTTCACGTAGTAAAAATGCCCTCTTCTTCATTTCATCTTATACTTGAGTCCTGTTGACCACAATGTATAAATGCAGTGTTCTATCAGCAGAAGTTATTAGGATATCTGGACTAAAGTATTTTGGCCACCATTAGCTTGTTTTTCAGCATTCTTGCTTGAACAGCTGGGTTTGGGAAGGGCTCTGTAATGTCACTGGGATGTATTTTAGAACAGATACTCTGACAGAGTTGGGAGTGGGTGTGGCTTGCTTGAGCTAATTGCATTTTTTCCTGTTGATAAAACAGGGTTGGATATCTAAACCTCTTTCGTAGGGCAGTAGACCAGACCAATGGTTTGGGAGCTGTTAAGAGAGCTGCCGTTGTGCATTTACTTAACATAGTATAGTCCTGAGTATTACCAGATATTGAATTCAGTTCCTTTTATGATCCCATCCAGACTTACAGTTCCATAAATTATGACTGATAGGATTCCTACTTACATATTAACCAAACATAGAAAGAAGCTATGTTAGTCCCACTTCATGCATGCATGCATGTATGTATGTTACTAATGCACTGGAAAAAGATGCTATGGAGCAAACAACTGCTCTGTCACTGCCAGAAAGCATAAATTTATATTAGTCTGTCCATACAGAGACTTGCTGGTACCAAACAAGAGAATGTAAAGAACAAAACTTTCAGTCAAGTCCTTTGTGATGAATTTTAACTAGATCTGCCTTTTCCAAGTTATTTTCCTCAGCTTTCAAAAGTTGTTTAAACTGAAAGCAGATTGCCATTTCACATGAGAGCTGCAATATTTGCATAGTACACGTGGACACCTTCAAAACAGGTGTCTGCAGCATAACCACCATATCTCATGGCAGCATTTTATAGACCAATATTGTATTTTACTTCTGATTGGTTCTCTGAATCCTTTACCTGGCAAAGCTTTGCTTATAAAAGACACATAAAATTATTCAGTCATATTTCAGGTTTTCTCTTTGTTTTCATACTAAATCCTGTATCTTCCAACAGTGCTTTATGTGCTTGTACTTACTTTATCAAAGACAGCTAAAATAATACTATATATTGCTGTCTTCATTTGAGAGGTGAGGGACAAAGGTCTGTGTAAAATAGCATCAGAAGGCTTTCTGTGGCTTTGATCTTGCTGTTTGAACTGTACATACCAGAAAAAGTAAAATGACTTTTAAGTCATTCAGAGAAGAGGCAGACAATAAGCTGTGTTTTTTTAAAAAAGATACTGAAAGTTATTACAGAAAGAATTGCTCATTCACCTACTCAGACTGTTTATTGCAAGAAGTTCTTAGGATCTTCAAGTTTAAACATCTTGTCGGCTAAATATTTTGATGTTTAAACATTTAAAAGCATAAGAATTTCTTCCAGTACAAAAGACTGAGTAGGTGGATACCTGAAGACTCTTTGCCTGTTTCTCACGTCCTGCTGTAATAAAATAGCTGTTTAGTGAAGAAATCAATTTTGCAGCCTCGGGCCAAAAATGCCTGGACGTTGTTCATGTGAACAAGGAATTGCAAAACTTGTTTTTCTCGTTCCTAAAGATGAGAGTAACCATATCTCTCTGCAAAACTTGTAGCAAAAGGACAGTAAAATTAGTTGAAGGCAATGTGAGCAGTAAACAAGTGTAATGTCCCTTCTTTATAAGTAAAATCTACCCATTTTAATTGACATGCCTAAGGGAAGCCTACATGCATTGGCAAAATGCATGTGCGTGTGTTGAGCATTTATCTTTTATGTGTGATTTACATACCTGCTGGTGTTCAGCTGTACGTGGTCACGTAGGCTTTGAGAATGACCACTTTTACAGGTACAGGCAGGATGCCCTTAAAGGTCACTTTCAGGGAACTGAGGCCATGTGAAAGTTTTGCCTTTGTCTTCTGCTTGAGAATGCCCAGAAGCTAATGGTGGGCCTTAGTATGAGACAGGATGCTCGACTAGATGGGCTGTGGCCCATCCTCTTAAGTTCTTATGTACTTGACCAGACACTCTGGGCCTTTTTTCGCTTACCTAACTGGTATAATAATAGTATACAAGTCAGGTAAAGAAGCAGCACAGTAGTGACCATTTGCACTGCACTTGCTAGACTAGTCCTGTACTTGTCCAGCAGCACGTGCAGGCAAATGGGCTGGTTAGATCACCAAGGCAAAGTTCTGGGATGCGTTCTGACATTGCCATGGCGATCTGGCAGACACATGTGACTGTGTAGCCACAGTCGCATAGCCTTGCCCACTTGCCACACCACATCCAGAAGAGTGTTCAAAGCCAGTTCCGCAGAAGCAATACCACAGACTGGCCTTTTAGCTGAGTTGCTCCAAGGAGGGATTATCCCATTTCAGTGTGGTTGTGATGGTGGCAGCCTGACGAGGGAGTGGGTGGAACCACTCCAACTGGTAAGTGTGAACAGGCCCTCTGTTAGCATCTGGTCTTCAGCTGCAGTCTTCAAGGGTGAGAAAGTTAGCCACCCTGTTTTAGGGCTACACTTTGTAGTTCATATGGAATGACTGGGACTCTGAAGCTGCTGCTGATGAAGTCCTAACAAGTCTTACATCTTTTCCTGACTACTTTAAAAATTGCACTGCACTGATTGCTCGAATACCAGCAGGAATGGGTCATGGACCATTAGCAACACTGTTTACTTTGTGTTTCCTGGACTGGGAGGAAAAAGTGGGAGCTACTTGTTATGGGTTACAAGAGAAATCCAAAAGCCTGACACAGGTGCAATCCTGCAGATACAAAGTTTTCCCCAACAATAACCCAGAACTATAGAGTTATTTTCAAGCTGCATATCATCAACATGCTGAGAACAAAGAAAAAGGAAGAAAAAAAACCTTTAATTTTACCTGCATTTACTAGAGCAGGAAAGTATAGATGAGTGCTGGCTTGTGTGAAAAACAGCAAGACAGTGATTGGGAGATGTGTACCCAAGATAGGTATGTTAGATCAAGGGCCCATTGCAGCACAAGCAATAGTAGCATTAGGATGGAAAGAGCCAATCAAAATGGACTTTAATTAATTGGTTTCATTATCTTGCGGAACAATTACAATTTGATTACAACAGAGAAGGAATATGTTGTTCAAAAAGTGGACTAATGATGTAATAATAAGTGGCAAAAAGTGATTCATTATTCAAGAGGGAGAAATGGGAGCAATGAATTTAAAAAATATGTAAGTTTAATTATTCAATAGAATGGATCAGTAGCATTTTAATCTTTCTCTGTAAGGGGGGAAATGAGAGAGGGATATTTTGTTTTGTTAACTGATCGTGTTGCGTTGACTTTTTCATTTAAATAAAAATTTAAAAGAGCCCTTTGCTGGGAAAGGCACTTGTCCCAACGGCTGTTTTTCCCCACCCCTCCTCAGCTGACAGTCAACTGTGCCTGCCTGTTCTAGAGGAGGCAGAGCCATGGTTTTTTCCAACAGGGGAGGAAAATTGGATACAGAGTTGAGCCTGACAGATTTGTACCAATCTTGTCAGCAGCATTTTTAAAAGTTCACAAATTCAGTTGTTCATAATGCATATTGATTGGGGGGCAAAGGGCTAGAACTACACTCATAATTTCCATATTTCAAATGAGAGCTATTATTAATCTTGGTTATATAACATGCTTGAATTTCAGTGAAATAAATCACTGAGCAAACCACTTCCGTGCTTATTTTATAAAGAAGTAAAAGGCGATATATAAATTCTTATGGATATTTGTACACATCACCCCAATATGGTGATAAAACTATTACTCCAGATATTCAACATTTTTGTTAACATTAAGAAAATGTGATTTCCAGAGTGGTAGCCATCGAGGGCAGAATCGAACCCGGTATTCCCAGATAAGCGGCTCCCTAACCACTAGACCAAACTGGCTTACAAAGGGTTTCTATAAGGGTATAGTAGCTGAAAATGTGAAAATACCACATGCAGCTATTTCTATTGAGCATGCAATATGGCTTCTGATTAAGCACACTGTCTTTATAATTTTTATTTTGATAACTCAATACAGCTTTAGAGAAGCAATTGCTATTAGCATAATGTTTACCTAGATTGCTGTAGAGACAAAAATCTGTATTTCCTCCCCAACCCATTCCCAGCCCTTGTTCTGGGCCAACTGTTAGGTTACTGGGGCTCAGTTTTGGTGCTCTGTGAGCAAAAAAAAAAAAAAAAAAATCACCATTTGGATGCCACTGAGGGGCTGGCTGGTGGTGGTTGCGGGGGTGATGAATTCAGAACAATGCAGTTTTGAACATGAACTGAAATCTGTTTTTGTTTTTGCTAAGGCAGAAAATTTCTTCAGGTTTCCAGTACAAAAGCTTTTTTCCTGAAAGGGTATAAAGAATTTTTCCTGCCAAGAACATGTGTCTCTAGAGTAATGATCTTATCTGTTTGGATTAGTGCCATGTGTTGATTGAATGTCAAAAAAAGGAAACGTCTATTCTGTTTAAGATCCATTCTTGGTCTTTGTGTACGCAAATGTGCACGCACACCTCTTGTTCTAATCAGTTCCTGCTTCTGCTATTTGTTCCAGCATGGTTGGCAGAAGCCTGTATGGTTGCTTGAAAATAAGCTCACCTTAAAGCATTAGGATGCATTTGCAAAGACAGAAGAAAAACCTTGACTCTCAGAACCTCAGGCAGCTCTTCCTCTGTCATTTTTCCTGGTTTTGCTCACAGAACTAAGCAGATTTGCAGACAGTGAGGTCCCACGTCATCCTCATCTGTCACGTTATCCCTTTTGCCTAATGTTTTACTTGTATGGCATGTCATGGTTTTATGGCACTGGTTTTACTGCACACACCCCTGAGATCTTAAAATACAGATAAACAGATGATCACAGGAGGGTGTAATTCCGTGATGACCAGAAGGATAGTGCATGGCTAAAACTACTTGCCTCATAGGGTGTTCTTTGAAGATTCCTGTCCTTAAGGAACAATTTCTCTGGCTTACTCAGGATATGTGTGCATGCATTCATCAAGCCAGATCCTATAACCTTACTTTTGCATCTGCTTCCGGTGGTCTTCCTCATATCAAGCCTTCTTTTCTGGCTGTCCCTACTGTTGAGTTTTTGGCTGCATCCAGGTGTGCGTTACTTATTCTGCTATATTTGGAAAATCTGGAATCACGTATATTTTCATTTGGATTTTGGGTGTCCCTTAATGCCTTTACCCCTGGTGCTCGACGGAATTGTCAGCATTTGGGAACACTCTTTTGTGGTTTATTGTTGTTGTGATGTATCCATATAAAAAAGGGCATAAAAACAATTTAAAATAAGCCGTATTTTTGCCATAAGTAGTTTGTTTTTGCAGTACAGTACAATATATACAGAGAAGAATGTATTTACCACAAAACAGGACAACAAGCAATATTCTGCTTGCCAAAGTAGTTTAGCAAATGGTATCCTTGGCTGTTTTTGTACGTACCTCCATTAATCTGGATCTAGAAGATCCAGATCTTTGATATCCGGTCCTCGTTTAATCTGGTCCTTAAAGATCCACATCATGCCAAGGACCCCGCGCATTCGCATTGGCCTTCTAACACCCAATTGCAATGGGTGCTAAAGAGGACTGCTGTGCAGATGGTGTAGCACCCTTCCCGAGGCGCCAATTAAGTCCAATTAGGCCTGAGCAGGAAGATCTGCCCATGGGGCAGCGCAATTGGCCCACACAGTGGTCAATCAGGGGTCACTGTCAGTTACAGTGGGCATGGCAGAGACACACACCTTCATAGCTGCCTACATAGCAGCTACGGAGCTTGTGCTCAGCTTCGTAGACTGCTACAAAGGACATGCAGGCTAATGTAGTGTCTGTGTTGAGGGGCAGAGCCGAAGCTGACCCATTGCAAATGGCAGCCTCTAGGGCCCACCCCATTACCCTGGTATACATGGAGACACACAGCCTCTGCACTGGTCTTCACGGCGTAAGACCGGATTCAAGACACCATTAAAGTGGTCTACCATTAATCTGGATTTATGGGCCCAGAGACCCCATAAATCTGGATTTCACCAGTGCTCATGGGTACAGCACATTCCAGAATGGGGTCCTTAAGGGGTCCTGTGTGTGGAAGGTATGTAACTGATCTATACCAGTTGCGTACCTATTGGGTTCCTAATGGGTTCCCAATGGGATTTTCGTTGCTAGTGTAAAAACAGCCCAAGTGATAACACTTCTAGTTATGCTCACACAGAACCTGCAAAAATGGAACAAATAGGTCAACGACGGTTGGAATTATTGTGATCTTCTAAGTGTGTAACAAACAAACAAGCATTTGTTTGGCCACACACTCCTTGCATTAAACATTTCCTGTGTTGTGCATGGAAAAAGAAGCTCAAGAGCCCCAGCTTTCTGGTTCTCAAAAGAAAAAGTTGTCAATGCTTTTCCATTCCATTTTTATTTGTATACTGCCTTTTCAAAAGAAAATTTTGCCCAAGGCAGTTTACAAGAAACAGAAAACATAATGCAAAGTAATAATCAAAACATAATAAAAATACATTATAAAAACTGCCCATCATACAAAACACTGCAAAATAAGGATATGAAAGAGAAAATACTCAAGGCAGTTACAACAAAGAAAAAATACAATACAAAATAATTCATTATAAAATTACATATAAAAATACATAGTAACATTCCATACATAATAAAATAGTACATTGCAAAATCACCCAAAACTGTGAGGAAAAGGTAGCAGGCACCTCAGTGCAGCAAGGAAGCCAAATGCTCAGGTGCAGCAAGCTAGCCAGTTCTTCTCCCCCAGCCGAAGTTCTTATACCTTCTGGGAGGGTGTGGCACAGGCAACAAATGCTCAGGTGCAGCAAGCTTAGCATTGCGGGGGGGGGGGGCGACTACTCAAATGTAGTATGGAAATGTACTTTGTTTTACAGAGGTCACTGTTGTCTGAAGGGTTCCCGGAATATTATTCTTGATTTAAATTTGTCCACTATTTTTTAAGGATCATCAAGTACAAGGCAACTACATGGTAGCCCCAATAATCAATAAATTTCTGCAGGCACCCTCAAAACCTTTGTTTGGAATCACACTGGAAACCAGTTCAATGGATACTTGCGAACAAGCACATTCTAAGATTTCACCGTCCTGGCAGAACCGGTTAACCATATGTTCTCGACTGATTGCATCACACCCTTGAATTATCATGGGCTTTTGTGAAGCCAGATAATATTCTATTATTTCTGGCCCTTCTCCCCACCTTTTTGGCTTTGTTCCTTTCCTCTCCTTCTCAAGACCTGCCTCTTTACCTTATAATTCATTATTAGGCGGCTGTCCACATTTTCCACCCATACCTTTCCCAAATAGCGGTTTTCTGCTTCCCTACCACCATCTGAAAACAAGATATTCAAAGCAAATCCTTTATCTGAAACCAGATACTGATATTGTTTACAGTCCACATGCATGAAGTCACATGAATTTACAGTCACTTCCTTCAGCACCTGAGATCAATTTTAGTCCTTTTCATTTAGCAAAAAAAAAAGATGCCTGCTTACAAAATAATCGATAAGGCTGTTTAAGACTGGGCA
This sequence comes from Aspidoscelis marmoratus, assembly GCA_014337955.1. Classification (NCBI taxonomy): domain Eukaryota; kingdom Metazoa; phylum Chordata; class Lepidosauria; order Squamata; family Teiidae; genus Aspidoscelis; species Aspidoscelis marmoratus. Next base: position 43,460,745 of record MTQE01002208.1, read on the forward strand.
AACTCTATGGAAACCTATCCTACCCAAACAATCTCATCTAGTTATCTAATGTCAGGTATATTTAGCAAAAGCACTGACGCGTGTTTTGCAACATAAAAAGAAGTCGGCATGTATTTGGAATCCCTGAGTTACCTTCAAATGACATAGTATGATAGCTTTTTCAGTGTTTAGAGATTTCATTTTATTCTGAATGGAATCAAGGAATATTATGGCTTTAAGCAGTCAATGGCGTAGCCTAGTTATGCAAACTCCTACACTTGCAAGAAGCATGTAAATCAAAATGTCTCACTGACTGAACAGTGTTGCATAGATTTAGAAAGCAGCAATATGTTGTTAGTGGATGCTAATGACTGTGTTTTGCCAGATAAAATTTAAGCCTGTTTCAATATTCATGCCAAATTAAGAATATTATGCTGGAAATAACCGGGGGGGGGGGGCAATGTCCCACCTGGCCTCACTCCCGTGATGGCGTGGCACATACATCAGGGTATTTCAACAGTGCAAAACAGCCAGAAGTGTGTGATTGCTGCCCCAGTGCATGCACAGGGACTGTTTTGGGCCCAGTCTGATCCTGCACATACATGGGAGCAAGCATCCAGACGAGTAAGTTCTATTGCTATATCAGTAAAACCTGAATTAGGAGTCATTTTCCCCACAATTATCCCATGTTTTAGGCCCTAGGAATCAGTTTTCATTGACAATTTTTAGTAAGAGGAAACGGTGAGAGGGCTAAGTTCTTTCTTCTCACATCCTAGTCTTAATCTCTGTGGCTGGTATGTGTGCAGCTTTAGGGCAAGCTTGAGAAACACAAACTGAAATCATTAGCAGCCCTTAGTGCCCTGGAGGGCCAAGAATGGTGCTTTCCTCTCCCTAACCCAGGCTTTGATCCACTGTAGATCTATAGATATACCGGTATGCACATTTCCACAAACACGGTTTCATCTTTGCTAGTTCACACAGAATTCAAATGTACACAATTTGCCCAACTGTACACAATTCACAGACTTTGTACATAGATGCATACTTTCTATATAATGCTGGAATGTATCTGTTTTGCACTGATGCATATTTTAAATGTGTATGTATCCATGATATGCTCAACATGTACATGTGTACATGTGAGTTTTGTGTAAAGTAACAGAAATGTACTCAAGTGCATTTGTGTTTGCACGGAACCAAAAATAACCATAACGCTCACAGCAAAAGCAATTTCACAGTGGTACTGGGAAAAGAATGAAACATTCATGAGAACAAAATCTGTTTTGTTAAAACTGTTCTGCCCTTATTACAAAATCTGTGATTGTGGCAAAACTGCAAAAAAGTGCTAAAAAGCTGCCTCTGCAGAAATTCCATTTCAACCACCTGAGCATAGTAGGAACAAATGGAGAAAATGACATTCTGTTATATAATTCCTGCCTTCCACTAGTCTGCGGGAATCTCCAAATAGGATGGTAAAATCCTGGAATTTTTTTAAATGCCTGCATTTCCCCATAGTGGCCCAAAAGAGGCCATAGGATTTCCATGGGTCATATCAAATTGATCGTCTAGGAACTTGCTACTTTGGGCAATTCTTTTTAAAGCTCTGTTCGTGCCTTCAGCAAGTTCTGGCTGAGCAATCCTGCACCAGTCACAATGTGGTGAAAATAAAAGACGCCACTTTTAAGAATGTGTGAGAAGGCCTACCCTTTCTGAAATCCAATGTTTAGCATGGGAAGACCATTAGCGGTCAATGTTTACTACCTCTATTGCTACTATTAAATCTTCATGCTTTTCTCTGAAAAGACAGCCAAACTGATTCCTACACGCACACACAAAGTTCAAATGGAGGGTGGAAAGTCCACAAATAAAATGGATAGAAATGAAAGGGTGAGAGCAGTCAGACCTGAAGATGGATTGAAGGTTTAAAGTGAAGGCTAAAGTTAAGTGAAATGATAAAGCAGAATGAATAACACTTAATAGCATTATATCTAAAATAAAAGCTAATGGTTTTATTAAAGATTTAAGCTCATACTGGCCAAACCAGATGCCTTACACATTTCATTATCCAAACGAACATTTCTAATTACAGTACAGTATATGGCCTGCAATCCAGGAAAAGGGGGGTGGGACTCCTCTTACCAGGAGGCAGACCTTATAATGAAAAAAATGGTTTGCATAACAATGTGATGCTGATGCTGATAATAAATCATATTAATGGAAATTCATATAGTGAGAGTATGCATAAAGGGAGATTAGTGTGCCTTTATGCATTACCCCATGCAGCTGTTCCTTGTATAACATTATTTTGTTTCAACATGGTTAGTAAAATGTGAGTTCCAGTTTAATAGGCCTTTTTGTAACAGCCTAGACTTGTTTTTACATGGTTGCTAAATTGTAATTTGACTAATGCAATCGTGGACATTTCAGTAATGTGATTTGGCCTCTTCGGTTTAAATATGAGGCAATTTCTGCATGGGCAGGTTTTCCCCTCCCAAACATTCCTCAAAGTGAAATCCCCAGGCCAGGGGAAGCTTTCTCCTCCAGTTGCATCAGAATCATCGTGATTTTAACATGGGAGAAAGGAGGAAGCTGCCTTTCCCTCCTTTGCATGAAACAAGGCTTTTGACTCGGGGAAAGGAAATTTCTCCCTTCCTGCAGTCAGTATTGAAGCAGGGAAATTCCTGGCTTCCAACCAAACAGAAGAGTGTGGCGTTGCAGCAGACATTCCCTCTGTTTAGATACAAAACGCCCCCTTGAGCATAATGGCACCTATGGCAGAATACCAGAAGAAAGGTGCAGTGGCTGTAGATACTTGCTCTGCCTCTGCTCTGCCCCGATTGTGCATCCTAGGTACCATAAGGCATTGTGCAGATCCAATTTGATTCTCATCCCTGTGGTGTTATTGAGATGCATTAGCTGTTTCCATATGTGACAGTTAATTATACTGTGTGACCATTTTACATGATATGGTGGTTGATGTCCATAAGAATTACTATAACAAACTAGATGTACTGTAATTCTTCTGCTGTTCTGGTGTAGTAAGACAAGACCCTGATAACCAGAAATCTGGGCTGACAAAGATTTCTATTCTTCTCCCCACAACAGAACACCCTGTGAGGTAGGTGGAACAGTGAAAGCTCAAAAGAGGGTTGTGAGCAGCCCAAGGTTACCCAGCTGGCTTTGTGGAGGAGTGCGGATCAAACCCAGTATTCCCAGATAGGAGTCTGGCTCCTTAGAACTGGCTAACAGAACTGGCTAATATAAAGTTTTGTCAGCTGCTTTGAGTCCTCTTAAATGGATGAAAAAAGTGGGGTAGACAAGCCAACTCTTCTTCTTCTTCTTCTTCAGGTGTTTTTCCACTGTCACTAAAAGCACCCATTAGGTACCCATTAATGGGTATGTAATGGCATTTTTGTACCCATTAATGGGTACTTAATGGGTACTTCTAGTGACAGTGGAAAAACACCTATAAAGTTACAGCAATACTTTATGTGAAAAATATAATACAAAGATCAGCAGGCGAGAGGCATTACGGGATCTTAAGATGATCCTGTGATTGTCATTTTCTAGTGCCCAGCAGGCTTTAAGAGCAATCAAGGGGTTACCTTTACATTTGCTAGCAGCTTCTGAAATTAAAATGATTCATATAACTGGAAAAGGCATCCAAGTGCCTACCTACTTCCTTTGTCATTTCTCTCACACTTGGCTGGCTTCTGGTTCTACCAATTCAGTTTATTTTAGAAGCTGCCGGCAGGCTTCAAAGTAAAGGCATAGGCAATCCAGCATCATTAACAGATTTCCCAGAAAAGCAATATATAGAATACTTGTTCTGCTAACCTGAAACTACATTGGGAATGTTATGATTGCATCTGGCATTCCCAGTCTAGGGTGCATCCGAATGTGACAACAATAGGGCCATTACAGCACTGCTATGGTGGGGTTGCTTCATGTATTGCAGGTAACCCCCCCCCCCCGCCATAGTTCCACTTTTTCATCTCTAAAAAGTGTTTAAAATGATTGCTGTAAACTCCAGCACTGGTAGCGTTTTTTTCCAGCAATAGTGCTTTCTAGTGACAGACTTAATTTTCTGGACAGAGCAGCAATTGGAGCTTCATCCAGCGCACACACATGGAGGCTGAAACAGACAAGCATGAATGTGTGGAGATAGTCACATGCAATTCTTGGGATTCGATGGTAGCTAAATCACTTGGATTGCACCTGGCCAAAATGTGCAAAATTAGCACCGTGGGCAGCACTGTCAGGCTAGAAATAACAAGAGAGGTGGAGCAATACCCCTCATCATTGCTTTCTGTTGATGAATTGGCCTGTTATCGCAGCCATAGTCCTCCAAAAATCATGGCCAGGGGCACCCTAAAATACGCACCAGACACAAGGTGTCTTTGGATGTTTTGTTGTTTATTGTTACAACCAGATTAACATAAGAGGGATTGGTGGCAGGGAAGGGTAAGGATTTGTTCAATGATTCCAGTATTAGAAAACACAAGAAGAGGAAAATTCAGTAACAAAAATATTTTGAATGCACACCCTAGCTGGCTACCAGAATTAATTGGACAGCCATTTCTTAAATATTTAAAGAGCTTCTCAGAATAAACTGAACGCAGCTGAGCTCTGACCTAAATTCCACTTGCTGCAAATTTCATTATAAAGTGGATTTGTTTAGCTGCCAAGAATCTGACCGAAGCCATTTGCTGCTTTTAAGACTGCCTTTGTCAGCAGAATTCAGAAAGTGTGCAGTTTGCGAAGCTTCTGGTTTGATTCCCCTTCCCCCAGCAGTTTAAAAAAACAACAACACAACCCACAATATGCTTACTAAGGACTAAAAGCAATGCCATGCCACAGACATGCAGGAGAGCACTTGCTTTGTTTAGTGCAAGCGCTCGCCCCAGGCATTGCTATTATGTAAATTCATACTGTTTTTCATGCAACACGGCCACAATAAGGAAAGAAGGACATTATTTCAAAATCTGAATTTACTGCTCTATATAAAACAGCAGTTAAAATCTGCCACAAAAATATTGGCTGTGCAATTTAGTTTCTTGGAAAATTCCTGACGTCTGTGATTCTGTTCTGACTGGGCCACGCTGAGCTAATATTTGTCATTCAGATTACTGGTCTAGAAATTCTGGGATGACCACCACCATTTCAAAAAGTGTAATTTTAAAAGTCAACCTCATGCATCTATTTATGTTTAAAATATGTATTATTCCTTAAGTTACAGCTATCTTTAGTTTCATTGATTGTTTCTGCAGCAGTAACTTAATTGTTGATTGCTTGCTTATTTATTTTATAATCCATGTCTTATCCTAAAATGCAATCCAAAAGCAGTAAACCGTTAAGTTAAAACCAGGGGAAAAACTACTAAAACCTGATAATAATACAGTACTATTAAATCTTTTGTAATTAAGTACACTGGTAACTTTGAGCTTGAGCGTGCAAACAAGAGATATCGTCAAGGCTGAATGAGGGGAGGTGAATATACAACTACTCTGTCTCTCTGCCAATTGTCTGTAGACATAAAATGAAGATGATTGTTATTCCAGCGTGGCTTCTTGGCACAAAAGGAGCTTCAGCTGTTGCAAAATGTTGGTCTGTGCATTCCATCTGCCTGCTCCACCCTGTGAGACCAGCTGAAGTGCAAAGACAAGAGTCACACAAAAATAGTCATCTTCCTCTCAAGTGTGGATTTCGCTAGAAGTTTACTGGTTCCCCTTAACTTCCTCTGAAGGCAAAGTCAACAAGTGAACTTAAATAAGCTGTGGTTCCCCCAGCCACAAGTGAAATTTACAGTTGATCTGGTTGATCATTCACTGGTTGATCAGTATTACTTGGGAAAGACCAGCATTAACAGGAGTCCCTAACATTTCATTTGTTTCTCTGCGTCAGTTTTGAAAGCAGAATTAATCTTCAGCTACAGCCTCTAGGCCAGGATTGCCCAAAGTGTTTTGTACATAGAGATCACCAAGCCTGATTGGTAAGGTCTGAATCCCACAAAATTCAAAACTAGGGCTCAATTCCAAAAGGCCAAATAATCAGTTTAGAGACTGGCTCCGTCCGACTTCGAATTGATAGTGATTTCATATTCCATACCTCTCCGGATGAAATTTCCCAAAAGTAAGCTAAAAGTGTACTATTTTCATGCAGATTAAATGAGTTTACAGTCCAGTTCAGAGTGTTAGGCCATTTTGTATTGGAAAGCAGGAATGAGGAAATTTCACTATACACAGAATAATGTGGATTAAACAACTCTATGGCTATATCCAGACAAGGTCAAAAACCTGTAATTATTTTATAATTGTACATTATTTTCCAGATGCTCCCTATGTGGTTCTGGAATAAAGACCCAATTTACTGGAAAATACTTCAGTAATTGTAATGTCACTCCATTGCAGCAGCAAATGCTAATATGCAGAGTATCAATCTAATGTCTAGATCGGTGATGGCCAACCTATGACACGCGTGTCACAGGTGACACACCAAGCCCTTTTGGGTGACACACCTGGTCACCCTGGCACCTGGGCGCGTAGTGCTTGCTTGTTCTTGAAGTGCCCGAAATACCAACTTTCAATTGAATATTAGCAAACGAAATTCAGCAACAAAAGTAACTAATATAAATAATCATTTGTTTTTGCTTTTAATAAAATATTACTAGAGCTACAAATATCACAAAATTATGGCTATTTCTAGATGTGACACAGCACCCGAGTTAAGCTAGGTTTTCTTGCGAATTTTGACACACCGAGCTCAAAAGGTTCGCCATCGCTGGTCTAGATGATGTGTGATAATTCCAGATGGGCTTTATATCGGTAAATGAGTGAATTGTAGAATAAATACGTGATGTCTGGAGGCAGCCTTTGTGAGTGGCAGAAAAATGTTTTGGGATGTACACCTGCTCTAGGCCTTTGATCTGATAACAGACACATGCAGGGGTGGAAACATCCTCCCCAAGTAGTTCATCAGTATGGGTGAAGAGCAAGAAGTACCGAGCTTTCACAAGCCCAGTTGCTGGGGCCCTGGGAGGGCAGCTGGACCACATCTGCTGCTCACTTGAGACTGCCAGAAAAGGACTCAGAGGTGATAGGTACAGTGTGGCGTCCACACAAAAAACACCCTTACAGGGTGCCTGTCACGATGCCCAGCGATCCAGTTAGTGCCTGCCCTCTTTAGGAGAAGCTTGGCCCTGTTAGGATGCTGAGTTCGTGCAACGGCCAAGTGAATACTACAGTGTGGACACAAAACACTGGTAGCAAACGTTTCAACAGTAAACTAAAACAAGTTTATTATTATACACAAGCAATACTAGAAGGAAAATAAGGTTCAGGTATTTGTTGGTTTAACTCAGGTTTAACTCAGTAAGTCTCTTAAGGCTAGGAGCTACCCCTTTCTCTAAAGGAAAATAGTTCCCCTTTTAAAAGACAAACCTCTCCACATTCCTCCCCCTCTGGCTTGCTCTGCCACAGCTCAAGCCAAGCCAGTGTACCAGAACGTGGCTCCAGATGATCACAAGGCCCAGTCCGTCCTTGCTTGTCCGATCATCCAGCCTGGTCAGTTGCTATTGAAGTCTTCCTTCAAGATCTTCCAGCCAAAAGACCCCTGGTCAGCTACTGGTTCCAGCTCCCTCAGGACTCAGCTCTCTTCTCCTTTCAGCTCTTGTACCAGCATGAAGACCTAGTCTGCTGTCTTCTGTGTTCATTTATACCCATATCCCTGACCCTGATTGGCTGTAACCTCCTGGGGAAAACTGCTGAAATAAAATGCTGCTGGAAACTCCTGATTGGAGGGAACTCCTGCTCTAGCCCCTCCAGCACTCAGATCCCCGGACAGCTTTTCCCTCCAGAAAGCAGCTTCAACCAATCATTGCAGCAGGGCCCGCACGGGATTTCCCGCCATTTTTGCAGCCTCTGCCCAGGTCTGGCAACAAGCTGTTTGCAACAAGGCTGGCTATTGCAGCTTTGCAAGAAGCCTGCAAAGCCCGAAAGCAAAACCGTTTGCAGCCTGTACCCTGAAACCGTCACAGTGCCTACTAATGACTCCCTGAAGCAGCTTTTTAAAACTATCACAAGATGAGGAGCAGTGGGACAAGAGTGGGCATCCTCTGAGTAGCACTCTTTCTTTGTGAGTAGAAAGCAGGGTACTCAGCGCTTGTACACATGTGATTCTGAGAAAATACTGAGGGTGACAAGCATAAAATAGTTGCTACTGCTTACAAAAAAAAATAAAGCATTTCAGACAAAAAATAAAGTCTTTCATGCTTCACCTTTGACTAACGTTAAGAAGGGAAAGGAAGGCACCCAATCACAGCAATTCCCCTGGGAACAAAAAAATAAAAATTTCACTTGTCCTTTTTCACTTGTCACAGGAAAAGAGGGAGGCCAAGTAACACCTGGCATCAAACATTTCTAAAAGGTCTTGAACAGATGAATGTAAAATGAGACAAAGCCACAAATCTGGCTGCTGACTGGAGTCTCTGGAATAATCTTGTTGCCCGATATGCTACTTAACATGAGAGGAGCTAACTACTACTTTTTTCCAGGTATATTCTCATGGGCCTTGGTGGGTCCACACAAGAGACCCCAGAACTAGAAACCATACATTAAAACAGTGTTGAAAGAAGAATGGGTATCGTGTATCCTGAACTGGTTCCACTGAAGCCCAAGAATGTATCATCCATAATCTGGTGTTACAAGAGAAAGTGGTGTTGCACCAAGAATGTCTTTCCAGCTAGGCAATCAATATATTGTCTGAAAATCCAGGAAAAGATCAATCACACATCTTCACAGCCGTCCGACTCCTGGCCTGCTCCTGAGGGTGTGATCCACTCCCAAGCATGCTCCTTTCTTAATACCCAGCAACATGATGCAAAGTGCTGAAAAAACCATCTTCCAGGACCATTTCCAATGCTTAGTCTCATGGACCTTGTTAAAAACTTCCTTAGCCTAGACATTTGCACAAGACGGAACATGTGGGCCAAGTGGACAGCCCTCCTCCCTCCTCCCTGCTCCAACTGGTTTGGTTTAGGGAGCTAGACATTTATCTGGGAATACTGAGTTTGATTCCACACTCCTACATGAAGCCTGCTGGGTGACCTCGGGCTAGTCACAGATCTCTTCTGAGCTCTCATAGCCCCACCTACCTCACAGGGTGTTCTGTTGTGGGGAGAAGAATAGAAAAGCTTTGTCAGCAGCTTTGAGTCCCCTTAAATGGGTGAGAAAAGCAAGGTAGAAAAGCCAACTTTTATTCTCTTGGACCAGAGAAAGCACTCTGGACTAGGAGAAGACTGCTTCCACGCTCCTTTGGCATCTATAGAAGCTGCAGAATCCAATTTTTCTCTGTCTTTTCTTTCTTATTTATTTATTTATTTGTATTTCTATCCCGCCATATACCCGAAGGTCTCAGGGCGGGTTACAATAGAAAGAGTGTCCAGAGAACCCTACTAATAATTTCATGGAAGCAGTAAGTTATGAAATGTTTCTCCTCGTGATAACATCTAATAACATAATTAAATTAGTTAATTTTGCTTAAGTGTTTGATTATTGCTGTATTTTATTGGTTTTCGGACCTCCAGTTCCTGAAAAGGCTAAGACTTGGAAAGGCATGCAGGAGGTTTCCTTGCACACAGTCACTTCTTCTACAAGAAACACCATCAGAGTGATTCAGAAGAAAAACCTTCAGCTATGGATGGTTTATTATACAGCGGATACATTTATGTGGCTCTGGAGGAAATGTATGAATTTATCAGGAAGCAAAGAATATTGGCCCTCATCCAAATCTAGAATCATTAAATCAGATTTAAAAAAAAAAAAAGCTAGCACACACTCTTTCCCCAGAAACTATGCTCCAAGCCTTCTACCTGCAGTTTTTTCACCTCCCCAAGTCCAACACTAAAGCCCCATCTTCACGGCATCGTTATCTCGAATTCAAAACGATT
>MTQE01002208.1:43483171-43493255 GCA_014337955.1 Aspidoscelis marmoratus
GGGCGGACCATTTCAATAGGTCCCACCCCACAGATGGGAGCTGCCATTAGCCCCAGAAATTGGAATTTCCACACTCATTTGAGGTGTGGAGTTTTTAAAAGTGATTATTTTCGTCAGTGCAGATTCTGGCAGTTTGGAGTGATGACACCACTTACTTTGGACAGTCGTGATTTTGGCACTTTTGAGAGGCATTTGGACATACAGAAGTCAATTGCAACTGTTGGCTAGTGACCCTGAGAGGCATTAGAGGCAAGCTTCTTTCCCTGCCCCCCATGAAGTTCTTCCCCACAGCTACAATTCATGAATATCAATCTGTTTCCCCATAGCTACAACAATTTAATATTCAAGATTTTGAAATCTGGAACCTAAGGCATTATGTGAGAAACATATTCTGATATAAATTATGCTGGAGTTCTTTCTCATTGTTTCAAAGTGGAAAATCTTCACTGTAGTTCAATTCAGAATACGTATCCATCTAGACTTCCTCATTTTTGGGGGTACTGAAAAAGATAATGTTTAATAAATAAAACAAAATAAACCCAAACACAGTACTTAGTCATTCAGACGTTGCTAGTAAGAAATGACTCAATATTATAAATAATGACTTCCCAGTCCTCTCATAGAAGTATGAGAACTGTTTATAATTGTTTTGTTGAGTAACTAAGTAGTCACAGGCACTTAAAATAGATTGTATTCCTTGGAATCGTAGGCTTTACCATAAACTTAACAAGCATCGTTTAGATAATTACATATTAAAAAGAATTGGCATGAAAAAAACTACCTGTTCCCCATTCTTTATCCCCTTACAAAGTTCAAGCCCGTGAAAATGTTCAAACGTTTTAGGAACACAGTGTCAAGGTACATAAGATGATAGCTATGTTCGTTTGGACTGGATTGCAGTTGTGTCCCCAGAAAACCCCTTGGAATCCACGGCAAATCAGGATTGCAGCCAATGCAAAGGAATAATAACTAAACACCGTGTCTCTAAGCTTGCAGAAAGTACTGAGAAAAAAGCTGATTCCCGTAGATGTGTCTCCAGAAATAACCAGCTGGCACTGCATTGTTGGAAGAAATGTGTTAACCCCCTCCCCCCCGCCCAAAAAAAAATTAAGAGTTACCCATATGTATAGAAAGAAACCTGCCTTAGGCAAACTTATGGTCTGAGATTCTAGAATCTGATGTACTCAAAGGATGCTGCAACAAAGTTGGTAAACAAATGCATTAGGCAAGTCACTTCTGGTGCAGCGACATGCTTGGCATGACATCAACACACTGGAGTGTTGACCTCCCTTTTCCAGGATCCTGCCTGGCGCAAACTTGCCTAGTGCTGCCTACTTCCAGCTACAGACCAGCTGGTGAACAAGGGGCAGTGATGGAGGGAAGAGGAAGTGCATTCACTATTCAGCTTAACTGGCATTCCACTACTTTTCACCTTGCCTTTCTTGTCAAACAGGGCATGGTATGCAAGATGGGGCACCTAACAACCCCCATAGTGAACGGTGATTGAGTTGGAAGGGACCTCTAGGGTCATCAAGTCCAACCCCCTGCTCAATGCAGGATTTCCAAAACCATCCCAGACAGATGTAGGTCCAACCTCTGCTTGAAGACCTCCAGTGAAGGAGAACTCACTCCATCCTGGGGCAACCTGTTCCACTAACGGATTGCCCTTACTGTCAGGAAGTTTCTCCTAATACCTAATCTGCATTGATTCCCTTGAAGCTTCATACCATTGTTTCTAGTCCTCCCATCTTGTGCAAGTGAGAATAGGGACAATCCCTCTGCACTGTGACAGCCCTTCAACTACTTGAAGATCGTGATTGTGTCTCCTCTCAGTCTTCTCTTCTGTAGGCTAAACAGATCCTTCTACCTTTCCTCATAGGAAATGGTTTCCAGACTATTAACCATTTTGGTAGCTCTCTAGTTTGTCAATGCCTTTTTTAAACTGGGGTGCCCAGAACTGAACACAGTATTCCAGATGAAGTCTGACCAAGGTAAAGAGGAACAATTACTTCTCGTGATCTAGACTCAATACTTGATGCATCTTAGAATGACATTTGCCTTTTTTGCATCTGCATCATATGTACAAGCAGCACATGGTTACTGTATATCAGAGGCACTGACCCTCTGCTGGGCGACTTGTAGCAGGGCAACGAGTGCAGTTATGTCAGGCTGTTGAGCTAGGTGGGTGGCAGATCAATTCTACACAGCCATTCTTGCATTGTTACGTTCTCAATAAGCAAGAGGAAAAAGATTCACTGGGGTAACTGAAAGCTTCTAAGTTATTAGAACTGAACCCTGGGTACCACTTTTAAGTTGGAGAAACAGGCAGGAGGCCTCTAAAGGTCATTTGAAGGGAGTCAAGAACAAGTGAGGGTTTTGCCTTTGTCTTCTGCTTGAGATGCCCAGAAGCAGTTGGTGGGTGACTATGGGAGACAGGATGCTGGACTAAGATGGGCCACTGCTTGATCCAGCAGGTCTCCTGTTATATTCTAAGGCATTGCTAACTGTTCGCAGCTTGAAAAGCATAAATATCCAAGACTGTGTTGGGAAGAAAGTTTGGTTATTTGCAAAAGTTTCTCCTCTTTCCCCCTCTGGAATACTGTAAGGGAAAAAAAGAGTTAGCTTTTCTACTCCATTTTTCTCACCCATTTAAGGGGACTCAAAGCAGCTGACAAAGCTTCTGTTCTTCTCCCCACAAGAGAACACCCTGTGAAGTAGGTGGGGCTTTGAGAGCTCAGAAGAGAGCTGTGACCAGCCCAAGGTCATCCAGTTGGCTTCATGGAAAAGCGCAGAATCAAACCCGGTATTCCCAGATAAGAGTCCAGCACTCTAGCCACCAGGAAGGCCTAGCCAGAGAATTACACAAGATGGTGGTCAAAGACTTGCTACCTGTGTTTTAAAGGGAGGGGAAGCAGGAAGTAATTTTTGAAAAAGCTCTACTTTGAACTCTCCTTGCAGAGGAGGGGTATATTTTCTTTCAACGTATATGAACAACAAAAACTTTACGGGAGATTCAGGGCAAATCTCCACAGCAAGCTTATTTCGAATTCAAAACCTTTTCAATCCTGGCAGACCCCACGTCAGTTTGGCTTAACACGCTTTCCGCGTGTTAAATCGCCCAAAGCATTGTAAATGTTAATCCTCATTTCAACAGGTCTCACTCCGGTTTGTGCGCTTGAAATGTTTTACATTTTTTACTGTGGGAACCCTTTCGTGTTAAGGGATGAGAGTTTCCCTCCCCCAATAGCTTGCTTCCAAAGCAAGCTGTAAAATCCGCCGCTTAAAGCTACACTGTAGTGATTGAAACACTTCACACCTGATAACGATCTTGCCATTGAAAGTTCTGATCTTTAAAAAAGGCAAAAGAAAGGAAAGCACCTGCCGGTTTGGGGAGATGTGTGAATGTTTGTTGTTGCTGCTGCTGCTGCATGCCCTGAGCAATGAGGAGAGGAGGGGAAAGAATTGCTGGCTGTCCACTGCCGTTTTTCTTCCATCCAGGCAAGCAGCAGCCACCCAGCCACCTAGCTAGGCTCCCTGAAGGGGTCCTTTTTGGGTGGCACGTTCACGCCAGGAGGAAGAGGACAGGGCAGCCCCGAAAAGTGGTTTTTTAAAAGTAGCCACTGGAGTCCCCCCTTAAGTCACGTACGTCCTCAGAATCCGGACTGAACGTGATTCTGGCTGAAAGTAATGGGATCAGGCAAATTCGTGTTTGCATCCGGTTCTGTTATTTCGGTTTAGGGAAACTGGATTAAGCTTCTAATGGGGATGCGGCCTCAGTGGTTAGAGGAAACTTACCAGAACGTTACACATTCCATCTATGAAATGAACAGAGGGGTGGCATATAAACTATTGCCAGTTTTCTGCTCTTTTTTTTTTTTTTTGCCATGGTAACTGCTATTTAAAACATTTTCTAACATTTGCAGTGGGAAAGCGAATTGTGAATACACCGCCTCCAGCAATACTGATGACTGCTTTGTGGACGCAGATATAGCATGGTGCACTGGATAGGATGCCAAAATGCTTTGGGGTACTACCTGCTTTATACAGTATTCATAAGAAGCTTGTGTTTTTAGCAGGACAAACAACACTGCACTAAGAGCATATCAAGAGTTTGTAACATCTTTTGCTTCTAGGGCTATGTTAACTCTAAGCCCACCAGTACACTGAATGCATGGCAAAGTTGCTGAACAGAAGGTGTTGGCAGAAAGAAGCCTACTACGTGCTCAGATTGTTCAAGAACTAAAAAGGATAAGGTACAATTAACATATAACAGAGGCTTCTCCCCCTGCACTCCGCCAACTGATACAAAGTTGATTATACATTATTTCATTGTTTTATGAAGTATGAATTCAGCTGCACATAAACAAAATTTTGTATTTGAGAGGAGAAAAAGGCATTAGTTGATTTTAGACTGGGTACCTGGTTTCTTTTGTGGGGGAGGCTTAATGGCTCCAATCGCACTGCCAGAGACGGAAAACAACTGTGTGATCACTTTCACACATTCCTTTACATAGTCAGATAGGACTCACACATTCTCACATATACATCACAGCCTCTTCTGTTCATCTGTGCAGTTCAGATGAGAATAAGGGCTATGGCTTCCCTGCTCACCAAATCGCTTCATTTACTTAACGGGAGGAAGAGGCAACTAGTGGTTAGTGGGCCAGTTTGGTCTAGCGGTTAGGGTGCTAGACACTTATCTGGGAATACCGGGTTTGATTCTTCACTCCTCCACGAAGCCAGCTGGGTGACCTTGGACTACTCACAGCTCTCTTCTGAGTTCTCACAGCCCCACCTACCTCACAGGGTGTCTGTTGTGGGGAGAAGAACAAAAGGTTTGTCAGCCGCTTTGAGTCCCCTTAAATGGGTGAGAAAAGTGGGGCAGAAAAGCCAGCTCTTCTTATGTCCACTATAGAAAGGCACGCAGGAGATATGCGTCTTATAGCTTACTCTCTAGTTATCTAACTAAGCAACTATTGCACCTGCAAGGAAAATGTTTCTCCTACCATTATCCAGGTTTCCCTGAAAAATAAGACACACACACACCCCAAAACACAGTGGCCCTTTTGCTAGAAGTGGACGCGTGAGCAGGAGTCACTGTACCCATGGAAAGCAAATGCCAGTGCTAAATTAACGTGTGTAGCTGTAGCCGAACATTAACCAAGCACAACCACAGAAGGCAGGTACAGCCTACGAGCTCAGACGCGTCTACACTGAGCTACTACTACACCCCCTCCTTTTGACTCTCGCACGCTTCAATTTCCGTGAGCGCAGCGGCACCTCGAAGAAATGGGCCGACGCCGACGCTCTTCCCCCCCACACGCCACCCCAGGCCTCCGGGCGCATGCGCGTAGTCAGAATGTTGGTCCGCAGCAGCCCTTGGAGCCCTCGTCGTAGTGCGCAGGCGCACGGTTGGCCGGCGGCTGGGCCCCTCCTCTCTCTCCTTGTGTCACTGGTTAAGAACAGCGAGCCGGGCCGTGGGAGCTGGGTGTCCCCTCCCTCGCTCCCTCCCCGCCTCCCTCCCCCGGAACCGGCGGGGGCACCGTCGACACCAGCAGGAGGGGCGAATCCGCCGCAGCGACACAAGCCGGACGGGGAGCCGACATGAGGCAGGAGAGCAGGCGGCCTTGGCGATAGAAGGTAAGCAGGCAGGCAGGCAGGCAGGCAGGCAGGCAGGCGCCCCCCGTTCCCCCTCCCGCCTTCCAGGGAAGAGTGAACTGGAGCGGAGACGGCGCCCCGGACGCCTCCTCGGGGGTCCCCAAGCCGGCGCCCTCGCCCCGTCCCCCTGCGGATTGGGTCCTGCCTGGCATCCCCCTCCGGCTCCCTTCCTCCCCCTGACCCGTCGGCTGCGCCCCTGGGCGGAGGTCGCTCGCCTCCCGGCTGGCACCGTCGCCCTCACCCCTGCCCTGAGTCTCGGGACCCACCGCCGCTTGTGCGTCCCCGTCCCGCCTCGGGGTCTCCACGCTTCCACCTCCAGCTCTCGCCTTCCCCCTGGCACCCTCCCCGCCGATCCTTTGTCACCCTTGCCCTGAAATGGCTCGGCCTTCTCGGTCCCCCTTCCCCGGCTCTGTCTCGCCTTCCCTGCCCTTGCATAACCCTCCTTCCCTAATCCCGGCCGCTTGGACCAGCCTCCTGCTTCACGATTTTTCTTTCCAGTTTCCCTCTCGCCCTCTCCACTGGGTTGGTGTTTTGTTTTTTTACCCCCTTGTCCACTGTGTCCTGCTTCTACTTGTGACTTTTTTTAGACAGTTCCTTAAATGCAGTTCATCTTCTTCCCATGGAGCCGAAGTACGGTTGCTTAGTCTTTGGGCGCTTCTGCTTTTCTCTTGTGACTCTTCTGGGGCAGATGATGGAGTAATTAGACCTTAGGTTAGCTGTACTGAGGATAGATCTTGGGTGTTTTTCCACTGTCACTAGAAGTACCCATTAAGTACCCATGAATGGGTACATTAATGCCATCAAGTACCCATGAATGGGTACATTAATGCCATCAAGTACCCATGAATGGGTACTTCTAGTGACAGTGGAGAAACACCCCTTGATTGCTGGTTTCAAATCTTGTCTTTTGAGGAAGTGTATGAGGAAAAGGTTAGAAAAACCCACTGTGTTTTAAGCACACCCTTTATTATTATTTGAACTTAATTATTCTGGCTAGAGGTCAGTACATTAACATTTTTGATGTTTATTTTGCATTTCATGTATGCATTGCTTTTCCTCCGAACTGTTCCAAATAGCAGCTAATGAGTGTTTTCCCACTTAGCACTAGAGTACCCTTTAAGGACCCTTAATGGGTCCTTTAGTGCTAAGTGGAAAAACAACAATTGTTTTCTTCCTCTGTACTTCATTCTAACACAACAGCCTTATCGGGTAGATTGGACTGCCAGGTCCTAGATGATCCTGTAGGGGGTCTCAGTTTTTGCTGACAAACAATGTAATAACTGTTTGTAGTAACAAAATATGTATTCTGACGTAGGTCTTGTTTTTCTGGCTGCACAAGAAATAGACTCACACAAGGAGAGAGTTTTACATTTTTATTGGTGTTTCCTTTTTTCCATTCGCTCACTTTGCCCTTTCCCTGCTTATGGGACTGTTGTTGTGTGACTATGTGAAAGAGGCAGACAGATTTCACTGATGTTCTGGGAGTAGTATAGCAAAACAGGTATTGATTTGGAAGAGGGTGTCCTCTGCACCTGCAGGAACTAGCTCTAGTTATCTCACTTTGGGTCTTTTTCCACTGTCACTAAAGTACCCATTAAGTACCCATTAATGGATACGTAATGGCATTTTTGTACCCATTAATGGGTACTTAATGAGTACTTCTAGTGACAGTGGGAAAAAACCCATGTTAGCTGTGTATACAAGATGGATGCAGTCTTTGGTGGAAACAGTAAGACATCTTCAGTTTCATCCAGTCTGCAATAATATTCAATTCCATGCATTCTTTTGGTTCTTTCTATTAAGTATCTAGGCGGCTGTTATAATGCTCTAGAGACTAATTATTCTTCACCTTCTTCTGACCTGATTTAGGAAAGAAGCATATTACCCAAACACATAATAGCAGATATAATGGGAAGCTGTTAATTAAACCATTTACTGTCTCTACTCATTTTATAGGAACCAGATCTTTTAATTATCCAATATTTTAGTGACTGGAAGAAATACTTTATTAGTTAAAGACTGGCTTAAAACTGAAACAAAATTGTATTGAAAAACTAACTACATGGACTACTTTTCACTTGGATCCTTTTTTTTCCCCCTGGAAGCAATATGTCCCATTTTTTTGAAAGAAGGTCCAATTATATTTTCCACTTTAAATTAATCCAGTTGTTTTTGGATCCCAACTATGTTAGTCCTAGTAAGTACAGTCAGTGCTTGGCCTTGAGGAGTCAGAATCCAAGATCAGCCACTGCCAGTACACTGAAGATACAGTGTTGAGAGTATAGAAATATGCTAGTACACAGTACTTAAAAATCTGGGTTACTTGCTTGTAAGGTCATTCCCATTCTGCTCTAAACAGGAAATAAGAGGATGCAAGAAATTAAAAATGAATCACAAGGAACACAGTTTTCTGTTATTTTCAGCTGAAGAGGTCAACTGCGTTTCACCTTTCGAGGTGTATGTTAAAACTGCTTGCTTCAAAAGCCCAAGGGATTGAAATGTACAAATCAATATAGAACAAAAGGGACTTTCTAAAAGTAACAGAAAATAATTGGATGTAGGATTGGCCCTTTAGTTGTCTTCCAGCTTCCAAGCATTTTGTGCTCATCCCTTTACTTTTAAGCTTATCTGTGAAACAAGTGAACTAAAATCTTGAAAATGTATGTGTAATATAAAATTCATGTATAGTATGAATACCATCTGTAAGTTCTTTGTGGAAGTACAGTACATGTCTAGTCTAGAACTGTATCTAGATAGCTTATTCTGTTGCTAATCAAGCTGTGCTTGAATAGTATACATGATGGGCCTCTTTTTTTGTATTTTAGGATACAAAGTATAGTGTTTTGCTTTTTATTTTATTTGGCTTATTATATCTCTTCTGAACTTCACAATGGTGAAATGTACTACTTTAAACATGTAATGAAAACTTTGCACCCTTTCTAAACAAATACTGCAGAAGAACATTCGTTACACTGATTGTGAATTCTCTGCGTGGTATATGGAATTTTGGAGGAGGGAAGTTACATCGATCTCCATGGTTACTGGTTTAAATTGACATCTGTCCATGCACACTGTATTTCCACTCTTTCTGTTCTTTTTCCAGATCTTTTACTAATTAATTGCAACCATGGTGCAGAAGTACCAGTCTCCCGTGAGGGTGTATAAGCACCCATTTGAATTAATAATGGCTGTAAGTATTAGTATTCTAGCATACTTGTCAAATGTGTTGTCTGAGGACTGTTATATTATGCAGTTGCTCAGTTGGACAGGTTACAGAACCATTCCGACCTCCGCAGTGGCACAGGCTGAATTTCCTGATGTCCTTATCAGCAGTGTTGGAGCTTGGTAGCATTGATCCTGGTCCAGCTTGCTGTGGTCCTGAGCACAAACTATGGAACAAAGTTGGAGGGGGGGGGAGCCAGAATCCATATCTGCTTTTACTTATCCAAAGTCTACCACTAAAGTGAAGAATGAATTTATTTTAATTCATTTTATTTATGTCTCACTCTGTACCAAAAGGTCTCAGGAAAGGGTTACAGTAAAAACAATAAAAACAGTGTTATAAAGAAACTACTAAAAACAATATCCACCTTCGGAGGATAGATCTGCTAGAAGAGTCAAGTGCAACTGATGCAGTCAGATCCCCTTAATCTAGATATGTGGTAGCTATATCTGAAGGCCTGGGTTCAAAGCAGAACTGTGGAACCTGCATAACAACCCCAAAACTGCAACAAATGAGTTATATGATGCAAGTTTCTTTAGCCATAATCAGAGGCGTTTTCATTTTATACTTGATAAGGATATAGGTAGAAATCACATCGTTTTTACTTTTTCTCAGTTTCTACCATTATGTGCATTCCAAATCACCTTTGAAGATTTTCCTCAAAAGTCAAATTGTCTAAAATGACTATGAATAAAATGCTTCCACTTGTGTGCAGAAAATCAGGAGAAACTTTAGTTAAATGACAGTTCACCATTAAGAACAAATAATTGCTTTGCTCTTTGTGGTACCTGTGGATGCCTGAAAAGTTTCACAAGGTTCCATCGTATGTACCGTATTTTCCTGCATATAAGATGACTTTTTAACCCCAAAAAATCTTCTGAAAAGTTGGGGGTCATCTTACAGACCAGTAATACCCTCACCCAGGTCCTGCTGGCCACAGCTGCCAGCACAAAACTGGGGTGCAGCCTAAACCGAGCCTTGGACTTGGGGAGAGACAGCAGCCTTACCTGCTAATCCCAATCATCTGGCTTGTAGCTTTCCTTCTGATGCTGACACGAGGAAAAAACCTTGCTAAAGGGAGCGAAATATGAGGAATCCTGCCCTCATTTTGCTTTAGCAGAGTCTGCCCCTCTAGCGTGAGATTCGTTTATGGTCCAGTAGGGGAGGGGGTTGAAAGCAGAGAGGCTTTTGAAGAGAAAATGA
>MTQE01002208.1:43511824-43561087 GCA_014337955.1 Aspidoscelis marmoratus
TTTTTTTTAATGGTAGAGTGAAGAGTAGAGATGTTTTTAAAGACGTCAGACTCTTTCTAACCTAGAGACCGTTTGTTTGTTGAAGGTCTACTGTTTTAACAATTTTCGACTTTTCAGAGAGGGCCTGTTTGAATAATCAGGATTAGGGACGTGCACAAATGTTCTAAACATTCAAAATTCAATCAAATTCAATCAAATGTGTTCACATTCAAATTTAAACATTCAAATGAATTTTGAATGTTCCAAAACATTTGTTTGAATGATTCGAATCATACATATCTGTACGCATTTGCGCTTATAATACGGAACAAAAATGGGATGCATACGGGATAAAACGGGATGCGTACAGATATGTATAACATACGAATGTTGTGGACAATCGAATGTTTTGATATTCAAATCGACTCTTTAATTTGAATGCAAAAAATAAAATATTCATCCATATCCCTAATCAGGAGTATAGTTTTGTCATTGTGTAAGACGTTTAAAAGCTTATTAGGATAAAAGTTGTGGATTTAGAAGTTAATAAGAGTCACTACAAACATACCTTTCCACTACATAATCATTGTTTTGTTTTCAGAAAGAGTATTAGTAAAAGGGAAGGTTATTTTCAGCTGAAGAGGACATGATTCCTTCTTCAGTATGTTATCATCTTCCAATCTAAGGCAGCTTCATTTATATGTCCTTGAAAATGTATGAAAGTACTGTACCCATACTGGTAATTCACACCCACACATTCTGGAGACATCTAGTGGTAGCTCTCCTCCCATACAGAAACTGCTATAGGTTCTGTGGGCAACTTGCTGTGACAATGCTATCACATGTGTACTATTACACTGATCTGTTGCAAATGCATTATTAGGCTTATCTAATACAAACCAGATTGTATCTAGTTAGTCAAATGTGGATGTGCTACTTTAAAATTGAGTAAAGTTCTTTTAAATATTTCATCACATGCTTTAAAAATGTGCTTTACAACCAGAATGCTTAAATTCAGAGAGTGTAGGCAAACTATCTCTTGTTCAATTTGTGAATCTCCTAAGGCTTTTTCTTCTAACAACAGTTTGTTTACATTGGCTTATGGTTTTTATTTTTCTTCTTATAAGTCCCTTGTTCCTTCTTTCAACTTTTAAATCTGTCTTTATTTCTGCAAATTTCTGTTCCTTCCTTAGAGGAAAAAAATGGCACCTCAGAGTCAAATCTGATTTTATTTTCAAAATTGTGGCACACAAGAATTCTTAAAATAAATTAAACATTGTTCAGTTTTTTAAAAATGGCTAAAACATCCTTAAATTTGAAAAAAAGTATTTTGATTTTGATCATGATAATGCCATGTTAGTACCTATTCTTTAATTTAGTTCCAATTCAAGCAAAAATAAATGCTTTAAGTTTCTCAGCTGGCAATAGCATATATTTTTTTCCTTTGCAGATGCCAAGAGCTGAGTATTCTGAAAACAGAGTTTTTATTGAGGAGGTTCCTAGACATCATAGCTGTCACTTTTTCCATCCCAACTCATGTTTTCCTGCAAACCTTGCAATCTGAACGTGTTTTGGTTTGTTTCCCAGTATCTCCAATATCTTTTTAACATAAACCTGCTCCATCTTAGCTATTTCTTCTCATCACCATTTTTTTTAATCTGGTTTGGTTGTAGATACAGTAGTATTTTTCAAAACAGCCAAGAACACCAAAATATTTTATTAATATTTGAAATCAGATGGTTTGAACAAATTAAGTTTTTAAAAAAGATTTTTTCTTTGCTTCCTTCATGAGCTTGCTTGCTTGCTTTATTTGGAAGCACAAGGACTGCAATATCAGGAAGGAAATCTGATCTATGTTTTTCCTCACCTTTAAAAAGCTAGCTGGACTAGTAGTTCTGGATTCTTAATCCAGTTTTTTTGGGGGGGGGAGGGTGAGAGAGTGAGGAAAAGATATTTCCTTTGATTGCTTTGTCTTTATTTTATTTGCAAGTTTTATGTGACGCTCTTTTTGTTTAACACTATAAAATAGATTACAATCTTGTAAAGACTATGCTTGTTTAACAGGAAATATAGAACCCTGTTTTGTAAGAAAAACACTACATCCTTTTTCCGTGTTTTCTTGGGCAAAGTGTAATATCTGTAAGGTACAGTCTTCAGTAGAAAATAACCCTTAGTTGATTTTGTTGACTTCTTGAAACTTTAATGCATGGAATTGTGGCTGATTTGAAAACAGCACAGCTTGCATTAAAATAAGCAGTAGCACTTATTGTGTCTTTGTGTGAATGTGTGTTTCATAAAACACATGTACAATACTTGAATAAACAGATGTGGCAATGGTTCTGACTTGTTTTTAAGTTGCTCGCTTGCCTTAATGGAGATTTAACTGCCTAGCAAAGCCAAGTGAATTTTTCTTAGTCTATGTACCTTAAACTTGGATCAGTTGTTTATTCTGGTCCAGGACCAGAATATAGTATAGCTACTTTGGAGCTGACAGGTTTCTAACTTGTCTTATTGCTGTCTTCCGCAGATTCCTAAGGATGAGCATATCTTAAGATTCTTGCGTGCTCGAGATTTCAACATTGACAAAGCCAGAGAGATTATGTGCCAGTCCCTAACATGGCGCAAGCAGCACCAGGTGGATTATATTCTGGAAACTTGGAATCCGCCTCAAGTATTGCAGGATTACTATGCAGGAGGCTGGCACCACCATGATAAAGGTAAAAATGGCATATTTATGAGTATTGTTAGCGGAAAAGTCTTTGGAATGCCAAACTGAAGGGAAGATAATATTTTTGTCTACTGAAAGGCAGTAGATAGATATGCCTTGTATCTCACTGTATTCAATTTGGGCAGGGGTTCAGGGGTGCAAACTGACTCTATAAAATCCATTGTAAATTGAGGATGAGGGGAACATACCACAGAACAGTTGCTCTGAAGTGGGGTGCAGCTGCAGCCCAAAGGGCTTTTGCCCTTCTATTTTTGCATTTGAGGCTAGATGCAGGGTAGCTGCCGAAAAGATGATCTGACTGTCAGAAAAAGTTCAGGATGAAAAACAGGTGAGCAGAATGCAGCTCACTCACTATCTGTTTGCGAACTGGAGATTGGATCAAAGTGAAGACCTTTCAGAGAGCACTTCATTTGATGCCTGTTGAGAACAATAGTAAACTTAGAACTTATAAAGCCCAGTCTTCAAGGCAAAGAAGAATTAGCTTTAATGAATCTAAATCAGGATTCTGATTATATCTGAGCCAACAGTGGTTTCTGGCTTTTATATCAGCTAGAGTTACCAAGTGAGTACTTCTGTTGATGTAGAAAAAAAGGTGCTAGTTGGGCATCTGGGCATATAGTTTATAAGATAATTAAAATCTGTTCCTCTTTTTGTTCAGATGGGCGTCCATTATATGTGCTGAGACTTGGTCAGATGGATACGAAAGGGCTAGTGCGAGCTCTGGGAGAAGAAGCCTTGCTTCGCTATGTAAGTGCCTCAAATTGAATGAATCTGCTTCACAGTGCAATACCACCTATTCAGTGTCCAGTTAGTCGCGTCCTTCCATCCATGGATCAATACTGCTTGTGTTAACAAAACCATTCCATTTACTATAAATTTGTCTGTGTTTTGTATTTCCTGATCCCTATTTAAAATATTTGGTATTGCTTCTCATAAAATATGGAAAGAGGTTATGATAAAATAAGTTAAGAACAATTAGTTAAGGTGTTCCCAAACTGAGGCTTTCAGTTGTTAAACTAGAGCTCCCATAGTTCCTTGCCTTTGGCCACATTGGCTGCCCTTATGAATTGTAGTCCAACAACATCCGAAGGTCCGAGATTTCTCTTTTTCAGGCAGAAGAAATCTTTCATACTAGGAAGGCCTGAGTGAAAAAGTGTGTCCTTTAATTGGCACCTAAAATATATGTTTGTGGGTGCCTTACGAATATCAAAGAGGAGAGTTTTCTAGAGCATGGGCATCACCACAGAGAAGGCCTGGCTACAAGAAATTGCAAGATAATATTCAGTGATTTGTGTAACCTGAAACAGACAGTCATGGTCATCTTCCACGTATATGACAGTGAAGGTTACCTGTATATTCCGGCGTATAAGACGACTGGGCGTATAAGACGACCCCCAACTTTTCCAGTTAAAATAAAGAGTTTGGGATATACTCGGCATATAAGACGACGACACCTGGTGTATAAGACGACCCTTGACTTTTGAGAAGATTTTCCTGGGTTAAAAAGTCTTATATGCCAGAATGTATATGTTAAATACCCTAGTTCCACGTTGTTAAAACCTTGAATCTGGCGACTAGTACAGTTCCTTAAGTTTAGATCTAATATTTGCACAATCAGGTGTCCCGCTCAGCAACGTAGCCATGCATTTTGCATCCGCTGCAGCTTCTAGAGAAGATAAAAGGTTAGCGCTATAGGAAATGCATTCCGGCAAGTGAAATGTGAGTTTGACAAAAAGTTGGATGCCTAGATTATCTCTGTCTTGGTAAGCTAATTAGGGCAGTGCAGCCAAAGTTAGTAGTAAATGCTAATTAGGACAGTGCAGCCAAAGTTAGTAGTAAATGCTCCTAACATACTAAACATGTCAAAAAAAGTGGAAAATAGCAGTTTCCTTGTTAGCTTAGAATCTTTATATAAGGAACAGTTCAGAAAAGATGACCTTTTCCTTCATCTATAGAATGGAACAGTTTGCTGCTACTGAACATTCTGCAGTGCAACAAGGACAAGGCTGAACATTTGCCATGGATTTTAAAAATGACCGTGTCTATACATTCAGGATGTTTATTTATTTATTTCATTGTGAATAGTCACTATGACCTTATCACTTGCAGACTACAATTTACAATCCTCAGATCCAAGAGCGGTACAAAATTGATAAAGCTGGAAGTAATTTTCAGCTGAAACCGCCTCTTGATATTCTCACTCCTATCGGTTTCACAGTAGAAAGTTTGATGAACATTGCATGTAATATGATCCACTCAATACAATCCACTGTACACTTGAGAGATATAGTAGCCAGAATTCAATATTTGTATTTCAAAGAGTAGCACGGTGAACAGAAGACATCCCAATTGTGTTGGAACACTGCAGTAAGTTATCTAATATCACAAAAAGGCAATTGGCAAGCAACTTATGTAGACTTCATTGTACTCAT
Organism: Aspidoscelis marmoratus; assembly: GCA_014337955.1. Taxonomy (NCBI): domain Eukaryota; kingdom Metazoa; phylum Chordata; class Lepidosauria; order Squamata; family Teiidae; genus Aspidoscelis; species Aspidoscelis marmoratus. Next base: position 43,516,964 of record MTQE01002208.1, read on the forward strand.
ACCATCCACAGAGAACTGGAAAGAGTAAAGTTAATTAACATAGCTTGGAATGTAAAGGAGAACTAAGCTAGAGGCCTTGAGGAAGAGAGAGAAGTCATATTTAACTCTTTAAAAATCAGTGAACCAAGTGTGTCTATTGTGTTTATGTGTAGGTTCTTTCTATAAATGAAGAAGGATTAAGGAGGTGTGAAGAAAATACAAAGGTGTTTGGAAGGCCTATAAGGTGAGAAAGAATCATTGTTTGGCAAAATGAATAATGGAAGGTAGAAGAGAGAGGGGACTCTGCATGTATTGGTAGACCTTCTTCCTTGGAGCTATGTGCCACTGCACACATTTGAAGAGAATTATGAATAGGAAATCAATTATTTTAATTGGGCTCCATCCTGAGTAAGATTCTCAGAGGAAGCTGATAGTATCTAAAGCAATTTTCGCATTTTTGTTTTCTTTAAAAAGAATCAGGAAAAGACCCTGATGCTGGGAAAGATAGTAGGCAAAAGAAGAAGGGGACAGCAGAGAACGAGATGGATAGATAGAGTCATGGAAGCAATAAACATGAGTTTGGGCAGATTCTGGGAGACAGTAGAAGACAGATGGGCCTGGCATGCTGCCTCCATGGGATCCCAAAGAGTTAAACTATTAAATCTAACCTTAGCAAGATGCAGCCTTAGCACTAATATAGAGATGCTACATTCTACATTGGGTGTCATTTTCCTGTTTTCAGTAGTGATTGCTAGATCACTTGAGCGGCCATAGTAATGCAGATTTCATCAATTTGGTGCCTCACAGATGTTTCAGACCAAATACCCATTATATCTGGTTTTTGAGGTGGCTTAGACAAACTGGCGTTGCCGTGCAAATATCTGGGGAGCATCAAGTTGGTGCAGGTTGTGCCAGTGAAATCTCTATGTGACTGAAGTCTTCCTTTGTGTAACTAATTCCTTTTAAAAGGCATGTCCCGCAAGCACAAAACAGTTACAAAATAGTGGGCCTTTTCACAACTTTACTTCCCAGGCAGAACCTCTCTCCCTAACCTCTCCAGTGCTTTGCTAAGCGCTGTATAGGTGTGAATTTGCACCATCACAGTGGCAATTGCAGCACCACAACAACAGCACCAGTGTGCCTATGTGGCACCATTGCCATGGTGCCAGGGTGGTGCAGAGCTAACAGTAACTGCACCAGCCCTCTCCAGGCTCCCTTTAAACCTCTCCCAGCTCGGAGAGATGCAGATGCAGCCACCCCTGACTGCAGGGAGCATACTGTAGTTGTAGAGCAGTTAAATCTGTTCTACATCTACATGCTCCGGAGGAGGCGCTGCACGTGTGGGAACTGCATGTGGAAAAGTTGGAGTGTCCCAAAATGCTGATGGTGCATGCAGTGCCTCCACCAGAGTTCCCTAAAGTGGTATGTTCGGAAAGAATCAGCGCGGATATATTGAGAAATGCACATCTGATCTAACACAGTCTGTCCTGCTGGAGCAACGTCTTGTTATTCCAATGCCCAGGATGACAGTTCTCAGACTGTACTTGGAGAATCAACAGTACATACAGTCACTGCACTACTTTTCTCAAAGCTTCTGTTACATCACTAGTGTGGCAGAATGAAGGTGGTATTTTATTCTTGTTTCCTTATGTTTGTTGATGTTTGAGGTTCCAAACCAGGAAAAACAACTGACGAGCTTGCAATAAGGTGTGTCGCACAGCAGGTGGAGCACTTGTATTTAGAGTCCATACACTCCACTTTGAAACTTTTGTCTTGAATGGCATTGGCTTCCAGCAACTGCCTGTCCATATATGCTTAAGCTTATGGTGGAGGCATGCTCTTCCTACAGGAAGCAAATGTGTTAAGTGTGGCTGTATTCTGGAATGGAGGAGGTTGCTATTTACAAAGTCTTTCCCTCCAGTATTGTATTGATTTGAGGGGAGGTGCTGTCCTAGTGCCAGATGTAATGGCGTCCCAAACAATTACAAAGTGTCTAATGCAGCGGTTCTCAACCTTCCTAATGCCGCGGCCCCTTAATGGAGTTCCTCATGTTGTGGAGACCCCCAACCACGGGGGCAGAGCAGCTGGGAGGTGGGAGGGAAGGGCGGTGGGAGACTCGTCGTGACCCCTCTGAAAGGGTAGTTGGACCCCCAAAGGGGTCCCGACCCCCAAGGCTGAGAACCACTGGTCTAATGTGAGACGGGCAAAATATAAAAACAGCTGATCAGACTTCATATGTAGATTTATCCCTGCCTTGTATCACATTTAAAGTTATGTGTGGATAAAAGGAAACATTTATGACCTTGGCTAGCTGGATCTTGTGATCACCAAGAAGCTCTGAAAGGGGGAAAATTCTCTGATCGGCTTCTCAGTGACATCAGGGAAAGGAGGCCTGTACTTAATGATCTTGTAGTGACTGAAATGCCAATCTTTTCAGCGTGCTGAAATTCAGGATCATAAAATAACTCTGCTTTTATTTTGGGAAACAGCTGTTGGACTTGCCTAGTGGACCTGGAGGGTTTGAACATGCGGCATTTGTGGAGACCTGGTGTTAAGGCACTGCTAAGAATCATTGAAGTAGTTGAAGCTAATTATCCAGAGACACTGGGACGCCTGCTCATCCTTCGCGCTCCTAGAGTGTTTCCGGTCCTTTGGACTCTGGTAGGTTTCTACCTTTATTTCTCTTGGATTCTTTTCTTTTAAAAGGTGATCTGACTTCTCTTGTTCCCCATGATCTTTAGCATCTATGAAGCTGCTAGGCGAGATCATCAGGAGTTTGGGAGTAAGGTACACTGATGATATCCAGTTTTCCCCATTCCTTCTCAGTCGGGGAGGCAGTTCAGATACTTGATCACTGTCTGGATGCAGTGATGGGCTGGATGTGGGGCAATGAATTGAAACTGAATTCAGCCAAGATGGAGGTAGTGTATGTCATGGGGTCCTGAGTCCAGGAAGTTTAGGGGCGCCCAATTCTCAACAGGTTTATTTTGCCCCAGAAGGAACAAGTACATAGTTTGGGAGTGTCCCTAGATTTGTCACTGTCATTTGAGACTGATGTGGCAGCAATAGCCAGAGTGCCTACTTCCATCTCTAATTGGTTTGCTAGCTTTGGCCTTTCTGGATAGGGATAACTTGGCCACAATGTTCCATGCTCCAGTAACCTCCAGATTTTCAAGGGACTACCCTTGAAAATTATCTAGAAACTGAAACTAGTGCCGAATGCAGCAGCTAAATAGACCTATTTTTAATGGACGGCCCTGATGCCTTTTGGTGAAAGGCAACATATACATTCTTAAATAACTTGTTTTCACAGAGCGCTTTATTTGTTGTAGAACAGTGACAGATTTGTTAATAGTCAAATAGTGAACCTCTTGCTTAATAGAAGCCAACTGGATTTGTTAAATTTTTACTAGTTGTGTACAAGCTTGTTCTAGTAACTGCTGTCAGGAGCAATATTGACACCAAGAAGGAAGAGACACATGGATCTGTCAGGAGGCTGCATGTCAGCAGGAACCGCACACACCATTGCATTCTTTTCAAGCTGAGGTTCAGAACCATGTCTGGGAAACTTTTGGAAATGAGTTTTCCTCCTTAAAAAATAGGATGTCATGTTCTCAGATATGCAGTAACCATCTTCATTAAGAGACCATGGTCCTTTGCCTTGGAACTTCTGTAGCTGGCATAAAGCTGACACCCAAGAAAGATGGCGTAGCATGTTTGCTCATACTGGTATAAAATCTTTTTTAAAGTTTTGCAGATAAGTCCATGCACATGGTTTGCTGCCTTGTTACGATACCAATGCTGACTTCCACTAGCGGTTGCTGGAATTATACTGCTCACTCCAATCATTAATAAGTTTCAGAAACCTTCTTTGCAAATAAGAAAAGTTAGATCACAGGCAAAGCAGACAGGAACCTGGTAACACCGGGATGTGGTTGGAAGCCCTGGTTTGGTCACCTGGAGAATTGTGGAAGCACAGTCACTGCTTCCAGAATTGTCACCTCTTGACCCTGAACTACCCTAGTAACTTCATGTTTTATTTACAGGTTAGTCCATTCATTGATGACAACACGCGGAAAAAATTCCTGATTTATGCTGGCAATGACTATCAGGGTCCTGGTGGTTTGTTGGATTATATTGACAAAGAAATTATTCCAGATTTTCTTGGTGGAGAATGCATGGTAGGTAAACCTGAATGCAATCTAGTGCGATTTCTTTCCATTTTTGTTTATTTTTTGAAACAATTTCAAAAATACAAATGTTTTAAAAAGTAAAACTTGAACAAACTATAAACAGCTCCAGCAACAACAAAGTAAGACAAGTAACAAATTTATGTGATAAGCAGGGTTACAACTTGAGTAGAAGGTAAGTACTGATTGTCCTGAATTGAAAGGATTCCAGAAGAGGATCCCAAACTTCATGAAAAGCCTGAACAAAATCAACGCCTTGCATTAGTTGAAATTGACATATAAGCAGATCCGTTGTAGTGAAGTCCCAAAGTTTGTTGACCAGGAGTTTAAGGTAAGTAGTGTTCTGTCCTTCCAGGATTTAGCAATAACTTTACTAGTTGCTAATTAAAAATTTAAAGCAATTTGCATTTACCATAAAGATTTTCTCATCTAAATAATCTAAAAAGGTACAACTCTGGTTAAAAGTGAATATCTTCATGCAAGTTCTTAACAATTACAACCTACTGCTTGGCAAAAAGCATTACTACAAGGGCAGGTGACCCAGCTGACCATAACCATCCCATTTTTGTTGGTTTTTAATGTAGGGTGAACTTTCTGGCATTTCCAGATAGGGATAGAAAAGACTTCTATCTGAAATTCTAGGAAGACATTTGCTAGACATTGTTGTCCATGCTGATATAAATAAACCAGTGTCAGATTTTGTGGCAGGCAGCCATAAATACTCCAGATATGATCAGACTTCCGATTTATTTTAGAAGTTGTCATTTCAAAAATGTGGTTCTAATGAATAAATCAGAAGGCGTGCTCTGTTTCAGTATTCTCCTGGATCAGAAGCTGGCCCAGAAATACGATGAATCAGGGGTGCTGCCAGGAAGACTGGGCCACCTCACGTGATTTTTTTGCTTTTATACAGAGAGTGAGCACCCTCTAGCGGTCATTGCCAGCAAGCTGCCTAAGGATAAACCCGCCATAGTCTGTTGGAATCTGTCCAAGAACAGAGTGTTATTCGGTTAGTCACAACTGTATCAACTGCCACTGTGCAGTCAGCAAAATCATTTCAAAATTATTGATAGATGAACAAAACAGTTTGTTCAGAACTATAAGAAATCTTATCGAAGTTGTAATTTTTAGAGCTAGGTTGACATCAGCTTAATTATGGAAATCAGGTCCTTTTCAGTCACCTTTCGCTTTTTAAAAAATTGCATAACGTATCTGTGGAAAAGGTACTATATAAAATAGGATGCTTTATTGGATGCATAAAGCCAATAGGCTTTTATGATCCTTGGGGGGATTTATTGATTTTGTTAGCAAAGGCATGGTCAAGGAAATTTTTTAAACGGATTCATGAAATGCATTTAAAATGGTTGGTGAATTTTTTCCTTGTTAGACTTGGTGGAAGAAGTACAGAGGATAATGCAATTTAAGTCCCTTGAAATTACCTCTTGTTTTACAATGTTGATTTTCTAACTGTTATCACTTAGTGGACATAAAATTATTTTTGTCTCATATTTTTACTGGGCATGCAAATAAGCAAGCAAGCATACATGCTTTTACTAAGGCTGTATATTCATTGTTGTATGAATTGTGGATGCTGACATTTTTAGCCAGCCAATTAATGCTCATTTGTAATTGAAATAGAAGAGCCCTTCAAACCCACTTACTGCAATTGAAGTGGGATAATTGCCTCATGTAGTCTTATTTTCTAAGAGAAAGCATCTGATGCTGATCCTTAATCCTTCAAATTAAATCTTCAGTGTGAAGTTCCAGAGGGTGGGCTGGTTCCCAAATCTCTTTACCGGACAGCAGAAGAATTGGAAAATGAAGATATAAAGTTATGGACGGAAACCATCTACCAGTCTGCAAGTGTCTTCAAAGGAGCTCCACATGAGGTATCTTTCCTTGTCTGACTCGGATACTTGTAACATGCTGTGAATGGTTTTGAGTACATACTGTGCCAACTTCATAGGGTCAGAGTTGGTTTAGATGACATTACAGCTACCTCGGCTTTTGAAATAGTTAATTGGATGAGCAAGGATTTTTTTTAAGGCTTACACTTTCATGGTTAGAAAGAATACTTAAGAACATAAGAGGAGCACTTCTGGATCAGGCCACAGCTCATCTAGTCCGGCCCACCAATTGCTTCTAGACTTCTCAAGTAGAAGATGAGGGCTAAACCTTCACCTGCTCTTGACTCCCTGCAAATGACCTTTAGAGGCATCCTGCCTGTTTCTTCAACCCACAGGCAGCACCATTCTAGAAACCACTGATACACTTATCCTTCTGTCCGTACACAAGTCCTTCTGAAAGTTCACTAGTCACATATAACTCGCAATTAATGGCAAAGCAGGCTGTCCAGATGATGGTCTGAACTGTTTTGGAATCCTTTCTTAATTAATGGATGGTGTTGGGCAAAGGATGCCCAGATGGAGGTCTCTAGTCATATCCCTGCAGGCTGAAATATACATTGTTCATTAAAGGAATGAAACAAAGGAACATTTGAGTCATACTGGCTGTTCTCATTGCCAGTACTTGGAACAGAGACATTTGCCTGGACTTCCCAATCGCTGTTTCTATTCCTGCTGAGAAGATAACTCTTTTTGTCTTAAACACACCCACACATACCACAATTGGAAAGAAGGTGTGTAGAAAACATGAAGTTGCCCTGCTGTCTGACTAATTCCCTCTTCTGCCATGTGTCACGATGCAAAAGAGTCCAGTCAAAGGATTGTGAACTAGGAATCCTTGTGAACACATCCAAGAAGTCCAATCTATCTATCTCTCTAGCTAAAATATTTGTATACTGCTCCTACTGAAATAGATTCTTAAAGCACCTTACAAAGAAAGACATGATTAAATTCAAGGAAGGGGAAACAAACACTCCATTTTGGAGTGGCCTGGGCTTGTGGTTCCAGTGTCAGACTCTTATCTGGTTGTTTCCCAGTTCAAGTCTGCTGTCCTACATGAAGCCAGTTGGTTGACCTTGGGCTAGTCATTGCTATCTTTCTGAGCTCTTGCAGCCCTACCTATCCCTCAGGGCGACTTTTGTGGGCAGAAGAATAGACATTTGTCAGCTGCTCTGAGTTCCTTTAGGGGTGAAAAAATGAGGTATGTTCTTCTTCTTGTGTATATACTAAGAGATCTGTGAAATTACTAAGTAAGCTGTTCCCAAGTTGTTTAATTAACAGAGTTTTTACCAGTCCCTCTCTTTTACTCTCTAGATCTTCATTCAGATTGTGGAAGCTGCTTCTGTGATCACCTGGGATTTTGATGTTTGTAAAGGTGACATTGTCTTTAACATCTATCACTCCAAGCGAGCACCACAGCCTCCCAAAAAGGACTCCCTGGGGGCCCACAGTATTACCTCTCCTGGTGGCAATAATGTGCAACTGATAGACAAGGCATGGCAGCTGGGAAGGGACTACAGTATGGTGGAGTCTCCTCTGATTTGCAAAGAAGGCGAGAGTGTGCAGGTGAGAACACGCTTGTAAACACAATTTGTGGCCTTATTCCTGAAAAATGCTATTAGAAGCCATCTGTGAGCTCTAAAAGCCTTTTAAGCAGACTTTGGTGTTTGAGCACAGCCAAAGGGCGTCCAGTCCGATGCAAGAGAATCCGTATCTTCAGAAAGTCATAGTTTATCTCATGAGCTTCCTAATTTTAAATCCATCATCCTGATAATCACTACGGGAAGGAATGGGAAGAGGCTTTCTTTATTTTTTTTAAAGCCTAACTTCCCTACTGAACTTCTGTTCTACCTTTTACTTCTCACCTTTGTATCTACTGTCTGATCCCAAAGGAGCAAGTGTGTCTTTTTGAATTAGTGTGCCACAAGCAATGAAGTAGCAAAGCCAATTGGAGTGCATATTGCATATGTACAAATATGATTCTGTCCAGGCATGAGGCCCAGGTATGGAATTGTCCAGGCGTTGGCAATAAATAGCCTTATAGTGTGGTGGTGTTCAAAGAATGTATTTCACCACCATTGCATCCTCTAGCAATTATGTGACTTAAGTGTTTCAGAGCAGTGAAACCTCAGGCTAGAAGAAGGAAATTATGGCGTTGTCAGGTGTGTGCCAAATTCATGGCATCTCTGAGGGTAAAATTATTTAGCTATCCAAAGAACCAGAATCACAAAATGGATTTTGAGCTGTATCTGGCCCCCATTTTGGCATAGTTTATATGGTGAACTGCTTGAGAGGTTTGGCTAAACATTGCCTTTGTGAAGAGAGGAACAGGGAACCTGAGTAGGGTGCTCTTAGCAAACATGTTCCTCAGCATTTTTTATAATTGTGGTATCATTCTAAAGTACAACTGGGTCATTTAGAAGCAATATTACTACAGAAGGAAGTCAGTAATAGGGATGTGCATGAAAATTGCATATTTCTTTCACGGTTGAAGTGCAAATCCAGTAATTTGCTTTGTTGTCAAATTTTTCAATTGGAAAAAACATTTTCACGCACATTTTTGAACTTTTTTACAAAGAAAAAGACAAAAAAAAAATCCATTGAAGACCTTCTTTTCACGGTCCAAAGGCACAGCGAGACAAATTTTCAGTCAAATTGGGTTCACAAGCATGGGACTGGTTTGGTTGTTTGTTTGTTTCAGTTGAAGTTTTGGATATTCAAAAAACTGGATTTTTATTTTGATGTGAATATCTGCAAATACAAAATATTTTATTGAATTTGTGAACAGGAATCAATTCATGCACATCCCTAATCAGTAGTAAAGCTGTTGATCATTGCATCTGTTTTGAGATCCATTACATCACTCTTAAAAGACATTTGGTTGCTGGTTTGTTTCTGAGCCTAATGTAAGGTGACATAAAGTCTCAATGTCCCTTAGTTTTCATTGCATGTAAGGACTTCACCTGCAAAATAGGCTTATGTAAGTGTTGAAAATAGACAGTGGGGCTGTGTTGGTGGTACCGCCTCTGTGGTCCACGGGCCAGTGGTGTGAGATGTAGCCATTCCTTGAAGTTACCTCCCTGTTGAGCTTTATCTGGTACTCCATACTTCAAGTATCTATGATTTATACTTTGTTTTAATTGTGGTAGAACATGTTCTGGCACCTGAATGATCAAAAAGCAGCATTCATGTGAGCAGAAGGAGAACATTGGGACTCCCAGCTCCATTTCTTCCCACCCCGTTAATCAGTCATGTAGGCCTGAACATGAGATGAACATCCACCCACGTGGCTGGAGTGGAGCAAAAGTGCCAGAACCAAAGGGACATCCCTCTAGTACAGTGATGGCCAACCTATGACACGCGTGCCTTGAGCAGGGGGTTGGACTCGATGACCCAGGAGGTCCCCTCCAACTCTACCATTCTATGATTCTATGATTCTATGACACGCCAAGCCCTTTTGGGTGACACACATGGTCACCCTGGCACGTGGGCGTGTAGTGCTTGCTTGTTCTTGAAGTGTGCAAAATGCCAACTTTCAACTGAAGATTTAGCAAACGAAATTCAGCAACAAAAGTCACTAATGTAAGGAATTATTCGTTTTTGCGCTTAATAAATACATATATCAAAAATATAACTTTTTTACTAGAGCTACAAATATCACAAAATTATGGATATTTCTACAAGTGACACAGCACCGACTTAAGCTAGGTTTTCTTGTGAATTTTGACACACCGAGCTCAAAAGGTTAGCCATCACTGCTCTAGTAGGTGGTAATTACCTGTTCAGTGTAACTTGTGGATCATGACGGAACAAATGGCATTTCCCCTGTGATTTGCTTGCAGGGGTCCCACGTGACCAGATGGCCTGGTTTCTACATTCTCCAGTGGAAGTTCCATAGTATGCCTGCATGTGCTACAACTAGCCTGCCTCGGATGGATGATGTCTTGGCTTCCCTGCAGGTCTCATCTCATAAGTGCAAAGTCATGTACTACACTGAAGTAATTGGGTCAGAAGATTTCAGGTATGGTTGCCCGTAGTCCTGTAAGGAGCTTCCTGGTGCAAGCTAATGGAGGCAAAGTCTCCACATTGGTTGGTTTTGCTAAAGAGCAAAACTGAATGAGGTTAAAGGGAAAGTATCTAAAGGGCGTTTGCAATTCTGCCACTTAAAATATTTTCTGATTTGAGGGGGCAGGAGAAAGTAGTTTTTCATCTTCAGTTCTGCTGCATTACTTTGCATTGCTTCCCCTACCAAGCTAGGATTTAGAGAATGAAGAAAACAGTTTAGTCCTTTACAAAAAATCTCCACTAATGTAGGATCGTACTGTATATTAATATTAAAAGGAAGCAAGAAGCCAAAAGGGTCATTGATCGAAATCCAGAAGGCCTTTCACATAAGTAACTAGAAGAAAAATGCAACCAAGAGGTGCTATGCAGGCTTCTAAAAAAAATCCCCAAGGGACACTTTCTACAGCTAGTTGTATTCACTCAGCTATGTACAATCTCCAGAGAAACAAAGAGACTATGTATGAGGACTTCCTAGAGAAGCCAAACAAGACTTTGATATATGTTGTAAGATAAGGAAGTTACTCACAATGAAAGGTTACTTGGGGCCATAAGCACTTTTAAGTCAAGGGTTCTGGAGTCATTTTACCTATTTTAGTTTAAAAATAAAAAGCTCAGGTGATTTAAATGTGCCAGGTGTTCTTATTCTTAAGATTAAAGAATTTTATCCATCCTAGAGATTGGATTTGGCTTGAAAGGTTTTACTGCATGGCAGTCCAGAAATGTGAAAGGTACTATATGTAATATTACTGACTAGTTACTTATGTGGGGCAGCAAAGTACATTTTAAGGTTGTGTGTTACTGAATTATAAACAAAAAGCTAAATGAAAACAAACTTCCTATTGATTTGTCATTTTCTTCCACATAATGATATGTTTTCAGTCCATAATAACAGTTGGTAGGAGTATTTCTTCTACATATGTTTAAAGCCTCCTATCTTTCCCAGTCAGACATTTTGAGAGTTTTACATCGTAAGAAAGGATGGGCTGAACTGCAGTTTGTTGAAGCACAAACTACAGTTCAAATCTCAGGAGGAGTAGGTGCTTTGCCTGGCAGCCAGGAGATCTCCTGAGCACCTTTATGTGAGTCATGAGGAGTGCAAAGTGACTATCCGTTTGCTGGAACCGTGAGTGCTGCCATTATGGCCCCTGATGTGGGCTGTGTTGCAGTGTGTCTTTGCACACATACACAGACTATGTACATCTGCCTCTGTGTGATGATGTCACACATATGATCACCATACCTTTGTCCACAAAGATGATTACAACGGCAGTGGCAACACTTTGAAAAACAGATAAGTTCCCCACACCAGTTGGATGCCTTGTCAATAATGTAGAAGTCCCACGAGGAGCCCAGGACACTCACATAAAAGCATCTGATAGTCCTGGCCCTCTAACTGCAGTTTGGCACAGCTCTAGTTATAAAGCTATTAACCCAGACATTCGAATCAAATGTTACAACATTCACACATTAACATTCATATTTGTTACAAATAGTTCTGACATTCATAATGTTACAGGATGCATATCAGATACGTCTGTTTTCGTGTCAGTTGCATATTCATTTGTATCATTTGTATTCAATACATACTCATTTGTATCAGATAGTTTTTCCAATTTGTATGAATGTATTTGTATAGAATCCTACCACATTCAAAGGGGATCTATTTGAACAAATACAAATTTTCTAGTATTTGATTTGATACTAACTGAATGCAAAAAAACCCAATTCATGAACATGACTATAAAAGACTCAAGGTGTGCCATCCCTGTCAGTTATTTGTGGGGAGCATATATTTATGAGGACCCAAGGAATGTCCTTGGGCATGCAGTAGCCCCAAACTTCTGCCAATACCATTTGTGGCATGCGGGTAAAAATGGGATCCTGTGTATCTTAATGTATAGTCAAGTACTTCTCCATAACAAGCCTTTTATCTCTTTGCAGAGGATCCATGAGCAGCCTGGAATCAAGTCATAGTGGATTTTCTCAACTCAGTGCTGTTACAACATCTTCTGGCCAGTCTCAGTCCAGCTCCATGATTTCCAGGTAGTGCTACTGCCAGCAAAAGCAAACAAACAAAAAACAAAAAAAAGCCAATTGATGAGATGGCCGGACCCTTACCTAAGACACTCAACTGCAATACAGCATAATCATCAGTCACAATTGCAAAAAAAGAAAAAGAAAAAAGAAAGAAAACTCAAGTGGAAGGCCTTTTTATAGATAGTAAAGTAGCTGTGTGCATTTAAATACCCTTGTTCTGTTTGAATTAGAACTGAGAGTGTGTCCAGTCTTAATACAGTAGCCATAGATTTTTTTATAAACATGCTTGCACAAATCCTAACATGGAAATGCAAGGGCTGTTTTGCAAAGAAAGGAGCAATCAGTGAGTATTTTAAAAATATAACATCCTTCCAAAACATTGTTTAATTAATGCATTAGAAGACTAACCCCAAACTCTTGCCAGTGGGGTTCTCACAAGATTTGAAATTGTTATTTGTTTCTGTTCTTACTGCTGTGAGCTCCTTCCTCTGTTATTGCCCATTACTAAGGCCTGAAACAAGGCTGCGACCAGTTGCCTAACATTTCATGAACTGCCAGCTGGTGACTGGCTATACTACTACCTTTTTTCTCTAGTTTTGTCACGGATGGGTCTTGCTTTCCGCAGAGAAAGTGGCATTTCTGGCACTGCTGAGTAGACTTTCTGACATGCGTACATTCCACTTCGTCACACTGATAAGGGCATACTCTAGCTTTGGGCATTGAAAGGTTTTTAAGCCAAAACCTACACTTCTGAGCACTAAAGGCAAGAAGAAACAGGCAAATCAGGTTCTGTCAACTAAACCCAAAGGCTGGTCTTACTTTGGGTCCTCAGGTTCACTTTGTCTTGGGAGACCTTTTACTCTGTCCCCACTGCGAACCAAATGCTAGCAGAGCGGTGGCACCCTTTCTGCTAATTGTTCATTAGAGGAAAATGTAGCTGCATCGTTTCTTCCCTTGTTCTCTTATCAGATTTCTGTTACCTTTCTAGTGCAGAGAATTTTGTAGGCCTGTTCAGTACATTGAAAGCAAAGCGCTGTCTGCTGTGGATGGATACCCTAATTGCAACTCCGCTGCATTTTTTTAATAATGGAGTTTTAATCAGTATGCCAAATGGTTTCTTTTTAAAAAAAAATCCTTCACCTTCATTTTGTTAGTATTTTTAGAGCCAGAAACTTGTCATGTAGTTTTGAAAGCTGAAAATCTAATAGATTTATCCTTCTGGTTTGTTGTGATGTGCCGGATCCTAATAATCAGCTGGTTAAATCACTGTAAAGACTTCAAACTACTTCCTAAAGCGGACAGTAGTTGCTGTTGCAATATCCTGTTCCCTCGCCTACTTCCGATCAAAGACAGTTTTAAAATAAAAAAACCCTGCCCTATTTAAGTCCTGACAGATGTTCTTTGCTGCTATAGCTTGTGGAGTTTGGTGGTGTGCTCCACGGAAGAAGGACAAAAACCGTAGTGACCTTTAGTACTGAGAATCAGGCGCTTGAAAGATTCTGCTACTTTAAAGGCATAAAATGAGAACCGCACAATTAACAATTGTAACTGCTTGAAGCATTAGGCCAGGGTAGTCCCATTTGTGGGTTGTAGGGTATCAGGTCCCCTCAACCAACCAACCAACCAACCAACCCATGCCATGCTGCTGCTCTGCTGCTACATGTAATAGTAAGGCCCTAGCATGTTAGTCTGTCTTCAGTAGCGTTTTTAATTCTTGATAGGCAGTCATGACTCCTGCCTCCGAAAAAACATAGTGCCATATCCAGCCTTCGTGCAATAGGTGTCTCTGGTGGCCCCTTGTGGAGGAGCCATCCTCTTCCCTAGTTACAAGGGCTTTGCCTTGAAAGATGGTCCCCTCTTTCTTTGTCTCTCTCTCTTTCTCTCAGATGGCGATTTTGCTGACAGCTGTAAAGACTCTGCTTCACTCAACACTCCACATCAGCCCAGAGAAGTCTGACTTTCTAGAACTTTTTTCAGTGCAGCCACTTCTGGTGAAGATCTCTTAGGTTTGCTCAGAAGTGTCCCTTGGGGAATAGTCTTTCTCTAGAAGTCTAATATATCTTTCAGAGCTCAAAGCACAAACACTTAATGGGGTCTATACAACATAAAAATACAAGGCTTTGGGTTTTTTGTTTTTTTTAAATTGCAGTGCCATGGCAACAATCACCCCGCTACAGCCATTTGCTCCTCTCCATAGAATGTGATCCCACAGCTGGTCACGCTCCTGTCCCTGCTCTTCCTCTCTTGTACCTTAATACTTTGCCCTTCTCTTCTCTGTGTTCATGAACTTCATATCAATTTCTGTAAATGTTTTGTAAACATATTACCTCGATCTTGGTAATAAGATAACAGTCTTTAAAAGATTTTTTTTTTATTTGTATTGATAATAAATGTGAACTGTTGGGGAAAAAGAAGTCTGAATTCTTTCTTCTCAGCTTGCTTCAGAAGAGATGGATTTTCCCAGGATGTAGCAGAAGGCAGAAAAGGCAGCATAATAAGACGTGGTATAAACTCTCACGCACCGTCAGCCCTTGCACAACCTAGCTTTACACTGAGCTTATCTGTAGTGAGGAATTTGCAGGTTTGCTCATATGGCATGGCACTATAAAGTTTAAAAGCAGGCTATACAAATCATTCTCAGCTTTTCAGTGTCTCCTAACATGACTTACGGAACACAGCGGTTTATGAGGATGCGGCCTTCATACTACACAAGAATCCTTGTATTTGGTGCTACAATATATATCATCAGTTGCAGACCTTTCTTCACAGCAACACTTCTGGCCTTTGATGGCTGTTTTATAACAGAGGATTTTGGAGGGTTTGGGAGTATCACTTCAGCCCTGTCTCAAATCTTGTGTTAATTCTTACTTTTCAAACCAAAGTGCTTCGTGTATTTTATTTACCCAAAGGCCTCAAAATGGGTTACTTTAGAGCCAGGATTTGATATATGTGGAAGTACCTAAGTTTTTTTTTAATGGGCCCACTATTGCTCTTTATGCCTCTGAGTATATTTTCTTTAGTAATCTGAAGTAGGGATTTGTTTATATTTTTAAAATCTGAAGGATAATAACTTTGATTTCATGCCCTCTTTTGTACAACTGTATCCACCTGTTGTGGCAAGTCTTCACACTTTCCCCGCCTCACACAACAGAGCCCTCCAGCTGTGACAGAATTACAACTCCTTGCAGTAACTTACAGGAGTTAATTTAAAGTAATGCTATTGAATTAAATTAGTCCCGCTATATATTAAAAAACACTTCCTTTGAGCAGGAAAAATATTGTGAATAGATGTTGCTTTTGTTGGGGTTAGTTGGTGTTTTTCTGACACTTCTGCTTTTTGCCAGTAATTTTGTTTGAAGGCAGGCGAAAAATATAATGGACAATTTATTTCATGAAGAATTTGATTTGAGAGCAAATAAACTCTGTGCAGTATAAAATTTCACATTTAAACTAAATGTAGGGAAGCAAATATTTCATAGCCTATAAATCTTATGAGCATCTAAGAAACCGTTGTTAAATTTGAAAGCAAATTAGATGTCCAATCCACCCAAGATGTGCTCAGTAACAGCAATTTATGAAAATGCATGCCTTATACTGCTTTTAAAGACTGTTTCCAGACCAGATACGGAGCTCCTAAACCAACTAATTTTGTTTCTGCATGAGTGAGCCATTAAGCGTGCCAGACTGAGAGCAGTTACGTGTAAGTATTTGTTGGGAGAACAGAGGCAAAACTGGGCAGTTGCAAGTTTCAATATTCTGACTGGAACAGATTCCAGTTGAATATAGCTCCATCCTTCCTGGAGCCAGTAATGTTAGAAAATGGGAAATAAACTTTTTTGGGGTGGGTGGGTGATTAGTCATCCCTGTTATTCCTGCAAGATCGTGGCACCTATAGCTTGGTTTAATGGACTGCTCTGAGGCAGATGGAACTTGGCTGGCATGAGTTACCCAAGGGAAAGAGGGAAGCCGTTCCGAGGCAAAGAGATACAAAATAACAATCTTTATTGAAAAGATAAAAAGAGAAAGACATTTTACACAGTCACTGAACTAGCCAGTTAATGAACCAACCGGCAATAGCACAGCAAACATGCAGTTCAAAGGCATAAAGTCACAATTTAGCAGCACAATGGCAAGACTGTTCAGTGGGTTTTGAAGAGTACAACTACACTGTCTTGGTCTCCTAGGTATGTGTGTGTGTGTATAAAAACGAGTAATGGTTCTAAACAACTGCCTCCTAGTACCCCAGTAGTCTGAGGTCATCTGCCCAAGTTCACCAGTAAAGTGATTCGCAGCCTCCCCTGGAAGTAGGCAATGGTGATCACTTCTGTGCCTTTCCCAAGAAGAATGAATAGAGGTGCCCATGCAGTCAACCAGGGGCCTGTTCACACTTGGCCTTTTTCTGGAGTATATCTCAGGACAGGGGTCTGTGGTCTGCCTGCTAATGCAGACTCCGGCAGGGCTCACCTGGGCCTTGCTATAACCTGCCCTAGCGTGTGGACAGCAGGCCCCTGTTCTGGGATACTTGCCAGAATAAAGCCAAGTCCAGGCAGGCCCCGGACACAACTTGATAGTATCCAAAACTGTGGGAAAAAGTCAGCTAAGATTATTTTATTTTGGAATAGCTTGTTTGCCTAAACTGAAATTGAGATAAAAGCATTTCCCCAGACAATACAAACAACTGTGGTTAGCTGAAAACAGAAGTAAAGGCTTCCAGTTCCTTTCACTAGGAGTCCAGAGTCTCATACTTTAGCCACTTTCCAGTCATAGAAGAATTCTGTCATCAACAGGGTATTAAGACTGCCATCCTCTGAGGCAGATGTATGCCCAAGGTTTTCAGAGAGGAGAGATTCTGGCCTTTTCCATGTATAAATATTTCTTGGGTATACTACATAGAAAATGTCCACTAGATGTTGCTAGCAATCTTTATAACCTCAAATTCTGTCAATAGAGGGTGTTACATGTCTTGACAGAATAGAGAAAGACATTGAGGCATGTTTAACTTTTTCAGGGGGATTGCTATAACTTTTCATTTTATGGAAGCTTAGCTCCCACAATCAATTACTGGGAAAAAATTGAGTTGAACTCAAAGGCAGGCTACACTGAAAAATTGGTATCTAGAGGATCAACTATTGCAAGTTTAAGAATTCTAGAACCATAATCATACATTAACTTTTTGTATACAGTAATATAGATGTAAATGTTAATAAGCTAGTGTGACATCTCCTATGGTAGTCATTATTGTTTCTGGTAACTTGCAGTAAAGCAGAGGTATCATTATTCAAAATATCTCTGATCACAGAACCATTTCACACAACTATATTACACATTAACTGTGTTATTGGCTGACTTTAGAATATGTGATAGATGGGAAAGTGGCCTGAAAGTATTATGAAGAACGGAGCTGCAGGAAAACTCTGCTGTGGAAGAACCTTTCAGATAACCTAAATGTGAAGACTTCATTATCGTGGATCCTCTGTTCCAACAGAATTAGTGGGTCCTCTTTCCTGTCTGGACTTATGGTAGAATTTTAATCAGAATTAGATACAATATATCTGTTTGAACTGATGGACTAAATATTAAACGACTCTAATTCAAATTCATTTAATTGAATTTCAAAGGAAGGTGTCTGGTCTTTCATTTGTCATTAGGCATTCTTTTTCATCTTAAAAACATGTACGTGAATCTTCTAATTATGATTGGTGGCTCAGGGTTTTAAACAGGTTCCGCAGCCCAACTAACTAAACTAAATAAATTGATTTTTGCATGAATCAGACCAAGCAAGGGGCATCCCAGGGATATGTTGTGCATGTCTGGGGTGTCTGCAGACGTGGAGAGATCTTTTCTGCCACTATAAAAAGACACCTGCCTCTCACTTTGCTGTCGTCGTAGGAAAAGGTAAAAGGCCACAGTGAAACACACAGAGAGAAGAATGGATTTTAATTGTCCTACATGTTTCTATTTAGAAAAGTGGAGTGTTACAATGGAGGCTTTTATTCTGAAATAGCCTTTGGAGGAAGGGCATTGCATGATTTTACGGCTTGCTTTGAATATTGTGTAAAACATCCATAATGGAGTTCTTGCTCTCTTGTTCCATTGTTGCCTAGACTAGAAAACAAGTTAATGACCCTGATGACTTTTTTGTATATCAGGTTCAAATAGATTTTCAGTTTGGGAAATGAAATATACCTGGCATCCCCCCTACAGCTACTTCCATCTATATGCTATTAACTTGTTACAACATGCTTTGCTTCTTCTCAACTAGAACGAGCCCTGGTGATTAAGTGGGGATAGACAAATGAAAGATATTGACGATCGGGCTGAGGGGCAATCTAGCCCACACCCTATGAAGTCTAGCAAAGTTCCTATGCTCATTGAAACTGCCACAGAACAATGACCTGGTTCCAATGCTGTCAATAAGAATTGGGTGAAAAAGAGATCGTTCAGATCATTCATCAATGCTGTCTGGAGTGGACTTTATAAAGCCCTGACAAGGGCTTGTATGTAGATTTATTTCAGTCTAGCTTTGGGGCACGTTATGGCACTGAAGTGGTCCTAGCTGCTGGTTGCTGACCTTTGTCAAGTGAAAGTTCACAATGAGTGCCACTCTGATGATTCTCCTTAATTGAGCTTCTACTGGAGTAGATTTGGGTGGTGGGACTTGGAGGCGCTTTATTAATAATGGCACTTCTTCAACTTTCAGGGTGTGCTCCAGAAAATAAAAATAGAGGCTTTTGTTCAATACCATGATAACTATTTTGGGAATTTGGGGGGGGGGGTTGATCTGAAGGGAAGTGCCATCATTTTGCTGATGACACCCAACCTTGTCCATTGTGTCTGAGTCAGAAAAGGATATTGATGTGCTTGATCGTTGCCTGGATGCAGACCAACATATATATATATATAAATAAAGGGTATATATATTGCTTTTATAACCCAAGGAGATCATTGCAATAAAAAAACAACAAAGTGGTTGAACAAGAAAATATCAACAAAGTTGTTGGCACTGAGAACTAGTTAACAATAACCATAGCAATTGACTATATTTAATATATAACAAGTATACATTAAAATGTGTGGAATTAATCTTAAGGCAGTTACAAGATAGAAATCGGTAATTAAGAAGCCCAGATGTTCAAAGAGGACAAGTCTGGAATGTTAGAGTCAGTTTTCTTGGGAGTTTTTCTTAAGAACATTTGCCAGATTGTGGAATAGGTTAGATCTGGGACTTGTCCTTTACCTGTCCATGCTGATGAAGGTTATGTTCTGTTTTCACTGTAAGCCAAAACTGGAAATGCCACTCCTGCATAGTAGTGCAGAATAGGTGCACAGGTGGGGATAATGCTGAATTAATCCTTTTCACTTGAAGTTTGAGTGATATCAGAAGCCAGAAATTCCCTTTTATAGCTATGGCTCATTTGTTAGCAACACAGACCACAGACTGTTGATCAAATTTTGTAAAATTAAAATTTCCTCAACAGTCAATTGCTCCTATCAAAAGAAATACAAAACATGGTCCTTAACTGTTAGCTAGCGTCTATTTTTTTCCCCAAGTTCTCAATCCTGTGGTATTTTTCCAGAGATTCCACATAAATAGGTTTGTTTTCTGTTCTTTTGCGCTTGTTTCAATCCGCATACCATGGCAAGTGAAAGTATAGATGTATTCAGTTCAAAAAATATTTCACTGTACTAAAGGAAAAGAATCCTTGCAGCAATCAACCAACATCATATATGGTTTGGCTGCACAGATTAAAAATAAGTGGGATGTAAAGCAATTCTTATAATATACAAATTGCATTGTATTGATGGGTGTTAGTATAAACAGAGCTGCCTTCCAAGAGTTTTTTGCATCTATGCCTGAAACAATAATATCTTATTTTCATCACTATCAAATATGCAGACTATATTTTTTCAAATATTTCCTCCCACAATGCTGCATAATAAATTGTGTTGGAAAACCTGTTTGGGAATTTCCACAAGGGCAAATTCTGAGCATTTCAGATAGATGACATTGTCTTCCTTACAACATTGCCACTGGCACTGTTTGGAACCACACAGCTGGGGAGGCATGACATTCTTTATAGAAGGGTACGTTGGTCAGATCATTTGCTCTCCTGGTGTCTGTTTTCAGCTTTTTACACCAAGGAGAGAAGGGGGAGGGATGTTTTTGTTTATTGGTTTGCTTTTATAAAAATACCAGCCCTTTCAAATCCCCTTGAGAATGGAGATGTTGTCCAATTAAAAAGCATGTTGAAAAAAATCTGATAAAAGCCCTTCCTCAGCTCCTTTGAGTGATTAAAACTTGAGTGTGGTACAAATCTTACTAAACCTGAGTTGTTATTAATAGACAACTCCAGTTCTGCCTTCATAAGAGAGGCTACTACACTTGAAGGTAGGCCTACCAATCTTTCCAAAGTTATTGTTTTGGATCCTCTCTAGAGACGGGATATAATTCTGATTCCATTTCCATATTTTTGCACCCAATGGTAGCATGAGGATACTAAATAAGTATCTTCATCTTGTGGTAGGACCATGTACGGGGTTTGGACCTTTCCCCAAATAACTTGCTTTTATCTCAGTGGGTAGATTTTCTTGTCCATGAGATTGGCCAAATTTCACTATTACAAGGATGTCAGTCAGAGATACTTAAGACAATGAAAGTGGCCCATTTGCCACTGCAGGACAGCAACTTGTGGGACAAATAAACTTCCCAGTTTTGTGTTTTCTAAATCTTTTCCAACTGCAGGTTTTCTCTATCCAGCCAGCACTGTCATGCTATAGTCTGAGAAGCTGGCAGGGACCAGCTTTGAAAAAGGTGATAGGAAAATTTACAGACTGGGATTAAGGCTTAAATCTGTTCTTTTATCATTTGGCTATCTTTTTGATATCTCATTGTTTTATTTATATTATCCTGAGGTCTCAAGATTGCAACAATTGAAATGCATGAAAACAAGAATTAATAGCAATTACAGTACAGTACCCAAAAGAAGAATCACCCATTTAAGGGGATTCAAAGCAGCTAACAAACCTTCCAATTCTTCTCCCCAGAACAGACACTCGGTGAGGTAGGTGGGGCTTTGAGACCTCAGAAGAGAGCTGTGACTAGCCCAAGGTCACCCAGTTGGCTTCATGGAGGAGGGCGGAATCAAACCCTGTACTCCCAAATAAAGAGTCCAGCTCCTTAACCACTAGACCAAACTGGCTCAGGTAAAGAGGTGCATTTTCAGCCATTTGCATCTTAGACAAGAGGACATTCTACAGTCTGTGGGCTACCACAAGGGCAGCTCCCTTAGGGATTCTCCCACCATTTTAGATACCCAAGAAGGAAGCAGAAAGGGTATGAAAACAAGTCACCATTTAGCCTAACGTACTGACAAAGGAACGAATGTATAAATATGCGTAGGCTAATTAGGAAGTGATTAGCACAGTGACTACAGAAACAGATCTTGCTAAAGCACGGAAGACTGGGGTCATTGGGTCTGCAGCTCAGATGTAAACATCTGATAACTTCAAAGCCTCTTTCCTTTCCACTGTTCTTACGAAAGGGCAGCCTGTTAAATAATGGGTGATTTCCCAAAGCAAATTGCTCTTTGGCAGTCCTTCAAAATCAACAGTTGTCATCTGTAAGGCTACACACCTGCCCTTGTGGTTGTGTATTGGGGGCCTAAATTGTAAGACAGGGCCATCCACGGCATGGTTTTCAAGCTTATTGTTAAAAGATGGCAACCAAGCAAAAGGCCAGTTTATGTCTTTTGCAGATTCCTTAATTCAGGAGGGGGGCATTAGCAGGGGCAGGGGGGATACACCAGTCATGGACTCCACTCATACATTACAGGATTAAAAGGCATGTCCGTTCAAGCGTGGAAGCCTATGCCATCACGTGAAGCACTTTTTAAAACAGTCTCTGGTTTCCAGGGAAGGCAAGAGAAGGACAATATTTAAACAAGATAGGAGCCAGAAAAGAAAAGGATTAGTGAATCCTATGCCTCCCCTCCTCCAATTTCCTCTGGGTCACAAGGTAAATAATGGTACCGTTTACTAGACAGCACTTCTGAAGTATCTGCCCTAAAAGGCAACGTGAAATCTCCACATCAGAGATGGGATTTTAGGCAGGGCCAAGCTCTTTCAGAATCCCACCTTTGTTCCTCCTCCCTCCCTCCCTCCCTCATTCATTCATCTCCTCTTGTAATACCCAAAAGGCAAGAGCAGTCTTCTAGTCATACCTTGTACAAAAGCACTGTCAATATAACCAGTGTCATGGGCATGAAGGTTCAGTGTAAAAAGATATAAAGAGAATTGCTTTTGTTAATAAACCCATAGGACCCAGAGATCTGACCCTAATCGGCCCCCACAATTGGAGCAGTTTGATTTAATTATTTCAGAAGACTTCTCTGGGGATGGCAGTAAAATAGATAGGCTGCTTGATCAAAACAATTGGGCAACAAACTGTGTGCGATTACACACACACAAACACAACAACAACCAACTAATTATTTTCTTCAAGGGGAGCTGGGATGCAATGGGTTTGTGAAATGATCACACTGGCAGCAGAAGGGGAGGGGGGGGGAGACCAGTCTTCAAAATGGAGCAATAAAGTTTCCTGTTATCACCAGGAAATCCCACAAAACAACTACATAAGGAGATGGTTGAATTTCACAATAGGCCATGACCAACATGGAAAGGGGAAATTACCTATAGTGTGCACTGCAGAGCCCAGACTCTGCTTGAGACACTTTCCTCAGAAGCAAGATTGTGCCAGAGTCAAATCACCCTATAGCATCATGCTGCCGGAAGGAACACAGCCACTCACAGGAAGTCTCCCCAAATATATTACTCTCTCACTACAACCACCACTGTGACCATGGCCCACTGTGAAAATCTGTTTAGGTACACGAAATAGTGTTGGCTGCCCCATGGCCTGCTGACAGGGTCATAGTGTACTGGGGGTGCACATCAGAGGATCCTCCAAGCTGCTCTGCCCCCCCCCCCAACACCACTCTTTTTGTGGTAAGAATGGGTTTGCAAAGACAGGTGCTCTGTTGTTGAATGGATGTGCCACAGCTGTGCCAGCAAGAGCAAATGTTCCATAATAGCAAACGGGGCAACATCCTACTACACCCAGTAGCTCAGAGCTTGATTCTGATCTTCATTTTTCATTCATGCGCATTTTAGTTACTGTGTTTATTAGGGCTGATTTTCAGATGTGTTTGCATAGAATTTCAGTCTTAACAGTGTCTTTTGTATCGTACATTCTATCTAGTCTTAATCTCCATCCCATCAGTCTTTGTGGGCACCAGCAAGGCTGAGGGAGGAGAAACCTAGTCAGGACACAGCATCCAAGCTGTGTTTGTATTCATGGAGAAGGGAAAATAGTTTTACTCTAAAGGTCTCAGATCCGGATCCATATATTGATTCCATCGCTAATGCAACATAAAAGGTAAACATGAAGAGAACTGTAGCTCCTGAAAGAACTTAGGTGGCAAGTCACTTTGAGGAGTGAAATTGGTTAGTCTTCCTCACAGTTTTCTCAAATCTCCTTGGGGGGAAAGTACGCAGACCAAGGATAATGCAAAGTTTGTTATGTGGAATCCCTAAACCAGGCTGTGTAACTCCCGTGCTGTTAAGGAGTTGATCAAACTTCATAACCCTTGTATGCTTTCTTTTCTCTCTGAAACAGTTGCACAGGAACTGTTCCAGTTCGTGTCTTTATTTATTTATTAAAAGAATATTGGCTCAAAAGATTTGGTGCCTAAAGTAAAGGATAGGTTTCACTTAGCTCTGCATGCAGAAATGAACTGGGACTGGCAGTTGATTCTTGTCCCCATTCTCAAAAAGAAAGGTCATAACTTGATTTCCTGAAGGCTATTCACTATGGAAGAGCAATGTTATACTTTGTCCTTCAGGTCAAGTAAGACAACATAGTAAATGTTCTTGGAGAATAGGCTGAAAGTTGTCTTCAGAAAACATACAGGCTGGAATGTTCAAAAACTCCATTTCACATTTTCTGGGTTCCTTCTCAACTTCTAGATATCTCTCTGGTGCGACAAACATATGACAAGTGATCTTGGCAGGTTTGAATTCCCTAGCAATGAAACAAAAAGGTTCTTTAGCAGACACCACTCTGCACATTATATCTGATCATAGCTGTGATGCTCAGTCCAAAAAAGCCTCATTAAGTTCAGCTTAGTTCTACAAACCATGTAGTTTTCTTGACAACAGCAAGGAAGAGGATTGTGAGTGCCTTCTGGGATATTTTTCAGCTTCCCAATCTATTCTGTGACCTTGAGATATTTATTCTTCTGGAACTCAGCCAAGTACTAACCAAGTCCCAGTTATATTTCGTTCCTAAGACCACATCATCAAGACAGGAGATTGTAGTCACTTACGTGTGAGAGTGTGCTTGTTCCTGTCCCAGAGATGAGACAATCATTCTCTGTGTGCTGTGTGCCTTATTTCTTTGCTGTTTGGGGGAATGTATGTTCCTTAGCTTCAAAGTTACTTTTTCATTTTGTAGGTCATGGCTAGGGATATGCACACATATTCAAAACATTCAAAATTCAATTGAATTCGTTAGAATTTGGACATTCGAATTTGAATCGAATGTCTATAAATTCAAATTTAAACATCTGAACAAATTCTGAATTTTTGAATCATTCATACACATTATTTGGACATTCGCATGTGTATGGATAGGTACACAATGCATACTTGCCCATACGCATCTTTCCCGCATCCGTACACATTTGTACGGATCCATATGGGATGTACATGGGATGCATACAGGATAAATATAGGATGCGTATGGTCACATACAAATGTTGACATTTGTATTTGCAAATATGGTTCAAAAATCCACATGAATAGATTTGAACGTATTCAGATCGAATGTGAATACATTTTAATTTTAAACATTTGAATCAATTTGAATTTTTGGATATTCAATTCAAACTGAATCCCGGAAATTGCACTTGTGCACTCCCCTAGTCATGATTGCAGAAGCTGGCCATTTTCAGCACAACGAAAAAGATGTCCAGGTGGAATACAAGTCAAGGGTACATCTGCTTGACAGGAATGCTGGCATCAGAGGGAGGGTTCAAGTGCCCTCAGAATTTATTTTCCAGTTCTGCTTTCAAGGGCACTTATCAACCTCAAGCACCTTCAGAGGAGAGCTGTACACCAGGGGGAATCAATGACGTGGAGGCACCCTTGGGCTTCCACTGCGCCTTTTTCATCACATGTGTGGATACAGCCTAGTGCTACTCATTAAGCCAGCCATCAACTTCTGGATTTTAGAAATGTGCAAAATCTAACCTCCTGGCAATAATTGCAGTGCTACTTGCCACATATATTTATCCCCAGACTGGAAACTGCAGTAAAATACACTGGGAACTCACGATGTGATCTTAGAGTTTGATCAGACAGGGCTTTTCTCAGTCACCCCTTTAAGAAAAAAATGTCCCTTCTGGGACTTTAAGGGGCTGGGCCAGAGCCAATAGCAGTTTTCTGTTGTGGTTGGAGAAGGCATCATATGCATATTTTTATTTTTATTTAAAAAAGATATGAAGTCTATACAAAGTAGTATCCAAGTTATCAAATCTTTTCTTCAAAGAAAATAGAAGTCTCTACAAAAGATTGGCAAGTTAGATCAGTATTAACCTCATTTTGGAAAGGTGTGGAAGTGTCTATAAAATTGAGAGGTTGTAGTCCACCTAATAACATCAACAAATGAGGCTTGATCAGCAGATTTCTAGTGTCATAAGCAGTCTAACATAAGCAGTTTAATACAGAACTGGGTTTTACCAGTTCAATAGGATTAAATGTAAGTTATGTGTAGCATTATTCCATAGTTTGGCTTTGCTGAGCTGCAATCCATTTTAATCATGTAGGAATACAGAGGTGCTTTGGAAAGATGTTGTAAGATTCCACTGGAGTCACTGGGCCACCTATCAGGGTTTCTTTGTATAGCAGATACTTGGTTTCACTTATGTACATCATTTGACATATTATCTTCTTTTACTGCACAGGTGATGACTTAATGAGCACATAAAATATACCCCAAATCTACTTCACTTGGTTGATATATATATATTTTATGGTATAATTGCTGCATACTATTTTAACGTAGGCTGTCTCCAGACAGTGTGAGGAAAATGTGGAATCTTCTTTGGATGCCACCATTTCATCTTGCGAACCCTACAGTAGGGATGTGCATGAATATTCAACGATCTGATTCAAAAATCCAACATTCGAACTCGAATCGGATTTTCAGATTCAAATACAGATTTTTGAAACTCCGATATGGATTTCTGAATGATTCAACTGAATTTGTCTCTGTATATCACATCCGAATATCGTGCCTATTTGCGCTGATAATACGGGACGTGAACAGGATGCAAACAAAATGCAAATGTGAAAAAAATGGGATGCAGACGGATTTAAAAATCGGACGCGAATGTTCCCAACATTCATATCATTCGATTCGAATCAGATTTTCGAAAATGTGGATCCGGATAATCTGGATTCGGATTGAATTTTCTAAAATCTGGATTTTCAAATTCCAATTCAAATTGAATATTTGATTCGAATTGGGTTCAAATGCAAAAAATGCATTTGTGCACATCCCTACCTTACAGACCCTTCATGTACATCTGGGTATTTTGATGACATAAAATTCCTAGAAATCCATTATTGCTGCCTCCAAAAATGCATGGCAGACATTTTTTAGTTCCGTCTGACCCCACACATGAACTGTGGCCATTTCCAAGATGGCAGATCCTGGGACCAAGTATCCAGATGGAATAAGTCTTCTTGCTATATCAGTAAAACCTGGGTTGGAACATTTGTATAAATGCTTCGGAACATTCATGAACCAGGGAGGTGCGAAAGCGGCTGCACCAGTCACATCTGCAACAGATGTGCATTTGACATGCATTGAAAGCAGTTTCAAAGTGGATTCAGAGCAGATATGTTACAGGATACATATCAGAAACATATAGGATACGTATTCGTTCATATCAGATATTTGTACAAATCTGTACAAATACATATGTATTGAATAGCATCCTACCACATCTGAAGGGGATCTATTCAAACGAATATGAATTTTCTTACATTCAATTCTATACGAAACAAAAACACACCATTTGTGCACATCTCTAGTTGGGACTTGTTTTTGATTTCACCCAGTATCCCAGGGCTATGCTGAGATTGCCATGGAGAAACACCTCATCTGGATGTAACCTTATTGATCAAATTCACTTGGGAGGCTGGGGGGGAGGGGAGGGCTGGTTGTCCCCAAAACATAAACCAAGGCAACACCTTTAGCCCACACCACTTTGGGTTGCGAACGCAGGGCGCCATGGCTTTTCAAAAAGGAAAAGTTCTCTCTGCACATGAGAAACTAGCCTGCCAGGAAAAAAGGAAAGTACATCCAATCCCTTATCTCTGGTAAGCTAATTTGCCCTACAGTGATTTTAACATGTTTGTTTTAGTGCCTGGACAAGCACGCAGATAGCATTATCTCTACCTGTAGGCCGTTTGTGAGAACTTGGCCTCCACAGCCTCTTAGAAGGGCAAAACAAGGCAGAGAAATTGTCAGCTGGGGGACGGCGATCCCCCTCCTCATTTCCCTCGAGTTCTCAGTTCCATCCTTGTGTTGCCATGGCGATGCATTAAGAGGCTGCATTTAGCCAATAACTCCAGTATCAGAGATTAGGCTCTTGGTGGAGAGATCTCTCATTACTGCCTTGGAAGCAGGGAGTCAGCATTTGTATCATCTGATAATCAGCTATAAAAACTTAAATTAGAGAAAAGCGGCCTGGGTTGTTAATTGCTCCTTCGTAGCAACGCAGCTGTTTATCAATAGCCGCTTATGGGCACAAGCTTTCCGTTTAGCGCAGACTGCAGCTAATTGTCCCCTGTCTAATTGATATTACAAAACAAGAGCAGTTTAGGACGGGAGGGAGGGCAAAACAGAAAGCAACCTTATGGTTTGCATATGTAATCAGAGCGAGAAGGCTGGAAGCAAAACAAGAGGCGCCGCCGACGCTGTCACAATTCAACCCCTAGAAGGGTGGGAGGCAAACGTGGAGGAAGACATGTCCTTTCTGTCATTGTTTGCACTAGGGGAGAGGATTTCGGCAAGTGAAACTGTCCTGGAGACAGTCGTGAGGAATTGAGAATAGCTCCACCAAATCTTTTTACATGGTGCAATTAATAGGAGCCATGAATCATCTTACAACAGAAATTCTAGACACCAGTAAAGATGGGCACCTGCACCCCAAGACTTAGGCTATGATCATACGTGGGTCACTTTAGTACATAAAGCTGCCATCCGAGCTCCCTCAAAGAGACCTGTGAAGGCACGGAAGGAGAGAGTGTGGGGTATCAGGCTTTCTGGGAGGTTTGGCAATGCTCTCTCCTCTTTGTGGTAGATCAGATGTTTGTCTAATGTCCTGTACCAGCACAGCATTGAAGGTTTGACCAGAAATAACATGACTTGGTTAAAACTAGAAGTGGAAAAACCGAGACTACTGTGTTTATTGATTTGCCTTCACCACAATAAAAAGGATACATGCATCGGCTGGACCTCCCAAGTCATACTGGCCTCCAACTAGAAACTGATAACATCCTGGCACAACATATAGGCAGAGCCCATTGTTTTTCCTGCATCTGTCTTTTGTTTGTCATCATTCAACTGAGTTTATGAAATCATGAGAGCAAAGTCATGACCACAATACTACCATTTTTAGGCCACGTCCCACCATAACCTACTATAGAAAAGGGCAAAGGCAACAAATTTCCTCTCCCAGTTTAGAGTCCGGTTATTTACCAGGACACTCCATTGTCTGACAGTCAGGAAAACAAAGCAGTGCTTAGGCCTTCATTCATAGTTCTGTCTGGAGTCGCATCATGGATAGTGAGGTTTTTATAAGGAAGACCATACAAAAATGACCTCCTGCAGAAGAATTAGCCACAAGTATATTTACAAACTCAAACAGAAGGGTTTTTCTTGGGGCAGGGATGGGGAATGACCAGATTTATTTATTTACTTAATTATTCACTTACTTACTTAATTTGCATCCCATCTTTCACCTGGGAATCCCAGGGCGGGTCACAGCATATGATAAAACACAAATCATAAAAACATATTTAAAATATAACCCACCTACCCTCTCTCCCTCCTGCCTTGGCAGGACTACATTTAGGGGAAATTATGGCCCAAGTGAAGAGGCATGTTTTAACCAGTTGCCAGAAACTATATACCTTCACTGGGAGGCTATTTCAAACCCAGGGGGACCAGCACAGAGTAGGACCTCTCTTGTGCCACAACCCCTCACATTTCTGAGGGTAGCAGATCCACAAGAAGGCCTTCACTTTGTGGTCATAAAGCAAAGGGAGGTCTAATATAGGAGAAGGTGTTCCTTCAGACAGTTGAAGCCAAGTCATTTAGGGCTTTACATGTCAATGTCAACACTTTGAATGGCTCAGTATCCAATGCCATCCTTTCAAGACCAGCATGATGAGCATCTGGAAGAAACTCCTATGGGCAGTGTGCTCTTGTATTCTGCACTAGCCCTTTCATTTTTGTCTGAATTTGACTCCTGATTGTATTTATGCTTCTAAGGAGAAGCACTAGTGAGATTTAATCTATTTCAGGTGCCAAAATCACTTCATCAGTAATTGATGCTATGCAAGAAAGAAGATATCAGTTAATGCACTTCCTTGATGACAATGAGAAACTGTGAGTCATTTCAAATCAAGTTCAGATTCTTTGACTGAGGGAAGAGGCTATGAGAGACATAAAAACGATCCTGTGCATCTGGTAAGCCAAGCTCCTTTCCTTTTGTTTTTGATTTGTATACTTCGCTGACTTCTGGGAGTCCCCAGGAAAATGATCTCCTATGTACCTCACAAAGTGGGTAAGTCAGGCCATTTGGGGAAACCCAGTATTGCTGCTGGATTTCCCATGATAGTATTGAAATGCATATTCGAGAGTTGTGACCATCATAGCCTTCGAGAGACCACGGGGATGTCTGGCAAACTCAGTGGGTTGCTAGGGTAGCTTGAATCATATTCCTGCCTTCTCAGTTCCCTTGTTAAGGCAGCTAGATAGATAAAAAGGCAAGAGTTCTGCAGTTTTACTCAACAAACAGGAGAGGAACTTTAAGATGTAGGTTCCATAACAGCACAGTTCTGCTTTTCTCTCCTATCTGAACTTTTTATATGTTACACAACATAGCTTCCCCTTCTCTGCTTATCACCTTCAGCAGCCTACAACAGCCCCTTCTTGTATTTGTATGGTCAGTGGCTAGGGTGGTAGCCTAGAGTCCAGGAGACCTTGAGTTCAAATCCACATTCTGCCATGACAAGGGGAAGTATTTTTTCACCCAGAGGGTCATGGGTCTATAGAATTTACTACTGGAAGAGGTGATGACAGCAATCAGCCTGGATAGTTTTATGAAAGGGTTAGATAAATTCAAGGAGGACAGGAGTATCAAAGGCTACTAGAACAGAGGCCTACGTATTGCCTCCAGGCAGGGAGTCCAGAGGAGGTGAAGGTTTTGCCTTTGCCTTCTGCTTAAGATTGCCTAGAAGTAATTGGTGTGAAGCAGGATGCTGGATTAGATGGATTACAGCCTGATCCAACAGTGTTCCTCTTATGTTCTTATGAAAGGTCACTGGATGACCTTGGTCAGTTACAAACTCTCAGCCTACCTTAGAGGGTTGTTGGGGGGATAAAGCCAGAGAATGGTATTGGACTCTTTAGAGGAAAGATGGGATATAAATGACATAATACATGCATGCATGTATTATGTCATTTATATCCCATCTTTCCTCTAAAGAGCCATTGATACTCCTGTCCATGCATGCATGCATGCATACATACATACAATGCCTGAGTCTTTTACTGGAATGTAAAATTTCTTACAAAAATGATTCTTTAATGAAAGGATCTGGTCCATGTCAACTGACACATTCATAAATAATATCAGCCATGAGAGCTGCACCTTCTGAAATTTCCTCTTTTATATAAAGCTGTTAAGTGTGCAGGTACCTCTGGTTCCATTTTTAATGAAATTTATACCAAATCTATCCTGGGAAGCCTTAATATTTTTAATGCTTTTATGGGAGGCTGGTTCCCATATGTTTAGTTAAGAAATATTGAAAGCCATTTTGATTATTATGCAATTCTTGCCTTATTCAAATATTCTTTCAGAACCTCTTGGTGTCAAGAATCTCTGTAACTGGTGGGATTTAAACTTACTTCAGTCACCTGATGGAGATTTTTATGTTTTCTGTGTGAAACCTTTATAAGGGTCAGACTGTTCTCTTGTTCACTGTTCTCTTGTTCTCTGGGCACCTGCTTTGGAAAGCATTTAGTACCCTAAAGAGCTGTATGTTCTCCAAAATCACAAGCCTCACTGGTCAGACTCTTTCCTGTTATCCTTTAATCTTTCCTGTACATTTCACAAAAAGACAATGAAAGGTTTAAGGCTACAAATGCTATTCCATTCATGTCAGAGAAAGGACAACAAACCAGAGTTAGAAATCATTGATCACGGAAGCACACTTGATCCTGCTTTTCCTGAGTTATGTTTCCTCACTTAGACTTTTATGTTCTTTTTGGTGAAACATTGCCAAATTCTGTATTCTTTCCAGCTTCTTTCTTTGCCTCTATTACCATTTCTCAACAGACATGTCAAAAAAGTCCTGGGTAGGGGTGTGCACAAATGCAATTTTCAGGATTTGATTTGAATCAAATATCCGAAAATTTGATTCAGTTAGAATCTTTAAAATTCACATTTACCCACATTAAATTTGAATTAAGCAAATTCAAATCTATTCATTTGAATTTGCACTTATGAATGGTGACAACATTCATATGTGCCCGTATACATGGTTACGCATCCTGTACACATCCGTACACATCCCGTATTTATCCCATATGAATCTTGTTTTGAGCCCGTACAGATTCATATAAATGGTACAGATGCGGGAAAGATGCGTACATACAAGTATGCATCGTGTATATATCTGTACATGTATGAATGTCCAAATAATTTGAACACATAGATCCAAAAATTCAAAATTTGTTCGAATGCTTCCATTCAAATTTTTAGACATTTGATTCAAATTCGAATGTCCAAACTCGAATAAATTCGGTCGAATTTTGAATGTTTCAGATATTTGTGCACGTCCCTAGTCCTGGGTGATTGGGCTGTGAAAAAATGGTGTTCTGAAATATTTGGAAGTGTCACATATACCCACAAGGAGAGTGTGTGTTCAGGTATACTAGCATTTCTTTCCCCCACTAGGAACAAGGCACTTGCTCCTCTTCAGGACTTTCAGTCTTGTCCAAGGGATGGGAAGACACGATAACATACCTGAAGCTAGGGATGTGCATGGATTATAAGTGCATTCATCCAACATTCATGGATGGATCAAATAAGGCCCTAGAAAAGGTCCATGCTGCCACTGGAGTGTGTGTGCCTGCCTCCTCAGGACCCACTTACCTGGGGGGCACACTCCGGTGGTGGCGTGGGCCTTTTCCAGGCCCCTCTGGAACCGTGAAAGGGTTCTGAGCTCTAAATACATTTTGCATTTTATATTTAGCCCTTTGAAACCTTTCATAGTTCCAGAGGGCCCTAGAAAAGGCTGTCACTGAAACCAGAGTGCGCTCGGTTGCCTTCCTGGGGCCCACTTACCTGGGGGCCATGCTCCAGTGGCAGTGTGGGCCTCCTCTAAGGCCCTCTGGAACCACAAGCAGGTTCCTGGGAGGTAAATACAGGTCTGTATTTACCTTCTGGGAGCCTGCTCGCACTTCCAGAGGGCCCTGGAAGAGGTGTAGGATGGCAGTGGCAGCAGGGCAGAGAAGGCACCATGGATGGCGACAGCGAGGAGGTAAGTGGAGCGGAGGTGGGAAAGGAGGGATGGGGGATTCATTCCGGGCACGGATATTCTATAGAATATCCTCGCTTAGATACGAATACTCCCACATCCGTTGGGGGGTATTTGGCTGGAACCAAATTCTCCACTCGAATAGAATGTGGAAAAATGGCTCCATGCACACCCTACATGAAGCATCAGTTCACCTGTGTTATGAGCGTGGTTGATCCAAATAATTCAGAACAGCTTTTGACACATAACTATTTGATTGTGCATGCAAAAAGCATGTCTCAGATTGGGTCTCCCAACCATTTGGGACCCGGCCGGCATCACATTTGGCTTTT
The DNA here is from genome assembly GCA_014337955.1 of Aspidoscelis marmoratus. Taxonomy (NCBI): domain Eukaryota; kingdom Metazoa; phylum Chordata; class Lepidosauria; order Squamata; family Teiidae; genus Aspidoscelis; species Aspidoscelis marmoratus. The sequence continues at coordinate 43,550,369 of MTQE01002208.1, forward strand.
GGGAGTAATGTCATGGAATTGGGGTTCAGCAGCTTTGTGGACATCAGCAAAAACCCTAATGATTAATACTGCACTCTCAGGGATTATACTGGTAACCCTGACTCCCTATATTTTCTGGAGGTGGCTAGAGCAACCTTCTTAGGCTTGCACTGAACAGCATAATTAATTAATGCTGTAACTAATACATTAACTTAACTGATGCCCACCTGGTGGCTACATTGATTCTGTTTAGCTAAGAAAAGGATGGGGTAATTAATAATGTACCGTGTATATTCCTTATTACAGGTTCATTGTGAAAGAGCACAATTCATACTCTCCATGATATACAATTACTAACAATAAAGCCCTTGCAGATCTGGTTGTCTGGCTGTTTTCAACCTTAAAAAAAAATGTTTTCAGTGGGAGGAAAATGAAGGTTTACAGCAGGCCAGGTGCAATTCTAACAACACTAGCATTTCTTAGAGGGTCTTTCTCTCCAAAAAGAAAATAGAGAATAGTATCTGTAAGCTATGAAATCATACTAAAGAAGTGATAGGATAGCTTGACACCACTCTTTGACCCATATTTTCGAGTACAAGAGTAGATATTCTCTTCCAATGTGTGTCCTTGTTCCTACGAAGATCCACCAAGAGCGGAAGGGCTAAGACTGAAATTCACTGAAATCAATGATGACCAAAGGAGGAAGGTTGAGTTACTTCTTCCATTATGAAGACTCATGCCAGCTTGCTGCTGTTAAGGTTCAGGGCAGCCCAGCCTTGAACCATTGGGGCTTAGTGTGGTACAGTCAATCACACTTTAGAGCTTCTTCAGTCCACCTTCAGGTCTGACTGCTCACACCTTTGTGGACTTTCCACCCTCCATTTGGACTTTCACGAATGGAAACTCCACAAACAAAACAGAAATAAAATGGTGTGAGCAGTCAGACCTGAAGATGGATTGATGAAGCTTTAAAGCAAAGGTGTTTAATCAGCCATTCATGGTATCTTGCTTCAGCTGATTATTCTTGAAGTTTGCAGATCCGCTGCTTTGGCTCTACAAACACTGATGAACTGATAAAGTTCTCTGAAGTGATGGGAACTCTAAACAGAGCATTTTTCACATAACATCCACAAAGGCTCTTCTTCTTTAACCTTCGATCTTTTGACATCTGAGTTTTGTCTTACTGCTCTATTCAGAACTTCTAAAATCAATATAAATGAAAGAGAGTAGAGTGGACAGCCTTGTTTCATACCTTATTGTATGATCACTTAGTATAGTAGAGAAGCAGCCAGTCAGTAACTTCTGACTTATTTCTTTTGCTTCTTGCTTCTTGTTTTTGTGCAAAAGCTGTGCAAATGGTGGGTTATGTCTGCAGTTCATTTATGCAAACCAAACTTCAGTCACCCACAGCTTGGCACAGACCGAGCTGCACGCTCCAATAGCAGGTTGGCACTGTTTCCCTATGTCACCAACCTTCCGGCACGGGGTAGCTTCATGCGACTCGGTGTAAAAGTAGGTCAGCATGAACAACACCTTCACTTTGCCTACATTTCTTCTTGAGCAGGAGCTTTTTAATTTGTCTGAACATCCACATTACCCTGAAAATGATGAAACAAACTAGTTGTTTGCAAATTATATGTTTGCCTATCTGGTGCTAAATTAGCTTTATGTCGCCCAAGCTAAGTTTGCACTACATGACAGCCTGTGCTGCCAAAGCGTGAGGAAAGGATGGTGGTGAACAGTAGCTGTTCACCCCGTTCTCTTTGTTGCTCTACCTCATTAGAGGTCATCCAGGACCTGGCGGTGCAAAACAAAAATGAAAAGCAGAACAAATATATGGGGCAGGAGGACAATTTTCTCCTTTTTCTAGCCTTGGAACAGATCCACAGTCAATGATTCACTGAACTTGAGATTCTTCACAGGAACAGTTTGTTATAGGCAAACGCATGCACACTCCCAGTGTTTACCCTGCAATTAAACAAACAAAAATGCTGTCTAATGATCTGAAACTTAAAATGGCTGAGTCACTGCGCAAGAAACTAGAGCAGCTGAGTGGGCCTGTAGGATCCACTTTAAAACTGACCAACGGCTTCGTCCAAATTCCGGCATGGCTTGGCATATACTGCAGCCTTGAAAAAAGAGAAGCAGTACTTCTGAGTTGACTTAGAGATAATGGGATCATCCATGTGCTAGTTTGCCCCCACCCCCATGAAAATTCTAGGCTGGAAAAGGTGGATGAGGTATGTGATGAGAATACAAATGCCACCTGCTACTATTGGTGTGGTGCTTTTGAGCTAGATATGAATGTAGCTCCAGTGAGATTTCTTTATGCACTGCACACTTATCCCTCATTCCGTGCCAAGTAACTTTGCCCATCCCATCTCACCATTCTCTGTTCCTTTCTATAGTGTGAGATAATTGACTATTTCTCCCAACATTCACTGAGTTCTTTTTTCCTTGCAAGCCGTGAATGCTTGGGAGCGTGCAGTTTTCGCCCCAGGGGCTGCTCCAACATTTAGCTTCAAGTCTTTAGCATAATGGCTGGAGCATTCTCTGGTGGCAAACAGCACAGTTGTCAGAGATCATTTGAAAACTGCCTATGTCACTCAGGCTTCAAGTCCTTAACATAATTTTAAAACTAGCAGTCAGTCACCATTCATCTAGCTTCCACCTAAGAACCTTTTCACACTTAACTTCTGTAGGACAGTGTTCCACAGGACTTATGTACAGGGATGGTGGCTGGCATTCACAATGCAAACATCGGCCATCTTGACCTTCACCCAGACCTACCTGGGTCTGGGTGAAGTGCAAAGAGTCTCATCTAGGACTATTTGCTTTTCCAAAGCAATGGCCATGCACACCAGTCCATTGCTATGACAATGGGTGACTCAGCACACAACTGCCCAGCTGCAGCCACGACCCCACGTCCCCCAAAGCTTTTGCATAGAAATAGTGTGAAGGCTACATGGTAGATTTGTACTAGACACAGCTAGTGAAGCTATGAGCAGGTTTTACTGCTCCACAGCTTCTTAAGATCAGGGATGGTTGTGCACACTGTGAACTACATTGAGATGGAAGTGGCTCTGTGCTGGAGCATCCCTGGCCATCCCAGAGGCCCAAATGCCCAAAGGCCCTAAACCTGCCTCCTTCTGATTAGGCCTCACCCTGCACACCAACAAACCTCCATCATACTGGCTCATACTTCCCATTACATTAAACAAATAAGCACCACATGTCCTTGTTTTCTCCTTTCGGTTAAAGGCAGACAAACGTTTAAACATTCCTTTTGAGAGTTGCAATTAAAATAAATATCACCTCAGGTCCTATAAAAATGCTGAGGCACTTTATTGCAGAGTTGTTAGCAGAAGCATATTAGCTCTAAATTGTTTCTTCGAAGTTTCTTGTCTTTTTAAAAAATACTTTTAATAATGATGATTAAAAGTGGGGATTCTAGTGAGACTGCTCTGGTAACTAGCAGTTTGCATCACCACAAACACCTCACGTCAACAAGGTCTGTTATATGAGAAAAGAGTATCGCATATTCTGGTTTTAAGGGGTGGTGGTGGGAACACACGTTTCTATTCTCTCCCAAATACCTTACATGTAGAAAATTATACACTGCTAGGGATGTGTATGAATGGGTTTTTTTCTTCATTCAATTTGTATCAAATCAAACATATAAAAAAATTAGTATTTGTTTAAATAGATCCCCTTTGAATGTGGTAGGATTCTATTCCATATGAATGTATTTGTAAGAATTCATATGAATATCTGATATGAACACATACATATCTGGTATGTATCCGATACTTATCCCGTAACATATCCGCTCTGAAAGCGTGAAATCTGCCCTGAATCCACTTTGAATCCACTCTCAAACCATGTCAAATTCACTCTGGATCAGTTGCAGATGTGACTGGTGCAGCCGCATTCCCACCTCCCTGTTTCACAAATGTTCCGAAGCTTCGTACGAATGTCCCAAAATATTCATATTCGTTCAAATGTCGTAACATTTGATTTATATATGAATGTCCGAATTGATCTGAATAATGATTGTTATGAATATTCATGCACATCCCTATGTACTGCATGTGCCCAACCTACTGCTCCCATGACATGAATGAAAAGGCTGAAGTATGAAGTACCTTTTGCCTGTGAACCCTCTGAAATGTGACAAACTGCCTCTGATCTGACACAGGAGGGCTCTCCATTAATCATCGGAGATGAAACACAGGAACATCTGGCAGGTTGCAACTTGAGTACCACATCTCTAGTCCCCCCTCTGGTATTTTATCTGTTAACCTATATTTCTGCAGTGCTTCTATCCTGTCTTTCACCTGGAAGTCTCCTCGGCACACACATACTTGATATAGAATACATAAGAGTTTTACTATAACAGAAAACCATTACAAAATACAGTCTGGTGGGGCAGGGAGATCTAGGAGATCTATAAATAGCGATCCAGACTGTGTCTCTTCTTATCTCTGTGGATGCCCATGCGAGAATAGCTTTAGGCATCACACCTCCATTTTGGACAGCATGACGTACCCATATCACCTAGAGGCTTGGGTGCAAAATTGCACTGTCTTGAGAAACTTCCCATCCAACACTTCACTGGACGCCCACCTTGCAGGATGTAAATGAATTCCAAAGGAAGCAAACATGCAAGGTAGTAAGAAATGTAAAGTTCTAGAGTTTCAAAAAGACTCATTATCCAGTCTTCAAATATTAGGATTTTGGGAAGTTTCCATCACTTTGCATATTCAATACATACCTCCAGTGGGCCACTTCCAACTGTGGAGTTCAATTCCCTGTGAACCTGGGTGACTTGTTCCTGAAACTGCCCTGCAAATTTTATCGCAAAAAGCTTCCAAAAGTGGCAGGGACATAGCCTTATGGCTTGATGATAATAACCCTTTAAGCATCTGGAACACTCTACTAGAAGGCCACTTGAGGATACAATGAAGGCACCACATGGTAATCCAGATAATTACCAGTGATCTTTTTGCACACAGTTCCCCTCTACACCAGGGTGCTTTATGAGCTCTGCAGGGCACTTGGGAGTGATTATGTCAATAGCTCTACCCACCTCATGATTCCAAAATGAGACCCGAACCTTGACAGAGCACCAGCAATGTGAACAGGCCTTGGAGCTGAAGGCCTTGGTGCAGCTCCTGTGCCAGCAGCACCCACCTACACCCCACCCATGGGTGTCATCATGTTTCATAGGCTTGGGTCCAGCTCTTACTTTCCTTAGAGCTCTTACTTTCCTAGACATGGTGCTGTTGGAGGCTGTGTGGGCAGAGGCTACAGGTGATGTTGTGTAGCTATGCTGCCATCTCTATGACTGGCTTTGCACATGGGGAATGGAGGTGTCCTGGGTTCACTTAGGGCAGCTGATAGTGGCTAAGGAGGGGTGCCTGTGCCAAATGGCCCAGCAGCTTCATCCTCCTGTTCTACCATCCTGACAGTGAGGCTAGTTTGTTAGCAAGTTGTACTCTTCTTCTCTCAAGGCACCCCTCTGACAAGCCCATCACTCAAATGTGTCACCTCTTCTGAGAAAGCTGCAGCCAATCAATCTACCTGAAAGATAGGAGCCCCAACTCTCAGGAACGCCATGGTTTTTCATCGGTCAGGTAGTTTGGGCATATTTTTCACCTGGGACAATCTTTCCTCCAGTTCAGCAGGCCCTGTTGCTTTCCAATTTGGTTCAGCAAGCTCTTTTGATCCCCAAGGGCCTACCTGGCTGACTCCTTTGACATGGTAGACTTCAGCTTAGGTCTCTGCTTGACTCTGGGTGATGGCAATTTCTCAGCACACTTTGTGGGCTTTGGTTGCCTTGCCTGAGAGATAGGGAGAAGTTCTGGAGAGGTCAATCCATCAGAGTCTCCATCCTAATCCATTTAAGGAGCTGCTTCCCTTCCTTTCTCATTTGGAAAATCAAATAGGACACAGCGCCGTGACCCCATGGTTGCCTTAAGCATGCTGAAGGCAGTAGTGCAATCGTGTATCTCTTTGTCCTTCAAAAGCCAAGGAAAGGGAGAGAGAGAGCTCTGCCACAGAATATCTCTGAAAAGCAATGAGTGGAGACAGCTGGAAAGAAACTGCACAGAGATGGGGAACGATAAGGCATCAAGAAGGCACAGTGACCCAGTCAACAGCATTTTCCCTTGGGATAACTTCTTGGGTAAGACAGAGAGATATTTGCTAACATCCCCAGTTTTGCTGGATTTTACCCAAAGTCCTCAATTGATATTGAGACCAAAGTCACCAGGAGTTACAGAATTGTTGGGCTGAAGAGACAGAAACTTCTGTTCCTGAATCCACTGCCTACTCCAATTCAGCTTCCTTACGGAGAAGGCCCAGACCAACCCCACTGCTACCTGACTGAGGAAATAATATAAAAGAACATTTGTATCAGTGATTTGAATACAATAAGACATTATTCTTTTAAAAAAGATCCAGGAATTCTACACTTAATGGCCCCAACCACAACTAAATTTTAATCCACCTTTGATCAGCCTCCAGACTGTAGAGAACGTATCAGCAAAGCGACAAGCTCTTTCTTTCTATACCATCTAGCCTAAAGCTTTTGAAATGTGGATAAAACTCAACCTGAAATAGAAACAAAATGGAACAACAAACCAGGGACTGTCCAAAAAAGTTGCATCATGTTCTTATGGGAGGAAAGGAAACGAGCTGGGATACTTTGAACCAGCTGAGGAGAAATGCAGCCCTTTTCTGCACAGGGCCTTATTCTGGGCTATAAGCATATAATGACAGGTTCTGTAGTCATTCCTAATACCAACCAGACCATTTTCTTGGTTCATACCAGAAATATTGTGTGTAGGTGGACATTTTGTGATTTTATTGGAGCCCTTTACCCTTCCAAACCAGAATAAGTCAAAGAGATACTGGCATGTGAGGTAGCAAGGGCACATGATGACTGCCTCTCGTAGTATTACACAGAAATAAACTTACTCGGGAATATAATGATTTAACAAATTGCTGCTTTTTACTTTCATTTTGAGATGTAAAGCCACGTCTTATACCTGACTGGGATCTGTTCCTCATTTAGACAGGATCCACACAATAGCAGGTTATGGAACTCATGGCCTGTCCTTTCCGGCCTACATAAAAGTGAAAGCACAGGAACAACTATTTCTGGGCTTCAAAATTTCCACCTGGGCCTTTTTCTAAAGGCATATGAGATAACTCTGGAAGCTGGCTATGTGAAAATAGGGCCAGACCGATTGCCAGGAACTAACCATTGAAGGTAAGTTAGTCTGCACGATAGTGGTGGAGTGAGACAGAATGCTCTCAAAGTAGTTTTTAATGCTCTTCACTCAAACAGAGCTTTCTACCCCTCTACCATGGGATGGTGGCCCATTGGATTTTCCATAATACCATCACTATTTTGCGTATCTTGTTACTGTCTCTGGGCTGAAGGAGACAGGGAGATTGCCCTCAAGGCCATATGCAGGGAAGTGAGAACAGGTGAAGGTTCTGCTTTTCTCTTTTGCTTGAGAATACCCAAAAGCAATTGGTGGGCCACTGTGTCAGACAGGATGCTGGACTAGATGGGCTCCTCTTGTGTTCTAATCAACACGTATGCAAGAATCATGTTATTTGAAGCTGTCTAGTGGGTTCTAATCCAACTTACTGTCTAAGCCAAAAATGTTTCCAGTTTCCCCTGCTTGTTTCCCCATGTGCCCAGCATACTTGATTTTTAAAAAGTGCTTTTAATGTATATTCTGTTTTTAATCTGTTGTTTTAACACTTGTTACCTTTTCTCAGTGCCTCATCTCCCAGGTGGCCTGATCTGGCCTGCTTCTGCCTCTAGTCCCATGAGACTTCTTCAGCCCTCTTTCCCAGCCTACTAGACTTTCTGGAATGGAATAGAAGACATTGGGTTCCTCCCCACCCCCCGCAGATCATGCATGGCTCAAAAGTGATTGGCAAAGTCCATTACCTTGCATGCCCACTTGGCCTGAATGGGAAGATCCAATAATATGTCAGGGGGGGCTATCAATTAAACCCCAAACTGCCAGACTGGTTCATAGAACCAGTCCTACAGTTTGTAGTTCATTATGAATAAAATTTGCTGTACCCATTTCTGCTTTGATGCAAAGCGGAGTAGGCAGATTAGATTCCAGCACATTCCTACTGTCCACTATCTAATCCTGTACCTCTTGAATGCTGCTGCACAATTATAGAGCACCTCCTCCCTAACACTATTACAGTTCTTATTAATTGCTCAGTTTATTAGTCACACTGGGTGTTTCCGCATTACGCCGTCGAAAAGCAGATCTAATAGATCCGCTTTTCGGCAATCTGTCCTCCTGAAGATCCGTCACTATTTGTGATAGATCGGAGGGAAACCTGTGCATCTGCACACATATGGGGAGGACAGATTCCAGAGGACAGATTGGAGTGGGAGCTGTTTGGTTGGACCAGTACCCATTCCAATCTGTCCTCTGGCTTGTGCATTGCCGCCCCCACCCCACCCCAGAGCCGTGGGACTGGAGCATGTGGTGACCGGCACATGAGCAAAGGGCTTTGGAAGCAGGCAGTCCTGCTTCCGTCCTTCCCAAAATGGTGGGCGCTGGGAATCGGGGTCTTCCCCTGATGGTATGTAGAAGCGTCCTGCTTCTGCACACATTCAAGGGAAGTGACACATGTAAGACCTGATTTTTCAGGTCTTACATTTAATCTGGATTTCGGTGGCAAAACCAGCTTAAAAACCGGTCTGACACGCCAAAATGCGGATGCGGCTTCTGCAAAGGGTCTCTGATCAGGTCCCCAGTGCGGAAGCCATTTAAGGTAAGTATCTTTAATCTTACCTTAGAGGAACGCGGAAACACACATTGGTAATAGTTACTAAGCAACAAGCAACATCAAAACAGGTACACAAATAGTTACTAAGCAACAAGCAACATCAAAACAGGTACACAAAAATTAAAAACAGTAAATGGTGCTACTCTAAAAAGCTAAAAGCCAATTGAAGACGAGTTGACTTTTACACCCCACTTTTCTCACCCTTTTAAGGGGACTCAAAGCAGCTGACAAAGTTTTCTATTCTTCTCCCCACAACAGAGGTAGGTGGGGCTGTGATTGCTCAGAAGAGAACTGTGACTAGCCCAAGGTCACCTTTGTGGAGGAGTGTGGAATCAAACCCGGTAATCCAAGATGAGAATCTAGTTCTTTAACCACAAACCAAACTGGCTTTTATCCATACCACAATCATTGCAGCTCCTGGAGCGAGGGCCATGGGCCTTGTGCAGAGGCAGGAGATGCAGGCAGGTACATGGTGTTCTCCTCACTTCTTGGCGGGGGAGCATTGCTGAGAGGGAGCTCCCCACACACCAACCAAGTTCTTCTCTAAGCCAGATTGTGAAACATAGGAAGAATGGGTGGAAATCAGCAATTTCTGGTGAGTCAAAAAGAAACCTGGGCAGGAATTGGCCCTGTTGAGTTGCTCTTTCCTCCACATGTAGGGAGTGTGTGTGAGTGCAGGGGGAGTTGACAGCACCTCTTGAAATGACCTTGGAGCCATTCAGTGAGGATTATAAGTAAATCTCTTTGGCCAGTGAATTGGGCTTCATTGATCCAGTGTGATTGCATAGTCCCTGGGGGTGTCCTATGCTTTGGATGCACAGCTTCTGGGTTGTTGAGGGGCACCTGTGCAGTTGGTACCAAAATCTAATGTCTTGGATGCAAGCAGTCTTCACTTGTTTGCAAAATATCTCAGGCAAGCGTTTTTGAAATGAGGTATTGCTAAATCAATAAATCACAGATCGTCATCCCATTCCTGCATGCCAACAAGAGAGGGGCCAGCTGGGGAACTGTCATGTCTCGAGTCCTCTCAACTCCATTTGAGGAAAGTCTCGCTCCTGCCAGCCAAAGCGAGGGAGGCACACCTCAGGGGCCAAACTTGGAAACTGCTTCTGTTCCCCCAAATGGGGATAGTTCAGACTCAGACAATATGCAACACCCAGGGCCGAGGTCTCACTGGCGAGAACGACAACAGCTGCGCTGCCTGGCTTGCCTCCATGTGAAACAGTTGTGCCACTGGGGGAATGACTCTCCGAGTCCTTCTTAAGAAACACCCAACTCTGTACCTGCCGTTGAACACAAAGAACCTCCTTGGCAACCCCCGACTCATGTGAACCCTGATTCTTGACTCATGATGGACTTCCCAAATTTATAATGACTCTCTGGTACCCCGACTCTTGGCCTGTTTCACTCTGCATACTCTATATCCTCAAGAAGTCTGGTAACTGACTCAGCATCTTGCTGTCACTAGCTGGGTGTATGTGTGGGCGAGTGTTTCGCTGTTACTGCCTGCTCTGGACACGACAGGAGTTCTCACAGTCAATCACTCAATACAGCATCTCACTCCTTGTTTTTGCCTATCATCTCTCTTCAAAAAGTTGCATTATGTCTTAATACTCATGATGTAATTCAGCTGACTAATGTCTTGGCGTCCAGCACACACAAATATACTATAAATTGTTTGAAATAAAATTGTATAAAATGTCTCAGTGAAGAGCCTGGCATTACAATGAACCAGTAGTATATGTATGCTAGGGACGTTCACAATTTTTTTTTGACATTTTATTCAAATCGATTCAAATACCCAAAAACTCAATCGATTCAAATCTGTTAAATTCGAATTTAACAAGATTCAATTCATTTTTGCCAAATTCGAATCTATTCGTTTGAATTTTTTATTCAAAT
>MTQE01002208.1:43561132-43575884 GCA_014337955.1 Aspidoscelis marmoratus
AATCTATTCGTTTGAATTTTTTATTCAAATCTGCACATACGAATGTCAACTGTATGCATCCTCCTGACATCTGTACATGTCCGTATGCATTCCATAGTTATTCCGTATGCAACCCGTTTTCAGCTTGTACAGATCTGTACAAATGTGTACAGATGCAGGAAAGATGTGGATCTTCAAGTATGCATCATGTACAAACCCGTACACATATGAATGTCTGGATAATTCAAACAAATAGATCTGAAATTTGATATTTGATTTAAATGCTTACATTCGAATTTTGGGACATTCTATTCGAGATGGGAGGAAAGAGAGCTTGAAGAAGCATAAGAACTATGAATGTGAAAATTTCTGGAGGAGAATAAGGCATTTTCTTAACTCAGAGCACTTGAAGAATATTGTGGTTAGGTGAGCCCTAAGTCCTGTAGGAGCTCTATTCATTTAAAATTTGTTTATGACTCTTCTTCTCTTCATTTAAAATGACTCACCCGACAAAACAGATTCAAGGAATCAATTCAGCCCTTAACAGTGAGCGTCTTTGCATTTTGGAGGGGCTTTGAAGCTCTTCCTTGAATCCTCATGCCACTTCAGCATGGTGTGCTGTGGAGACAGGCAAACCTCAATGCCACTCCAAGGCACTTTGAATGCCATGTGGAGACAGAGCCCCACACTGAGGTGCCAGCTTTGGGCAGAATGAGGATAGGCACTTTGAATGAGAAGACAGCCCTAAAGGGATCTTCAGCTAAGTACTGTCCACCTTCACTTTGGCCAGGAAACAAACTGGAAGCCAGTACTATTGTCACAGGAGTCACAGCTTCATTTGTACATGATGGAGATTCTGAATCACTTCCAAGAGTAATCCAATGTAGACAGTTTTACGCTGTGACTCCACCGAAGAGGCAAAATTACCAGCCTTGCTTGCACCCACAACCAGGGAGTTCTAGAGCTCAGAAGCAGCCACTGAGATGCCTCCATATTCTACTGGGCTGCTTCCCCTGAAGCTCCTTAGTTAAACCAAGGAGCAATGCGGACCCCACGCTGCCAAGAAGGGCACTGGGGAGCAATTCTTGCTTGAGTATTTCCTACGTACATAAGACACCAGAGATTTACAACCAAGTCCTAGCGTCTGGGATGTCCCCTAGAGCATTCAGAACTTATTATTACAAAGTGAGTTTCAGCTGTATTCATTACATGCATCTTTTGTATGCCGGAGGGGAGGATTTCTTTCTGGAAGAAAATAAAATATTATTTTGTTTAACACCTTCAAATGAGTCAATATCTCTTTCTCTAGTGCTTGCACGTGAGTATGCTTTCCGACTCATGGTAATTCTGAAGGAAATTGTCTCTTTTGTTGGGAATGAAAGCTTATCATCAGACATTATCATACACAGAAAGCATCCATTCCTAATCTCTTAGGGGACATCATGCCCTGTCCTAAGTCCTCACTGAGTGCATCATGAGGGGATTTAATATACTGAGGACCTCAAGAAACCAGGGGCAGGGTATTCCAGACACATCTGGCCATCTGAGGCCCTACAGGCACAGCTGTCTGCCGTGCAGACACAAAAGCAAATGCCGTGGCTCTTCTTTCCCTGGCTGGCCACACACTTGGTTGCCTTCAACTGGCAGAGGAGCAAAGCTGCCCTGCTGCAGGCTTGTTGTGTTTTCATGCTAAATTCTCCTTAGAGATGTCAGCTGCCACACTGTGTCATTTCTGCTTCACGGAGTTGCCTTGTACTTCCAGGGACATGTTGCTGTGGGGGAAAGAAAAAAGAAAAAAAAGTGGAATGACATGATGCCACTGTCTTAACAAAAATGAAGACAGTCGCTAGCAAAGTGATATGCCAAATGTGCTGAGACCTCAAACAGAACTGCCTCCACAAGGGAAAAGTAAACAACGTTAGACAGGGAATCTTGTTGACTGATAGAAGCGCTTGGTCAGGATGCAGACGTGACATGAAACGCAGGAGTTCCTTAGACGACACCTTCAGATTTACAGAAACGCCAGGAATGCAACGTGATGCTAGGATCCTGGATCATCTGATGAGGTCAGACACTGGTGATCACAATGCAAATGGCTTGGCCAGATCAACCGGCGTCTGCTGCAGTTTCAGACATTGCCATGGTGATCCGGAAGCTGCTATAACTGCGCAGTTTCAGTCACGAAGTCCATACCCCCTTGCTTTGCAGCATCTGGAAGGGCTGAGAAGACACCGTTTCAGGAGCAATCCAGATGCTGCTGATCAGTCTCTGGACTACTTTTAAGTTGTACACAGCTGGATCACTCCAAGGATGGGTTAGGCAATTCTGGTTGGGCTGTGGCTGCATTCAAGTGCAGCTGGGGCAACCAGCAAGTGGCTTGTGCTGTTCCAGTACATAAAGGCCCATGGTCCCTGCCCTGTCCCTGCAACTAGTCATGTTAAAAAAAAAAAAATCAGTGCCAATTATCAGAGACAGGATCCATACAAGTGTGATTCCTGCTACTTGAAGGGTTGGAGCATTTGTTCTTGCCCTTGAAGTAGGAGGCGTGTTCTTCACACATTCTCTCTGTCCATAGCACCACAAACTTCAAGGCCAGAGCACATTCGTCCCCCAATGTTGACATTTCTGCCATGGCCCATTTTCACAGGATGAGGCCCTGGAAGCCATCCATTTCCTGCATTTGTGAAAACAGGGCCATGGATGTTGACATGAGGTAAGCCCCCCATATAGGTCCACACGGCAGTGGCAGCGGTGTGGGAGAGAGGTGAAAAAGTGCTGTTAGAGTGCTTTACCGTGCTCTGTGGGGAAAGTGCTTCTGAGAGTGTTTTACACTTCTCCATGGTAGAACATTAGCTTGAATGTGTGTGGGATCATGAAGTCCCCTTGCTCTTTGAACTCTTCCATGGCACAGTGCCCACATCCTGCCAGTGGCAACATATCTCAGAATACTAGATTCTTGCGTGGGGCAAAGTTTTGTGCCAATCACATTCTGCCTGCAGACCTCACAGGAACATTAGATTAGCCACTATAGTGGTTGGGGACAGACACTTATTGGCCTCATCCTATTTTTACTTTTTTAAGTAGATCACAAAAAGGCTAACGCCATTTTTAAGGTTTTGCCCTTATTGCAGTCCTCCTCCTCAAGTCCCCGCACTCACAAAGGCTCCCCTCGTCGCCTTACATAACCTTTGTATTATGCAACTCCTTGAAAATTTCACTCATGTGCAAAATTCAGGTTCAGAAGCTGAGAAACTGGAAACTGAATGTCATTCTAAGTGTCCTGCTGGAATGGAACAACGACCCCTGAGCGGTTTATTCTCACAACAACCAACTAGATGCCCATAAGCAGCACATGAGTAAAACAGTTTGCCCTTAATACTGAAGGTACAGCATAGTCTTCATTATTTATTGCTACCAATAGAACTTGTTTTTATGAGTTTGTCTATTTTGAAACCATCTAAGCTGCTGGCCATGACACCGTGTGAGGGCAAATTCGTTGATTTAGCTCTATGCTGCTTGAAGGATCATTTTGTCTGTTCTTACTGTCCCAACATTCACTTGCTATTTTGATAAAAGGAAAAGGTTCTCTTTGTCTGCTACCTCCATATGCTGATACATCTCACACTACTCACTTTTCTAGAAGAAACATCTAGAAGAAATAATAACCTTCTGTCATAGCAGAGTTGCTACTGGCTCTTGATCATTTTAATTGCTCTTTTCTGAACTTTTTCCAAATGCCACTACACCCTCTAAAAGAAGTGGTGTCCAAAATTGTACATTTTACTCCAGGGCCACTTCAGTAGCCTCTAGATAGTGGCCAAATATCCCACTAGCGAGGGATAATGTGGGATATTGTCCCTCTGGCATTACCCCTCGCTAGTCAGACAGGGCCATGGTTTTTGTGACGTGCACATCAGGGCATTTGGACACATGGATGGATGTCGTTCACTTCCCTAATTCAGACTGATTTCTGTTACCACCTCTCCTGGTAGGAAATTCCACAGACCAATGACTCTTTGGGTGAAAAAAAAATACTTCCCTTCTCTGTCCTAACTCTCCTACCCATCAGCTTCATAGAGTGCCCTCTGGTTCTAGTGTTGTGCAACAGAGAAAAGAATTTTCCTCTAGTCACCTTTTCCATACTGTACCTGATTTAAATACTTCAGTCAGGTCACCTCTTAAACGCTGCCCTTCAAGGCTGAAACGACCTAGACACTGCAGTCTGGTTTCGTAGTCAACGTGTTCCAGCCCCTTGACCATTTTGGTTGCCCTTTTCTGAACCTTTCCCGATCCACAATATCCTTTCTGAGGTGTTGTGAGCAGAACTGTACACAATATTCAAACTGTGGCCTCACCATAGATTTATAAAGAAGCAAATTGGCATTAAGGGGTCCTTAATGGGTACTGTAGTACTAGTGGAAAAACACTCCAGAACTCAAATCACTGGATTCAGAGTCCAGGGTGCTAACCATTACACCATGGAACCACCTTGAGCCTTCCCTACCCTTTCCATGTGTTCTGTGCTCTACACAGTGGACTGGCAAGGGACTCTTCATCGGTTTCCAGCAGACTGATGGGAATCTCTTCTTTAGCAACCTTTTTACTAGTCTGCTTTCTACATCCTAAGCTTCTGCTGTAGTGCACAGCAAGTCACTGTCTCATCCCAAAGAAGTCCAGTGGCAGTCTGAATGTCCTCAGCCATCTACAGTTAGTGTTAGATATCTGATCCTACCCAATCAGTTATCAAGGGGAGTTGAGTACCTGGTCAGATTGAGGCTGAAGGCACATCAGTGAACTTGCTTGGAACTGTGTGTGAAACAGCTGCTGGTAGCTCCTTACCAAGAAGTCTCAATGGTTTCATGCTAATGGTGCATGAAGGGGTGGGAAAAACCTACCTTGATTCCTTTGGGATCCTTGATTGGTTTAGGGCACTAGGGTTAGGAAACCAGGCCCAGGTTAATCCCAGTGCTGCATGGCAGACCAAGAGATTCCTTTGTGGCAAATTCTAAGGGTCTCCAAGCATTGAGCTTGTTCACACATAACTTTGTAGGAGGGTAAAACAACACCAACCCGCTAGTTCAGGGACCGTGGCCAGCATTCACACCACGTGAGTGTCGGCACAGTCCCCAGCATACCTCCAGGCGATTGCAGTGTGGATGGTCCATCCCAGATCATCCAAATCACCATAGTAATGACCACAGTAACTTCTATTGCACACACAGCTGTTGCCATGCTGATTATGAAGTGGACTGTGCAGCTGCAGGCATGCGTCCCCACACCCACGCAGCATTTGCACCCAGGAATGGAGTGGCCTGGTCCTCCCTAAGAAGTAGTGTGAAAAGAAGGTTCCAGGGCAGGAATGGAGGCTAGGGAGGAAGAAGTATACAGCAGTCATATCCCATTGCTTGTTTGGTTCTTCTGTGGTAACTCAAAAATCACATGGTGATTGTATTTGTAATGTGGACAACAACAACAACAAAAAAAAAAAACCACCAACCACTGTTCAGAAGAAGAGTTGGCTTTTCTACCCCATTTTTCTCCCCCATCTAAGGGGACTCAAAGCAGCGGACAAACCTTCTGTTCATCTCCCCACAACAGATACCCTGTGAGGTAGATGAGATTGTGAGAGCGCAGAAGAGAGCTGTGACTAGCCCAGGGTCACCCAGCTGGCTTTGTGTAGGAGAGTGCAGCCAAATAAGAGTCCAGCACTCTAACCACAAGACCAGACTGGCTCAGCTTGATTCCACTTCTGCTCTTTGAGCTATTTTTATGCACAAACCAAGGTTCATACATTGTGAGCATAAGGGCATAAGCGTGACTCAAATCTTCAATGATAGTCCTAAGAACTTTGTCAGAAAGGAAGTATCTTTGGACCCCGCAGACTTGTGCCCAAGTCCCATAATAACATTTTGATCAGTTCCTTTCAGAAGGCAGACATTGCTTGGAAAACTGCAAAGTTACACAGACATCTGTGAGCCTTTAAAGTTTTCCTGCGAGATCTAGTAATATGTTCCTTACAGAAAGGGCAGCTGTTGCCCAAGAAATAGCCACAGTCACTCTTAAGTCTACCATATCTAACCTGCAAAAATCTGAACAACCACTAGAAGGCACCACAGAGAAGCAAAAGATTCTCACTTTTTGATGCACTGTTAGCCTAGATTTTTGCAGGTCAGATACCATATTCTCACCCTCTCAAATGAATGTACACATGTGAATATCTGACATGCAAAAACATTTTAAAATATTTCAACTTTAATAAGATTATAAGAGAATCTGGAGCCTAACACACAGAAGGAAAAGAGGTGAGATTAAACTGCTTTCCAATGCAACCCTAAGCATGCTTATTCAGATGTAAGCTCTGTTATGCCCCTGCCCTTGGAATATTAGTTCAGAACTACAGCCTTAAAAGCAACAAAGGCAGATTTTTTTGGAGTGGCTTCAGGCTGGAGGGAATAAACTTGCACAACCAGTACTAGAATAACTGCACATTCTGCATTTACCTTAGTTGAGGAATAGACAGCTCCATAGTCTTCTTCAAGGCCACTGCACCAGATTGAGCGTGACTCAGATCAGGAAGTTCCTGATCTGGATTACCAGTTAATCTGATTAAACAGATAATCGGGGGTAATCTGTATCATGGAGGCATGAAGAAATCACAACCCTCTGTTTTATTGTTTAGCGGGGGAACCATTTTAGTGACACAAACTCATACCACCAAAATGGCCAACCCACGTTCATCAGAGACTATGGAGGCTGGTTCTGAAGCTCACATGAGATTGGGGGCCATCTTAGCAGCTAGACTGTCAAAGTCATTGCAGTGCAGATGACATTGTTCTGACCCATGATCCAAATGAGAGAGTGTCACTTGAGGCAGACCAGCTGATCCTGACTGAGTGCAGAAAGGTCCCAAACACTGGAGACATTATTCTTTATTAAGCCAAGGTCATCTCCACACTCCTCCTCTCTAACCTGGGCCATCTGCACCTCTCTATAGTCTGGAATACAGAGACTGTCCTGCTGGTAGACCTCATAGTCAAGGTCTCCCTTGAGACCAGGATAAGGCATCATTTTGATACGCCCCTTTTGTGGCAGGTTTTCCTGAAATAGTGCTATAACTCATTGTCATTGTGGTCAGTGCACAGGGACCAAGAAGGATAGCTGTGCATGCGTGGCAGCGCCAATCATGTATTTCTGGTTATTTCACACTGGCAAGATAGCTGGATATGTGCACACACAGTCAGCGCGAACCCTGCTTTGCCTAACAAAAAGTGGTAATTCCAGGGGGGCTATTCTCTGCAGTATTGGTTGTTAGTGATGCACAAATTATGTGTCTGGAGCTGGCCTCTGTCTCAGCTGCAGAAAACAAACAAACCAAAGAGGGTTATTGCCATGCGCTGAGCACTTGTTTGTTCATAGTGGATTTTCTTACCCAGACAGGGTTCCTTGCAGAATCCGACACATGACAAACCCAGTTTATTTCAAGCAGATAATAGGGAAAACGTAAGGAAATGAAAGGATAGCATCAAGCAGTGCTGCAACTATGTAAGAGTGCAGGGAAGGAGGACATTCATACAGATATTTAAATTAGTGGTGACAGACTACAAGGCACACAGCTGCTCTTTGCAGTTCCTCTTCTTTGTTGCAAGGAAACTGCAAAGCCAACAGGACAGCAACTGCCAACTTCTTCAGTCTGGTACCTTGTAATGGGACATGTACAGATATCCTTTCAGAGAAGCTAATTCTCCTTCCCATCGGCTGCACTGAAGATTCACCATGGCTTTTCAAGTCACAAAGAGGACGGTTGACATCACACAAGTGTGTCGTCACCCATTTACATTGTCAGACTGACAATATGAAAAATCCTGTGACTTGTGTGTGCACCAGAAAGAGACCCAGATGCACACACAAACAGTTCTCCATCTTTTGCTGCGTGACATTTGTGCAAATGGCACATGGTGAAAAGTGCTTGCTGCAGGCCATTTGCACAAATAAGAGGAAGCAGAACATGATGGGGTGCAGATCCTACTTGCCACACACACACACACAACCCAGAAGCATCCTACTGCAGTAGAACAAATGGGAGCACTTAGAGCGCTTGCCTATGAGTTATTCTCATTCAAATTTCTCCTCCCTTACTTTAAACCTCATTGGAGAGCCATCTAACCAACCAGGTACTAAGGTTAGAAGATGATGAACTGCAGAAGAAGCTTGTCTTCTACCTCATGTATCTAAGTCATAAAGGCAGAAACTAACAGTTGGGTACTGATTAGTTACAAGATTCAGAAGCTCTTCCTTCCCAGGATATCATCTGAAAACACACGAAGGTGAGTAGATTTGGATCTGGTCAGTTCCTAGATATAAGAACTGAAGAATCATGTATAAGCCACCTTGGGATGCATAGAGCATAATACTAGCAATGTGCATGAACCTAAAATTTGCTGTTGGGTTTGAACTGAACTGAACACCTCTTGGTTCAGCGTGAATTCAAACTTGCCCTTTGAACTGGCAGGATGTTTGGTTTGAATTTTAACTTGTTTCATCCAGTTTAACCCTGGCCTTGGTCACACCTTCACTTTAAATCTTCTTCAGTCCATCTTCAGGTCTGACTGCTCACACCTTTTCATTTCTATCCCTTTTATCTGTGGACTTTCCATCCTCCATTTGGACTTTTCTGAATGGAAAAGTTTAAAGTGAAGGTGTGACCATGGCTCCTGTTTTTGGATGAAAAATATGTAAAAAAAGAAAAGAAAAAAAAGAGCCCTTTAAAGGGGCACAAAAATGTGAACTCAAACTGTTTGAACTTTAATCAGGTAGTTCCACAGTTTTGTTTGAATACCTCCTGGTTTGGTTCAGATTTGAGACTGCCCCCTCTAACCAGTAAAATCAGTTAAAATTTGAACTGGTTGAACCGCTCAGTTTGAATCTAACTGATTCAAAAATGAATCAGTTTGTCAGCTCTCTGCATGATACATTTATCTACTGTAGGAGATTACAGGTAAACTCAGATGGCTCAGGTGCACCTGTGACCAGGACATTAATCGTTTTTCCTGCAAGTCTCCTGTTACCTATCCATAGCTATTTGTCGGTCCAGGAGATCTGACTTAACAATGGGAAAAGGTGAAAGAGGTTTTATTTATCCATGCAGTTTGAGGAAATACAGTCTAATGCATGTTTTAATCTGCTTGAAAGTTTTAAACCTAAACTGTTTTTTTAAAACAAACAAGTCTGTTTTGTGTAACATAGTTCTTTGTTAAGGAGAAGATCAAGTGATTTGGCATTTTTCCTTAGTTGCTGATTACTAGTAGGCCTTTTAAAAGTTCAGCTTCCTAAACATTGTGTTCCTCAGATGCAAGAGAGGCATGCAAAGCAATGAACATTCTCTAGCAAATGCATATCAGAGGCAGATTCTAATATGAGGCATAAACAAGGAAATGTTTCCACTCCTTCCTGTCCCCCAAACCGCACCAACCCTTGACTGAAGTGTCTTTGTTTTGTTGAGACTTTTATAGGAGGCTGACCACATACCGTCTTAATCAGTTCAGAGGCCATTTTTTGCCTTAAGAGACTTGCACTCTAAATTCCTTTTCTGTACCATCTGAGGACTATTACCCCACATATTAAGCTATGCTTTATTTGCATTATCTCAACACTGAGGCCATTTCAGCTTGCCGAAAGGAAGAGCTCTCTCAGTACGCTGCTGTCTGGTGCAGACCCCCAAAAGAGGGGAAAATCACCCTGCCCTGCCCAGAACCCAGGGCTAGACCCTGCCGAGAAGGCTAACACCATCCATCTGGCACATCCCTTGCCCAGCCTTGTCCTCCTGGGATGCTCTTGATCCTGTCCACTACCCTGACCAGTACCATGAGGCCAGCTGCCCCTTGGGTGAACCGGGGAGGGATGGCTCATCCTCATGACCCCTTGCTTATCCACCTGCTATGGCAGCTCTTTGGTCCGAGCCAGAGCTCACCCCGGCAAGGTAGTGGCAGAAGTGGCATGCCTGTATGGGCTGCTGGAGTGTGCCTGAGCAAGGCAGCAGTGGGGCTGGTATACTCAGTGCAGCAGCTGTGATCACAGAGTGCCCAGGGCCCTAGGTCCCTTGGTCATCTGCCTCTCATGGCAGCTGTCTGGGCTAGAGTATGCCCAGTAAGGCAAGGCAGTGGGTGGCAAGGCTGGTGTGCATGGAACTGGATCCTGCAGGAAGGTAGGGAGCGGTTGTGCAGGTGGCACCTTGTCACATTGAGGGCATAGACTGGTTGAACAGCACTCGGTCTTCCCAAATCGGATTAAAATTTTCTAGTATAACTCCAGCCTAGGGGTGCTTTTTGGGAGCAGGGATGTGCTAAACTCTGCTCAACACAATTAAACCATGCTGAGGCTCTAAAGTCTCTTGGGTGTCTGGAGTCAGATAATTGAGTGGGAACTCACCTGTGCCATCATCCAGAAGGCAGACACCATTACTGCCACCTTTGTGGGTGGAGCTGTCCCTGTGCAATTATGTTCTGTGATTATGTACATCACAGCTCTAATCATGAAGTTGGCCATCATGGCAGTCAACTCATGGACACTGGTGCAGGCCAATGCCATGTTCAATTCCTGTGGGGTTCATCTCTGCATTACCCGATTATATGTGCCACAGACGGGCTGGACTCATTGCCATCCTTAGCCCCTCTACGTAGTTTCATCCTGTCAAGCAGAGGTTCACCATCAGCCTACCTGGGTCTGGATGCAAGCAGCAAGGAGGTGACTTCATGGGTGAGAATTGTGTCCAGAATTACGTAGCAAAGGACTAAATATGACTGACTTCCAGCAACACTTACAATCCTCCTGCATGATTCCGGCCAAGATTTTTGCTTTTGAGAGTGGAGTTCCCCTCATAGCAGCATTCTGCTTGCCCCCATGGGGTCTTGGGGCCAACGCTCAGTAACCCTTGTGGCAGTTCATGCGCACCCCTCCTCAAGACAATAGTGCAGGTAGTTGAAACCTCTTCCTTTCTCTGTCTCACTGTTCTTGTTGAAACGAGAGTTCATCCTTGGTGACATGTTTGCAAAAACTGCCAATATTAATGATGCTTATGTGGACTGGAAAACAAACTAGTCCGTTAGGGTTGTGAGAGATTTCTACCTCCCAGCTGCTCTCCCTTGGGTATTTGCAGCTGGTCATGACGCAGGTGTTGCTAACTGGCTTACAGGAAGATGGAAGAGGACAGGACCTAGAAAGGCTCCTATTGATTGTGAAAACAAAACAAAAAACAGCAATGAACAGCATGTACAGCCAGCTTGCATTCCTTGGCAACATCCAGACAGCCAGGTAAAAGGCAGAAGGCTCTGGTCCCACTGCAGGAGGGAAGCATACTGGTCACATGATGGTGCCTCCTAACCCCCGCTCCCACCACCCCACCACCCATAGCTTTATTTGTTTTGTCAGCCTTGCAGAAATTGCCCCAATAATTCACCTTTTCTGTCACCAGATCACTTTGCATGATGGCAAAGCAGGAATATGAGGGTGAGATCTGTTTTCCCTATGCCCTGCAAGCAGGACCCCGCCAACGGTAGATTTCATGCCCTGAAGGTGAGTGACCTATAGGCCCAATGTGGGTGGGAGCCTTTGCCCACCAGGGCCTAGGGGGTCTCTAGGAACACACAGTTTGTGTTATTTGGATGCTGCCTCTGTCTCAGCCATTTGATACTCTGTGAGAAATTTAGGGAAAAAGAGACTCCCTTGGCATGCTAAGGGGTGGCAAGAAGAAGAAGAAGAAGAAGAAGAAGAAGAAGAAGAAGAAGAAGAAGAAGAAGAAGAAGAAGAAGAGTTGGCTTTTCTACCTCACTTTTCTCACCCATTTCAGATGACTCAAAGTGGCTGACAAAGCTTTCTATTCTTCTTCCCACAACAGACACCCTGTGAAGTAGGTGGGGCTGAGAGAGCTCAGAAGAGAGCTGTGACTAGCTCAAGGTCACCCAGCTGACTTCATGGACGAGAATGAAATCAAACCCGGTATTCCCAGATAAACCAAACTGGCTCACTAGTATCAACCAAACTAATATCAGTCAAGCCTTCCAACACTTTACAGAACTTTTTCTTCTCCGATATTCTTTCAAGAGCAAGCCTGAATGGAAAAGGTGAGACAGATTTGAGGCGTCCTTCTCAATTTGTCTAGTACTGTACTTGACATTGTCTTGGGTAATGCTAGCGTTGAAGATTCAGAAAGGCAGTGTACAAATAAGTTGACATGACTTGGTATGATAACATCTTCAGCTGTGCTGAACCAGCAGATAAAGAGTCAGGTGGCAGCTAGCATCACAAAGAGCTGAAAGTGGACAAGGGCCTTCCTTAGTACAGCTGCCCTGGCCTTGGGGGCCAATAGAGCAAACTGCAGATTACTGATGCGTGTTGGTGTCTTACAGGTCTCTCCAGCTGCACGGCACCCTGTGGTCAAGCCTGTGGAGCCATTGCAACAGCTGTGGCAGGGGCTGTCAATAGCACTTAGCCTGATGCCACAGCTGGTTAAAGATGCTTCAAAAAATCAAGAATTAGTCCTCAATTTAGTTACATTAATGAGCAGTGAAAGCAAGGGCTGGAAGAACAACCTGGAGAGGCCCCCTTCCCATTGCAGTTGATGTCATCTCTGCACTCCAGGACCAATATTGTATTACAGTCACTATGAGTAAAGTAGATCTGCAAGGGGAGACTGGTTATGCATCTCTGGGCAATGGGATCATAAGGTGAGAGTGATGAATGACTCTCTGGACCACTACCAGATCGCAGAACTCTGCCACTCTGGAGATACCTTAATTTATCTGTTTTCGGCCTGGCTACAGTGTTCTGCCTAACACTAGGGAGTGCCACTGTCAGGCTGGCTGAAGCAGTTATGCTGATCAATATCACATTATCTATTTTTATCACAGACTTTAAAAGGCTTTCCTTGTTTCCTCCCCAACCTGAGAGACTATTTGTGCTCCTTGTTCCCTGATTTATAGGAGAACACACAGTCATGCTTTAGCGTTAGCCAATAAATGGTGGCTTACCATGATGACTACAGTGGGAAGAGGGCTATTGTGCACCTGGCCTGCTTGTGGGCTCCTTTGTGGGAAGAGGCTGCTGGTTTTGATGGGAAATTTGGGAGATGAAGCAGGGCACATTTTATGTTGTGCAGATTTCTGTACTCCATAGTCTAGGGCCGTGTCTTCACGACAACCTTATCTTGGATTCATAACGTTTTCAATCCTCAGAGTCCACACGGCAGTTTGGCTTAACACGCTTTCCCCGTGTTAAACCACCCCAAAGAGTGGTGAATCTCAATCCTGATTTCAACAGGTCTCACTCCGGATCGTGCGCTTGAAACATTTTACATTTTTTACTGTGAGGACAGTACCGTTTTAAGGGATGAGAATCCATGTTTAGGGTTTCCCTCTCCCAATAGCTTGCTTCCAAAGACAGTGATTTCAGTGTTAAAAATTCACCTTTAACAGCAGCGCTACACTGTAGCGATGGAACCACTTCAACCTGATAACAATGTTGCAATTTTGCAGAATTTTAAAAGTTCTGACCTTTATTAGAAAGGGAAAGGAAGGGAGGAAAGCAGCTGAATGTGAATGTTTAAAGCAAAGGGGCTTTAGTTGCTGCTGCTGCTGTGTGCCCTGAGCAATGGGGAGAGGAGGGGAAAGAATTGCTGGCTGGCTGCCCGCTGCCATTTTTCCTCCATCCATGGAAGCGGCAGCCACCCAGCCACCCAGTTAGGCTTGGTGAAGGGGTCCCTTATGGGTGGCGCGTCCATGCTAGGAGGAAGAGGGCAGGGCAGCCCCGAAAAGCAACTTTTAAAAAGTAGCCACTTGAGTCCCACCTTGAGTCACGCACCCCATGTACGATCCTCAGAATCCAGATCCAACGCGATTAAGCTAAAAGTAATGGGAACAGGCAAATTCACATTTGCATCCAGTTCTATTATTTTGGTTTAGGGAAAGCGAAATAAGCTTGCTGTGGGGATTCACCCTAGAAGAAGTATCATTTTGAATCTGATATGTGGAATGATGCCTACTAAAGAGAAATTGGAGTGGCTGTCATCATACTCTTGCATATGTGGCCTTCTCACTGACTTCTAGAAGGTTGCTTTGTTTCCTACACTCTTAGGAGTCATGACTATTACACTCGTAGTGAACAAAGAGCAACATCTTGGCTCAATGTTACTAAGGGCCTTTTCACCTTAACCCGTCAGGTGTGGATTAGAGTGCTTGGGATGCTCCAGCCACATGCCACAGTGCCATTTTTATCATGTAGCACCCCAGTCCTCCATAGCACTGCTCCACAGCTTTACCGGGAGCATCTAGGGTGCTCTCAGTAAACTCCCAGATACAGCATTCTCACTATTTTCTTGTGCAAACTACGCATGGGGGCAAGGTGTGGTGACTGAAGCTGTGCAGTTGTGAAGCACATTGAAATCACCATAGCAGTAGCAAAGTTGATGCAGTCATTACTATGGCAACGCCGATGGTCCAGGACAGGCTGTCTGCACTGCAACAGCTTCCAGGCATGAACACTAGCCATTGGCCTTGAACTTAACTTCCGTGGCATATTGTACATTCTTAGACCACATAGCTTATTAGAATTCTGTATATTGCCTAGATGAGAGACGTTATTGCTCTTAGGAGGAACTAAACTAAGTCAGATTAGACTCTTGCTCTCTTGGATTTTTCTTTCCAATTTACATACCAAGGACAGAATTAAAGCACATTTTCAGCTTAAGATATGCCAGGTATGAATGCATGTGGATTTTTTTTTT